>OZ005649.1:61246463-61888338 GCA_963930645.1 Salticus scenicus | reverse complement strand
TATTGATACACCTATAAACCTATTACATATATATTAAGAACCTATTACACATATAACCACACACAGATTATTTGACATATAATCTGTATGTGGAAGGCTACCGAACACCTAAACTACCAGTTCAATTATAGTGCCTATATTTATTATTATTATAAAGTTCGTTTTTGGCTTCAGCACTCTCAAGTATAAAGTTTATTATTAATATATATATATATAGTACTTTTTTTTCTAGACCTGTGTAATCTTATAAAAATTTTTCAATTACTTAAAATTTTTTAAACATGTATCAAGACCTTTATCTGTACTCCAAATCTTAATAATTTTTAACTCACTAACGTATGAATTAGTTTTACTAAATGTATTTCGCTGAATATTTTAAATGAAATAAGTATTGACTAGTGAGAGTAATGAAATTTAAATTTAAACAACTCTTTTGTTAGTCTAAAAGTTACAGATCGGTCCTCATTTCAGGAAACATTGCATTCTAGTTAAAAAAAAAAAAAAAAAAGAAAGAAACTACGAGATAGAAAAAACTGCGATAGCAGATCTTCAAAGTATTAAAATATGTTGTTATTTTTCACGTCTACTTTTGCCGGTATACTTGCGCGATAACAAAATGGATATATAAGAACTGAAAAATTACACAGGTGTGTAAAAGCAGCTCTTTGTTAACTGCATGATTTTTTTTTTTTTTTTTTTTTTTTTTTTTTTTTTTCTTTTCGCAAACATTATACTTTTTGATAAATCCAAAAATGATGCTGCCCCCCCCCCTTTTCTGTCCATAATATACATTTTTATTTTTATTTATTATTTATTATTATTATTATTATTATTATTTTTTATAATATTGGTTTGTAAGAAAATTCAACTAATCTTATTACATTAAATTAAACAAATTATTTTTCATACTTAAATAATTTCTTCATGATATGTTTAACATTCTGTGTTCATTCTTTTCGTCTGTGAAACATTTTCTTTTCTTTCTTTCTTTTTTTTTTTTTTTTTTTTAAATAATATTTGTTTGAAATAAAAAAATCGCTAATCTTCTTACATCAAACTAAACAAATTCTTTCATAATTAAACAAATAATTTTTTCATATGCTTAACATTCTATGTTCATTCCTTTCGTCTGTCAAACATTTTCTTTTACCTTTCTGTTTCTTTCTTTCTTTTCTTTTCTTTTTTTTATAATATTGGCTTGAAATAAAAAATCGCTAATCTTCTTACATCAAACTAAACAAATTCTTTCATAATTAAACAAATAATTTCTTCATATGTTTAACATTCTGTGTTCATTCTTTTCGTCTGTGAAACATTTTCTTTTCTTTCTTTCTTTTTTTTTTTTTTTTTTTTTTTTTTTTAATAATATTTGTTTGAAATAAAAAAATCGCTAATCTTCTTACATCAAACTAAACAAATTCTTTCATAATTAAACAAATAATTTTTTCATATGCTTAACATTCTATGTTCATTCCTTTCGTCTGTCAAACATTTTCTTTTACCTTTCTGTTTCTTTCTTTCTTTTCTTTTCTTTTTTTTTATAATATTGGCTTGAAATAAAAAATCGCTAATCTTCTTACATCAAACTAAACAAATTCTTTCATAATTAAACAAATAATTTCTTCATATGTTTAACATTCTGTGTTCATTCTTTTCGTCTGTGAAACATTTTTTTTTTTTTTTTTTTGAGTCCGATTCCATTATTTTTTCTTCCCATGTTATCCAATGGGATTTTAACTGCTTCATTTTATAAGAATATCTCATTCAAAAATGAAGTTTTTTTGAATTCTGTCTTTTGAATACTACCCTGTGAATATGCCAACTTTCAGCTCAGTGAGCAATTTTTTGAAAAAATATACTTAAATATTTCGTTTAGAGATCGAAACTTAGTGTCCTAATTTCGCTTAATGAAATAAAATATTTGAATTAATTTTTTCAAAAAACATTCACTGAGCTTAAAAGCGAAATGTTCAATAGGTAATATTCATAAAAACAGAATTTAAAAAAATTAATTTTTGAATGAGATATTCTTATAAAACGAAATAGTGAAAATCCCGTTGGATAATATGGGAAGAAAGAAAGAGGGAATCGGACTGATGGCCTTAAGCGTTCACGTCTCTCCAAAAGGATACCAGGTTTCATGTTTTCATGGAAAATTGAACTAAAAATTTTTTATTTTGACCAAAAAAAAAAAAAAAAAAAAAAAAAAAGAAAGAAAAAGAAAAAGAAAAAAAAAAAAAAAAGAAAAAAACTTGATGTGAGGAAATTTTTGTATTGTATTTTTTAGTTTCAATGCATAAAAAAAATTATAAGAAAGAGTTAAAACCTCTTATGCAGTTGCCTGGTTGTATACCTGTGTTATAAAACGGTGATCCAAATCAGAAATTGTAATTAATAACAAATAGTTGAAAATATAGCTTATAGATAGATAGGGGATGCAGGGGATTGAAAAATATTAAAAAGGCGATCCAGTTCAGAAATTGTAAGAGAAATTGTAATTAGTAGAAGATAATTGAAAACTCGTAGAATGTTTGTAATGCTCAAATCAATTATTACTAAAAATGAAAAAAAAAAAAATCATTTTTAAAAATGGCATTAATTCTAAGCACTATATTCTCAGCTATCTATAAATAAAGCTCTGACAAAGGGGTGCCGTTAACGAATTAAAGCGAGCCTGAGTGATTTATTACACTTTAAAAGGACAGTCTATCATTTTATCATGAGTAAAAAAATAATAATAAATAAATAAATAAATATGGTAAAAATTGTTGTTTCAAAGTATTTAAATATTTAAGTAAAAGTTTTTTTGTTTTTTTGTTTTTTGTTTTTTTGTTACACGTCTGCTTATGGATTTTTAGATACATCCAACATTATATATAAAACAATTATAATAATTATCATAAAAAATAAATTTTATATATAAAGTAATAAATGAAACATTTATAATATATATATATATATTTAAATTTTACAGTGCACAATTTCATAATGTTATTGTATAACAAATCTAATACTTCATCATATAATTTTATTTTTAATACTAGTCTTAATAATAATAACGAGAACTAGAAATCAAATCACGTGTGCCGGTTTATGATGACAATGGTCAGTAAGCAACGTTAAAATCTCTATTGCAAAAAAAAAAAAAAAAAAAAAAGGCTTTAGCATTTTTAAAACGTGGACATGAAGAAAAATCTAAAAAAGAAAAAAAGAAAAAAAAAAAAAAAAAAGCCATTTGATTTTCTTTCTTTCTTTCTTCTTCTTCTTCTTCTTCCTCTTTTTTTTTTTTTTTTTTTTTTTTTTGTGTGTGTGTGTGTGTGTGTGTGAAGGAGTACCCTTGAAACAGCAATCCTCTTGTTATAAGTAAAAATGAGATGCTCAATTACCGGACATAGACATTTATTTAATAATAATAATTATAATAATAATAATAATAAAATCAATTTTTGACTAGTTATGATGTGAATGGCCCCATGAATTTTTAATCATGGGTATTTTCTCAATTTTTTTTCCATCAATATGATATTGATCTTCACTGCAACCTTAACTTAGTATCACTTTATCTCGAGAGAAAAAAAAGAGTATTTGTTTTATACGTAAACGTTATTTAGTCTTCAAGATTGTAATCCGAAAATTACATAAAAAGTTTATATGTACTTTCACTTATATGAAATACACTATCTTTCCAAAAATAATCGGACACTTAATTTTAGACGTTTTGTCCAATCTCTCAAAAAACGCTGAACGAATCATCTCGTAACTTCAAGAGTGTAAAGAACATAGTATACCTTATGTATTTCAATGAAAGTTTGCCCCCCCCCCCCCCCAAAACTAAAGGGGGACTGGTAAAAAATTAAAGAAAAATAACAGTGTTTAGGATCACCCTGTAAAAAATAATGCCCGTAATGCGTTTCATCAGTAGCATGAGACTGTGAGCGATCTTATTAATATATGTGTAATTTTTATTAGGCTACCACATATATTCATGGAGATATAAATGGTTCTTTAAAAAATTGTATTTAAAAAATATATATATATAAGATAGCCACTTTTTTAACTACACGTAGAGTAATCCATTGCAAAATAATTTTTAGAAAACTTGACATAATGTATTAGACACAGCATACAGCAATCAGGATACAAAATATTAAATATATAATTAAATATGAGCATGCAAGTTCAACGAAATTTCAATTGCATAATGCAATAACCAATAGAATTAGAATTGAGCTACTTAATCAAAACCCCAAACAAATGTCGTGTAAATTCAAAAAATTGTACGCGATAGAATGAACTGAATTTGAACTTTTCTCAAAAATAAGAGAAATGGTAAATCCAATTTTTATTTACAATCAACGAACACAATATTACCATTCATTATTATTTTCAATTAGCTCGGTCTTTTATATTTTATTATTATGATTTTTATTTCACTTGTTAATGGACTTAATCCGCGTTACGTAATAAACCCTTGACACGTGACTATTACAGGGAAAAATGCAGGATTATAATATTTACATTTATGCTTTATGGGGAAATGTTTGCATTGTATAGGGAAATATTTGCATGTAGAGGGAAATTCACAGGGAAACCGAGAATCAAAAGTCACATGTTGTGTATGATTTAGCCTCGAACCCAAGAAAACAAATATTGTCCATTTTAAGCTTCAAATCCTTTTGCGTTTCATACAAGATTGGACAACCCTTGTAGGGGCTTTAAAGCCGCTATAGCATGAAATCTTACATTTTGTTGCTCATTGCAGAGATGTTGTGACCCTGAAAACTGATTACTTCAGTTTCAGCAATTTTTTTTTTCTCTTTAAATCTTTAATACGTTTTTATTATGCCCTATTTGTTTTAGTATAATCTGCATGGGCACTCTTGAATTTTCTTTGTAATTTTTCTCTCTATTTCTTAATTAGAACATTCTTGTTACATACGTTATTGATAGATAGCATTATTTCTATTTTCCATATGTGACATTTTTCTGGGAATCTTGTTTCGATCAGTAGAATGGTTGTTCCTACATTCTACTACTTCGTTACCACACACACACACACACACACACACACACACACACACACATATATATATATATACACACACACATGAAAAAAAATATTTTCAAACATTTCACAGTCTATAGATAAAATTGCTTTACGTTAACAATGTATTCAACAGTAATCTTTTTTATTTAAACTTTTATGTATATATGTGTGTTTTAAGATACTACACATACTTAAAATATGTGTTTTCATTTTTATTATTAATTAACTTTTCTATTGAATGGCATTTACTAGATTTTAATTTTATAGACAGTAACGGATTTCTTTTTTTCAGAGATCTTTAGAATATCGATAGATTTCGCCCTTGAATGACTTTGTCGAGCTATTAGAGAAAATTTATATTTAAGCAAATAAAAATTGTTTTCAGGAGTTCACATATAAATGGTTTGTATTTGTTTCAAACAAAAACTTTTAAAGATTTGAAACAGTCTCTTGAACTCACGTTATTTAAAGAAACACACGGATACCTTGTTTTCCTCCACGACAATTTAATTGATAAAAAATACAGAAAATTTTCTTTATTTTTCTTTTTATTTATTTCTTTAATTTTTCTAATTGTGCGTTAAAATGTGTAAACTAGCAGCAAACAGATGACATTTACAGAAAATTTGTATTTCACTTTTCTTCCAGTATAACTAAAAATACAATTTGCTTTAGGTCGTTCGTACGTTTTAATAAGTTTTACTATTCTAATATTTCTTAGCCACACGATAAAGTCTAGAGGTTCTGTTGTAGAAGCTAGCAGACAGGGGATACCAGGTTCAAGCTCAAATCACTCTCATTTGCCGGGCCGCTTGAAATTTCTTGATATTTTGTTCGAAACTCCGCGAATTCGGGCTAGCATATCTTAGAAAAATCTTCCCAAGGAAGACATCCCACTATAGATATAGTAATATATATAGATCTATCATCCCCATGTTATCGAGGAAAAAATTTTTATGCCGAAAAATTTTTTTGGCATCAGCCACATAGTGGTATTGAAACCATTGAAATTCGGCAATTGTAATAGAATAGAATAGAATGTTGATGAATTTTCAAAATGTTGAAATATTGCGTCTTTTAATTCTTCTAACAAATTTATGAAAAGAAATGGATAAGTTATCATAAAAGTAAATTATATTTGACTAAATTATGAAAAATATAATTTTTATAATCAGTTGCTTTGTTATTATTATGAAATAAAAACTGGTTTGATTTTTAATGGAATAAGTTTTTTAAAGTTTGATATTTTTAAATATTTTATATTAGTAAGTAATGTAGAATTTTCAAAATTCTTTTAAATATAGTTAGCAGCGGCGTAAGTAAAGAACGTTAGTTTTAGTATATAAAAGAGTTTAACTTTAAATATTAACTAAATTAATAAATATATAAAAGATAAAAGAAAGAAAGAAAAAGAAAAATTAATTTGAAATTGTATCTGCCGTTTTTCATTTGCCTTTACTGCATAAATGATTCATAAATTTTATTTTCTAAATGATCTCTGTGTATTCACTCGGAGAAAGGCGCCCATATTGTAGACTTTTCTCCGAATAAAAAGGAATCCTCCCCCCCCCCCCAATGATCAATCTATCTCTTATTACTATATCTATGCATCCCATCTGTCCAAGGCGCTAACACACGCACAACACTCTAACACTTCTTAAAATATACCGAAAAACTGGCGTTGTATAATACAAATAATACTTACACTCCTACTCAAAAGTTTAGCAAGATTTGCAAACGATCTTTTTTTTTTTTTTTTTTTTTTTTTTTCAATTTAAAACTTATTTCTCGATGAAATATTTTCAAACGTTGGGAAATTAAAGAACTTTGTCTTCTTTATGTTTTTCAGTGAAGATTGGTTTAAGATAATATTTAGGTCGGTAACAAAATGAACAAAATCAATAATTTTTGTGATCACCCTGTATCATTAAATGAAGAAAATGATCAGTAATTTTAGGATATGTTGATATAGACTCAATACAATTTGTGGATGAATTTGTGTGATGCTAGCATGTTAAATAACTGATATATAAGTATTTATTTTAAAATTCCAAATAAATCAGAAAAAATCCCCAATTTTTTTTTTTTTTTTTTTTTTTTTTTTTTTATGATATCTAGAATTTTAAACGAAAGTTATGAAAAAACACTTTTGAAATAATATACTGCAATCGGAATAGAAATATCTTAAATATCTCATAAAATATGAGCATTTTTATGAAATTTTTTTTCACTGCGCATTCACGGAAAATAGAAAAATATTTATTATATAGGTTAAAAGATATATTGGACAACTTTTATAAGTTCATTTGAATAGAATAAAAATTAAACAAATTGTTGGCTAAAGAACAAGCTAGATTTTAGGTTATTTTCCAGAGTTGAAACTTCATAAGGAGGATTCCCATGCCGCGTAATTAATTTAAAGATCCATTTATTTCAACCACTCTCCAAAAGTACTTTTTTGTGAAAAACCCCCTTACAAGTTTGTAACTCAAGCATATTTTTGTTTATTTACTAAAATGTGTGCGATCATTAGGGTTTTTCTCAAAAAAGAATTTATGCAAAGTAGTTGAAATAATTGAATCTTCAAATTAATTACGCGGTATGTGCAAAACCCTTTATAAAATTTCAACTCTGGAAAATAACTTAAAATCTAGCTCGTTCTTTTGCCGACAATTTTTTTAATTTTTTTTTTTTTTTTTACTCTGTTCAAATGAACTTTCGACAAAAGTTGCTCAATATATCTAGCTTTCAACCTATTCAATAAAATGTTTTCTACCTTTTGCGCATGCGCAGTGAAAACGTTTTTCATAAAAAAAAATGTTCGTATTTTATGAACTATTTTAAGATATTTGTATTCCGATTGCAGTATATTGTTTCAAAAGAGTTTTTTCAATCTGTCTGAAAGTGGGTATAATTTTCGTTTAAAACTCTGTATATTAAAAATAAAAAACATGCTGATCTTTTTTGGGTTTTAAAATAAATGCTTATATCTCCGTTAATTAACATTCTATCGTCACACAAATTCATCCAAAACTGTATTGGGTCTGTATTAACATATCTTAAAGTTACAGAACATTTTGTTCATTTAATGATACAGAGGATCGCAAAAACATTATTGATTTTGCTCAATTTGTTACCGTTCCCCTAACGTTGTCTTAAACCAATCTTCACTCAAAAACAAGAGAAAGACCCAGTTCTTTAAATACCTAATGTTTGAAAACATTTCATAGAGTGATAAGTTTTTAAATTGAAAAACTGATCTGTTGCAAATCTTGCTAAACTTTTGAGCAGGAGTATAATATGCAAACATCGTGACACATATTCCAGCACAACCCATACAACACATATTACCTTTAGGACATCCTCGGGATATCCTGGTATACCAGGGCATTCCCAGGACAAACAGGAGAGGAGATGTGTTATGTGTGTAAACATTTTTGTAAGTAAACGCCATAACACAGATTGCTTTCTCTCAAATTATTCTTTCTCTTCTAGTGGAGAGGTCGTTTTCAATTATTTGATCAAATTTAATTAATAATAATATTATTTGTATTTTTTCAATTTATAGTGTTTATCCAAAAATTTATTATTCTACATTCCTATTAGGTCTTTGCATAAATTCGTGCGGTTTTTTAATTGCTTTATTTCATAAAAATACATCAAATCAAATGACAATTTTTAATCAAATACTCTCCATTACTTTCTACAACCTTTGCCCATTTTTCGGGTAACAAATGTATACCACGGCGATAGAAGCTCTCGTCTTTGGAGGCAATAAAATGAAACGCGTCCGCACGAACTTTTGCAACGACCTAATATTACAGTGCGTTGCATGAATATAAACGCACCTTAGCTTTAAGAATTAGAATGGTATAGAATATTATTAAAAAAATATGAATAGGTGACACTTGATGCAAACTGCATGTGTATGATTCAAGAAATGAAATTACGAGTCAAAACAACGAAAAACCAATATGTTTTTTTAGAAAATAATTTTATTGAATTTATGACAAATATACATGTTGCATGAATTTAAACGCACATGTAAAAAATAAATAACTGAGTAACAAATATTGTATCTAATACTTTGTAAAGCCACCATGGGCTTCTAGAAGAGCCAGTAAACGCCTTGGCATTGACTGATATAGTGGCATGAGGTCATCCAAACTGATTGTCTTCCAAGCTAACAGAATTGCCGATTTTAATTCATCTTTTGTGTTAAACTGCCTTCCGTTTGCTTAAACACGGCGAACCAGATTACCCCATACGTTCTCCATTATGTTTAAATCGGGGCTTTTTGAGGATCAATCCAGAACTTTAATTTTATTGTCACGGAACCATTTTTTCACGATATGTGCTGTATGTACAAATGCACAATCTTGCTGAAAAATATAATTTCATCCAGAGTTTTTGACTGCTTGACGGCGAGGTTACTTGTGAGCATCTGGACATAATCTACAGAGTTCATACTATTCTCCACGAACTCTAATTCGAAAGTCCCTTTAAAACCTATGGCTGCCCACACCATGACAGACCCACCTCAAGATTGGCGTTTTGAATAGTACATTTCTTCGGTTATCATATCATACCAGTAGCTATAAATCCGTCCTGGCCATCGAGATTAAATATTTTTTTCATCTGAGAAGATGACTTTTACCCAATTTAGTCGATCTAGAATCCATTTTCTTGCCCATTCCAACTCATATCCTTGTGCTTTTGAGTGAGGGGTGGTTTCGTCTTCATTTTCTTAAATTTAATGTATGTTGCAGCTTTGATAGTTCTACATATGGTTGTCCGATGATCACCCAGCTTGTATTGAGCCTTTATATTCGCACAGGAAATATTCTTAGTCTTTGCAGCGTTGCATATTCGACATTTGTCGTAACTGGTGAGCTTTCCTGTTCGCTTCTCATACGCCTTTTCTCCATAATTTGCTCCTTTCTTTATGTAATTTCGCATAACACTCTCACTTCTTCCGATTCAGCGCCCCATTTTGCGATTGCTTAAACTTTTACCACTCATAAAGTCGATTTTTATCCTCTCGTCTACTGTGAAAGTTTTTCCTCTTGCCATCCTGTACAAACTCCGTAAATTTTGTACTCAAGCATTAAAACTGATTTTAGAGAATTTTAGCAACACGACTATTTATGTTTTAATTTAATTCCGGCGGCTCTGTTAAATTTTGAAGCAAAAATACAGAGTGCGTTTAATTTCGTGCAACAAACGAATAACAGTGAAAAATAAGAAAATGCTTTAAAATTTATTAAATAAGCTTGCATGAGCATAAACATACTTGCTCAAAGCACCTTATTCAGTTGTTAGTCATATGCAATAACTGTAAGTCGCATTCCTTCTTTAAAAATTTAAAAAATTCTATTTCTGGCTATTGGAAAAGGTGCGTTTATATTCATGCAACGCACTGTATTTCAGTCATTTACGTTTCTTAATTTTTTGTATACATTGAAATCAAAACTTCTATTTCATTTAGAGAACGATTCAAAAACAAATTATTAAGGCAACCAAAATGCTTGTTTTATTAATGCAATTGAAAATACATTGAAATTTTTAGATATTTGAATAAACTATCGGGTTAATTCGGGTATATATCTAAATTACAAAGGTAAGAGAAAAGAGAAAAGATAATCGAAACTTCGAAACCTGCATTGGTAAAAGGCAGATTTGTAATGCCGTTGTCGTTGCACATTTTTATAACGTACTAAAGAAGGTTATAGCATCTTGTAATAAAAATTATAGCTATGTATATGAGGCAAGCCTTATAACTATTATGTATAACTTTCAAATTTTAATACAAGCTGAAATCTTTTAATTGAACAAATTTAAAGTATAACTGTATTGCGGATAAAACAATAGCAGGGATGGAACACGGGCGCTGAACTCATACCACTGTCAATGTAACAAAACTTTCTACTTCTTAAATCAACGGTATTAAAGGTTGAGAAATTTCTTAAACAAATACAGGTATGAGTTCTGCACCCGTGTTCCATTTCTGCAATAGCTTCGTGAATATCCGATCAGAAAGTTTTTATTTTAACAAACAAGTTATAGAACAGTATTTTTAAATTAACGTATTATACACAATTAGAAAAATATTTTTGATATACTCTTATATAATATAAATATTTTTAATATTCCATTCACAAATTTACATTTTAAAAATTTCAGACAAAATCATTATGGTTTTTCACATACAAGTTAATATTATTCTTTTAAAAACAATTAAGTGTACTTTTATTCTAAATTGTCTTTTGCAATATTTTTTTATATCGCATTTTATTATTATTATTATTAAATTATTATTATTATTTTAACAAATAACCGTTACATGCGTGCGTTTTAATAAATTAAAATTTTCTCTTAAAAATATTTTACAAACTATCCTGATATTTATTATACCTTAACAAGATTTATCAAAGGTATTTTTATTTGTTATTTTTCATTTTCATTTATTATTGTTAAAATAATGCCACATTTAATTGTTTTCTTCTACACAATTCGTCTGTCTTCTCATTAAAACATTAACAATTTATTGTTTCCCAACCATCTGATACAGATAATGCAGATAAAATTTTAGAAGAAGGAAATGCATTCTAATTTAACAAATTTTAATACAGTATTTTTAAATTAATGCATTATACAATTATAAAAATATTTTTAATATACCACTTTTAATATTCCATTCACACGTTTATATTTTAACTATTTCTGTCAAAACCAATGTTATGGTTTTCCATATACAAGTTGATACTATTCTTTTAAAAACAACTACAATGTACATTTTCTCGTATTTCTCTTTTGAAATATTTTTTATATCATACTTCATTTATTTATTTTTTAGCTAATAACCATTTCTTGCGTGCGTTTTAAAGACTTAACATTTCATCATAGAAATATTTCATGAACTATCTTGTGATTTAATATACCTTAACAAGATATATATATAATAGTTTTTTTTTTTTTTTTAACTACCTATTATACTATAGGCATAAAAAACGGTAATATTAGTTTTTTTTTTTTTTTTTTAACTTTTTAAGAAGTTTTGAGTTGTGAAGAATCTGGAATTTAGAAATTCGACGTGGTGTTGGTCTGCAAGTTAGTCAGATTGTCAGTTAATTTCCTATTTTTAGACACTCTGAAGTATGAGGAACACAAATTTCACAAAGTTGATGGGGTATCGTATGTTAGTCAATTTGTTATTTTATTAGTTTGTTAGTATACGCAAGCGTAGTGATGGCGTAAGCAAACGTCAGTGCGTGCACGCACTCGATTTGCTTATGTAAACGGCAATAGAAAATTTTTGGAAAATTTATTTTAAAAATATTTATAATTTTCAGGTACTTTCCTCTCCTGAGTTAGATACTTTGAAGTATGATTTAAAATATTTATTTAGCATTTGAATAGATTTTATGTTCTGGATGAGGTTTTTCGGGTTTTCAAATTGGAATGTTCATAGCTTATTGGAATTGGAAATACTTAATGCGTAAACAAATCATCCAGTGTTATATTATACCTAAGATAAACTTGAATAGAAGTTTAGATTGACGTATATGTTTATATTGTACAGACGTATAAGCTATAATTTCACATCTGGGAAAAAAAGAAAAAAGAAAGAAAGAAAAGAAAAAGAAAGAAAATTACTGATTAATTTTAAGGAACAGATTTTATTACTGTCGTCCTTCGCGGAAAAAGAAATCGCCAAATTATCTGGGGAACATATTTAATTCCTTTAAAAAATTATGATTATTTTAACAACGTATATTAAGAGAGAAATATATGAAACAATATTTCGTACACTATATATTACGAAAATATACATATGGCGTGAATATTTTCGTATTACGTTTTTGATCGTCAAATACAAAAACACCAAAGACGATACATATCAAATCTATGCCCATTTCATTTCTAGAGTTTTAAAATTTAAAATTAAAATTTTCTCGATTTGACAGCAAAATAACTTAATCTAACGCATGTGTACGATAACTAATTTAAAATTATATTCAAATATGGAGATTAAAAACGGGAAACAATTTTCATTTACTTTTAATAAATTTTTACAAAAAATCGAATGGACGATTATCATAGGAAAACTTTCTCTTGTCCTCACCGACGGTCAGTGATGTCACATTTCGCTTGCGTATAGATATTACCTCATAAACATACCTATATAAATATATATATATATACTATAGCATAAGAAAGTCAGACCAGTTTAAAAATTGTGTGTAATTATAGCCAGATCCTTGTAAAATTTCAACATTATACTTTGAAAATTTCTTAAGTTATTTGAAAATTAATGTTTTTAAACATGACAATATAAAACAGATTTTCATATAAACTACTCATAATTATTTTCATCGTAAAGGTGTTGAACTAAATTTAAAATATCATTTCTGAATTTCTGATACTGAAGGAGCATTATCGGATATTGAATTCTAGTATTTTACAACTTCGTAAATTATTCGAAATTAAAGTTTTTCACAACATGGCGAAATATAGTAATGTTTTGCATAAACTTCCATTTGCGGAGAACACTACTTTTTTTTTTTTTTCTTAATCATTGTTTCTTATGCATTTTCTTAATCAGTGTAATAACAGTTCTTAAATAATAATATTGAATAGATTATATTAAAATGTGAAATGCATGAAAACAAATAAAAGATGAAAGTATAGTAAAACGAAAATTGCAATTTTAGTTCTGCTCAAACTGTTATGTTCACTCTTTTGTTATTTACTTATTGGTTGTATGCTAAAATATTATTTTAATTTAGAATAAGAAAACTTTTTTTTTTTTTTTTTTTTTTTTTAAATATTTTTTGGCCTTAATTTTATTTTTATCTTTCTGAATATTGTGTGTCAATGTAATTTGAGTTCATACGAAATATATTTATATGTCAATAATAATTTTCAGTGTTAGATGTAAAAAAAAAAAAAAAAAAAAAAAAAAAAAAAAAAAAAACTCCTGTCCTTAATAATTATGAGAATTAGTGTAAGAGATATCAGTCTTCTGCCTTCAAGAAATGGGGTTTAAAAAGCGTGGTAACACCACTGATTTTTCATTATGCCTTAACTAAAGTAAGGGAAACAAAAAAAAAAAAAAAAAAATCTTAAAATTTCATGTTGTGGTCAAATCCTCTCGAGCTCCATCTATCTCAAAAAGAACAATAATAATAATTAACTTTTTATATAAGTCGAAATGTTTTAACATATCCTTGAAAAAGCTTTTGACTAAAGTTATTCTGTTTATTTCATTACGAATATTTATGATTTGTGTCTAGCATTAATTAAATGTAAATTAAATGTAATACTAACTGTAATCAACATGTGTTTTCCAAACCAAATAACTAGCAACTACAAGGCAGTAGTCAAGGTCAATTAAATTTCTTTAATTTTCCTCTTTTTTTTTTTTTTTTCTATGCATGCTAAAAAGACTTTCTCTTACTATCATAAACTTTTTAGGTGAAGGAAATTTGTCATACTAGAACAAGACGGATTTTTTGTTACCGGGTTGTTCATAAGAAAGCTAAGAACTAAGCCGCATAGATTAATTATGTTTTCTTCAATTATACTAAAAAAATGAATAATTAATATATTTTATTTGTATTTTGTAGCTCAATATAGAAAGAAATATAATTTTCGAAATTTCGAATATCCTTATTTTGAGTAGTATTTTACCACATCAATTAAAAATAACAAATTTTTAGATTTTTTAAAAATTTTGTTGCAATTTCCGAGAATTCCAAGAATGATTTTTATGTTTCCAGGATTTGCCGGCAATTTCCTGGAAGGAGAAAAGAAGAATAAACGGAAACCCTCATGCTATCGTATTGGTTTGCACCCAACCGTTATTTGCCGTCTATGCTCAGAAGTGAAAAACAACAACAACAATAATTAACTGTTTATCTAAATTTTATTTAATGAAGAACTTTGAAGAAAAATTTTTGCTAAGTCATTCTGATATCCTTACAGATGTTTATAACTTTTCTCTTACATTATAATGTAACCACGTTTCCTATGTCTACCAACGATTCCAAAGGCATGGAAGGGTGCCAAATTGGCCGACAGGTTCGGATTTAGTAAACATCCAATCATTCGGTGTTCCCATATCGCTTATTTTCTCTCAATGACAAGGGTTATCACTTTTGTTTTAAAACTGGACTCGTTTAGTCCACACGCGCTGACGCTCCCATTGTCGCAAGAAATGTGATTAAAGAATATTTATAATCCTCATGAAATTAACTGCAATAAACAGCTGTTTTCCAAAGCAAATAAGCAACAACTACCAGGTGATAGTCAAGGTCAATAAAATTTCTTTAAACTTATTTTTCCCCCTACGTATGCTAAAGAACACTTTCTCTTATAATCATAACCTTTTGAGATGAAGGAAGTTAATCATAAAATATTCAAACATCACGCAATGAAAAAAAAAAAAAAAATCATAATATTCTATGAAAGTAACTTCTTTTAAAATGCCTTTAATGCAGGCAGAGAAAAACGTTCTCAGAAATTAGCTGCATAAATCGTCAACAAGTTAACCTTGGTTTGAAACAACGATTCACACGCTATGAAGAAAACTTGTGTAACTTATGTTGAAAAATAATGAAGTCATCCGAAAATATGTATTGTAATGTTATGAATACTGATAAGCTATGGCCAAAAAAATTGTGTTATATAATTAATGAGGTAATTAATTACAGATTTCTGATAAATTTATAACTTTTACAAGACTGCTAAGCTCAAAACTCGTATTTCACTATGGTGATAAAATTATCAATTATCTCAAAAAATGTTTTGAGTTAGTATTATTATTATTACATACAGAGTATCCAGTAATATCAGTGCCCAATGGTTATTTCCTGAACAACTGATCACAGAAGTATATTTTCAATTGCAAAAATATGTTTTAGTTTACAATAAATAGTTAAATCAATAAATGTACTCTTGAGAAATTTACAAAATTTATATTTTTACAAAATCCTCCAGTCTTGCAAATTATATATTTAGAATCATATAGATTAATGCAAAAAAGATTAATTTAATTATTTTCTCCTATCAAATATGATAGAGAAAATATTGTTTTGGGGTTTTGCTGCATAAAGGGCTTAATAATAATAAAAAAAAAGAATGGACATTCAAAGTACATTACTCTATGAGGAAAATTTGTAGTAGGTACAATGTAACATCTATAGATTGCACTAAATAAAATGAAATAAGCATATATATAATATAGAGAAGAATAGGGAGGGATGGGACAGTTTTCACAAAAATATTTTTTACAAATTTACTTTTTCTAATACAACACTGCAAGTTTCAGAGAAACAAATTGAAACATTTTAACATCTTTTAAAAATATAAATTTGATGGTAATTATTAAAATATTAATTTTATAAGCCAATTAACATAGTCCTAAAAATGCCCCATCCCTCCCTATATGAGGGAGGGATGGGACATGTTTATAAAGTTAAAATAAATACATAATATACAGACATACTATGAAAAATGACAAAAAAAGTGGGACACGATGTATGTAAGGTTAATTAATTACTATTCTTCAACCACATTTCATGAAACCATGGAAGCATCTGCGCAAGTGCTAACTCAACGAATCCAATGCTAAAATAGGGGTGACAGTAATCTGACTTAGAGAAAAGGAGCAATAACAGAGCGCGAAATTACTGGCTGTTTTCCAAATTTCAAACTGTCGGTCAAGCTGGCATCCCTCCAACATTTTGGGCACGTCCTCACTGCTAGTTTAGGATATGTGGTTGCACTATAATAACATCTATTTTATCCAACATTAGAGTATAATGTATCACTTAAATAAAAAATTTGAAATGCTCAATCAGTTCATCATTTTTTTTTTTTTTTTTTTTTTTTTACTTCTAGCAGAGAAAGTACTGTTTTTTAATTCAAATATTCAAAATTAAGTTTTTGTTATATTTACATGTTTTGTGGTTCCCTGAATATCAATAAGTTTTTTAGCGACAAGTCTGTGTGTGTTATCAGCATATCTCAAGAACAAATATTACCAAGAAATCCTAACTGTAATTGGTGAATGTAGTTTTTTTTTTTTATATATATATATATATATATTTTACCATGTCCAGGAAAACTTCTCAGGAATGAAAATTAATTCCTCATACATGTTTGGTAAATAAAGTATTTTTAAAAGATAAAAGGGCAAACAAAAGCCGTGTGAGTGCCACGCCAATTAGTTTCCATGATTCCGAATTTGTTTCGCGCATTTTTCTTCCATCTATTCATTCATTTGCCTCTTGATATTTTCTGTTTCAGAATCTCCATTCTTGTTCCTTTTCTTACATTACCCATCCCTCCCTGAGCTGCTGTGTCCCATCCCTCCCTTTTCCTTATTTTTCAAAAAAATAATTTATTATTAGACACATGCTACTTTCACGCTTAATTTAGCTGCTAATTCATAAAAGTTATATTATTAGGTATATAAAATGTGAAAAGTAATTATGCTAACATCAGTGAGTCACATTGAAAACTTGCCTTGAAAATAAACTAATTATTTACATTTGGTGTTATAAAATAGTTTTTTTGTTGCATAAACTCACAGAATTCTCCAACTAAAATGATACATACCAAAAAATATGGGCCTGTATTTACTTCACCTGGCGGAAGTGTCAAAAATTAAAAACAATGTTTATTTTAAGAATAATTTTAGGTGTCCCATCCCACCTAGTTTCCATCCCTCCCGACTCTCCCCTATCTTATGGGAGATGGTATGGCAATAATTCACCATAGGGCCACACAAAAGTGCTCGGATGTACTAGAGCTATGCTTAGAAATTTTTTTGAAGTGACTTTTTTTTCAAGTATTACAATTAAAAGGACAGCTCGATTGTTTATCATTTTTTTTTTTTTTTTTTTTTTTTTTTTTAAGTTATTCTTTAAATTAATGTTTGGAGGGACCTCTTTTTATGATGAAATAATCAGACAATCTGTCTAGCATCTTTTTTTTTTTTAATATTCAATTTCAATACCATTTCATACAGCATAGACAATATTCTCAATATCTTCAAATGAACCGAAACTGACTTCCTCTTGCATGTACTTTTCTAATATGACAAGTTCAGCATTTCTCAGCTTTTAGAGAAAAGGTAAAAGTTTTTTCTTCAAACACTTTTTTACTTCTCTAGATGTAGAGCAAAAATCTCAGTCTCGTTGAAAAAGAATTATCCTCCCCCCTCCTACACGCACCCTAAAATATAACGGAAATCTAAGAATTCCTTGTTTAAAATTTGTGGGTATTCTCTTAATAATCATTATAGTATGCAAAGTTACTAAGTTCATTATGCCTTTAGCTGAAACTGTTTCCTAGAATATTATAGCATAGCCTCCTTAAGTAGATGCCTGTTGCGTGGCTCTTATGCTTGGCAATAGTTCAAGTGTTAGACAGCGCCACCTGGTACAGATTGCGCGACTTTTTTATTCAACTGTCACCAAAAATTTTTAAAAGTGGGATTTGAAATACAAAAAAGGCGAATAGAATCGAAGAAACGTCGATTATATGTATCACATATCACTTCTTAAAATTATTGCGGACAGTTGAATAAAAAAGTCGCGCAATCTGTACCAAGTGGCGCTGCCTACTGTTCAACCTGTTGCCAAGTTTAAGAGCCACGCAACAGGCATCTAGTTAAGGAGGCTATGATTATAGATCTACCTTTAAAATGCCTGATTCATATATATCTTTAAAAGACTTGCTCCGGCTTTTACTATCGTGAGATCGAACCAATAACTTTTAAAACTATTTGGTCAATCAAGAATAAAACGTTTTTCATCCGAAAATGCAACATTTTACCATTATGTATTATCTTTATTTCACTTTAACACAGACGTTCATCACATCATTTTATGCTTATTGGTTGTTACCAGTTCTTTAAGCATTTTAATCTATTATTAATTATTTTGAACATTATATAAATGTCGATCCCAAATCTTTCCATTAAAATTGCGAGCAAATTCATCAGCGGACTTTTTAGTAGAGCAGTAAGATGAATTATGAGTCTTCAATCTCTGTAAGACAACTCTGATTTTGTACCAGATCTCTCAGCAGTTCCACATCGGATCACATTTTCTTTAGCAGTTTTAGATCTTCAAATTTATTAGATATGCGACGAATTTAAATTATCCTTCCACTGAAAAAACACATTTATCACACTTCGCACTTCATAAACGCTCTTTCTTTTTTCTTTTTTTTTCCCCCGAAGAATTATTGGTAATGTCCATTTGAGAAAATTTTAAAGTTTATAAATGAATTAATCTAGTTCTGTAGATAACGAATTTGCATATCAACTGTAACTTATTCGCTCTTAAGTCAAATAAAAAGAAAAAAATCTTGATTATCCCTATATTTATAAACATCTAAAAACGTGAAGAAAAAAATACTTTGCATTATTTTTTATTAATTTTGTTTTCTTTTACAAAATTATAACTATTTTGATTTTTAGAATTCTAGCTGTATTAAGTGCGTTTAGCATAATGTGTTTCAGAACTATTTTTACAGTAGTTATTTCAAAACGTCAAGTGTCCTTATAAATATAAGATGGGGTATATATATATTCATTGTACTAAATTTAAACACATAAGGTTTGTGTATAGTTTGTATACTATACACAGAGCTACCCAAAACTAAGTGAACACATTATTTTCTATTGAATGTAATTGATACAAGACTAAAATATACCAAATCCAGAAAAACTTCTTACGAGTGATAATAATTTTCTCATACGCATATGATAAACAAGTATTATTCAATGTTCTTGCCATAACTGCTTCACTTGAAGTCCCCCGAATACGAAAAAATATTTTAGCGGTTTATACATGAATATATCTTTTACCAACGTAATTTAGAAACAAACAATTGTAAGAAATTCAAATTTGGCATTTTGAAAATTAAATAAAGGTGAAATCTGAAAAGTTTGATCAAGATTGATAAGTTTAAAAATGAGGAGTATGTTTGGCCGTGAAATTTGCCTGAATAATTTGAAATAAGCTTGTAAATTTAATAAAAAAAAATTTCCTTAAAATTTTCATTAATGCGGGTATTCTATTGAAATGGGGCGTTGAGGCTGGTGATATCCCCCTCACATAAAAATATATGTCAAATAAAATTGTTTTTAAATCTGTTTTTAAGGGGACAGCCTACTTTTAAAAATAGGAAAATGAAGAAATTTTCTATCAGCTTTCAGTATTTTTTAAAAAAGAATATATATATATTTTTTTGTTAACTGGTCTCTATTGGTTAAAAATGTTATTTTGGTTTACTTTAAAACAGAAAATTATTATTATTATTATTATTATTATTATTATTATTATTATTATTATTTTAATTCAAGGGTGCTTTGTCATTACGTGCAGGATATCTGAATTACAATTTTCTTTATCATTATAATTTTTACATTAAATGAAACAAAACATTTAAATTAAGAATGTGAACTAAAAGGTTTTATTTATTTTAATAATATGGAGTTTAATTAATAATTAGATACAAAATATGAAATCACCATTAAAATTTTTATATTTCCACAAACATACATATATTTTTTTCTAATGAACAGAGCTTCTTATTTTTATTTCATTTTATTCAGTATGTCGAAATATATGGTTGAGAAACATTTTAAGTTCATATCTCAAATACTTTTAGAAATATACGCGCAGTGAGAAAGCACACTTGACTTTTTAAAAAAAAATAATCTGCAATAAAATAATTTTCTATTTTAAAGTAAACCAAAATAATATTTTTAATCAATAGAGTAATGCCATACTAGTTAACACACACACACATACACACACACACAGAAAAGTTTGTACATGTATTTTTTTTTTTTTTTTTTTTTTTTTTTTTTCTATTTTAATCGGAAAGTTGATCGAAAATTTCTTCACATTCTCATTTTTAAAAGTATAGGCTGTCTCTTTAAAGCACATATATAGTACTTCTTATTTTATCCTTTAATAAGAAGTACTATATGTACTATATACTAATCTGTCTTTATAGTATTCAAATGTAGGGTAAGAAAATGCGTTAATGCCACACCTGATTATTTTATTTTTGTAATGATTAATTGCGAATAAAATCATCTGAAACCCACTGAATTGTGAAGCATTATTATTATTATTATTATTATTATTATTTATTTTTAATATTTTAAAACAGATGTTACTCTAACAATAAAAAATTACATCAACATATTATTATATTTATGTGCTATCCCGTATATGCGTACATTGGCTTAAAAAGCGCAATGGAAACTTCGTATTTCGACCCTCAGCTAAATCGTCTGTCCTACTAATTCGACTTTCACAATACATGTAGTTGGCATATTGTTAATTTTAATCAGAGAAATCTCGCGAATTTGACACATTTTAATATTAATCGTACAAATTGATTGTTAAGAGTTATTTTATAATTTTCCGATTACATAAACGATACTCCTAGATTGATGTAAAATTATAAATGTTTGCCATGATATTTTTTTAAGTGTGTGTAAGAGTATGTTTTTTTTTTTCACAAGAAAAAGTTTAATAGGCCTAAAAAATGTCATAAATAAGTCTTCTGCCTTCTGCCTTCATACGTGGTTTGCGAAAATTGAAACTTTTCTTGGTTGACTAGCCCGAAATTATTGATGCCTTAAAGATATTAATTATTATTATTATTATTAATATTTTTATGAGCGAGAGCGACAAAAATATTAATTATAATAATTATGATCACAGATATCAACAGACCATTTATTATTATTATTATTATTAATTTATTTTATTAAAAGGCATGCATTATTAATATTCATCTTGTTTTATGTATGCAGTAATTTCAGCATAAAAAAAACGATTCGGAAAAGGCTAATTACTATTTCTAGTTTTAAAAAAAATCTACAAAAAACTATTTAAAAAATGCTGATAACTTAAAAGTGTCTGGTATATAGAATCTAGAGAAAAATTTCATTTTAGAATATTAATCTAAAAAAAAAAAAAAAAAAAAATAGTTAAAAGTTATTATTATTTGTAATTCTTCATTATTTTAAATGCCTTAAAAAAAAAAAAAAAGAAAAAAAAAACTTCAGATAACACTGCTTTGCATGAAAATCGGCATCAACACCATTTTTGCAAATTCTTATGTAAAATGATTTCCTGAATTTGAAAACGACGTTCGTTTTGCCCTATCACCCACTGTTTTGTAGGAACACCCCCCTATTTTTATCACTTTTCAGTAATTTTACGGCGATAAATTTGATTTGTATTAGAGGAGAAAAGGATTACTTTTAAATATCTTCTGAGAAAAATTCTAAAACATGACTATTTAAAGCAAGAGGAAAATTTAGGGGGGGGGGGGGTAATTTGCCACTGAAATTGTAAATTTCATTTATTATATTTTGTTAATCAGTTATTATTATTATTATTTATTATTTATTATACATTATATATATATATATATATATACATTATATATTTAAATAATTATTTTCCATTCTCCAAATCAAATTCATAGTCATAAAATTGCCAAACTGGGATAAAAATTGGGGGAGGGTTTGGCGTCCTGAGAAAAACAGTGGGTGATTGGGCAAAATGGGGATCATATTTGGATTCAGGTGGTCATTTTACATAAGAATCAGCAAAAATGGTATCGGGGCTCGATTTTTTTTTTTTTTTTTTTTTTTTTTTTCAACGCAGTGTAATCTGACAGCTGACAGTTTCTGGAACAAAGAAAAATGGTAGGTAATAATACCTTTTTATCTGCAGTTTTATTTATTTATTTATTATTATTATTATTATTATTGCAGATTAGTATTCCAAACTGCACTTTTCTAAAGATTCTATATTCCAAATACTTTCAGATTAGTTGCATTATATGTACAAGGCTGCCACAGACGACATTTTCTTATATCTATTCCGCATCACTATTCTCATAAAATAAATTGTATGATATATTTATATAGGTAAAATTTAGATTGATTTGCATAAATGCATTATAAATTGTCTTTCTTGAAAACATCGGTACGAAAAGAATTTAAAAAAAAAATCGCCTCTAGCAGCCTAGTATATATATTCGGGGTACCACTGATTCACTTTCGCTCGTTAAAGATGCAGAGTATACAAAAAGCACCCGATATTTGAAACATAACTTGTCCCAAGTAACGCACTTTTTCTGTTCCCTTTATAAATTTCTTAAATGTATGAGCAGCCTTACTTATATTTTGCTTTCATCTTTTATCAAAATATTATTCTGTGTTTGTTACACTTTTTTGCATTCTTTATGCACTAATGCATTTGTTTTTTATTTCAGTGTTATTTTGGGCTAACGATTTTACAAATCTCTGACACTCAAAGAAGAGCGTTGGTGAATTATTCTTACGTAAGTTCCAAACCTCTTCCCACACCAACAACAGTTGCGCCAAGTCGAGCTACCACAGCAACTACACAAGAATCATCCATCAATTCTATATCGAAATTACCAACAACTGCCAGCATTCTCAGAGGTTCCAGCAGAGGTGAGTCTCAAGTAAAAGTAGATAAGAAAAAAGATCCGGAGGTAATCACCAACTTAGCAAAAGGTGATTTTGCTGGTAGAGTCAGGGAGACTGAGAAAAACACGACAAAAAATGCGACAGCGCCCCTTTCTAAAGGTAAACAAACCTTACAATCATGGTTGTCTAATCAACTATTGAACCCTTAACAAAGTATTTCCTCTTATCAGGGACAGTCTTTAGTAATACCACCCAGTTAACTGAAATTAATTAAAAATTAAAATGGTAGAGTATTATTAATAAAGTATAAAAAATACAGTTGAAAAGTAGGTTAAAAAAATAATAAAATATACAGAAATTGTTAAATAATATTGATAATCAAAGTTGCATTTTCAGCTTCTTCAAGAAAAATTACCATACTCGCGGCAAAATAAAGTTTTAACTTTTTTAGCTATTTTTTTATGAATACTTCGTAAAAACATATATATCTTTATATGTATATATACTCATTTAAAAAAATAGAAATTGGGGTTAATTTCACATTGTTAAAAATAAAATGATGTGTCTCTCTAGAAAAATGGTTCCA
The DNA here is from genome assembly GCA_963930645.1 of Salticus scenicus. NCBI lineage: Eukaryota > Metazoa > Arthropoda > Arachnida > Araneae > Salticidae > Salticus > Salticus scenicus. The sequence goes on along the minus strand of OZ005649.1, from coordinate 61,864,197 downwards.
ATTTAGCTGCAAGCAAATTTTGGAGCTAATTTGCACCATTTTAATAGAATCATTTTAGTAGTAATCTCTATTTAAACGGTTAGACTTAGCGCTAAAATATTTGTTCCAGGTAAATTTGAACCAATTTTCTGGTGAAACGTACCGTTTTATTTTTAAGAGTGTAGGAGCAATAACTAAAATAATAATAGTAATAATAAAAATATATAAATCTGCGAAATTGCGAATGAAAAATGAGTACAATAGATAAATTGGCAACTAAATTATTTTAATTCATTTAATAATAATATTAAAACTAATTGAGCAAATGCAATTAAAAGTCTGTATTATCCGAATTTTATGTCAAGTCATATTTTTAAAAGAGCAATTATATTCTAATCTGTTAAGAGTTTTCTCGTATAAATAAATAGTTGCAGATATAGCAAAGGAATAGCAATGTAAAATAGCAGAATGATTATCAAGTTATTTTAACGATACAATAATTTTCACATCTTATTTCCAAACGAGAAAGCTTACAGCTGGTAAAGCTGGTAAATTTACGTTAGGATACACTTTCAAATACTTTAGCATTAAATAATTCAAATCTAATATCTTTTGTAGTTATTGTAAGCTAGTTCATGTTTTATGGCATTTAAGGAGACCTGGTACCTCTCACTTGGCCCTACTAAAGTAGGTTTTATATAAAAGCTTATATTTTTCATTTAATATTTATAAGTTGAACTACATTAAGTTTCTTCAATAAAATATATATTCAAGCAATAATTTTTATGGTTTCTGATGCATTTTTTTACGGATTTCAAATTCTTAAATTTCATTTTCTTAGTTTGTGTTTTTTCATAAATTCATGAACTTCAAAATGCTAAAACTTCCACAAATATTTAAGAAAAGATTTTATTTATTTATTTATTTTATTTATTTATTTATTTATTTTATTTTATTTTATTTTATTTTATTTAGGTTGGGGGGGGGGGGAAGGTCAAAGAACTACTTTAACGAATTAAAAAAGGATTTTGCAATATCTCTAAAAAGAAAAAAATTTAAAAATAAAAATATGACAAAAATCTTTTATTTATTTTATTTTATTTTTATTATTTTTATTATTTATGTATTTTATTTTTTATTTAATTATTTATTTATTTATTTATTTATTTATTATTTATTTATTTTATTTTATTTTTTTGCAACTTTTATTTTATTTTTTATTTATTTTTTTTTTCTCAAAAACTAATTAGTAAATTTAAAAATCCATCATTTCCTAAGTAGTTTCTATTAAACATTTAAATATATATATATATATATATGCATTAATATCTGTAGATGTTTTAGTATTTTAAAGATCGTGAATTCATGAAAAAAATACCAACTGAACAAACGTAAGTTAAAAACTTCATACCTTAAAAAATGTATCAAAAATCATAAGAATTGTTGCCTGAATATATATTTTATTGAATAAACCTAATATAGTCCAACTTATAAGTATTAAATGGAAATATAAACTTTTATGTGAAACTAATTTCAGTGGGGCCAAGTTAAAGGTGCTATGTTCCCGTAAGTTGATTTTTCTCAAACACTGTATTTTTGAGTTGTGTCACTTATTTTTTTCTTCTTTGCTTAAGTTACAATATATTATTGTAGATATGTGTATATATATATATATATTCTCAAGGCTAGCCAATGTATTTAGTTTCAATATATCCGTTACCTTTGTTGACTACGGAAAGTTCTTATCGGATAATTTGTTTCCTGCAATTAAAAATTCGAAATATTTAATAAATGCAATATATTAAAATCACACAATCAACTGATTGGGAAGAAAATCATATTTATTGAAATTTATTTTTCCGACTGAGTGAAAATAATGCCTGGACCGCATGAAGGTTGTCTGAGTGAGTAATGTCCACCAGTTGTCGGCCGGGATAGCTCAATTGGTAGAAACTTGATCTTGTAGGTCAATTATCTGGGGTTCGACTCCCGGTCCAGGCATTATTTTCACTCAGTCGAAAAAATAAATTTCAATAAATAATTAATAAATGGTTTCATTTTTAAATAATCTTTGACGATAATGTATATACATCCACTTCATGTTTCATTTCTCTTTTATAGATGCTTCCGTAACTCCTTCTGGTCGTGAAACATCTAAGAAGAAAGATGCGCCTCATTCAGGCCCAGGTGCTACAGCAGCAATTTTAAGTGGTTCTGATATTGAGGAGTCTGATGATCGTGTTTATGCTAGAAGGGTGCTATCTTCTGGTACAGAAAACAGGGCAGAAGATAAGGGGGATACGAATGATCGCTCCATCCGGCGTAACCCTCCAGATTTAGACAATGCTTCACGTCTTGAAATCTCGCCTACTAAAGTATATGCTACTGCAACGGCAGGAGAAAGCTTAAAAGTTGAAAATCCTGCCGATAGAGCTGCAAGAGATGAAGGTAAATTCAGTCATTTAATATCTTGATAAAATAGTTTGTGTCATTACATAAATAAGGGGGGGAAATGCTATTTATTAGTATATTAGCAAATATTTTCAATGCATATAAAAAGCACACACAAAAAAAAAAAAAAAAAAAAAAAAAAAAAATTCACACCTAAAGCAGAAAGAATTCTTAAAATAATAATAATAATAAATAATATGTATACTTTATACTGGTATGTTAAATTCCATTTAAAGTAAGAAATATTCGGTTTAATATTTAAAAAAATAAAAATGTCTGTCAAAGACAGAATATAGTTTAGTACGGTGGACTATGAATTTCAGCCAGTAAAATTTTTATTTTATTTTATTTTTAATTTTTAATTTGTTTTGTTATTTATTTTTTATCTCTCTCTCTCTTTTTTTTTTTTTTTTTTTTCTTTTTTTTTTGTTTACCGTAAAACTGGGCCACGTACTTTTTAAATGACTAAAATGAATTAAAATGAAGTGCTGTCATCTAAATCTCACACTTTAGTTAATTTTAAAAAATCTAATTAACGTGTCGAAAAACTGTTTGCACCCCTGGATTCAGAAAAAAATCACCCCTTTCATTTGGTACCAAATTTGTAAGGATAAGATTGATATTTCTAATTTATTTTGGTGTTGCACAAAACTGGTCTATAAAATCTGGCAACGACGTTTTTACCCACATTGAAACTAATAGCCCTCTTAGTCCTAAAAAAAAAGTCAGAAAAAAAAAAGAGAAATATCGCATAAAATAAGCTTAATATATACACAAATGTAATTTTAAAGAGCTTGGAATGACTACACTCGACTTTTCGAACATTTAGAAATAAACGGTTATTCAAATAAATTTAAATAAAAGTTGTAGTTAAGTAAACAAAAGAGAAAATCATAGTAGCTTGTTTGAGTATTCCTTACCAGGTTATATGTCGTTTAATGATTCGTAATGTATACAAATAAATGCTCACAATATCAAATATTTATCAAGTCTTTTATATCTTAAACAATTTAACATTACTTAAGCAAACTTTAAATTGTTTGAGCCCACAGACCACAATGTATAAAAATTCTACTTTGTATACCGGTAAAAACAAATATAAATTCTACACTCAATTGCACCTGCACGGTTCTTGTGCTAATAACCTTTAACATACCTGCCAATTTCTCTCTTAATCAAATGTAGAATTTAGACGATAACGCACTTCAAACCATTCGAGTCTATAATCCGTATTGATAAAACATTTTCCTTTCTGTCCCTGTAAAAGAGCTATAAGTCTCGCACTTATCAAAATCTATACAGTACGTGCGATGGCGACCTATAATGTATTTATCAACTTTCATCTTAATAGATTAAGGCATTTAACACTATTCCACTTCAAATAATTTGAGCCCATGGGTCATAATTATAAAGAATATTTCGTTGTGTCCCTGTAAAAATCCGTAAGTACTAGATTCACCGTAATCTATACAGTTCGGACGACGGAGACCTATAATATGTATATAAATTTATACTCAATCAAATAGGCATTTACAAGCTATCGCACTTTAAATAATTTCAGACTGTAGGCCTTAATGATAAATAATTTTTCTTTGTGTCCCTGTAAAAAAAAAAAAAAAAAAAGAAAAAAAAAAACTATAAGCGCTAGATTCACCAAAATCGATACAGCTCGTGCAACGGTGACTTAAAACATGTATAAAATTTTTCAGTTCATTCGAATAAGATGCTTAGACGTTATCGCATTTTAAATAATTTGAGCCTACAGGCCATAATGTTAAAAAAATTTTCTTTGTGTCTTTGTAAAAGAACTATTAGTAATAGTATTTACCAAAATCTATGCATTTCGTGCTACGATGACCTATAACATATATACCAACTTTCGGCTCATTTTAATAAACTGTTTGTACGCTATCATGTTCATTCACACACATACGTACTTACATGACCACAAAAATGGTAAAAATGAACTTAGGGGGGCCGCAAAACGTATAGATACATCAAAATCTGAAAGTCGAATTTTCGTCATGATTACAATTCTTTCCTTACATATATATGTTCGGAAAGTGAAAAATAGGAAGTGTTTTAAGTAACAGATATAACTAATATCAAAAGTAAGTACATTCCATTTCTGAGAATAAAACTGATTCTACTGTTAAAGTAAAATAAAATAAAAAAAAAAAAAAAAAAAAAAAGCAAAAAAGATTTTATACAAAATGATATTGTATACAAAATAATAAATATATATAATAAATATCCATTACTTGAATCTACAAAATTATGAGAAAGTGACGTTTAACATTTGTCATTTTCTTTAACCCCGTATTCAAATCTCTACGAAGTCCCTTTCTTTAGTAATCAAATATTTAGTAATCATTTGCAGCATTTTTTTCCCCTCTTTCTCTCTCTCTCTCTCTTTTTTTTTTTTTTTTTTTTTTTTTTTTGTTTGATCGAATAATGTGTTTTATATAAATAGTATAGTGGTATTAAAAAATGAGACTTTGCCGAGCCGTACATACTATTCTTATCACAGGTGAAGAAGAACTGTTGAAGTATTTTCTTAAGTTGCTCTTTTAAGCGCCTGTAGTCTCAAGGCGGATCTCAAAATCCCATTTTAAGTTTCCTGACTCTCGGTGTGAGCGAATGTTTCGGGGCGATTAGGCATGGCCGCCCAGATGTTGGACCCAATGCGCGGCGACATTTTTCAATAAACTTAAAACCTTCGTTAAGGGCCCTCTTCACTCACCGCCGAAGCTAATGTTATTCTATGGGAAAATTTTCTTTACAAATAACTTATTAACTAATATATATTTTTAAATTCTGTTTTCCCATTCTGAAAATTCCCAGCTGTTAAATTGACGGACCTTTTTTAAAAAATTATTTTTTTTTAATTTTTGTTATTTTATTTTGAAGCTGCAAAATACGAATTTTCAATATGTGAAATTTTTCCATTTTGCAATTTCAAAATAAAATATTAAAAGTATTTTTAAAAAAAGGTCCGTCAATTTAACAGTTGGGAATTATCTGAATGTGAAAATGGAATTTAAAAATATGTATTAGTTAATAAGTTATTTGTAAAGAAAATTTCCCCATAGAATAACATTGGCTCGGGCTTCCGGCGACGGTAAGTGAAGAGGGCCGTTAACAGCTGTGAAGCAGAATCCATAAAAAGATACAACTAATTTATAGGCGACTATTTTTAGCAATTAGGCATTTTAAATAATTCTTAAAGTTCCATTTATTTTAGCAAAAATATAATTTATTGAACTGGTATGTTCTTTTTTGTATAACATTTTCGGCTACGCACCGAAAGTTATTGAAAGCTATAGAAGGCCTTGAATGATCGTCTTTCTGTTAAAAAAAAAAAATAAATAAATAAAAATAAAATAAAAATAAAAAAGTTATGTACAGCAGCCTGGTACACTGTAAAATTCTTAAATAAATAAATATTTATTTTTCGCAGAGATATAATTTTATATTTATTGATCAGCATCCCATTAATAAAGTTAAATCATACTGGAACTTTTATTCTAGTCCGAAATAGATCTAAAAAATTAAATACTAAGTTAAAAGGCTTAAACTCAGGAATTCGGTTTAAAAAAAAAAAAATGATTGTATCAGAATATTTTGAAATAATTTTAATTATTTGTCCAACATGCTAATAATATCAAATAAGAGCCTATCTTATTTGTACTATAATAAATTTATTTATCCCTTTGTGGGAATAGGCATTTTAATGCAATGAGTGACAATATAATTACTATCGTTAATTTTGTGTATATGCAATGATGAAAGGAAAAATTTTTCGTGTGATTTCCTATGGGAAAGTATACATCCAAATGTCATACATTCGACAAGTTTATTAATATACCTCTATAAAGCTTTCTATGACATTTCAATACAATTCTATTAAAAGATTATTAATATATATTTTAATCTGTTGATAATTAATAAAGCGCATTCGAACTGCATAAAAAATTTTGGTTTTAATAGATTAAATAGAACGTTAAAAATAAAGCATACACTTTATTTTTTCACTTCCATTCTTTTTAGTACGACAGGACTATTTCTTTCAGACAGCGATTTTCCATTGTCACCTTGATTTTTAAAATTCAGTTTTAACATTTAATTTCGTAAACTATCTTAAAATATTTTATCAAATATGTAAAATATTTTACATTTTTCAAAACCTACTGTTAAGCCAGAGAATTCTTCTTTGTTTGCATGAAGAAACCAATTTTCGATCTAGGTATTCGAGACCATAAACATTTCTGAAATTGGATCGTTTCTGAATATTTATTGGCAATATTTTCTGAATATATATTGGTGATAGTTTATGGATAATCTGTAAGTATTTTCTGAAGATATATTGATAATGTCTTTTGAACATTTGTTGGCTATTTCTTTTGAATATATGTTGAAAATGGCTTCTGAATATTGTTGGTGATATGTTTTGAATATCGACGATAGCTTCTAACTATGTGTTGGTGATATCTTTCTGAATATCTATTGATTATGGCTTCTAAATATTTGTTCGCTATAATTTCAAAATATGTGTATAAAATGGTTTCTGAATATTTGTTAGCGAGATCTTTAGGATATGTATGGTGTATGACTTCTGAATATTTATTGGCTATTTTTTCTGGATATGTATTGAAAGTATTGATAATGGTTTCTGAATAGATGGCTATATCTTCTTAATATATCTCAGTAATATCTTCCGAATAGTTGATGAAACTTTCTAAATTATATTTATTTTATTTTATTTATTTATTTATTTTATTTTATTTATTTATTTATTTTTATTTTATTTTATTTTTTATTTATTTTTTTTTTTTGAGATTTTAATAATATACAAATAAGTCTTGTCGTACTAAATTAAATTCTATCAAAGACAGAATTTTTATCTTTTTCCCCCCTTAATTTTTATGGGTAATTAAAACGGAAATTTTATTTGTGCGCAACAAAAAATAACTATTATTGTCAAAAGAAACATTACTGCTAAAATATCACACTATAAATACAGGACAAAAAGTTTGAAATAAATTTAAAAAATATAGGAGTTTTGTTATTTTTTTCATCACGAAATAATAATAATAATAATAATAATAAATATTATTGTTGTTGTTGTTGTTAAGGAGCATGCCAGCATGGCGACAAAGAGACAATTTTCACCGAGTCATCAACAAACGTCACCAAAATTACATACACGGAGTACAAATATGTCAAGAAAAACGTTTTTAATTATTATCTCCTTTTTCTATGTTCATTTATATATTAAAAAAATCGACACATACATAATTTGATAATCACAAAATGGCCGTAATTTTTTTTTTTTTTTTTAGAAATCGAAATACATGCATTTTTAACCCGTAAGTAGTCGCTAGTTGGTCGATTTGCCGCCCATCCTTCAGCATTTCCAGATTTTTTTATTGAATAGCCACCAAAAATTTTTAGAAGTGGCATTTGATATACATAAAACGCGAATAAAATCGAAGAAACGTCGATCACATCACTTCTTAAAATTATTGGTGACAGTTAAATAAAAAGTGCACAATCTGTAATAGGTGGCGCAGTCTATATCGACTACTAACGGGTTAAACAAGCTTCTAATTATAATTTCTGTTATTCTTTTGGTAAATATTTTTAAAATCTCAATAATTAACTTCCATGTTCTATACAAGTGTTGTTTTGAAGCTGCTACAGTGCGTTGTTGCTTTTCTATTGCACTTGCGTCCACTACAATTACTTTGCATCATGAAAGGTCGTACTTAAATGTTTACCCAAAAACAAGGGCTGCTTTTTATTATTATTATTATTTACGGTGTTTGCTTACTTTCTTCATCCATCTTCACCAGTTTTTTTTAGTGCACATTATAGTAAATTCTTAAAAATGTCTTTTGCATAATTTATTTGTTTAAATTAATTTTTAAAATGAAACTTTTCTAAATTTAAGAAAAAAGAAAAAAAAACTGTATTAAGTATAGTGTCATGTTGTGTTGAAAATTTCAAAGATAATAATTATTCTTCAAAAGTGTAGAACTCGTGATCGATATTATAGAGAACTGTAAAATTGAAATTCATTTTACTATTTAAGTATTACGTTTAAAATAATTGTTCTTCAGCTGTTACAGAAATTCAATAAAATTATACCTACAACACAGAAAAGGGTTTTATGTCTATAAAGCAGCTTCTCTACGTAAAAGAAAAGGAAAAGAAAAAGTTATTTTTCTTTTTTTTTTCATTTATAAATAAATATTTAAAAAAAGAAAGAAAAAATATCAGTTTTTATTTTTATTTATCAATAGATTTCAGTTTATTCGTAATTTGATGAACTAATTAGTTGATATGTTTTTATTTATCGAACTAACTAGTTGAAATATTTTAAAATGTAAAAAATAGCTTATTAGTGAAAACTTTGCTTTTTTTTTTTTAAGAAAAAATTTTACGTTTTTTTTTTTTTTTTTTTTTTTTTTTTTCAACAATTGAAAATATTACAATTTTTAATTTACACGCCAACCAAATAACGTCCGTTTTAATTTCTAGAAATGATAATCATATAATTACCATTTTTAACTTACTCTTAACTATTACGTCAGTAATAACAATAATAATTATTATCATTATTATTATTATTATTCATACGTCTAAGATTTCGTAAAAAGCTCTAAACTTTGTTTTAAACTCTGATAAATGTTCATTTCCAAATTAATGTATTTATGACGGTGTTATTATTAAATAAATTTGACTTTATTAATTATGATAGGATGATAATATAGCATTCAATACCACTGTACAAAACAGGTTAAGAATGTTAGGAAATTTTTTTAATGATTTACAATGTACTTTCATTTATCAAAAGGAAAAAACTTTCGAAAACCTTACATTTAAAATCACCAATAAATCTTTATTTAATTCAAATTTTAAAAGAAAAAACTAGTATGTTTAGACACTCTCAAAATTTTCTTCATTATCATTCTGTATAACAATGCCACCTAACGTTTAACACAAACAAAAATTTAAAGCTTCGCACTATAAAGATTTTACATATGCAGTTTACTCTGGGGTTTCCCGAAGCGGGGGAACTATCCTCTCAGTAGAGGATAAAAATTGGGATGATATATCGCCGGATCATCCTTAGGGGTGAATAGTCAATTGTCCATAGTGTAGCACCAGTGCAAAGCAAAATGCACTCAACCTAAACTTGGACATATGCAATTTTATGCAAAATTTACAAACAGGTTTGTAATCGCAGAAGATAAGCATTTGGAGCATCACTTGTTGTTGGATATATACCAAAATTAAGACAGCATTCTTTTGCATGATGGCTGTCTCACGTATTAAGTTTGGTCTTTTTGCGCACTTTATAAACTGAGATACAGTTTTCCAATATACTAGGAGTATTTTGATTAATAAACACCCAAGTTGAATCAGCATAGTTTTAAAACCAATCTATATGTGTAAGCTATTGGATAAATAATACATATATATTGTCATAGTGAACTTTTAATTAATTTTTGTAAAATCAAAGTGTTTTATGCAAAGCTGGGAAGGCACTTTTACTCTAAACTGAGAGGAATAAATTTACCCAGACATTTTCCATCTTAGGCGTACTTGCATTTCTAGTTTACATTTAGATTTTTCAGTTATATCATATTAGTGATTCCATAAATTTATTTATTTATTTATTGTAAGTTCTAAATGCTCTAATGATTCACATGATTTCATGATGTTGAAAATTTATCACAATGTATTCCTCCAATGAAATTATCGATTGATATTTTTTATACTGTTGGGCCATATTATGTTATAAAAATTGTATGAACATGGAAAACATTTTTCCCCTGATAGATCTTTTTTTATTATTATTATTACGGAAACTGAAAAAAAAAAAAAAAACTTTTGCAACACTTAAATTTGAATAGCCAGACCTTTTTGATATATTTAATAAAATTCTGAATATTTATTTTTCAATGAATCTTTTTAATTTATAATATATTACAGTAATAACTTTTTTTTTCTAATTATTATTTTTTATTTTTTCTATTTAGTTAGGACTCAACCTAGAGATTATGTTGATAGAGAGAAAATTGATCCTCCAAGACGAGATGATATTCAAAGTTCTCGTAGGCCTGATTCCGAACCAGTTTATAGAGAACCAGATTTTGATAGACAATATCCTAAAAGGTATGCTACCAGTTCTGACAGAGGAAGATATGATGATTTAGACGATGATATAAGATCTAGGGGAAGGTATGATAAAACTGAAAGAGGCAGAGAAAGTGATGACCGATATTCAAAAGGAGATACTAGAGTTTATCCTGATGACAAAATTATAGATAAAAATCCCTCAGGTGATGATGAAAGATACAGAGTTCGCGAGAGATATCCTGATGACATTCCGAGAAGAGGTGATGATGACAGATATGATGATCGCTATAGGGATTTTGACGGAAAACTTCGTGTCCGTGATAAAGATGAAACAAGGTATAGAGACAGAGATTTAGACAAAGTCCTTCCCAGAAATGATCGTTACAAAGATGAGGAAAGATATAGGTACAGAGATGATGATAGATTAAGGGATCGAGGAGATGACAAATTAAGACCTCGGGATGATGATAGAATCAGACTTCGAGATGATCGGCCCGAGGAAGATAGATATAGGTCTCGAGGTGATGATAGTTATATTCCAAGAGATGATGACAAGTATAAACTTAGAGATGATGATAGATATAGGTCGCGTGATGATGATAGATCTAGATCTAGAGATGATGATAGATATAGGTATCGTGATGAGGAAAGGTACAGATCTCGAGATGATGACAAATACAGCATTAGCGATGCTGATAAATATAGAACTAGAAACGATGACAGATATCGAAGTGATCTTGATGATCGAAGAAGTGCACCTTCTATACCAACAGTTGAAGAAGAAAGGTACCGCTCAAGGTCAGACGATGATAAATACATAGATCCTTTAACATCTAGAGTAAGAGATTCTCCTATCAGAGAGCCAGTTTCAAGAAGCAGTAGCAGATTGCCAATAGGGGATAGAAAGCCCGCAAGTTCTAGATCACAGTATGATGTCAGGACAGACGAATCCATTACAGATTATGATGTACCAGTACGTGATCGTCCCAGATTACCAGCAAGAGATGAAGTAATTCCTTCAAGAATTTCAAGGCCTGTTTATGATGATGAACGTTATAGAGACCGAGATCGAGATGATAGATATAGACCAACTCGTTATGATGAGGATGAATTGAAAATCATATCACCAACACGTACAAGAATTGACAGCACATTTTCACGATCCACATTGATTGATCCAAAATTAAAGGATGAAGATGATTCTAGGTTTGTAGAGAATCCAAGAGATAGAATTAGGAACGACAAATTTTATGACGAGGATGAACGAGGAACTAAAATTCAAGGTTCTAGAAGTGTCGTACCAGCAAGTGAAAATTCAAGAAAATATGTTGATGAAAATGATAGATATCGTACGAGATTACCGAACGAAAACGTAGAAAATAAAAAATTAAGCGACAGACGAGAAGAAGTTGTTCTTGATCGACGATCATATGCTTCTGAAGAAGAGGATGATTACAGAAGAGGAGGTTCTAGAACAAGAGATTACTATGAAGATAGACCAAGAACTCCATCTGATGATACTAGAAGAAGATATAGAGATGATGAAAGTTATCTAAGTCGAGATGAAGATCTTAAAAGAGATAAATCAAGAGATGATACTTCTCGAGACAGAAGTAAAATTCGAGACAGATACGATGATGAATTTCGTAGGTATGATGATAAATACATTTCGAGAGATGATGATCGTTATCCGTCAAAGGAAGATCGTCTTTCTTCTCCAGCAAGAAGATATGATACGTATCCCGATGATGATGAACGAATAAGACGACGAGATCCTGAAATACGTACTATACGAACTGATGATACTCGAGATCGTGATGAAATAATCAGACCTAGTGCATCAACAAGAGACGAAGAACGATATTACGATAGAGAAGATATTCCTGATACCAAATCTTCTTCACGAAGACGTTACGATGATGATATCCCTTATCCAGATGAATATGATACTAAAGGTCGTGATTCAGACAGTCGTAGATATTCTGCTGGATCAAGGCGGCCTGTGATACCCAGAGATCTCGCACTTGGATCATCCATGTCCTCGATAAGTTCGAGAGAGCCAACTGATGTGGTCATTCGTGAAAAAAGATTTCAAAGTAGGACAGATGATAGTAGGCATCAGAGCAGCCGAGTCATCAGCAACGAACGAGCTTACGTAGATCCAGAATCAAATTCTAAAGAAGAAGTTCGACCTCTAAGTGCAAAGGAAGTTATAGAAGCTGCCATTAGGCATTCTGACAATTCAGACCAAAACTCCAGACAGGTACATTATCCTGTATTTGATCCTCGAGCGTCTAATTTAACGTCTCCTGATATTATAAGACCAAGTGAAAGAAGAGGCACGACTATTACTGCAAGAAAGAGAAGATCGGCTTAATTGAAGACTAATAAAAAACTACGTGAACTCTTTCTATTAACTCTAGGCCCGTGCCTGGATAATGTAAGTGATATGCCGTGCATATTACATACCTTGTATAAAAATATATCAAAATGTTTCTAGCTGTTGCTGATTGAATACTTTAATGGTGATACCGAAGAAAAAGCTTGCAAGAAAATGCGAAGAACTTGCAAGAAACTCGTTGTTTGTTTTACACATCCATAAAAAATCCTTTCGAGTTTAATTTTGTAAATAAGTATTCTATTTTTAGTTTGTTAAAAGTTTTTACCTAGCATCATATGTTAATTCATAAAAATAACTTCTTAAAAATTTTAAGGTTATATATATATGATATGTTTTCAATTCCATCACTATAAGAACTTCCGAAATTTTACTTAGATTTGAAATATTTTGTTAAGTCTATAAATTTCACAAGAGAAATAATTACATGACTTATAGGAGGGTATGAATATGAAATTCTTGTCGCCAATCTATAGCTCTAAGCTAATGTCATATTTCTATTATGTTATGTGCATATTGGTAATAAAATAAATAAATAATGATGTGAAATTTCACAGCAGGGAGCTTTATAACTATTAATTGCTTAATTGTTTCAAAATGAAATTGGGTAATATATAAATTTCATTTACTTTCTTGAAAACATTTCATTTATATTTCTTGAAATTTTTTAAACAAAATTTACCCGTCTTAGTTAAATGGTGGCTTGTTTTCTAATGCTGCTTCTTCTATTTTCTTTATAAAACAAATCGAATCAGGATTTGGAAGAATATAAAACATGAAATTCAAACATTATAAGGAAATGATATTTATTATTTTATACCTCATTAAAGTAACAAAAAAGATATAAAGAAATCAATAAAATTAAAGAAAGAAAGAATATATATTATATATATATTTTTTTCCTCAATATTTTAATTTAAACCTCCAACTTTTTCATACGTCTTATGAAATTATCAGCGTATGTTAATCTGGTACGCACTAAATACCTACAATACTTTGTTTAGCGTTAAAAAGTAATTTTGTGTAACGTAGAAACATAATTAAATTGTGACGTCACAGGCGCATTTTTACAAAAACTGGAATCTACTGATATTTCGTTCGGTAGACATACTTGGCGTTTTAGGATTTAGATTAAATTTACTCGTATATCGTTATGAAAATAAGTCCCTTTCAGTTGAAAAGGGTTGTCGAAATTCGATCTTTTATTTACAATTTACGTTTGAACACGCTTAAAATGTTTGAGAAAATATAAAACCTCCGTCCTCCGAGTGTAGGATGAACTGAATATTGCTTCTTAATATTTAAAAATGTACAAAGGTTGTTATATTGTAAGTATTTTAATTCAGAGCCAAAATCGAACAAAATGCTAAATTTACTGTTTTTCAATTAAAGGGTATAAGCCTTTGATAACCATATTTTTCACACTGATAATTATATAATTCTGAAAAATTATCAGAAATACTTTTTAATCCAAATAATTTCATACTAAAATGTATATAATGTGAAAAAATTATTATCGTTTATTGAATGCTGTGACATCGTTTCGGAGTTATATTAAAGATGTAAACGAAACTGTCTGTAGAAATATATGATTCTTTGGTGTAAAGGAAAAGTGCTGTGCATTTTATGATTTTTTTCATGTTAATAAACTTTGTTTCTCTTGTTATAGATTTGGTATTTTTATTTAAATTAGTCGTATGCCTACTTTATTGAAAACCATTGACATGATTTCTTTCCCTTCAATGCATGCGAATAAATTATGATAATCCTTATTTAAATTATCCATTTTGCAGTTCAAACAACAATTTTATCACTTTTTCAGAATAAACATTACAGAAGCTAAATAGCTTTGACCATTTCGTTAAAAATCAGAAATTAGGTGTATTAAGCAAAGAAACCAATCTGCCAGATTATGCTTGGAATCTTGTAGTCCAAAACATATAATTATGTATACTTTAATATGCATATAATTACGTATAAACTACTACGTGATGTTATTTCTGTAGAAGAAAATATGACATCTGTAATTTTTTTTTTTTTTTAATCTCAATAACTGAATATTCATATTGAAATTACATTTTCGATCAGCCATGTACCTTATTATTGCAAAACGTTAAATGTACAAAAATACACTTTCAGTGTCATAATTCTAGCTTTAGTTTAGGTGATATGCCTGTGATATCTTTCCAGGCAAGCATTTTTTCAAAAACTAACTATGTGTGTTTGGTGTGTTTGGGAATAAGGCCGATTGACTGCGCTAGGGTCCTAGGCCTGAGTGGGAAGTGCCCTAAGTGGAGGACTTTTAGAAAGTAATTATGAAGCACTGACAAATATTTCGTATTTTTTCCTCCAATTAATTCTTATCATCTCAGGTGATTGATCGAATATGAAAAAATAACGATAAATAGACTGTATATTTTTAAGATTAAAAAAAAAGAAAAACTGTATATTTTTAAGGTAGTCTTGTAATTTTTGTTTTATTTTGTGTACAATGAATTCTTAAAATTGTTAGCTATATTTGTTTCCAATTAAAAATACCAAATGGTTAAAATTTCTTCTGAAAATTGATTTTGAAACAAGCAGTTAAAAAAAGGTTTTAGCATAAATATTTTTTTCCGATATAGCTATAACATATATCTTATTCTTGACTTATAAGTCAAGAATAAGATTAGTGAACGACAGGTGCTGCAAAACACAGCCCAAATTCTGTTAATCCTGTTTTGCAAATGTCAGTTAGTATTTTTACTTACCCGACTACCGTAGGTAATGGAAGTATCGGTCGAAAATTTCGATATCAAGATTTGATCTGTTTACATGTTTTAAGGTCTCCTGAGTCCAAAAAAGTGGTTTTTGGCAATTGGTCAGTGTGTGTGTGTGTATGTGTGTAGGGAATCTTCGGACTATTATATCTACGAAACTAGAACTACGAAATTTCAAAATTCAGACAGGTCTGGTGTACAGATGAATTTTCTAAATTTTGGTGAAAATTGGAAAGCTGCGAATGGTCATCCGAAATCGGTATTGGGGCTGAAAGTCCGTATCCCAAAAATGGCTTTAACGATGTACTTCAAAATTACTGTAAACACACTTTAGATGTCTTTTCGAATGGTATAGTTGATTAGTTCAGGAAAATTGATAGGCGTCCTGTATAAATAGCTGAATTTCAGATACTGCAAGTGCGTTCTTTTCAAAACGGCTGTATGGATTTTTTTCAAACTTGTAAATATCCTTTTGTATGCAATTGTTGTTTTCCGGTCAATAATTGAATATGCCAAGTTTTGGTAAAAGTTGGTATCTCAAAAACGGCTCCAACGATTTTCTTGAAAATTGTTACATAAACCCATTTTAGATATCCCTTTTCATGCTTTACGGTTTATTACAGAAAAATTAATAGTCATCCTGATCAGATAGATCAGTTTTAGATTTCGAAAATTGGTGTTTCAAAAAAAAAAAAAAAACTTTTTTATTTTTTATTTATTTTTTTTACTCGCTAAGTAAACTCTGTTTTATATGCCTTTAACGCATGTAGTAACTTTCTCTTACTGTCGTGTAGTAACTTTCTCTTTAGTTGTCTATTTCATTAGGTCAATTCTATGTCTTCTGATCACATTATCTCCAAAAAGTGCATATAATACGTGTAATAGTGGGTAATGGAAGTCGTGTGGTTGTTTCACGCCAGATTTCTTATTTTATTAACGTAATACCAATTTTTTCATAAACACTTATAATAGACTGTGACAGTTGTAGCAGATTATAACTTTTATAACAGAATATAAAGTTATGACAAATTTTAACAAACTATAAAAGGTGTAAAAGAATATAATTGTTTAAACTGTGAAGAGAATTTTTAATTTTACTAATTTAGATACAAATTGCCTTTTCACATGCTTGTTTTATTTTAGACAATAATAAAACATTGACCAAAAATTTCTGAAGCTTCACCAGCAGTAATTTTATATGAACTAAACAAATTCAAGTCAAGAAGAAACTAATTTAACACTTCCAGAATCGGTTATGTTGATGCTGAATTCTGCAACGCCTGTTTAGAAAATGGTCTTATGTAACAAACTGCTCAGACATGTTAAGAAGAGGATGTTTTTATAGACATTAGAGCAATATTTTAACGTTTAAGCTAATAAAAAAAAGTTACTCAAAATTATTATTTATTTCATATTCGTCTACATTGGGGGTACTGACGCACATGCTCTTTCTGACATTTTTCAGGTGGGAGGGGGATGTCGCCTTTTCTGGAATTCTGTCTCTCTCTGTCTTTTTTTCTTATTTTATTTTTATTTATTTACATAAATAAAACTCCATAGAAAAGTACTTCGGTTTATATATAATTTTATAGTATGTTGAATAAAAGTTTTTTTTTTTTTAACGCTTTCGAGTGCAGCTAACAAATATATTTAAATTCAGTTTATTTGTCTGTCTTTATTCATACTTTCATTTCTAAATACATATTTCCTAATGCTTACCTGCAATATTAATTCAGAAGCTTTGCACCAAAACTCCAAATAAATATCGGAAAGATATACTTACGTCTCTTATATAAGTATTTAGAAAAATTTATTGGTGCAAATATAAAATCTGCTGTTTTAAATTTATTTATATTCCGCAAAAGAAGCCACAAGCAATTTCATACAAACATTTCTTTTCTGCAAAAAGAAGATCTAATAAGTATGTAAACAGGTATTATAATTGTTCTAGTAAATTCTTTCATTATTAATATTCATTTTCTTTTCCTTACTTTTTTTTCCCCTCTCTCTCTCCCTCTGTTTTTCTTCTTTTTTCTGACGTTACAAATAATCTGACGTATATATATATATATTTTTTTTTTCACGTTAATAGTAAACAGTCTTTTATAATATTAATCACATAAATGTAATGTAAGCGAAAATTTCGTTGAAAATCTTTTAACAATAGCTTTCTCTTTTCTTTTCTTTCTTTCTTTTTTTTCTTTTTTCTTTTTTTTTCTTTTGCTATCTTGCATATTATATTTATTATTTTATTGATTAAGTTCAAACAATACATTTTTTGAGACTTTAGGACTGTTAATCCTGTTTCCTAAAACTATCTTACAAAATACCAATTGGGTTTAAATTGTTGAACAATTAAACCCAACAGAATTATTGTGTCAACAGAATTATTGTTAAGCGATAAGAACATATTTCATTGCCTAAAATAACCAGTTGTTTCATACCACATAAAAATATATAGAGATAGATAGATCTGGGCCGATTTCTTTTCTCCAGCTGAATTTTTGTTACAGTCAGGGCCCGAACAAACCATAGTGCAAGCAGCCCTCCCTCCAAGTAGGGGATCCAGAACTCCACTTTGAGAGATAGGGGGCTAATTATCTTATTTTTATTTATTTATTTATTTATTTATTCCAATTCAATGTATTTATTTAATCTATTTGGGGTGGGACTTCATCCCCTAGCCTCACTTTTACAGACCATACCATAATGGGCATAATGCACCACCACATTGTTGTAAGCATTGAAATATCATATAACAATTAACTAAAAATAGAAAATACTTTTAATACTAAAAAAAGGGGGGGGGGGAGGCCAATTAAGAAATTTGGGAGACTCAAAAATTCAAAAGACCCCTGGGCCTGGCCCCAGTTAATCCGTGCAGTAATCAGGCGCTGTTTACAGTTATCCTCTCACTTTTACGATCGCGTCTGAGAGTTCCAGAATATTTTGTCCCCTTCCTTCTCCTAAAGTTTTGAAAAGCCTGCGTCTGTGGTTTATTTGCGTAGTTTATAATTACAGGACAAATTTTTGCAGTTGTCTTATTTTACCTCCAGAAATGCTTAACTTGACAACAGGTTTATGTTTTCATCGGGAAAAGGATAATGTTATTCTAAACAAATACTTATATTGCGTCGTAACTTTTATATGTTTATTTAAAAAATAAAATAAAATTGTTATGATATCATATCAATATGTGAAGAGCTTAAATAGCTGCACAAACTAACACGTATTAGTCCGTGGAATGCTGCACAAACTTAATGAAGTGGATCTAATATCCGTTACTTTGACCATCTGGATGTAAGATTGTGTATCTAAATAGTCACCGTAATTAAATTATTTTAATCTACAGAATGCAGTTTTAATGATATATGATATAGATCCTTTTCATAATTTAATAAGTCAAAAACTATTAAGGACGTTTGAAGGTCAAATAGTCATTATGAAATGTACTATAAAAAGTGACAGTTTGAAATGGTTCTTATTGAATTACGATTTGTAAAATTTGAGACGAGAAGTGCATTGCGGAATCTTCAATGGTAATCAAATATTGTTTGAAATTTGATTACAGCACGTGCCGAATTTAGTGGAACGATCACCATTGCATCGTTCAAGATATATGCTAACGATTTCGTTATATTTTTGATAAAAAAATAACAATTTATATTAGAAGAAAAAATTAATGGATTGTTTTTCTTAACTCTTTTGTCATATTTCTGCTTATTTAGCATTTTGATTAGTATGGATACTGACATGAAAATTGTCAGAAGTGACAAAAAGTAACTTTTACAGTAGATGTGAAAGAATAATTTACATGTTAGACTGCTCATCGCTCAGATTTGCCGTCTCTCCTGCCACCTGTAATCCTATGGGATCGATAGTGCTTTATATTTTACGAAATCTCATTCAGAAAAAAATGAAGTTTTTTGAATTCTACTTTTTCAACCTGTTGCGTTTTATGTTAGTAAGCATTTTCTTTCTTTTTTTCTTTCTCTCTTTTATTTTAATGTATTTAAAAAAAAAAAATTTAAGGTAAAAATTAGAATATTGAGTTAACATAATGAAATGAAAGAATTTAATATGCATATATTAAAAAATAAATAAATAAATAAATAAAAAATCACGGAGATAAAAGGCGATATGTTAAAAAGTAGAATTAAAAAATAGTCGCCTTAAAATGCGACTGAATGGCAGTCCTGTATCATTACATGGAAAAAAGAGGAAGCGGCGGATGTGATTGATGAGCAGCCTAACAGCTTTTTCCTGAGAAAAAATGTATTGAAATTATTGAACTGAAAAAGTCAAAAACTAAGAAGGAATTTTTTTTTTTTTTTTTAGTCAAAGTTATTAGTATTTTATTAGAATTGAAAAAAAAAAAAAAATCAAATATAAATGTTATCAGAAATAACTTTGATAAATAATTACAAAAGATAATTACATTTTAATAAATTCTAATGGAAAATATTTTGATTTTAAGTGAATAACATTAGTCTCTGCTCAGTCTTTTTAATTCGTAAGCAATTGAATAAAATTAATTTTCATATAGATTCAATCAGTTGGATTATTTTATATAAATATTTATTTTATTTAAAACGTGTAATTTTTAAACTCTAATCAACAGTACTGATTAAGTATTTGATGGAGATAGTAATAAATAAATATTAAAATTTTGAAACAAAAAAATAGGTTTCGGTAAAGGAGTTTTTGATTGAAGGGATACTTTGAACATTCACTAATGTGAAAATTTTAATAAAAATTCTTGTTGCGTTAATTTTATTTTAGAGAAACGCTGAAAATAACGTCAGTTACTTTAAGGATATGTCAGTCTGTCAACTAGCAACTTAATATATCTTAACTTGTATGAAATCAATAATAATACTAACAATAATAATTAAGAAACTTTTACAGTCGGTAACAAAAGTGTCCGAACACTAGCAAACATTCCTATTTACAAAAAGAATACTTCATACGGTTTTGTTAAATAAATCCTTGTCGAATCCTGTTCTCAGTCAGTGTAAGAACATGATTCGATAAGGATTTATTTAAAAAAAACCGTATGAAGTGTACTTTTTTTACATAGGAATTTTTGCTAGTGTTCGGACACTTGTGTTACCGACTGTACTTGTAATCCAAAGTTTCGATTGTGTTCCATTTTTTTTCTTCAGAAGTAAGTTATGGAAAATACTGATATTACAATAAACTTGACTCATTTTTAAATAATATTTAATGAAATGATTTTTTTTTTTTTAATTATTAAAAAATAAAGTAAAATTAAATTAATCTGAAATTCTCATTTCTTAATTTAAGTTAAGATATAACTAATATAAAAAAGTACATAATTATTTAATAATTTTATCAATGTTTAAGAAAATATTATAGCATTTATAAATTGTAATGCAAGTTTATAAATTTTCTTTATTATTCAGTAATATTAAGTTTGCATTCTTCTATTTAAGCACGGTAATTAATTACCCACCGCTCAATTCTGACAAATTTGTAAACATTATGATTGTGCAAAAAGTTTTAAATGATATTATTATTATTATTTTTTTTTTTTTTTTGAAATCAATTCATATATATTTCCACACTACTTACCAATAAGTATTTGGACACTTTCGAATTTAGGTATTTTGTCATATATATAAAAAAGCTCTTTTGCAACCAACTTGAAACTTTGGTAACGTAAAGAAAACGTTATACCTCACGTATTTCAGCAAAAGTAGTGTCCTGAAAAGGAAAAGGGGACAAGTTAAAAATTAAAGAAAAATCAAAATGTTTTGGATCACCCTGTAAAAAGTAATGCTTGAAAGGCATTTTGGCTGTAGCATGCGATTATGAGGAATTTTCTCATTATCTGTATAATTTTTTTACTCACATTTTTATTTTGATTCAATCAATGCCCAATAGCAATATAGTTTTCGCTGATTGTAAATAAATATTGATAAAAACCCCCGATCATCCTTTTTTTTTTTTTAGAAGAAGAACTGAAATTCTGTTCATTTTATCTCTCATAACTCTTTAAATTTACACGATATCTGTTTGAGATTTTCATATAAGTTGCTCAATATATTTGGCTATGAAATTATGCAAATGAAATTTTTTGAAAACTAGCGCATGCGTAGTTAAAAATTATTTAGTAAAAATGCTCATATTTTGTAAGATATTTAACATTTTGCATTTTGACTGCAGCATGCTCTGTCAAATAAAGTATGTCAAATTTTCTGAAAATGTCTTTGCTCTGGGTATATCCTACGTGTTATAACTAAAAAAGTTTTTTTTTTTTTTTTTTTTTTTTTCAATTAAAAAATAAAGAAACAAACAAGCAAATAAACAAATAAAAAATTATATCTCCATGAATATATGTGGTAAAGTATTAAATTTTAAGCAGATAATAAAAAAATACCTCTTAATTACATGGTACAGCCCAAATGTGTGATCCAAAACATTTTGATTTTCCTTTAGTTTTTCACTGGTCCCTTTTTCCTTTTCAAGACACAACTTTTGCTGAAGTATATGATGTATAATATGTTCTTTACGCTTCCAATGTTTCAAGATGACTCCAAAATAACTTTTCTGGATGTTTGACAAAATGTCTAAATTCAAAAGTATCCAAATACATATTGGTAGGTAGTGTATTTGCATTAAATCTTCAACAAACGGAAAATATAGATAATTATGGTATACCCACATGTAATCAAGGATTTTCCAGCTATTTAACATTAAAACGCAATCAACGAGGAAAGGTAAATTATTATACCTCGCGAAAACAAACATTTTATACGATAACACCGTATTTCTTGAAATAAAAATCTTTTTCTGCGAAAAATGTCTTCAGAACTTTCAGACACAATAGGTTATCTGAGTAAATTAATTATCTTTTAGTTGAAAACTTTCATTTAAGAAAACCACAAGATTCATCTTATCTTAGTTTCTATTCATAAACTTGGCAGCGTTTTCACTTTTGTAACTTGTTCATTTTTCCGAGATCTTCTAGAACAAAAGGTGTGTTATTATTTTACTTCTTATTAATTTTTTTTTTCTGCCGAGTTCAGACGTAAGTCAAGGTCAGAGCCGCTGAAACTGGTTAAAGAAATATTACTTTCCCACGTGCATAGGTAATAAAATGTGATGAAAATATCGTAGAGATTTAAGACTATTTCTTATACTTTCTTTTTTATCTATTTTGGCTGCCAAAATATATCATGCTCATCTACAACTGAGCTGTAGTTTTATTTTATGCTCAAAAGTAAAAAAAAAAATTCTGGCATATTTCAAATTACTTGAATTACTCCATTTACTTACAGATGTTAAAGCAGGAAAAAAATATTAAGTTAATGAAAATTTTAATAATTTTCTCTAATGTTTTTCATAAATTATTATCATTATTTTTTTTATTAATCCCACCTTGAATTCGATATATAAGTAAAAAAATTTCCTACTCTGTCTTTTGTATTGTTATTAAATATGTAATAGACATATAAAAAATAGAGCAATCAGCAAGATTTTTACAATCGGGTGGGTAACACATTAATCTGAACTCTTTCGATTTCGAATGTCGACGTTTTGTGGAATATATAGAGAAATAGATCGTAGATTCTTTTTGAACTTCAAAGGTGTAAAAGTCATGTTATATTCTAGCAAAGATTTCATCAAGAAGGAAAAATAAATAAATAAATAAAGGGGGGGGGGACTGGTAAATAATTAAAGCATCTGGTGTGTTACTCACACGCCTTTCTCTTAACCTGCAATTCAATACTATAAAGGCAGATTAGGCAAATTAAGTCTTAAGATCAATAATGTAAGATAATAAAGTTCAATGTACTTTAAAAAAAAAAAATCCAAAACAGGTTTAGAAACAGTTTTAATTGCCATATAATTCTCCGTGAGGGATCTAGTGCCTCCCTCAACCACCCATACACTTTAATTGTACACATTTGTTTGGCGCAGTATGTCCCATTCTGGACCTTGCGCCAGTAAAAGGCTACAAACCAACCAACCCAACCAACCCTCAACCACCCGTTCAAATGTAGTACCTACAATTATTTAAATATATATATATATATATATATATATATATATATATATATATATATATATCAAGGCTGTTGCTAATTTGCCTTCAAACTTGCCAATCTTGATCAAATTTTTAGTTGGAAATGCTAACTTCAACCGAATTTGAATTTTCTGCAGTTATTTGTTTTAAGTTTTGCTGATAGCAGATATGCATACAGATCAACCGTTAAAAAATGAACTTTCGTAATCAGGACATATGCGTGATATTATGCAAAAATCTCGATTTCAAAACTGAACATCAAAAAATACTTTGTTTACAGTATGGGTAGGAAAAATTAATTTTCCTTCCTGAGCAGTGTTCGCCGACATAGTGATGTAGCAAAGCACTTTTATCAATTACATTCAACAGAAAAGAACGTTTAGCATAATTTGAGTAACTCTGTACAGTCGGTAACAAAAGTGTCCGAACACTAGCGAAAATCCCTATGTAAAAAAGTACACTTTATACGGTTTTGTTAAATAAATCCTTATCGAATCGTGTTCTTACACTGACTAAGAACAGGATTCGACAAGGATTTATTCAACAAAACCGTATGAAGTGTACTTTTTTTACATAGGAATTTTCGCTAGTGTTCGGACACTTTTATTACCGACTGTATATTATCTGTAAACTATATTAACATCCATTGTGTCCTTAAATTTATATATAATTTTATATGAAAAACATCTAACACAAAATGAAATACACTTCTGGCAATCTTCATGTATAGTGCCAATGTATCTAAATACTTTGCGTAGCCCCGTAAACGAACGATGAATGATTTCTATACCACAGACTACAAAAAAATGGTTTTATACAAGTAAAAAAGTATGTTAATTCCATTTTCTTCAGGGCAATCTGTAGATGTTACATTGTACTTATCAGAAATTTCCCCATAGACATAATGTATTTCGTTTATCTTGGATATCCCTGTACACAAACCATTTGCTTGATCTCAACGAAAATTTTAGTGTAGCATCCCTATATGATACAGACTTAGACAACCGAGTTTGGAATTTCTACTACGATTTGTTCCTGAGATATACTGATATTACACATACACACACACACAGATAAAGAGAGAGGGAGGGAGAGAGAGATAAACACACAGTCCAACTGCTAAAACCTGTTTTCCGAATTCAGGGGACCCTAAAACGCGTAAATATAACAAAAACTTAATTTCGAAAATTTTACCCAAAAGAAGTACTTTCTCTACCAAAAGGTTAAGAGAAAGTAAAAAAAAAAAATCTTTGGAATGATTTTGTAAAAAATAATACTTAAATAACATTGAAGCCGTACCGTAGTGTTTGGATTCTAAAGCTTTTAAATTATTTGTATTCATCTGTATGTAAATAGCATATTTATACATGGAAAAGTTTATTTAACAAAAACGAAAAGTTTTCGTACTTTTTGGTTTATAATATGCAATATTTTTAACCACTGCAAAGTCATTTTTAGTGAACACTTTACTAAATCATTTTTAACAGAGTTAACAAAATCTCTTATGTATAATTTTTCAGTCACAGGAAAAATTTGCTTAAAATAAATTAATAAATAAAAAAAATAAAGCAAATATCGTGAAAATTACGAAAGATATAAGGTAAACGCACCAGTAGTGGACACTTTAAGGACATTTTCCGGCTATTTTTTGTGCATTTTTTTTTAATTTTAGAGATTCAAAAAATAATTAATATTTCATACCTTTATTTACTTTCTCTTTACAGGAGTGTATTAAGAAAACTGCTAATGGTACCATTTTTATATGTAAAAATAAAAGATTTCGGAGAACTTAAAATGGGCAGTAGTGGACACACTAAAACCCAACAGTGCACCCTTTCTTTTGTTCCAATAGTGGACACCTTTGATTTAAATTCGTTGAGTAGATTTTACATCACATTAGTGCTACATTAGGGGCTATCCCGGGCAATTAGCGACGGCTTGGGATACACTTGTAAGGGTGGTTTGAAGACATTCCATCACAATTTTGATCCGACGATCTAGGAATTTTTGCTTTAAGCAGGCTTTATAGTGGTCGTTCCGTTCCGTCGCCGCGAGCACTGAGCTGGAATGTAGGGAGTGATAACTTCGTATTGAATGAGAAGTTGAATTAAACTGAACTGAATTGGAAATTCTCACTCCTTGCATTATAACTCAGTGCTTGCGGAGATCGGAACGGAACGGCCACTATAAAGGTGCCTTTTAAAGTAAGTTGACCAAACGCCCCCATTTCTTTAGGACAGATTCTACTTTTAGCAGTTTGTCTTCAAATACATAAATCCCCATTGTGAACGACATTTAGGGTTGAAGCTTGGGTGGGTTTTACGTCGCAATGGTGGTGTTCAACGTACAATGGTGGTGGGCGACGGTCTTGAACACACTCGAGAGACATGGTCCAAAGACATGCCATCATAATTTTGATCCTCCACGGAGGGGAAGGCAATGATTTTGGATTCATCCCTAAGTGTTCTTCCCAAACAAACCATCACATTTTGATTTTATACGGAAGGATCGACTCCTCTTTTTGCACCACAATGTCTTTCACGCGAAATTGATAACTTAAAGAAGCACAAATAATTAACGAGAACACGACCCCGCCAACCTCTCGGACCGTACGTAAAGCAAGCATGAGAAATATAACTCTATAAATATCAATGTCCTCCATATTCCCATCCAAATTAAACATCTGGGCGTCACAAAATGTCTTTGAACTTTTTTAGAGGTGAGTTCCACACCATCGCCAACTGCCCATAGTGTAGCAATATGGTGACATAAAATCCACTCATCATCAACCGTCTAAATATTGACAGCAGTTATGGTATTCCAAAGTCTTTGTTTCAATGGGAATTGAACTTTACCAACTAATCCAATATGGAACCCGGAAAAAAATTCGCGAATAAAAAAAAAAAAAAAAAAAAAAAAAAAAAATGAAATGTCTCGAGATTATCTCATAATTCAAGTGAATTCTCATTTTGTCCCATCTACTAAATTTAAAAAAGATTGGGAGCCATCCTACCAACAGAAAATTAAAATTGTGATAGCACGCCTCCTTACTACTCCTAGGAGTGAATTCTAGATCGTCGCGAATTGCTCAATGCGTAGCTTTAATGTGACTTTAAAAACACTCAGCTCTAGATTTGGTAGATTATAGAGTTGTGTCCACTACTGGATCTGACCTTAAAAGTCAAATGAGTCAATAGTTGACAGGGTCACCAGTCCACTACTGGTCACGATGACATTTTTTAGTGCCAGTAGTGGACACCGATAAAAATGTTATATATGAGATTTAAAAAACACAACAATAAATGAATTGTGCATACTTATTTTAGTCAGCAAAAGACAGAAGAAATCAGTTAAAATAAGCTGAGGAAAAGCAAAGAAAATTTCATTTTCTTGTTAAAAACGAAAGGAAAGAACGGTAATATCATAAAAAGTGCATATTTTTGTATTTAAATTAATGCTATTCTAAAACCAATGGCTGGAATTACTTATAGTTATAGACATTAATAGTAGAAGACTGTAACTTTCTTCCTGAACATTGCTCGAACCTTTAGAAAGCTTATTTTCTGAGTTTATATTTAAAAGTGTCCACTACTGGTACAGGGTCCATTACTTGTGCCTTACATTATTATTATTTATTTATTTATTTATTTTAATCAATTAACATTAGTGTAGCAAATGAATATACGTGCTATTCCCTTGCAAATGAATATAAATAACGAAAAGAATCATCATGCTACAGTTGCAACGCTTTCCAAGCATTATTTTTTATTGGGGGAATTCCAAACATTAATCTTTCGCTCAGTTTATAACTGATCCCCTTTCTGTCATCAGAACAAAATCTTTGCTTTAAATATACGTGGTATAAAATGTTAGTTATATACCTAAAATTTAAAGACTTTTACCAATATTTCTCTAGATATTTGACAAGCGTCTGCATTCGAAAGAAACATTTTTCGATTAACCTTACGTTAATGTCTTGTTATTCATCTTTATTCAACCAAGTTTCTTGATGTATTTTTCTGCAGTAATGTTCTTAATTATAGGTAAATGTGCACAAAACAGTATTTAAGGCAATGTGGTATCTTTGATTTGGCATCACTGAAGATTTCATATAACAGCTTATATTTCCATTTAGTTCTTACAAATTGAACTACATTAGGTTTATTCAGTAAAATATATATTCAGGCAACAATTCTTTCAATTTTGCATGAAATTTTTTAACCGATATGAAATCTTTAAATTGCATTTTACCTTTTGCATTTTTTTTTTTTTTTTTTTTTTTTATGAATTCATGATCTGTAAAGTGTTATAACTTCTACAAATATTTTAAAAAATATTTTTTATTTTTATTTTAAATGTTTAATAGATCCTATTTAAAACGATTAGGGATGGCTTTTCAAATCTTTAAAGAAAAAATATTAAAAATAAAAATATAACAAAAATCATGTTTTTTTTTTTTTTTTTTTTTTTTGCATGCTTTTACTTAGCTACAGTGTTGGGCATAATTGATTAAAAATTAATTGAATTACAATTAAATTATAATTATTTTACTGTCAATCAATTATCAAGTTATTGATTACAAATACATTTAATTACTTATTCAATTTATTTGTAATAATTCAATTTATTTGTAATCAATTACTTGTTAATCGATTGACAAATATATATATATATATAATAGTAATTTAATTGTAATTCAATTATTTTTTAATCAATTATGCCCAACACTGCTAGGTATGCACTTCTAAATTTTTTTCTCAAAAATTAATTAATAAATTTTAAAATTCCTTCCTAATTCTTTTACGTATAGGTTCTAAAAATATTCTCCTCCCCCCCCCCTCCTCCAAAAAAAATAAAAATAAATAATAATAATAATATAAGTCTTTGCTTAAATAACTGCTGGAGTTTTAGTATTTTTAATATCATGAATTTATATATATATAAATACAAACTGAGAATATAAAATTAAAAAAATTCAAATCTGTAATAAATATATATCAGCAAAACCCTAAGAATTGTTGTCTGAATATATATTTTATTGAACAAACTAATATAGTTCAATTTCTAAATACTAAATGAAAATATAAGCTTTTATATGAAATCTTCTGTGAAGGCAAATCAAAGGTGAGAAACCACCTTAGTGTGAGAAAATTTGTTAAAAGTAAACAAACACTGAAATTCTTATATGTCAACTCATTTGAAAAATAGTGAAAGAAATTGATATTTGTTCCTCAGTTTTAGTGTCATTCATTCATTCATTCATAAGTTATTTGAGTGTAGCTAGACTTTATGTTGCAATAGTAACAGATACAGAGCAAAAGAATAGAATTACGTATATCGTGAATTTTGAATTAAAATATTTTATGTATGGTGAAGATTTATGCATGAATGAATGACAATTATTCTTCATTTGTGGTTCTAAATTCACGCAAAAATGTATTTCCGAATAGAAGAAGAGTAATTTAAGATTTGATTTACGAAAAGATTTGTCTTCAAACAAATATAATACGAGTTTTCCTTTCAAAGTAGTAGTTCGTGCAAAATTGGTAATTTATTCATTTCTAACTGCGATGACAATTGTGATTTTTTATACGACGAATTTAAGTTCCTATTTTATTTGCGTGAGCAATTTTTGATTATTTACTCACTTCTTTTGTTATTCGAGATTGCGGATAAAATTATGATGACTAACGTAATTACTTTGCTTGATTCTGAAACGTTCCATTATATACCGATAATTTCATTGTTATTTTTTAAAATATGAAAACTTTTCTCTAAAGTGTTATTTAAAAAAAAAAAAATAAAAAAAAAAATGTTCAGTTATTTAGTTTACTAGCAAATCCGTGTGAAATTTTCACAATTTCTTTCTTTTTTTATTTACCTTTAAACTTTATAATTTATAAGTCCTATACCAATTTCATCACCCTATTTAAATTTTAATTCATCAGAAGCTAAATGATTTTTAGTTTTTGTGAGATGAAACGCTAATGATAGTTAAACCAAATCATTCAAAGAAAAGTTTCAAAATAAAATTCATGTTTGACAACCCAGTTTTCATACTTCCCCAGGCATGACAGCTTCAGTATAGGACACCTATGGCAGCTTTTAAATTTTTGCCGCTATGCTGGTGATGCCTTTTAATTTATTTTTTACTTTATTCATTTTGGCATAATTTTTTGTTAAAAAAACTTAGTACCTATTTTGATTATTCTTTTTATTGTTGAGTGTTTTTAATCATTTTATGACAAAAGTTCGTACTTTGTTTATAGCTTTAAAGTATTGCCAGGTTCAAAATGACGCTTGCAAAACTCATAAATAGTTGATCTGCAAATCAGGGGCCTCAACGTCCTATTTGAATCACACATTACTTAACAGATCATTTTTATTTTTTCCATGTTATTTAATATATATATATTAAATAACTACCTGGAGGGAGAGTTTTGATCATTTAAAAGCATGCTATAACCTCACATGCATGTCTGAAGTCATACGGGGCATTTTTGGCTGTTTAATTCATTTATTTTATGTTTTTGAAATAAATTTTACATATGTTTTGTTTCACGTTTTTTTTATTTTCATTAAGTTTATATTAAGTTATTTTTGTTACATATTTTCAATTTTTGTATGACTGAAAACATATATTATAATATCTTATATATATATATATATATATATATATATATATATATATATATATATATATATATGCATATATTGATTGGACTCGTTTTAGAACAGATACGTTTCTCGCCCCCCTCAACCCTCCGCACTATCTCTCTTTCTATATCTATCTCTATATATGCGTACATTTATATATTTTTTCCAAGTAACAGCCTTCTATTACTTTCTTTTAACTTATAAATACTTATAACATATTTCATGCAAAAACATCACATTACATATCAGAATTATTTTGTGTAACCCTGTAAACTAATTAACAATTCCATGCCCACAATTTTAAACATGAAAGACATGCATTTAAGCATTCTAATAAATGTTATTAGAATGCTTAAATGCATGTGTTTTCATTGTATTTAATGGGGGTGTAACCATTTTAAAATACACTTTTAAGAAATACAGTCTATAGACCGCAATGGCACGAAATTCTTTTGTGTGCCAGTGAAAAGGAGCCACAGTTATTATATACACCAATAAAAATAGTGCAATTAATTAGTTATAACTCACTTATATTTCAACCTAATTTGACATCATTTGAATGATTACAGAATGTCATCTGAATTCTTTTGTATGGTCCTGTAAATAAATTTAGTTTATAAATACCTCTTTTTTTGAATAGAATACGTCTAATTAATTATAACTCATTAATATTTCAATCTAATTGGACATCATTTGGATGATTAAAGAATGTCATCGGAATATCTTTGGTACGGTTCTGTAAGTAAATTATTTAGTCTATACATTGCATTTTTTATCTTAAGTAGGCATGCTTTTAAGCATCTTTTCAATGTGTGTTAATTCCATTATGTTGAATGCAGCATAAACATTTTAAAATGCGGTTTGTTGAATGCAGTGTAACAATGTTAAAATGCATTTAAGCGAAATTCACCCCACAGGCCATAATGATAAGAAAAACTTTGGTGTGTCCCTGTACACAAAAAATAAACATTACGTAGACCAAAAATTATACGATTATTTCTGTATAATCCGTAAACATGTTCACTAATTTTAGAATTAACTAGGGAATTTCTGTGGCTGCAGTTGCAATATGTACAAATTCTGTCCATAGGCCGTAATGATGAAAAACTTTGACGTATTAAACTTTGACGTACACGAATTACAAACGTAATACACACTTCAAACTATACAGCTAATTCTGTTGGGCTAGTAGCGTGATTTTTGCGGCTGCTATTGCAAGGCGAACACACAGACGGAACCCAAAATCTTTTTGAGGCCACCACTGCCATTTCGGAAAGGATGCAACTTTTAAAAATAGATTTTTCTAAAAAATGATCTCATCACTGAACTGAGAATTACTGAACTTAGATCACTGAACTGAGTCCGCGTGCTTAAATATTGCTTATGTATATCTTTTTATCCTCGCGTATTTTATCAAGTCTCTATCGTATCGTTTCTGCAAAATTTAATTGTAACTGGTCCACGTTAGAGAACTATTACATAGATGATACAATTGTCATATTTTACTTATACAGCGTATCCTATTATGTTCTGTCCTCGCCTGTACTTCAGAACGGCTCTAGCTATTGCTTTTAAACTGCACAGCAGTCAAACACTCTTTCTCTTTTCCCATTTAATTCTACGGGTTTTTGTTAATTGTATTATAAGGCTATTTCAATCAAAAATAAAGTATCTCGAATTCTGTTTTTTGAATTCCATTTCTTTGAACATGTCATCTTTTGTCTTAGTGAACAATTTAATAAATAAATAAGTAAATAAATATTTTATTTTGTTGAGTAAAATGAATGCTCTTATTTTCAATTTCGAAAAAAAAAAAAGAAAGAAAGAAAGAAAGAAAAAGAAAAGAAAAAAATATTTCAATTTATTATTATTATTATTATTATTTAATGCTCCATAAGATAAAAGACGACATGTTCAAAAAGTGAAATTCAAAAACAGAATTCAAAAACATAATTTTGAATGAGATGTCCTTATAACTAGAAGCCATAAAAATTCCATAGAATTACATAGAAAAGGAGAAAGTGGATATCTGTGCTGGAGCCTCAAACGTGGTGTCTTCGTGTAGAAAAGTGACTATGCGCTATAGGTGCAGACCTGTTACTGTGCCACTTGGTGGCCAACAGTGGAATTAATGTTCCTATCTCGAAAATAGTAAGCGATACAGGTAAAAAGGCAATTGTAAAGTTTTAGAGTATGCTCCATTTAGAACAAAACGCACATTCCTAAGAACTGAACGTAACCAAAAAGAACCTTTTCATGATAAATCGAAAACGCTCTATATCTTTGCAATTGACATTTTCACCGTATTTTTTGCATTTTTTGTGACAAAAACACTAATTCCATTGTTTGCCTCCCGCTGTAACGTTGTTCTTAAAATCATCTTAATATCATCTTAACGTCCTTTTATCAAGCCTAGGCAAAACGTTTAAGTCCGTAAATTTAGCCGTTCTCAAATTAAGTTTGGAAGAAGTAGGGGAGAGTGAGGATAAATGGGACATTTTTCATGTTTTTATTAATAACGTTCACCATATGTAATTCAAAATTTTGTAACATTGTTCAAAAGTACACTTCAGTAATCAGTTACATATAAACATACTAACTTTAATAAAAAGTTATCATTTTTAATTAATAATAATTTTTTTACATGCATGTGAATTGTCCCATTCATCCCCACCTATGGGGATGAATGGGACAGGACTGGAGTTAACAAAGAAAAGAAAACAAAATGAAAAGTAAAGAAATTTTTTTTTTCCGACTGAGTGAAAATAATGCCTGGACCGGGAGTCGAACCCCGGATCTTTGACTTACAAGGTCAAGGCTCTACCAATTGAGCTATCCAGGCCGACAACTGGTCAGCATTACACACTCAGACAACCTTTTGGCAGAAACATCTGGTCTATCATTTAGATAGCTCAACAGAAATAAGCCGCAGGTAAAGGAAAACACCATTAAACAATGGGAGAAAGAAATACAATTTTTTATTAAAATCACAATCAACTGATTGGAAGAAAATCATATTTAATGAAATTTTTATTTTTCCGACTGAGTGAAAATAATGCCTGGACGGGAGCCGAACCTCGGATCTTTGACTTACAAGGTCAAGGCTATACCAATAAGTCAAAGATTCGGGGTTCGACTCCCGGTCCAGGCATTATTTTCACTCAGTCGGAAAAATAAAAATTTCAATAAATATGATTTTCTTCCAATCAGTTGATTGTGATTTTAATAAAAAATTAAATTTTTCAAGTTAAATTGGTTTATGTGACCAAAAAGTTTAGTAAATTGCCCCAGAAGAATATGAGAATTTGTCTCAGTGTTAAAAATTTCATATGAGAAAATAGAAAATCATGTGAGATTCTTACGATCTTTAGTGGGAACCCTGATATATATTTTTTCTTTCTTTGTAAATATATTTATTATATAAAAATTGAAGTGTAACAAGGATAAAATAAAAAAAAAAAAATACATTTATTTTCACAAAAATATTCTTTTTTTTTTTTTTTTTAGGAAATTGTGCCCCCAAAATTAAAACCTTGATCAAGCCTGAATTAGATAAAACAAAGTACAGCTGTTGTTTTATGTTATATAATATGTACTTGTCATGGTGGCTAGGACATGGAAATGGGAAAATATTAGGGAATTTATTTTAAATAGTTTGAAGTATAAGGCTGATTTTTTTACACCAATTACACTGTGCTAAAAAAAAAAAAAAAATCGATCCCTGATGCCATTCTTGCTGATTCTTATGTAAAATGACCTCCTGAATCCGAATATGACTCCCATTTTGCCCAATCACCCACCATTTTCTAGGGACACCACCCTCTCCCTCAATTTTTATCACTGTTCGGTAATTTTATGACCATGAATTTGATATGAAGAAATTAAAAATAATAATAATAATAATAATTTAATACCTAAAAACAAAAAAAAATTTTAATGTTTAATAAATAACATTAATAGATTAAAAAATATAAGAAATGTAATACATAATTTAAGGGGCAAATCCCCCCCCCCCTCCCCCCAAATTTTTCCCGTGCCACAAAAATTCCTGTTTTAGAATTTTCCAACTCTGTAGCCCCTCAGAGGATATTTAACAGTTAAAATAATCCCCCCTCTCTAAAAAATCAAATTTATAGCCATGAAATTATCGAAAAGTAATAAAAATAGGGGGGCCATCCCTAAACAAGGTGGGTGATATGGGCAAAATGGATGTTGCAGACACGGCATAGCTGCCAGATTTTTCCTGTACTTTTAACAGATATTTTTTAGTGTAGAGAACTTCAGCTATAGCCTTTCTGCATATGAAGAAAATTGCAGCATAAGAGCACTAATTATTGCACGAAAAAATAAAATTAACGCCGATTTTTGTCAAAGTCAGATTCCAATCAAATGTACAGTTTTGTGGAATTCCATGTATTGTTTCGTAATAGAACCAACAGAACCAACAAAATTCTTGTAGACATTTCCTAAAATGTTCAAATGTTGTTCAGGGCATCTCAGACATACAAATTCGTTGAAAACCGAAAAATGCAATTTTCCTTGAAACCTGTATTTTCTTTTGTATAACATAAAGTAAAAGTATTAAATTTAAAAGTTTAATTAATTAATTAATTTTTATTTTTTATCCGAATTTTATTTAATTACTCTAGTCATTTTATATAAAATTATAATGATACAATTCAATAATTTAGAAATCGTTATTCATATTCAGCTACAGAAAAAAATGAGTTGTCCGTAAAAAAATACTTATTTTGCTGAACTGATGCAGCTTTAAACTCTAATCTTTCTTAGATCGTTGTTTGGTCAAAAATCGTTCTGCGGGTCACTTGGTTTTTGCAAGAACTCAGATTAATGACCGGGAAATCCCTAATGTTTCAATTGGGGAATTCCAAACAGGTATGAAAGCTGTTTTGCAGCAGATTCGCTTCGTTTCTCACGTTGAAGTCAGGTGAATACGGACAATTTTTGCTTATTTATGTTTTTCTTAACCTAAGGCGGAAAAAGAAAGGTGGCGTTAGATATTTCTTTTTACATTGAGTCGTAAACGTATAAATATATAAATTCGTTAGACAAGATATAACATTTGACAACAATATTACAAATCAATTGAAGTATGCAAAATAGATGAAGAGCTTTAAAAGGGGGGAAAAAATAATAATAACAATAAAAATAATCTAATTTATGGCATCGTACAGCCATGCGCGTCGGCGCATACGGCATTGTATATTTGCCCCCTCCTGCAAAGTACTAATGAAAAAATATTATTATTATGATTGTCGTATTTTCCGGCTCATAATCCTGAAAACAACAGGTTTCTTTATCCCCCCCCCCCCCCCCCCCCAAAAAAAAAAAAAAAAAAAAAAAAACTCTGGTGAGTTTTTTTACTTTTTTTTTATTTTACCCTATATTATTGAAGACATATTATTACAGTTTAAAGAGTTAGATAAGTAGTGTTGTTTGAGTGAGTTTTACTTCGCACTAGTGCTACACTATGGGCAACTGATGATGGCCTGTGACTCACTCCTGAAGCTTGTCCGGAGTCATTCCGTCACAATTTTGATAATTCAGAAGTGTAAGATGAGAGCACAATATTTGAACATTCCGACGTTCATTCAAACCAGTTGAAAAAAGTTTCAAAAGCTGTTTTATTTCACAAACTTTTCTGTTTTAAGGAGACCCCTCTCCCCCCATAACCTCCTATTTGAATTCAGAGAAATTTCGTTTACACCAGTCATACACCAGTTTTTTAATAGCTTGTATTCGATAAATTCTTTATACACCAAAGACGGACACCAAAATTTTATAAATACTCAAAATTAACACATTAAAATTATTCATAATAGAATTTAATATACACTTTATGAAATTTTCATCTATAGCCGCTATTATAACCAAATTCGTTATTACTCTGTAAACGAATGAGGAATAATTTTCGTGGCATATTCTACTATAGTATAGGAAACATGCTTTTATGCCGACAAAATATATTTGTTAATTTCAATATATTTTGTGTTTAAAATGCATCACGGAAAAATCCGTCCATAGACGTAAAGTACTTGAATTCATTTATTTGTCCCTGTGAATGGACCATTTGTCCTATCTAAATAAAAAGTTTCATCTAATCTAATATCAAGCGTTTTAAAATATTGAATTCGAATTTCCTGCTACTTTCTGTTTCAAGTTACATGCTGATAACAGACACATAGACATGATACGGGCTGATACAGACAAAAAGGAAACCTGCTACAAACCTAATTTTCGAATTCAGGGGACTTCAAAACATGTAATTACAGCAAGAAAAAAAAAAAAAAAAAAAAAAAACGCTGTTCCGGATATTAAAATCTAAAGGAAATACTTGTGCTATGGGAAGCATGGCACAAGAGCATGGTATGACAAGAAAAGAAAAAAGAATAGATTATTTTTATCAGTCAATAGTTTTAACAAACAAAGCCTCCGAGTTCCCTGGATTTGACACGGTAAGACTTTTTTTGAAGACGAAAGTGTGCCGAGACAAATGACATCCGCCAACATGCATGCCAAACCGCATGTGGTGATGTGATTCGTCTTACAGCTGTGCTTCTGAATGACGGACAGCATATTAAATAGTTGTATGTTTTCTTATAACATGTTAGCTACTTGTCAGTTGTACATCTTCTAGTAATTAAAAAAATAAAAAAATAAATAAAATAAGAACTATTAAACCAGATACGTTCTCTTTCCTTTTATTATAAAAAAATCCGGCACCGTTTCCTTCCATTTGAGGCAAACTTTAGCTTTTTATCTTTATCCGTTCCTGAATTTTTAAATATTAAGGTTTGTCCTTACTTCTGGATCATCTTGTATATATAAGTATTTTATTAAATGTACCAGAATAAATGTTATGCTTCAAATACCAGACAATACCAACATACCAGAATGCATATTATGCTTCAAATTTTAATAAGGAAATTGGGGAATATTTCATAATTTTTATATTGCATATACTATTATTATTTTTTATCAAATTTATTCTTTTGTTATCTGAAAAGTGACTTTCCCTCATCTGTAGCAGCGTATTTCCTATCAATCTATTTTTGATATACGCATAAGCAATTGCCGAGAGGTTCATCAGCTCTCAAAGCGGGCAGACAGGCGGTGCCAGGTTAAAACCGAAGTTGTGTTCGTCGGCTTAGACTTTAGAAGTTTTCGTGTTTTTTCTTTTTCTTTCTTTCTTTCTTTTTTTTTTTTTTTTTTTTTTTCGTAATACGTGTTGGGAGCGACAGGCCTCTAGAAATACCCTTACGGAGACGAAGAATTTGACGTAAATTTATTTGTAAGATTTCATATGAATGCAAAATAAAATAAGTATATATATATATATACTTTTTTTTTGTGTGTGTGGAATTTTAAAAGAACATATATTTTATTTTCATCTGACATTTTGAGAATTCTTGTTTCTGATGTGAAAAATCATGTGTCTTTTCCTGATTCACATTAAGAATTACTTTAAAAAAAAAAATTATATTCGTAGATTTTTTTTTCCTTTCTTTGTAGCAAGGTAGCAATTTCCATGGTAGCAATACACTACACAACACATGTCTAATCTTGAATTGACTTCCAGTTTGTGGTGCTGCCATCTATTAGTGAAATAAAAATAACATACTTTTTATGAATTTTAATACAGATAAACATTGCTCAACATGGATTCTTTTCTTTTTTTCTTTTTGAAATAATATCGAGAATTTAACAAGGATTCATTAAGTTATTTTTATGTTCATTTATTACAACAATCAATCTACCTATATATGTAGATATGACAGATATAATATATATATATATATATCATGTTACTGATTGTATCTATATAGATATATGTATATGCAATCAATAACATCAAAGTGTTCTTAATGATTTGCCAGATCTCAACTACACTGTATTTTTGTTCTGTATTTAAATTAAGCTTTATTTTCTTCCAATCTTCATTTTCAATTACCTGGTGGAACCACCTTCAAAATAATCAACAGATAATAAACAATTGATATTGACTAACTGTTAATAAAAGATGACTAAAGTAATTACTAAAAGATCTGAAAAATTAATGGTAAGAATATATACAGAAAACAGAAACACTTGTATACTCCCAGCTCATAAAGTAATTTATGAAACAGCTGATAGATGGCAGCACTAAGATTCCAATTCAGTAAGGGTTTTTTTTTTTTTTTTTTTCTGTTCATGGTTTTTCATCTGACATTTTGAGAATTCTTGTTTCTGATGTGAAAAATCATGTGTCTTTTCCTGATTCACATTAAGAATTACTTTTTAAAAAAAATTATATTCGTAGATTTTTTTTTTCCTTTCTTTGTAGCAAGGTAGCAATTTCCATGGTAGCAATACACACTACACAACACATGTCTATCTTGAATTGACTTCCAGTTTGTTGTGCTGTCATCTATTAGTGATATAAAAATAACATACTTTTTATG
This sequence comes from Salticus scenicus, assembly GCA_963930645.1. Classification (NCBI taxonomy): domain Eukaryota; kingdom Metazoa; phylum Arthropoda; class Arachnida; order Araneae; family Salticidae; genus Salticus; species Salticus scenicus. Next base: position 61,825,290 of record OZ005649.1, on the reverse strand, counting down.
AATTTTAATACAGATAAACATTGCTCAACATGGATTCTTTTCTTTTTGAAATAATATCGAGAATTTAACAAGGATTCATTAAGTTATTTTTATGTTCATTTATTACAACAATCAATCTACCTATATATGTAGATATGACAGATATAATATATATATATATATATATATATATATATATATATATATCATATTACTGATTGTATCTATATAGATATATGTATATGCAATCAATAACATCAAAGTGTTCTTAATGATTTGCCAGATCTCAACTTCACTGTATTTTTGTTCTGTATTTAAATTAAGCTTTATTTTCTTCCAATCTTCATTTTCAATTACTTGGTGGAACCACCTTCAAAATAATCAACAGATAATAAACAATTGATATTGACTAACTGTTAATAAAAGATGACTAAAGTAATTACTAAAAGATCTGAAAAATTAATGGTAAGAATATATACAGAAAACAGAAACACTTGTATACTCCCAGCTCATAAAGTAATTTATGAAACAGCTGATAGATGGCAGCACTAAGATTCCAATTCAGTGAGGGTTTTTTTTTTTTTTTTTTTTTTTTTCTGTTCATGGTTCGAAATATATATCTGAATTTGACATATATCATACACCAAAAATAAAACACATACATTTTTTTTTTTTTTTTTTTCATCTTTGAAAAAAATAATTGCAATCTGATTCATTGCAATGTATACACATGGGCGTCGACATGTGGGACAAGGGCCGACACATGCCCCTTTATGCAAAATACTGAATGATAAAATATTATTTATTTACATTTAAAGTTTTAAAACTATGTCATTAAATTTTGATGATAATCTAAATGACCGAATAAATTTTATCTGAAACAGTCAATCCCACCACACCTCAATTAAATATCTAATCAAGTTAAATTAAATACCTAATCTGTATAGAAGTTACTTTTTGTCAGAACTCCAGTTAATACAAAACAAGGATATATTGTTCATGCTCCCTCTCACACATTTAATGTATGCTCACATTTTGTAAATTAAGCATTATACCTATTCTTTTGCCTCAGAGAAGCTGTAGCAGGGGTCGTAGTCTCCGCCTTTTTTTTTTTTTTCCCAGGACAATTTTAGAGATGATAATATTCCGTCACTTTTGCCACCACTTTTTTTTAGAGAAATTTTTATTGTAATTTTAAAGTAATATATCATGATTAAACAGGAAGGAATTATTATATAAAAATGGTGGTAGCAAAAAAGACATAAATTTCTCATTTACGAAAGTGTCCTGAAAAAAAAGGCGGAGGTTATGATCCCTGGCTGCATCTCTAGAAGCTAAGTAAAACCACTGTTTTGATTCAGAATTTGAATTTATATCTGGAGTTAAAACAATTTTATTTATATTTTTATCCTTTCGTTTTATTATTTATTTCTTCCTCTAATCTTTTTCTTTCTTTTTATGTATGTGTCGCTTTTCAATAATCTGTTCAAAATATTTTTCAAATGCTTTTTCTTTAAGGGTGATGGTGTCTAATATTTGTACCTTTCTCGAAGATTTCAGCTGTAGCCAAATCATATATGATCCTTTGAAGCTCTTTCAGACTTCTTTTAATAGTTCCTCATTATAAAACAAGAAAAAACAAATTCATAGAATAAATAATTTGCTTGTTAACATTTAAAATAGAACTTCTAATTACATGAATGTTTCAACTTGCCCCAATATTTTGTTTTCACTTGCCCCATCGAATGATTTTGAACATTTTGTTTATTTATTTAAAGTATATTTATATATATATATATATATATATACATATATATGTATAAAACGATTCATACAAAATATTAAACATGCATTTTATAACTTAACACATAGACAAAATAAATACTAGCTAAAAACATTTCTTTAAAATATAAATTAACATACCTTTAATCAAATTTACGAAATACGTTTTTTTTTTTTCCCACTAACTAGCTAAAATGAAGCACGTGTACAGAACCTCTCATTAACCATTTTTGCGGAACACTGATTGTTCTTACATAATAAAGCGCATCATAAGAATTATGTTGATCGGAATATTTAATCAAAAATTTAACGAACTATTTCGTGAATTGCGTGTTACTTCTTGCCCCTGTTACACTGAGAAAAAATTCTGTATCTGACATCTAGAATCAAATTGTGGCTCTAGAAAACATAGTTCCATGTCATCCTTATAAATTCTAGTCCCCTTTGAAAGCGAACTCTAGAAACCCCTGTTAGAGCGTTTGTCTATATTATCAAGGACAAATTTATTTAAAAATCTCTGCAAATGAATGCTAATACAAAAAGTGGGTTTCAACAGCTATAATCTTGATTTATGACGAATTCTAGAATTTCTCGCATTACAAAAGATTCAGAATATTCAGAACATTGTTTCATCATCTGGAAATGTGTAGTCTAAAAATTCCCAATCCTTTCGTCTATTCAGTTTATTGGCGTGTCTTATGCGCATAGCTCGGATTAAGGATTCTAGTTTAAGGATTTAGTTTAAGGATTTTTTTACTTCTAGTTAAGGGATTTAGAAAATGACCACTTATTCGTTTTAGATGAAGGCGGTATTTTTTTTTTTTTTTCTCAGTGTATAACTAGTCCCACGTTCCGCTACATTTAGCAAATGTACAGAAATTGACAGAAGTGCAGGCAAAAATATAGGCAAAATCAAAGTCATAAGCATATTTATACTTGTATTAGTTCTCCATCATACTACAGGCAGAAGTAACTTAGATATTCATGAAAAATTTCGACCTCGTTCTTTTGTTGTTTTGATGTGTGAGGAATCCGAAAATCACAATATTGATATTGTGTCCATCTGTACTAGTTAGTCAGTCTGCTAGTTCATTAGTTGCTTTGTTAGTTAGTTTTTCTATGTAGGCAGTATCTCAAGAACGAATGGCCGCATAGAGGTCGGACCGATTTTAAAATATCGCTTATGATACTGGCAAGAAATTTATTGAATTTCAAAATGCTAACTTAAAAATTGCATGTTATTAGAAATTTTCAATATTTTTAGCATGGAAGAATAATGCAAAATTTCTCATAAACGTGCATTATGAGGATTATTTCCATCGTAAAGATTTCGACAAATTTTAAATATTGCTTATGACATTGGAAGGAATATCATTGACCATGAACATTCCAATTTGAGAATTTCTTAAATGAATCGAAATTTACGATTTTCTTAATATGGAGGCTTATTGTCATCGTAAAGATGTCCAAATAGTTTTAAAATATCGTTTATGATACAGGATGAATATTCTTTTTCACAAACTTCTATTTGAAATTTAAAATTTGGCACAATAAGAAAAATTTTCCTATAAACGATAATTATTTTTATTGTAAATAAATCAGGTCGGTTTTAAAATGTAATTTAGGATATTGCTATGAACGTTATTGAATATAAGCATTTTACTTTAAAAGCTTATTAAATTGTTCAAAATTAAAACTTTTCATACATGGCAAAATAGTGTTAATATTTCAGATAAATTTGCACAATGGTGATTATTCCATTGCGAATAGTATGGAACTACATGAAAACTGTAATATGAAATTTACCCTAGTAAAAATAAACATTGGTCTACAGTGGTTCGGTAACAACGGTCAAACTATTATTTTTATTATTAATTCCAATTTTTATTTAAATATCTGCAAGTAAAAAAGTCCCACCACGTCACATTTTTCTGTTAGAGTATCAGAAAATGGCAATTTTCACGATTTTTTTTTATCATTTTCACAGTATCACAGGTGGCAACCTTTCCTGCTGGCAACATAGAGTCCTGATAACTCAGAGTCTTGGTAACTCGGCAACCATGTTTGTTCCTTTTTTTTTTTTTTTTTTTTTTTTGTTGAAATAGCCGAAAATGGCAAATTTTACTATTTTTTTTTTTTTTAATGATTTTTATGATTTTTATAACACAGTTGACAGCAAAAGTATCCGAGCACTAGCCAATAATTCTGATGATAAAGAAGTACATTTAATACTATTTTGTTAAATAAATCCTTGTCGAATCATGTTTTTAGTCAGTCTGAGAACATGACTCGACAAAGATTTATTTAACAAAGCAGTATTAAATGTACTTTTTTTAGACAGGGATTATTGCTAGTGTTCAGATACTTTTGCTGCCGAATGTATCACACATGGTAACCTTTCGTGCTATCAAACCTGCTCCTAGCCATCTTCTCTGCTGGCAACCCCTGTTTGGCAACCCGGTATTCGTACCTTATCTTTTTTTTTCTGGTATTCTAGGTAACAAATATTCTTTGTTAATTATGATTGTGCTGTTTTATAGTTAAAATTTCATGCTCAAAATGGCAAGTTTTCTGTGTAGAACTTATAAAGCCGTGCCCGATAAGTTTTGCTGTATTTGTGAACTATTCATTTTAAAATCACAAGGTAGACATTTAACACAAGACGTAAGAAAGCCTATTTTTTGTATTTTGGTTTTAAAATAACAAATAATAACAGTTCAATCATTTAGTGTATTTTCCATATTTTTATGTTCTACCTAGTCTATAATGTGTATATTATCTCCATATTAACAGTATTCCATGTTAAATTAATAATATTGATAGTAATAATCCATGAATTCTAAAGACTTTTGTACATTACTTTCAGTACAGATTAAATAATCATAACAAAAAAACTGTACGTGTTACAGATTTTTCACAACTATTTTTTAATTCTGCACTACAAAATTAGTTGAAAATAGTTAATTTCATTTCTGTTACCCCCCCCCCCCCCCAAAAAAAAAAAAAATAAATAAATAAATAAATAAATAAATAAATAAAATGAAAAAAAAAATTGTCGACTAGTGATCAACAATTTAGAATATAGTGAATGTATGGAGACTTAGAAAGGATAGCCTAGTTGGTGGGTCATTTCAGTCTCTGATCGTGACGGGTGTTTGGAAGAATTCACTTCTCTTAACATGAATATAGAATGCCCAGATCGAAGAAATTTCTGAGACCAATAAGAAACCGAATCAAATTTAAAACAGTGACAGTTTCATAAATTAAAAAAAAAAAAATCTTAAATTTTCAATCCCGAATGCCGATATCGGAATTCTGCGAAATTTCGCCATTGCTGTTGTGCAGTAAGCACCACAGTTATTGGTAAGGAAACTAAGTTTTGTATGTGGATTTTAAATACAACTTCAGATTTGTTCTCTTTCATAAGCGTTTGGTTAGTCACCCGTAGTTACATTTACCTCAGGAATTTTATATGCCGGTAGCAGATGTAATTAAAATGATTACACTTGTCCCAAGCACCTTATTTGCATAACTTGCATAAGTATACATATTTTATTTTCCATTTTCAGTTATGTATTTTCAACAAAATTTGATATCTTGCACTTCGAAACTCTTAAAAAAGAACCTGACACCTTTGATTTGGCATCATTCAAGTAGACGTCATATAAAAGCTTATATTTTTATTTAACAATTATTAATTGAACTACATTATATTTCTTCATAAAAATATTTATTCAGACAACAATTCTTATAGCTTTTGATTTTTTTTTTTTTCAAACTTGCTATATTTAAATTCTCAGTTTGCATTTATTATTATTGTTATTGTTATTATTTATTTATTTATTTATTTATTATTATTATTATTATTATTATTATTTTCATGAATTTATGATTTTCTAAATCCTAAAATTTCTACAGGTATTTAAGAGAAGACTTGTACACATTGATATTTAATAGAAACTATTTAAAAAAAAAATAAGAATGAAATTTATTGATTAGTTTTTGAGAGAAAAAAATATATGCATTAAAAACCCAATTCTATGTAAAAGTTTAAGTGATAAAACAACAACAACAACAACAACGACAAAAAACATGATTTTTTATATTATATATTTATATTTTTTTTTCTTTTAAAGACGTTTTAAAATCCATATATAATATTTTTTAAGTAGCTTCTATTAAACATCCAAAAAATATTTTAAGTCATTTCTTAAATATTTATAGATGTTTTAGCATTTTGAAGATCCTGAATTCATGAAAAAACTGAGAAAACACAATTTAAATATTTCAAATCTGTAAAAAAAAAAAAAAAAAAAAAAAACATAAGAATTGTTGTCTGGATCATTGAACGAACCTGATGCAGTCCAGTTTATAAGTATTAAATAGAAATACAAGCTTTTATGTGAAACCTACTTCAGTGGTGCCAAGTCAAAGGTGACAATTCCCATTTACCAATTCAAATATTTTAAAAATTCAAAAAAGTATCAAATTCATGAATATTTTCGCTAACTGGTTACATGCCATCCATACACGTATCTTAATGTATTGAATATGGGTATAATAGGCTGAAGTTACTTTTGATTCAAAGCATGGGGCAAATAGAAGAAGGAAACAATTATCATATTTTTTTTTTTTTCTTTTTACCCTTTAAGTTGCACACTGGTAAATTATGAAGCGTTAATATTATTTAAAAGTTGATTAGTTTTAATTTATGCCTTCAAATTTCAGAAGTGTAAGTATAACAGTGAACTGGAAAATCTAAAATCCAATTCGAATTATGCCAAAATGGGATGACACTTTCCCCCATTTCATCATTGTTAAATTAATTGAGCTTTACATGTATTTGGTTGAACTTAATTACTCATTTTGAGTTCAGGTATCCAAATTAGATATTTGTACTCTGAATATAAATTATATTTAGAATTATATAAATCATATGTATGCTATCTATAGCTTAATTTGCACTTTCATTTATAATCTTCATAGCCAGCAAAATTATATTTAAAAATTCTATATGTATAAAGTGTACCGAGAAACTTCATAGAATAAGAGGATTAATAATAATAATAATATAACTTTGAAAGCATAACACCATAAGCTACAAAAAATGCAAAATTCTGGTTTTGGATTGAAATTATTAAGCACAATAACCTATCAAGAAGAAGAAAGTAAGCACGAGCGTAGCATGACAGCAACAACGCAAAGATTTTAATTTTTATTACCTTTATAGTTTCAATGCATATTTCTATAATATATTCTTAAGACAAAGCTCGGAAATAAAACGTATTTTTGTCATTAGATTGTTTTTATAACTTTTATTTTATTTTTGTTTAGCGACAGAATAGAATATTACATTCTCAGATAATGTTTTAAGGCAATTCTCAATCATATAATTCGTATTTTCTAACCTCGTATTAGGCTTTTATATTTAAACAATACGTAGAACTTTTATTTTTCAACTATTTTTAAACGAATTGCAAAGAATCAAATTATTATTATTATTATTATTTTAAATATTTTCTATATAATAACGCCCCTTTTTTAACTACTAAAATTTATACTTGACAATCATTTTCAATGCATGACACCCAGAATAATCTTGCCATTAGCTTGCAAAAATTTGAAATTTAAAGTTGAGCATGTTCATAAAAAATTAATACGAGTATATATAGTTACAGTTAACGATAAGCGTATACGATAATTTAATGATATGGTAAGTTAACTATAGTAACTACTATTACAAGTGATAAGTTAACTTTAAAGTAATGGTAACTATATATCTAAATTTTTTATATATGCAGGATAAAAACAAATTCAACAATTTAATATATACATATTGTTTGTTTGTTGCTTATTATTCATTTTACTGAGATGTTGAGAAAATTAATAGTGGTATTTTGGATTTTTTAATCCATTGCTATTATCAGAAATATTTTTTTCCCTTCTTCCAATAATTAGCCCTTAAGGGCGATGTTGTCAGGAAAAGTATTTCAAAATAATTCTTTATTTTCTTAATTACCTTGGATTAATCTTCATTTGTTATGTTAATTCTGGGTCATTTGTTTTATTTTAACCTTATTACACATAGTTTTCAGTTCTTATATAATATATATATATATATATATATTTTTTTTTTTACGAGAAATATTTAATCTCAAAATTTTATTTAGACAAACACTTTTTAAATGTTAGTATTTTTTATTTTTATTTTTTATAATCTGAGTTGGATTAGGAGGTTCTATTCTGGAAATTGGTTGACGGGACATACTGGTTTCAAACAGAATCGAACACATTGACCTGTCGTTCGAAGTTTTCTATGATTTTCCCCAAAATTATCTGTAATGCAGACCTGTAAATAGTAAGACCTGTAAAAAAAAAAGCCCCGTGTTGAGCATGCTACTCGTGCCTGGGATCCTCATGTAATTAAACGACCTTAATTACCTCTATCGCTATTCTTTCCTTAAGGGAAAAAAAATGACAGAACTCTTTTTTTAAAAAAAATAACGATATTTTATTATTAGTTTTACAATGATGCGATGAGTGTTAGTAGCAACTGTATGATATGTGCAGGTCAGGACAGAACAAGAAAACTAATCACATTAGTTGTCACGATCCAGTCATCCCGCCTCTGTGATTCGCAGTTGTCACATGGCATAGTCCCATTTGAAGTTGAAGCATTTTAAGTCCCTTGAATCTGAAACGTAAGAGAAAAACATTAATTTTAATTAATAAACCAAAATTTTTTCTTTCTTGCGAGAAAGAAGAATTTAACAAATTGCAAACTACCTAATAATACAATATATTAGTATTTGAATATATATGTTTTAAATTGAAGACACCACTACGGCACTACGCACACGGATGTTACATCCAATGAGCGATATCACACAGTGGAAATGTACTTTTGCTAAATTTGACAGTACATTCGACACAATTTTCCATATTTGACAGTTGTCAGCTTTATAAAAATTATTTCCCATAATCCATCCTTAATTATTTGCACTTCTTTTAAGTACTTGTCTATAAAAATAACATTTTATTTATTTATTTAATTTACACCCAGAAAAAAATTCTGAAACGACATCTAGAATCTAATTTGTGGTTCTAGAAAAAACAGTTCCATGTCATCCTTATAAATTCTCGTCCCCTTCGAAAGCGAGTTCTAGAAACCCCAATCAGAATTCTAGAGCGTTTGCCTATATTATCGAGGGCAAAGTTATTTAAAAATCTCTGCAAATAAATGCGAATGCAAGAGGCGGGTTTCAGCAACTATAATTTTGGTTTATGACCCAAATCTACAAAATCAAGCGATAATTTCTCGCAATACAAAAGATTCAGAATATCCAGAATATTGTTTATCCATCTAGAAATGCGTAAACTAGAAATTCTCGATCATTCCGTCTGTTCAGTTTATTGGCGGCCTTATGCGCATAGCTCGGAAATCTATATTTCTAGTTTAGGGATTTAGAAAATGACCACTTATTTATTCTACATGAAGGCGGTATATTTATTTTTATTCGTGTAGCAATCGTAAAGGTACAGCATCAACCAATAGAAGTACCCGTATATGGTATATTATTCTTATACATGGAAATTAGTGTAAAGAAACTTACGAAAAATAATGTCAATTTCCCCCAACATTTCCGTCTTCTTATTTGGCAATTGTTAGTTTTTATTGTTTGTTAACTGTTTTAAATTTTATCAGCTACAATCTATCTATTACACAAAAGCAAAATACTTTTAAAAGTCTGACTTTCATTAAGTGTATCTTAGTTATTTACTTTTTTTAAATTTATTCATCGTAAATTCATAGCCACAAGCTATACAAGTATTTCTTTTCTATAAAAAACATCATTCAGGAAAACATGCGATCAGAATTAAAAACAATTTTTTGAACAATAAAGTGGATCCGCGGAATTCTACGTTTCTCATTTAGCAATTGTTAGTTTTCTATGTTTGTTAATTGTTTTTAAAGTTGTAATTAAATGAGATTTTAAATGTTGCTGCTTCTTTGTGGAAAAACCTTTTAAAAAACCACTAGTTGCTAGATAGCTTTTTAATTGTTTACATTTTAAAATGTTACTCATCGTCAACTCATAGCTTATTAACTCAATCCCTACATTCACCCTCGGTCATTAGGCAATGCTTCCGTGAAAACACAAAACAGGGAAATCTTGTGAAAATTAACTTTTGATTAAATAATAATAATAATAATAATAATAATAAAAGTATTTTGACAATGGAATATATTAAGTAGATGATATGAAGTGGATTTCAATTTAGTCTAAATTTTTAATGCAAGGAAATTCTAAAAACCTTTCCTAACTTTATTATGTAATAATCGCACATAAAGTTTTTTTTTTTACTACCATTTTTAATGTTTTTATAAAATTCTGCATAACGTGTTTGCTTGAGTAACAAATAAAAAGTAAATTGTAACAAATAAGAAAAAAAAAAACAGAAGGAAAGACAAATATCCCGTTGCATTTAGAATAAATATGTATAATTGAGTTATTTGAACAAAAGGCACACATTTTTCAGCTTTTTTAACATACTTATGTTAGAGGACAAAAGAAAACAGAGAAACAAAAAAATTATAAATGATTCATTTTATTAATTTTTTACTATATACCAAATTTAATTTAACTAACGATTAACAAACAATGATGATAGCTTTTAATTTTTACTCAATTCGATTCGTTAACTCGATAGTATTTGTTTCGTGTTGATATTCACAAACAAATGAAATGTTTTTTGTATTCTACTATTTATAATTTGTTACTTTTTAATATTTTAAGGTTTATTTTTCACTTCAGACTTGTTCAGAAAATCTATTGCTACTAAATTTATGAGTTACTGAGCAATGACAGTGACAGTGGTTTTATATGATCTCATATATCTCTGTCTCAGAAACAGATCTACCCTACCTCAAAAACAGATCTATACCATACTACTGTAATTTCCCTTAATAAAGTTATAGCAGCTTTTTGACAAGTTTCAAAAATATTTTTCCATCCATTTATTATTTTTCAACATTTCTTTTTTTGATTACGCGTATTTTAATATGTAATATTTCGCTGATAACTTTTTATTAATGATTTTTTATCATTATAAGTATGAAATATTATTGTGGTTCAAAAGGTTCATTGATTGATTCGTTCATTGATTCTCCGTAAATATAACAAAACAATTTCTACTTTTAAAATAAGGAAAATCTTTCCTTTGCTAGGCAGAATTTTAACACATCAGGGAAAAATCATTATAATAAACTAAATATATAGAAATCAACTACGTCACGAGAAATTAATAATATAAATGAATAAATAGACACGTGGTTATAAACATTTGAATGATTACGATGCTATTTTTAATATCTTGGAGACGTTCAGACTTCAAAACGTATAAATGTCATGATGTAAAAGATGAAGCTAGTTATTTTAAATATCGTGTAAACCAATACTAATTTGAACTGGCAAAGAGAAATAAATTCGGAAATACATGTATAAAAATCGAGTCCTAGACGGGGGCAGACCAACTAGTTTATAATAAAGGGTATACATAGTGCTTATTTAAAAGTTGCTTTTATACAGTTCAAAGTATTAGGAAACGTTACTCTCTATTTAACGAATTTTCCATATAACGAACTTTTTTGTTAGATTTAGTGACTTCGATAAATAAAGATCTGAATGTGTATATATATATATATATATATATATATATATATATATATAATATCATTATAAAAATATTATAGGAATATCGTCATATAGCTGATGTTTAGTACCTAATTAGAATGAAAAAATAAAATAAATAAGGTAATTAAATGCAAAATTACAACTGTAAAATGAGAAATATTTTATACAGTGCGTATCGAAATGATAGGTCCACCCGCAATTTTCAAAATTTCGAATCTTAATTGAGAATAAGAATCACTTTTTTGGTAGAGATAATTAATCAGTAACTGTTATAACTATTTATGAAGAAATTTCTTAAAAATAAATAATTCCTTTTTATTTTATGCAAATTTTCATTTTCAGACTGTTTCAAAAAGATAAGTCCGCCTTCAGAAATTCTGCACCAATCACGTTTATTTCCAAAAAATTTGCATAAATATCGTTGCTTAGTCTTACTGCGGGATTATGCTGGCTGCTGTGGAGGTATTTAAACAGATTTGAACATCACGTTGTAATCAAACGAAATGGGTCGCCGTTGCAGTCTTTCGCTGGTTGAGAAGGGGAAAATTGATGCATTTAAAACGTGTGGAAAATCGAATAGAGAAATAGGAAAACTTTTAAACAGATCACATAATGTTTTAAACAGTTATTTGCGACTTAGAAATGCTTATGGCAGAAAAAAATCATCTGGCCGCCCATCAAAAGTGACATCCCGACAAAGAAGGACTATCGTAAAGGAGTTAAAATCTGGAAATATGAGCTTATCCACTGTGACCAGACAACAAAACCCTCCAATATCAAAATCTATAGTCCATAGAGTGGTAAAGAAGTTCGGCAATATAGTTTACGTGAAGAGGAAAGCGGCTCAGAAATTGACTAAAAAGCATAAAGAAAAGAGATTGAATTTCTCACATGAAGTGATGTCCTGGAAACAAGATTGGCATCGTGTGATATTCAGTGATGAAAAGAAATTCAACCTGGATGGTCCAGATGGCTGGCAGTACTACTGGCACGATCTGCGTAACGATAGACAGATATTCTCGAAGAGGCAAGCTGGTGGTGGTTCCGTTACGGTATGGGACGGATCCGGAGGTGCAGGAAAAACTGATATAGCATTTGTAGACAATCGTTTTAATGCTACAGGCTACCAACAGCTGCTTGAACAATATTTTCTTCCACAATCAGAGCACATTGGGGGCCCATTCTTCATGTTCCAACAGGACAATGCTCATGTGCACACTGCAAAGTCCACTTTCGAATGGTTTCTGGATAATGGTGTACATGTTATCGATTGGCCACCTTGCAGCCCCGACCTGAATCTGGTAGAAAGCATGTGGGGTATTACTCGCAAGAGCGGTGTATGCAGGCGGAAGGCAATACAACAGTACTGCAGACTTGAAAAAGGCTATTTCCTCCGAATGGTCAAAAATAGAGAAAAAGTGTTTGCAAAAACTTGTAGAAACCATGCCGAATAGGATTTATGAGCTTATTCTGTAACAAGGTGGAAAAATTATCTTATAAATCTTATTAATTTAACATTAATTTGATGATTGGTTCAGTGGACCTATCTTTTTGAAACAGCCTTTTCATGTAATTTTTGTTTTCCTTATTATTCCTATTATTTGTATATTATTCATGTATTATTTTACATTGAATGAAGTAATGTAGTTTATAAAATAGTACTTTGTACACAATAAAACCTTTTTTACCAACATAACTTTCGTTTTTACTGGTGGACCTATCATTTCGACACGCACTGTAATATCAGTATGCAGATTATTTGAAATAAAAAATTATTTTTTAGAAATTTCATTTCTGATTGTCATTGATTAAAAAAAAAAAAAAAAAAAAAAAAAAGGTGATAAAAATAAGTGTATATATATCTGTAAATATAGCTATATAAATACCCAAATTATTTATTTAAAAAAAGAGAAAAAGAAAAATAGGTTTGTTAAGTACAATAAAAATAATGAAAAATATAAAACAAACCATACAAAGATAGAGTTTTAAATTCCAAGTAGTGGCTCAGAGTATTACCAATTTAAATTCTTACTCGGTTCAACTTTTGTTATAAGCAAAACGTATAAACAACTTTATTCAAAAAGTTTGAAGCGTATTAAATTAAAAGGGAAAAGCAATTTAAAAAAAAAGACGGTAAATAATAATATCAATAAACTAAAAATAAAAGAACAAGAACAAGAACATATTTTGGAATAATTAAATAAGTAAATAAAATTACGAAAAGTTTGTATAAAGTTGCAATAAAATGTAATATTATAACATTAAAAAAAGAAAATAAATATTACATTTTATTTATATTACATTTTATTTACTATCACTTGAAAGTAAATGTAATATAATATTATAACACTGAAAAAAAAAAAAAAAGTAAATTAAAATGATAGATAAATAGAGAGAAAATTTCAAAAGTTTCAAAACGGAATGCAGTACATTGTATACATACTATATAATATACTAGCAGGCTTTGCCTGCTTCGCTGGTCACTATATTTAAATTAATTTAAAAAAGAATGAATATTTTTTATACCATTCTACAAATTAAAAAAGAAAATACGTTGAAATTGCTTAAAAACTTTGCTTCGGGCCTTCGCTGACTTCGGCAGAGACTTTTTACAGCAACGTCTTGGTACTGGATAATTTAATTTAATTTCATTTATAGAAATGTCAATAATACAGGAAAAACTGCATTAGTCATTTTCTTTTTAGTAATAAACAGAACGGAAAACGCATAAAATTTTACATGGAGATATTTTGTATAATTAGACCAATTTAAGAAAATGCTTTTCCTTTTTTTCCCACTCGCATTACAAAAATATTCAAAATAAAATTGTGAAAAATTGTGCAAAAATAACGAAACAGCTTGGACCTCTTGGAAAAATTTGAAATTTGGCACTGAAGTAGCTCGGGCGTTTCTCGCCAAAATGTTTACTTATGTATTTGCGATACCCATATCAACTCATCGTCGAAATGACAACAAAATTATAAATAATTTAAAAAAAAATAAATAAATAAAGCTGTTCCGAAGCTTAAGTTGAATTGTTTTAACATAATGTTGAATTGTTTACATGATAGTACTCGTTATCTTAACCCTGAATCTCCAATCCGTACTTGTCATATAGCATTAAATTTCAGGGTAAAAGAAAGTCGTGTGAGTGGCACATCAGATTATTAGTTTTGAAATTAAATGCTCTGACGAAATAGTTCAGTTCATGAAAATTGAAACATGCGGAAAAAAAAAACATTAAATCATTAAATTCATTTTTTTACTTATTTTTATTTCATATTATTTCACGCGCACTTTTTATTTCCTAATTCAAAATTATTAAAAAAGCTTTTTCGATATCGCTTGTAACGATACTGATTATTATTAATTTTCTTTTCTTTTTCTTTCAATAATAATAATAATAATAAAAGATTTTGATGAAATTATGGCAAAAGCAGAATTTAGTTTAGAACGGAGGACTATTAGTTTTTTTTTTTTTTTTTTCAAATTATAACATCGCTTTCAAATTATTCAATTATATTTTCGATAAATTTTAGATTTCGACAAATGTCCAACTGTCGAAATCGACAACGCAAAAATCCCATATTGAGACTAATAAGCCCTCAGTCCTAAAAAAGAAGTTTTTATGTACCATGTTTTTAAATTTTCTGTTGAATCTTAAATCTAAGAACTAACCCTACATTAGCACTTTACCAATGTGTAGAAATTTTTAAAGGGATAATGACGTCAATTTTTGTGAGATGCATAATTTATTTAATTTTTTACAATTTTTTAATGTTCACGTTCAATTAAATGTATTTATTTTTATGTCGAAAAAGAAAAATGTTTTTTTTTTTTTGGGGGGGGGGGAGGGGGGACTATTAAATAATAACTAATATTTATTTTCATATTTTAATTAATTAAAAGGAAACTTTGGAACGTAATATCTTTAATAACTTGATATATAGTGTCCACACAAAAAATGAACAATTTTTAGAGCTCTTTTAAAAAGTATAACATCTACGCAGAATCTTTAAAAAAAAAAATCAGTTTTTACTAAAAAAAAATGGTTAACTTTTATCACCAAAGTAGTTAAACCTAGACCAATCAAAAATAGGAGTGGTCCACCCGGATGTGTTCCCGACAAATTCCTTTCTTTATTAAACCGCTTACAGAACAAATCGATTAATTCCATAAAACTTACATGAACTATTGTAATGAAACTTTCATTACACACACACACATACATATGTGTGTGTGTGTGTGGTGAATGTACAGCCGACAACAAAACTCTCCGAACACTAGCAAAAATTCCTATGTAAAAAAAGTACACTTAATACAGTTTTGTTAAAAAAATCCTTGTCGAATCCTGTTCTTAGTCAGTCTAAAAACAGGATTCGACAAGGATTTATTTAACAAAACTGTATTAAGTGTACTTTTTCTATATAGGAGTTTTTGCTAGTGTTCGGACACTTTTGTTACCGACTGTATGTACATATGTTTCTGTGCGCGAGTCAATGACTATCACCATAAGATTAACAACTTCAATCTATGATCAGCAAATACCTCTTCTCGAAATATCCTCTTTTCAAAATGTTTACAGAAAAATTAAATAAAATGTTTAGCATTTACTTTAGGACATTTGAAATTCTTAAATGTAAAACAATTTACTGAAACTTGAATGCGTATTTTTAAGCATATTTTCGTAAAAATAAAAAGTAAAGTAAAAAAAGAAGAGTCTTAATTCAAATGTAATCAAATGTAATTTTCTGTGTGAACAAATAATTAGACAACAAAAAACAGAGAGCACTTTATTTACACTTACGCAAAAAGAAAATAAAAATAACTTCTTAAAAGAATCATCTCCTACTCTTATTTTAGGATTCATTTATTTTAAATTTCATTTATGTACGAACTTTAACACACATTTATATGTATCACTGTCCACATCAATCCACGTTCACTTTTAAATTAAAAATTAAAATAAAACTTTAAAACGTATTTAATGAACTCACCGATTTCCAGTCGTCAACGTGAATCTATTCACTGTCGTTGAATTTTTAAGTGTAGTAATGTACTGGCACATAAGGAGATGCAACGTATTTTACAGGAGTATGTGGATTATAGTAAGTGCCGTAGGAATAAGAATAGGAGCTGACAGGCTTGTAATAACTAGTTGGATAGTAGTGGGCATAGGGGTAATAGTAGTTGAAATATGGCACGACAGGGACTTTGGCATGTTCTGTCTTATCCTCTCCGACGTTATCTTCTGAGAAAGCGAATGCCACAAGGCACAGCATGAAGACAGCCTGCAACATAATATTAAAAAAATTATAAGATAAAATAACTTTTTATGTTCCATGATTTTAAATTTTCTGTTGAATCTCAGCTTTAGAACTACATTAGCACTTTATCAATGTGTATAAAATTTTTAAAGTGATAATATTAAAAAAATATATAAGATAAAATAACTTTTTATATACCATGATTTTAAATTTTCTGTTGAATCTCAACTATGGAACTACATTAGCACTTTATCAATGTGTATAAAATTTTTAAAGTGATAATATTAAAAAAATATATAAGATAAAATAACTTTTTATATACCATGATTTTAAATTTTCTGTTGAATCTCAACTATGGAACTACATTAGCACTTTATCAATGTGTATAAAATTTTTAAAGTGATAATATTAAAAATATATATAAGATAAAATAACTTTTTATATACCATGATTTTAAATTTTCTGTTGAATCTCAACTATGGAACTACATTAGCACTTTATCAATGTGTATAAAATTTTTAAAGTGATAATATTAAAAATATATATAAGATAAAATAACTTTTTATATACCATGATTTTAAATTTTCTGTTGAATCTCAACTATGGAACTACATTAGCACTTTATCAATGTGTATAAAATTTTTAAAGTGATAATATTAAAAAAAATATATAAGATAAAATAACTTTTTATATACCATGATTTTAAATTTTCTGTTGAATCTCAACTATGGAACTACATTAGCACTTTATCAATGTGTATAAAATTTTTAAAGTGATAATGACGTCAATTTTTGTGAGAGGCATAATTAAACTTTTTACAATCTTTTAACGTTCACACTTAATTAAGTGTATTTATTTATATGTCGAAATAAATTGAACTCGTATTATTTTTTTTTTATTATTATTATTATATATATATATATATATATTTTTTTTTTGGCAATAATTAAATTATAGCTAATAATTTAATGGTTATTTTTAAAGCTATTAGTAGGTTATTACTTTCATATCTTAATTAATTAAAAGAAAATTAATTGAAAATTCGAAAATCGGGTTTCGAAGTATTGTGTTGTCATCGGGCTCCGAGCTATTCTGAAAGTTTCAAATTTCAAATGTCTATCTAGTAGGGAAGTTAGTTAAAAATAGATTGCAAGATTTGTACCCGACAAACAAGAACAGAAGTTAATAAAAACATAATTAGTCATAGATAGTATTAATAAATAACAATAAATAAAAAAAACTTTATAAGTAAACAGCATAAATTCCAAAAAGTTCGCAACGTTTGTTTCGATTCGAGAGAATACCACAACCCTAAATTATGCGAGTTAAGAAAAAAAACTGACATGTATTACAAAGATCATGCCACACGCATAAATTATTGAAAAAGTTTACCAGCAGTAACTAAACAAGTATTAATTTTTTGTTGTTTCGCGAGAGAATTAAGCAAAACAAAACAAACAAACAAAAAAATAATAATAATAAAATGAATATGCATTAAATTAACAGTAATAGACGTCGTTTACTTAGCAAATAGAAATGAGGGTAAAAACAAATAAAAATAAATAAATAAAGTATTCTTCATAAGGAATAAATAAAGGACAACTAACAATAATTCTCATTACGTGCATTTATACGAGATTTTGTCATATAATGCCATATTAAAGTTTTTGGAGGGGGAAAAAAAAACACTTTTTTCGATACTGTCCGTTTCGATACTGATTATTATTAATTTTCGTAAGAAAAAAAAAGTAACACAGAAAAAAAAAAAAAGAATTTGATGAAATTTTGGTAAAAGCAGAATTTAATTTAGTACGAAGGACTATTAGTTTTTTTTCTTTTTTTTTTTTTTTTCATATTATAACATCGCTTTCAAATAATTCAATTATATTTTCGATTTCGATAAATGTCCAGCTATCGTAAAACTGGTATCGTAAAAATTCGTACATTGAAACTAATAGTCCTCCGTATTAAAAAAAAAAAAAAAAAAAAAAAAAACTTACAAACCGACTAATTTAAAATGAACCTTTTTACTACAGCATCGAAAATTCTGGACAAAATACAGAAATCTCTATATTAATTTGAAACATGTTTTTGTCTGTCTCCACTAAATTGAGAGAACGGCTAGGTGTAAAAATTTGGTTGAGGTGTCTAAAAAAAGGTTTACGAGCTTAACTCAGCTCCAAATTACTTCACGGTGAAGAAATTGTACATATAGGGACTAGAGTCGATACTAAAAAATCGCTTTCTGCGAATTTGGAATTTTCGATTTTGAAGGGGGGAAAGGGGGAAAAATAGATTTGGAGAGGGGGAGGGGAAAATTAGTTTGAGAGGGAAATCCGTTCTAGACCCACACATGTAGCACCTCATTTTAAAGGTCTTGAAATTTCATGTCGATTGGGAATGTTTGTATACAATATAGTGCGCCCACTGGTGGTGAAAAATGGAACTTGGTGATTTTGTTGTTGACCCTATCATGTCACGCCTTATTTTAAAGGTCATGATATTTCCTGACCGTTGGTGTTGTTCGTATAGAACACGTCGTGCCCCCTGGCGGTGGAAAATGTAACTAAAGAATTTTGTAGTTGACACCACCGCGTGACACCTTAGTTGAAAGATCTTGGAAATTCAAGACGATTGTTGATAAAGGTCTTGAAATTTCATGTTGATTGGGGATGTTTTTATACAATATAGTACGCCCCCTGGTGGTTAAAAATGGAACTAGGTGATTTTGCAGTAGACCCTATCATGTTACAACTTATTTTAAAGGTTTTGATATTTCCTGGCCGTTGGTGGTGTTCGTACAGAACACGCTGTGCCCCCTGGCGGTGGAAAGTGCAACTAAAGGATTTTGCAGTTGACACCACAGATGTAACACATTATTTGAAAGGTCTTGGAAATTGAAGGCGATTGGTGATGTTCGTATACAACACACTGTGCCCCCTGGTGGAGGAAAGTGAATTTCGCAGCGCGTGCGTAGCATATACGGTGCCGCAGCCACAGGCAGAGGTAACACGAGTCAGAAGTTCGTTTGGTTCAAGGTTAATTTTTGAGAATTTTTTCATGTTATTAGCGGCCTGCATATACGCTGCCGCATTCACCGGGTCACGAGCCCGAGTTCCGTTCTGTTTGAGGTAAAACAAATATTTGTAATGCTTTGATTTAAAAATAGAAATTCAAACAAAACCGAGTTAAAGATATAAAACAATACAAAATTAAGGTTCATTTAAGGTTATTACCATGGGCCCGGGCATTGCCGGGCGGGATAGTTCTGTTCCAGATTAATTTTTTGGAACTTTTTTATGTTATTAGAGGCCCTCGAATGCGCTGCCGCAGGCACCGGGGTCACAAGGCAGAGTTTCGTTCGGTTCGAGGTAATTTTGTTTTGTTACAGCTGATTATTATTTTTATTATTATTATTATTTTCGCACTGCTTTGATTTAAAAATAGAAATTCAAACAAATCGAGTTAAAGTTATAAAACCATACAAATTTAAGGTTCATTTAAGGTGAACCCGGGACCCGGGCATTGGGACCCGGACCCATGGACCCGGGCATTGCCGGGCAGGTTCGTTCGGTTCCAGGTTTATTTTTGGGAATTTTTTATGTTATTAGCAGCCTGTGTATGCGCTGCTGAATGCACCGGGGTCACATGGCAGTGTTTCGTTCGGTTCGAGGTAATTGTTTTGTTACAGCTGATTATTTTTTCGCGATGCTTTTATTTCAAAATAGAAATTCAAACAAAATCGAGTTAAAGATGTAAAACCACACAAATTTAAGGTTCATTTAAGGTTATTACCATGGGCCCGGGCAACGCCGGATGGGTCAGCTAACATGTAGTCTTTGTATTAAACGAAATAGAAAATAAAAAATATAGCAACTGTTTATTTGGAGTCAGTTTGACGTCACATTGACAGTACTTTGTAGAAAATGATGTCATATATTGTATTTCTATTTATAAGCATTTTTCCGACTTTCTTTTTTTTAAGTGAAATGTCGTAAATTATATTAGATGTTTTAACTTGAAATACATTTAAATAATGATGCAACGATTTTTGAAACATTACGGTCAATAAAGTGATCGTTGAATTCGACGGGTTCCAGCTAGTATATTTTTTAATTAAGAAACTTTTATTTCTTTTCTTTTAGAAAAGCACTCATTATTATTTATACTAATATTTTTTTCTTGATATTGATGACAGATAATTATTAATAACAATTGAATTAATTATTGTAAATTTTTATCTTTTATTTCTACAAATTAGTAAAATATCTATTAAATAAATATGAAATTTCTCATGGCAATACACAAGTTTTAATTGCTGTACATGTTTAATTAAATACTAGAAGTACATAAATATACAATAAATGCTGAAATACAGATATCCGATTTGTGAAGCTAAAAATTTATTTTGTAAAACGAATTAACATTCAAAACGTTCATTTTAATACAATTTCTGAATTTTCTAATTCTAATTTAGATTTAATAATAATAATAATAATAAAGCGATAAATATACTGTTCTATATGCAGGGTCATTCAAAACACAACATACATTTTTTAGGGGAAGTAGGACACATCATAAGGATTGAAAGTTGCAAAGGAATGCATGGCCGCAAACATCATTTTAACACTTTAAGAATAGGATGTTTTTGGTTAATTTTTAACTGTATAACTCACATATGGGCGTATTTTTTTTTTTTTTTTTTTTCATTTTAACTAAACATTATATCGTACGTAAAATTGCTATATCACTTCTTTTAATGTAAACGTTAACGTCTAAAAACGTTTAGCTAACAATAGAATACAGTAACTGCTGCTTAATAAAATCACTGGTTAATAAAATCAGCCGCTTAATCTGATCAAATTGCCAGAACCGGAATCAAATAAAAAATATATATTGTTGAAACCGCCGCTTAATAAAATCAGCATCGCCGGTTACAAACTCAAAAATAATCTCCTCAGCAGCCAAAATTATTATTTTTGCACACAAAAACATTTTTTTTAATTACATTGTGATTTTTTTTTTTTTTTTTTTTTTTAAATAAGAAATTAAAGTACCCGTTATCGCTCATTGTTGAAAATTTTACACTTGCAGCATAGTTACAAATTAAACACGCCCCATAACTTATCTCCGTAACAATTTCAAGGAACGTATTCTTCAAAGCGGAGTAATATGTTACAAATTTGATTTGAAATGATTTGCAAATGATATACATATCTTTTTAATTTTTAACTATTAAAAGACAATTTCTAGTTCTTATTTTATTTTTAAATAGCTATAAATTAAGAGATTCAAATGTAAATATTTTAAATTTATAAGAAAAACGTGAACTTTTGGTAAAATAATGATGATTTTCTTCGAAGGAAAGCGCATAGAAATTTGGAATGCCTTTAATTTACTTATATCGGAGGAATAATTAATTATCTATCAGAAATTAATTAATATTGTTTATTAATTCCAGTATTGGTTACCTTTTGAAATTTCTTTCCAAATTTAGGAAATAATATCTTTTCCTTGAGTGCTGGAACGTTCACCGGATTTTGAAATCAGCCGCTTAATAAAATCACTTTACCTCAGGACGAATGTGATTTTAATAAGCGGCGGGAACTGTATACGAAAGCCACGCCCATTTGTGTGTTTTACTGTTAAAAATTAATCAAAAATATCCAGTTCTTAAACTAAAAGGGTTAAAAGGACGTTTGCGGTTATGGTTTCTTGAAGAAATTTTTATTTCTTATGATGTGTCCTACCTCCCTTAAAAGTTTGTACGGATTGCTTTGAATCCCCCTGTATTTAATGTTAAATATAAAGTACAATATTCAATGACATTAGTGAAAACGTTTTCATGCCAAATACAAAAGATACAGTTTTATTCTTACCTCAAGTTGATTCGTTATTTCATAAAGATTAATAAATTAAATAAGATGAAATAGTACATATTATTAACATAAATATTATTGAATGTAAATGCATATTTTCGTCTAACACTTCATTAAAGATTAACTTCATAAATAAAATTAATTATTTATTAATTACATAATAGTTATTTTAAGAATAATCAGGTATGTTGTATTTAATATTTCATCAATATTAAGAATATTAAGTCAAAAATAATTATTAAAAATTAAATGAAAAACTTATTTTATATTACGTTAATTTAGTAAAAAAAAAAAAAAAATAGAAGTTTAATATATTATTATTATCATTATTAATAAAAATAAGTTTAAAAACATTTCGTTTTAAATATTCATGATTAAGGATTAATGAAAATCCTAAGAAATGAAACTGAACCGTATATTTTTATTAAAAATGTATCATAAATTTATAGTTCTTGTATTTCTACGTTTTAATTGCATTTAAATTTAAACCTATAAGTAAAATTTTTCTGCTTATTATTATTATTATTATTATCTAATATTTTGGAAAGTTAACTCCTTTTGAACTTCAAATAAAGATTTTAAAAATATTATAAACAAACAAAATCTTAAAAAAAAAAAAAAAAAAAAAAAACTTCACAATGTTATATTGATAAATGAAATCTGTACACTAAAATACGTTGTGATTTATTTGAAAATTGGATAATATTTTAAAATATGAAGAAGAAAAAAATAACAGTTATAAGATATTTTTCTCACTGGTATTTATTTAAAATGATGGTTTTTTGGTATTAATTGAATAATAATAATAATAATAATAATAATAATAATAATATAAAAAAGCTCGTCGACTTGGAGTTTGGAGTTTTCCGTAGTTTTCTCTTAAACTTGCGTAAGTATGGGTTAGAACTCATTAAAAGACCCTCCAAGAAAAGCATTTCACCCAGTCCTAGGACCCACATAATGTGTGTTAATCATTATACTTTATGAATCAAAGCTATACATTAAATTAAATTGTATTATATTTGAAAATGGGATAACATCTTATAAAATTAGGAAGAAATATAAGAATTTGATATTTATATAAAATTAAGGTTTAAACGTATGATTTGAATAAGAAAACAAATTTATAATTCTGTTAAATATTCTTATGAATGAAAGCAGTATACTAAAATAAATTGTGATTTATTTGAAAATGGGTAATACTTTAGGAAATAGGGAAGAAAAAATTAAGAATTGTAAGAAAATTTACTCGCCAATATTTATATAAAATGAAGATTTAAAAGCATTAATTGAAAAAGAAAACAAATATATATTCATTTCAAATTGAATATCATTTAAATAAATAAATAAACAATAGGTTTAAAAATGAGTTTTAAAGAAACTATGTTTTTAAAACCCTTTTAAGTATTTTTCTCAAGAATGAACCTAAGTCGTGCTCGCCAACCTAGCTGTTTGGAGTTTTCTGTGATTTTCTTCGCAACTCGCGTAGATAAGGATTTGAACCCATTAAAAAGACCCTCCACGAAAGATATTCCAAGCAAGTCTAGAATCCACATATAGAAGAGTAAATGAGCGTTAATCACTACATATATGCCTAGATCTTACGAATGAAAACTATGCACTAAATTAAATTGTATTACAATTGAAAATGGGATGATATACAGTCGGTAACAAAAGTGTCCAAACACTAGCAAAAATTCCCATGTAAAAAAGTACACTTAATAAGGTTTTGTTAAATAAATCCTTGTCGAATCCTGTTCTTAGTCAGTCTGAGAACATGATTCGACAAGGATTTATTTAACAAAACCGTATGAAGTGTATTTTTTTTTTTTTTTTTTTTTTTTTTACATAGGAATTTTTGCGGACACTTTTGTTACCAACTGTACATTTTAAACTTAGGTAGAAATATAAGTTTATTTACGCTGGTATTTATATAAAATTAAAGTTTAAACATATGATTTGAACAAGAAAGCAATATATATATATATTTTAAATTAACCATACTATTAAAAAAAATGAAAAATGTGAAAAATGAAAAATGAAAAACGAAAGCAAACGTACCAAAGTCCTCATCTTGTTTAGGTGGGGTATACGGATAAAGCTCTTAATGGATTTGTGACTTCAAAAGTTATAATAACTTTCTGGTAATTTGCTTTCACTTTCCAATCCTTTATATACACACAAAATCTGTCTTTAATTTTTATTTATTTCTATTGAGAAAAAATATAATAATAAAAACTATCTCTGGGTCCTCAGTGATCTAGCATGCTATTGGTGGACGACAGAAATGATATACTGGCTGCTAACCCGTAAGAATTTTCGAAGCAAAGTGACTTAGGTGTTCTTTGAAGGTCAATAATGGGATAGTTTTTCATATAACGAAGTGAAATTATATGTCGATATGCGCACATTTTCAAAAATACATCGGATATCTTTAATATAATATGCATTTGTTAACTTTTTAATTGAAATATTTTTTATTATTTTGTTAATTATATTTGTGTATGTTGAATTAAAAACATACAAGACCAACAAGTGAAACGATTTTCTTTTTAATGTTATATATATATATATATATATATATATATATATATATATATATATATATATACCAACGGATATTTTTATTTTACCAATGCTTTATATCTGGTTTATGCTAGATTTTGTTTATAAATAAATTTAAATTAGTTATTCAAATAATTACGAAACTATTTAGATTAAATCTCTACAAATATGAAATTTGTTTAAATAATTATTTTTAAATTTAACAAAAATAGTTTAAATAAATACAGACGTAATATAAACACATTTTATTTTAATCTATATATATAAAATAACACTTCCTGAGTGAGTGAGTGAGTGAGTGAGGGGGTGATCTATCAACGCCCAGACCAAACCCCTGGACCTAGAAGCATGAAATTTCGTGACAGTATTCTTTCTATGACGTAGGCATCCACTGAGAAGCGATTTTACAAAATTCGCCCCCCCAAGGGGGGGGGAGGGGGGCAAAACGTGATTTCACAAAATCCTTCATATCCCAAACAAAAAAACAGATATCCGTAAAATTTTTCCTTTAAAATATAGCTAATACAAATGCCTAAAAACCAACTTTTGGAATTTTCAAAATTCGGTCCCCAAGGGGGGCGGGGGGGCAAAACGTGATTTCACATGCGTAAAACGTGATTTCGCATAATCCTATATATCTGAAACAAAAAATAGATATACGTGAAATTTTTGCTTTAAAATATAGCTAATGCAAATATCTAAAAACCAATTTCTGGGATTTTAGAAATTCAGCCCCCAGGGGGGGGCAGCAAGGGGGGGGGAGGTGGCTAAGGGGCAAAAACAAATAGAAATACAGTTAGGGCGTTCAAAATTGATACAGATAGGTTTTAGAGTTCTATATATGTATATATATATATATATATATATATACATATATAGAATATTTTAAAGCGTAGTAAAAGCCGAGCAACAGAAGATTTACGACCCCCTGAAACCACATAGACCAATAGGAATTAAAAATTCCTCAAATTAAAATTCCTCTGAAGACTTATTCTTAATTATTGAAACAAATAATTTTACGTTTTGATTTTTGAAACAACAAATTTTACTTACGATTTTTTTATTTAATTTAACTTCAAACTTATGTTAATATTATTCCTAGAAATTTAGTTGCTATTTAAATAATGTTGCCTGTACATTAAAACTACATAAATCAAAACAAATGAATCAACCAAGAAAAGAGAGAATAAACAATTAAAATACAATTTCTGACGTCGAAAAAAACTCTTTGGGGGAGACTTTTTTCACAGTTGAACACCAATGTACGTTTTCGTTCGCTAGTGGCTGTAATAGAAAATTTCTAGCGGGCTTCCTATCGCACATGAAAATAATTGAAGTTAAATATGAGGAAGAATGAGGAAAAACTATCTAGTTCGAATAGTTCCGTTTTAATAAAGGAATGACTTACTGTTACCTACTGTTACCACACATTGATTGAATATACATTTATATTGCTTGAGTTATCATTCATGTATTATATGATCATATATTTATTATTATATATTGCTTAAGTTTTCATATCATACACTGCTTGGGTTACGTTTTGATATTCACAAATTACATTTTTTTTTTTTTTTTTTTTTTTTTTTTTTTTTAAATCTAAGAATTAAAAAAAATATATTTTGTGATTTGAAAGAAACAATTAACTATCTGTAAAATTCTGGTAGGAATGCACGTAAACATTATTGCTGAAACAACAGTGAGGCTTTTCAGTTGATATTAAAATGCTTTCGGTGTCTGTAATATATATACCTTGATAGCAGTCCCGAAAATGATCCGGTTTACTTGACATTTAGCACAAATATTCATAATTTGCATGTAGTTTTCTGTATAGTGTTTAGTACCAGCGGCTCATGTACAGTACACACAAAATACGGATGGGCACAAACGATCAGCTTGAATTTACAAAATCTTTATATTTAAGGGATTACATCGGTTTAAAGGCTAAAAAAAAGCACATTTTCTTTATTTTTATTATTTTTATTATTATTTTTAATATAGTAAATCAGTACCCCGGAAATAAAGGACACCATGTATGTATTGTGAAAAGAGATACCATCCTATCTTTCATGTGCTACAATGAAACACATTTATCATGAATAAAGAAAATTAACATGGGTTTATGCTCCACTGCTTTATTGTTGTTAAATAAATCCTTCGCGAATCATGTTCTTAGACTGACTAAGAACATGATTCAACAAGGATTTGTTTAACAAAACAGTATTAAGAGTACATTTTCATATAAGAATTTTTATTAGTGCTCATATACTTTTGCTGTCGACTGTAATATTTTTGTGACAGAACACTGCAAAAAAAAAAAAAAATCCACACATCATGATATTTTTCCGTAGCAGAGGCACACTGTAAAAAAATCTCGCATTAAATAAAATTTTCAGTTTCACCAGCCAGTATCGTACCAAGGTCCACCGAATTGTAGGCGACGATGTTATTTCTCAGCCATCAAATCACGTTTGATTTTGTTACTTAGCCCTTTTTCACCCTGTTTTAATACGAAGTTCTCCATATACAAAACTGACAAATTATAATTTAATTACACTGCAAAATATTACAGTCGGTAACAAAAGTGTCCGAACACTGGCAAAAATTCCTATGTAAAAAAAGTACACTTCATACGGTTTTGTTAAATAAATCTTTGTCGAATCCTCTTCGTAGTCAGTCTAAGAACATGATTCGATAAAAATTTATTTAACAGAACCGTATGAAGTGTACTTTTTTACATAGGAATTTTTGCTAGTGTTCGGACACTTTTGTTACCGAGTGCACGCTATTTTTTTACAGTAGAATGCACTGACAAAAATGGGTGTTGCCACATTCTACTGTAAAGCAAAGTAATTTGCAACATAAGCATTAGAAAGAGTTTTCTTTGTAGATGTTTCTACTGTGAATAATTCTATTTGACAGCAGAATGTGCAGGTAAAGTGGGTGTCAGCATATTCTGCTGTAAAAAGTACCGTAAAATTTTACAGTGTGCTAGATAAAATACACAAATTTTCTGTGAGAAAATTAGAAAATTTTTCTATTTTTTCGTAGAGAGGAAAATATAATTACACAATACTATTAACCCTTTCGCGCCGACAGTCCTGCGTACGTGCGAGCAAGAACCGCGCTCATTTCCCGGCCGGCACACATTTGTGCCACAGAGTCTTGGAACGTTTTAAAAACTGTAATTTTTGGCACAAAAACGCATTGTTTGCCCATAGAATTTGAAGTATTGATCCATAGGATTTGAATACGCGTTTGCGTCTCCCATCACGAAAGGGTTAAAGGTAACACGATAGTTATTTCTCTTGAAAGAACTTTAAAAAAAGCATTCTGATTTTCCATGTACTGATTCACATTGTGATAATTCTAATACAATACTATTCTCAGTAAAAAAAACTTGTGTACGCCATTAAATTAATCAATCAATGCTTCCATCTTAATAGCACAAAATTTTGTTGTATTCGCTTTACGTCTTTTGGATTTTACAAAATAATTCATACATCCTCATATTAATTATTTACCAAAATACTTAATCAGTAAAATTAAATTTAAATTTGAATTGTGAGATGTTTAGGGATATTAATTTTTCAAATATGGAATTAAAACTTTTTTAAATTAAAATAATCTGATATGTCCCTCACACGACTTTCTCTTACCCTGCATTTCAATACTAGAAAGATAGATTGCAAATTAAATCATAACACCATTAAGGTAAAATAACAATATTAAATCTACTTTAAAAATAATTTAAAATAGGTTAAGGAGAAACATATTTCTGTGATTATTTTTATTTGAAACATAATTCTGTGTAAAGGAGGAGATGCCGTTCCTATCAACCCCCTTTTCAGTTATAGTGCTTAGATTTATTTTAAAAGAAAATACAAAGCTGTTATTAATTTGCCTTCAAACTTTCCGATTTTGATCATTTTTTCAAGTGAAAATTTACAACGAACTTTAAAATACCAAATTGGATTTCAAGCAATTATTATTTTTTTTTTAAGTTATGCTGATAAGAAATATACATAGTATAGATCAACCGCTAAAAATTGGACATTCATATTCAGGGCATCTCAAAACGCGATATTATACAAGAAACTACAGTTCAAAAGAGAAGTTCAAAAAATATTTTGTTTACAGTATGAAAATGAAAATTATTTTTTCTTCCTGAGTAGTCGACATAGTAAAATGTACATAGCAAAGCACTTCCATTAATTACATTTAATAGAAAAGAACGGTCAGCATAATTTTGTCTAGTTGTATATTTTGTATATGTTCTATAAACTATATGAACATCACATTGTGTAAATAAGTTTAGTCTTATATGAAAAACATCTAACAAGAATTGAAATACAATTCCAGAAATTTCCAAGTATAGCCCAATATACTTTGGGTAGCCTGTAAATGAATGATGAATTATATATATACCGCAATCTACATAAAAGACGCTTTTGTGCATATACAATAATACGTTCTTTTCGTTTTGTTTGAGGCAGCCTGTAGATGTTAACTGTACTAACTAGAAATTTCGTCGATAAACGTAACGTATTTCATTTCTCTTGGGTGTCCTGTACACGAACCATTTGCTTGATCTCAGCGAAAAATTTACCGTAGCATCACTATATGATACATATATATAATACCAAGTTTGTATTTCCTGCTGCTATTGGTTCTTGAGATATGCTGAAAACAGACACACAAACGGTCAACACACAGGCCAACCGCTAAAAACGTGATTTTCCAATTAAGGGGACCTCAGAACGTGTAAATATAACAAAAACTCAATTTCGAAAATTTGACCCAAAAACAATACTTTGTCTACCATACATATGCGCAAGAGGAAGTCTCTTACGCATATGGTAAGTAAGTAAGTAAGAATATTAAAACTTTATATAAAATTACTTTGTTTGAAATGGAACACGTTTATAAACGGATTATCATAAATGACTGTATTCCCCGAAACCAACCCACCCATCGGAAAAATAAAATATTTATATGGATTTAAGAAATTCCCTTTTCTTGAATTTTTTTTTTTTTTTTTTTTTTTTTACAATCTTGTTACTTCAATAGAAATAATGGTGATTAACACACTTTCAAGTTTTCTATTTTTCTGGATTTGATCTTGCAATTTAAAAATAAGTTATGCCTTAATTTGACTTAAACCATTTGTCTATCGCCCAAATGATCTTCATCCCTGGGCGGTAGAGATGCTTCTGATCAAGGTCGAGCGTGGATGCATCCATTGCCAAGGTTTTACTCTCAGGTGGACAAGCACTAACTCAAAGCTACCAGAAGCAGTGAAAGTAAAAATGCCAATTGAGACCACGCCCTAATATACATAAAAAAAGAAAACAGAAAGAAAGAAAAGCTTCCTTCTAGAAAATGCAAAAAGAATACCAAATGGACAAACAAGGGGATATCGTTGTAGCAAAATGCCTTAATTTGCAGGATACGTTTATTAAAAAGACTGATACATATAAAATCGCAAGAAAAAAGGTAAAATATCCATATCATTTTGCATGAAAACTGTCATATAAATTAATATCAATATTGATAGAAGTGTTGGTGCTGGGGGTTAAGGCCAAGTGACTACACTGAGGTTCCAGGTTTGAAGGGAATGCTCCGTGAAGATCTTTCTAAAGGATCCTAGTCCGTATTTACGCAAGTTTCTAAGAAAAATATGAAAAATTCCGAACAGTTAGGATGAAAAGTGCGACCTGGATCGTACCCAGCACCTCACATCTACTAGATTCAAGAACAGAACATCTCGGCCACCTGGTGGAAATAACTTTGATTGAAATACTCAAAGTATTAAAAGAAAAACGAAAAAAAAATTAGGAAATATAGAAATGCAAAAGCAATTTTTTCTACACTGGCGAAGAAAGTTAAAAGTAAAGTTTTCATTAAAATTGATAAAAAAGCAATGAGCGCATGCACTGAGAAAAAAAATATATATATCGCTTTCATCTAGAGCGAATAGGTGGTCCTTTTCTAAATCCCTAAACTAGAAATATAGATTTCCAAGCTATGAGTATAAGGCACGCCAGTACACTGAGAAAAAATTCTATAACTAACATCTAGAATTTAAATTGTGTCTCTAGAGAAAATAGTTCCATGTCATCCTTATAAATTTCTTATAAAATATTTTCTACTCCCCTTCGAAAGCGATTTCTAGAGACCTCTCTTAGAATTCTTGAGCGTTTGCCTATTTACTATCGAGGACAAACCTATTTGAAAATATCTTCAAATAAATGTGAATACAAGAGGCGGGTTTCAGCAGCTATAATCTTGGTTCATAACCCAATTCTAGAAAATCAAGCGAGATTTTCTCGTAATACAAGATTCAGAACATTGTTTCACCATCTAGAAATGTGTCGATTAGAAATTCTCGACCATTTCGTCTATTCAATTTAATGTCGTTATGCGCATAGCTCGGAAATCTATATTTCTTAATTAAGGATTTAGAAAATGACCATTTATTTATTCTATATGAAGGCGGTATATTTTTTTCCTCAGTGTAGAAGTATGTAAACACTTCGTCACATACAATTGAAGCCAAGATTGATAGAAATGTTGAAAGCGCTCAAAAAAAAAAAAAAAAAAAAAAAAAAACCTAAGCCTATTTTTGTTTTCTAAGAAAAAAATATAAATTGCTGCACAAAACAAAATTTAATTTTGTGCGACAGGACTCATTTTAATCCATTCTTCCATATAAAAGTACGCGGTAACCCTGTTTTATTAGTATCGATTAATGTATTCATTTCTTAAATTTCTTTAGTATAGGATCCCTTTGCGGCTTTTAAATTACTGTTGTCATTTTGGCGACGAATTAAAAGGATCATCGCAAATGCGTAAGTAAAGATCTTTGAGAGAAACGTCCGAGCTACTACGGTGGCAAATTTCAAATTTCGCCATGAGATTCTATACTGAAGCTGTTCTATTTTTTTGACACGATTTTTCTCAATTTTATTTTAGCTATTAAAAATAATAATAATAATAAATAAAAAAGATTGCACGCTTATTTATTTAATTATTTTTTATTAATTTACACACACACACACATATATATATATATATATATATATATTTTTTATGTAAAAAGAAGTGTATTTATTTATTAATTTATCCATTTTTGACATCAATTTTTTTTTTCTTTTTAATAATTTCAAAGTTAAAATATGGTTTTTAATTAATATCTTTTGAATCAATTATCCGATTGAAATAAGAAATGTGGTAATAACTAGAATTTGTCCTGAATAATAAGTGTGCAAATTTTTGATAAAATCTAATAATCCGGACTAAGAAACCAGACAGATGCAATGACAAATTTTCGGCTCTATAGATTTTAAATCAAAAGAAAAATGTTTGCACGTCCATTTAAGGTGATAGATTTAAAATTGGTAACAACGAAAAATCACTACCTGAAAAAAATAATACCACTTGTCGTACTAATAAATAAATGAATAAATAAAAAGAACGAAAAGAAATTCAAAACAAAATTTCCCGCACGTTAAAGCAAGGGTAGTATTAACTATAATATATATATATACATATGTTCGTTGTTGTTGTTGTTATTATTATTATTATTATTACTTACTAAAGTTTACATAAAAGCAATGAAGATTCTCTGAAATGTATTATTTGTGTAAAAAAAAAAGTTATTAAATTGTACATAGTGATCCATATCAATGGTTACATAATTTGGAACTTGCGCATTAAGTTTCCTGGGACTGAATATGCCCACTAAATGTTGGCATATTAAGTGATTTCATGACCCACTAAATGTGGATTATTAAAAACTGTAGTTAAAAAATAATGAAAAATGCTGCATAGTATAAGGAAGCAGTCTGTTGGTTAACATGCGCTAAAATTTAATCAGCATAGTTTCCCAGAATAAGCATCCCCCGTGCAAAGTTCGGTGTGATTCTACACTATAGAAGTTGAGACATAATTCTAGAATAGAGTCCTGCCGAACACGACCGATGAATTTTAAATTAACACGAAACCCTATCCGAAGCCGACAAAAATTTTTTCATCGACCTGATCCCACAATGGAGAATTTTGACAACCCACACCCACAGCGAGTCTGATTTCTTTATATCTGAACCCGACCTCAAATTCGAAAATTAAATAAAAATTCATAATCCATCTAAATATCACGCGAAACATTTTTAAGTGATAAAATAAAGGGAATTTTCGATGTCGCACAGTTGGTAAATCGTTTAAGAAATAATTAAAAATGTATAATTTCGAATACACTAAATAAAAAAGTTAAAAATTTGAAAAATGGATTAACAAAAAAATTTATTCATTTATGTGTGTTTTGCACTTCAAATGTACAAAAATGGTATTCATGTTTAGTGTTTGTAGTTTACTGTTTAAAGCTTCTATTCTAAATAATAATTATAATAATTTGATGTTTCTTTGTTAATTGTTTTAGACCGATATGGATATTAGTGAAAAATATACTTTTACCTTTATAATCTCATATTTCTCGTTACAGAAACATATTTACAGGAACAATACAAACTATAAAATATCCTTTTTCTTCAACTGGATCAACATATATGAAACCTTACACATATTGAGTGCTTATTTGAATAAGTTAAGTGTCACCACTTTAATTGTAACCTCCGTGTATAGTGTAAGAGTATTAAAGTTGAAAAGCTAGGGAATTTTTTTTAAAAATAATAACTTTCAAAAGTTTTTCAAATTGCTACCATGTTGCAAATTTTCACCTGATTAACAAATTGTATATTTCAAAAAGAGTCATCCTGTTTGTTTCTACAATCGATTTCTTCATACAACGTGTTCTGCATTTATTTTTGAAATTATTATTAATACTTTACGTAAGACATTAAACGCTTTATAGATATATACACCGTATGGCCGAAATTCTTCAAATACAGGGTATCCATATATATTTTTTTTTCCTTTAGAGGCCTCTATAGCTAAAACTAATGAACGAAATAAAACCAGATTTCATATACAGACTGTGGAAGACAAGAGGAGAAGATTTTCGCAAAGAAAAGAAATAATACCAAAAGTTTCCGACAAATTAACATATATTGCACGTGGTCCAGGAGACTCCATCATTCATTTATAAAAAAAATATTTTCCGTCAGTTTTACACTATATGTAGTTCATTTCTGCATGTGCATTTTTAATCGAATAACATAATGAATTTTTAACACAATAGATTTTTTTTGCATTCATTGTAGTCGTTAACTTTTTCTTTCTGACAGCTCCAGATTCCCGCCTTCACTAGGAAAATTGCATGCATAAGCTACCTCAATTGCTTAACTCCCATTGATTTCCACACTCTCTAATGAAATTTAGTTTCATCCCACTCAATAATTTTATTTCGGAGTTTTCTGTGGTTTTCTCCGAAACTTGCACAAATATGGGCCAGGACCCCTTAGAAAGATCCCCATGGAGAACACTCCCTCTCAGGCCTAAGACCATAGTCCATTTAATCGGCCTTACTGCATAAACACCAAAACACCATTCATTAGTTTTAACTTTTATCAGTTTTAAGTCTCCAAGCAGAAATATTTATTTTATGTTCACCCTGTACTATTTATTTTTAGTAATTTTTCGGACCTTTAAAAGCATACGTTTTTACCACGTATCATATATAGTGTAAAGACTGTCGCCAACAACCCACAACGTAGCACAAGGGCGACATAAAATTCATTCAACCCCTCACTCATAGACGTTTAAAAATATTTTCTTATTTAAAAGAAAATTTTATGTTCTAGGTGTTTTTTTTTTTATTTATATAAAAAGATTTTTCTAAGCGCGACTGTAATGCGTCAAAATCTTTCTATATTAAAAATTGTACTCTGTGGTTGCTATGAAATATCATAATTTCAATCTGGTTTTTATTTCGTACACTTTAGAATTAAATCATTGTTTGTCAAATATTAATTCAGTGGCCTGGATTCCTGGGATGATAGAATAAGTAGGTTGATTTATTTAAAAAAATGTTATTTACTATTTGGCATGATACTAAAATTCAATAAAAATAAGAATATCAAACAACAGATTTTAATTAAAGGAAACGAGTACGCATTACTGCGACAGTTATTGTTTTTTTCTTTTAGTCTTCCCAATCCAACATTATTTATATTATATATCAATATTGTTTTATTTTATTTTGTGTTTTATCTAGCTTTTATTTCAAATGATGATAAATGCAGATACGAGAATGATAGGCTACCTTTATACATGCCTCACATTCATATACATTTTTTTTTTTTTTTTTAATAGGAAACTGAAAAAGTTGGGCTCATTTCGGTCAAACTGGAAATACATTTATTAAAGACTCTTATTGTTACGGAGATAAATTGGCTGTCGTGTAGAGAATATATATATATACACATATATACATATATATATATATATATATATATATATATATATATATATATATGTAGAGAATATATATATATATATACATATATACATATATATATATATATATATATATATATTTTTTTTTTTTTTTTTTTTTTTTTGACAAAACTGAAAATTAAAAACATTACTGAAACTAAATTTTAAAGTTTGATTAAAAAGTCCAGGCTCAGAATAAAAATCAGAGACTTTTTTTTTTGTTGTTGTTGTTCTTTATAGTATGTGCAAGTTTATTTTCTAAAAAAAATATTAGCAAAAAAAGAAAAAAAAAAATGTGTCCGACATTTGATTGACAAGTCTTGACAATATGAAAACAGAATCCACACCCAAACCTATACAGCTAATTCTGTGTGGTTTATGAACATGTATACCAATTTACAAGTTACTAAGGTGATTTTTACGGCCGCTATCGCAAAGATCCCCAGACCCCCAGACTCACAGAAACCAGAATCTTCTTGAGTCTCCACAGTAGAATAGTCTTACTCCACAGGGAGGCCTCCACTGACGTTTCGGCAATAAAAGTGTAGTAGAAAATTTATAATTGATTTATTTTTCATTTGATTGACAAAAGAAACTACCGGCTATAGTTAAAAAGATAATTAAGGAAAATTATAAATAAAAAGATAATTAAATTACCAATATCACTTTTTTCTCTATTATATCCTAATTTTAACTAATTAATACTAGGTTTACAGGCATTTTTATATACCTACCTTTACGGACACCGTGAAATTGACAAATACAAGAGACATGGTATTTTTTAAAGAAAAAATAAAATTGGGTATATATATTCATCTCATTACACTAATAATTATTAGCATAAATTGGAAAATATAATAACAATGGTTTTTGAAATTTTACTCAATACATCAAAATGACGCGTTCCGTTAACCAAGTGTTAATTTACTAAATTAACTAATTTAACTAATTAATTTTCTGAAATATTTGCAAAAAAAATATGTGCTTATATATAAATTAAGTACTTTTAGGGCAATATTAAACTTTTTGGAATAATTTTCGTGAAGAACAGACTTTACATGTTAGTTTTATTTTTGTTTAAACTATAACGGTATTATTCATTTAAAATAATTTTTTAACCTTTAAAAATATTAAACTTAGATAATAAAGAGTATTTCGCTGAGGGAAAGATTAGTTTAAAACTTTATGGTTTAGAAATGAAGCAGAGATTTATTGAAATAATAAAATATAACTCTAAACTAATATACTGTGACCTTCACAAAACGTTCTCCTTTATCATTTACATAACAACGCCTCTTACTGGCTATCATGCACAAAAATTTATCAACTTATCTCCTCAAAACTAATATTGTATATGTGCAATCTGATTCAATTTTCCCCAATAGATGCTGAGATATAGCCATTTGAAATGCAGCAAAAAGTAACCTGAGTGCCACCTGTCGGACGATATACGCTTAAATGGAATTAGTACAATTTTTCATAATATTTATCTCACGTCCGATGTTTTTATATAACACGAAAGCTGAGAAACAGCCTTCCCGTAAACGGAAAATATTGCAGCACTAGCGAGCTTCGCCCGCTAGCGGGTCAGTATTTTCAAATGAATCACTATAATTAATGAATCACTAACAGTAACTTTTAGTCTTAAGAAAAGAAAGTAAAAGAAAATCATTTCTGATCGGGTAAAATGTCGTCCCGGGTCCCCACTGCCTTCGGCAGCGTAGTCCTGTGCGCGCTGCGCGTGCACAAGTTAAGGGATACACGCGCTGCGCGCGCGTATTCCTTCCCTGACCCTTCGTGCCCCCCCCAAAAAAAAATCATTTCTGATCGGGTAAAAAGTCACACGGGGTCCCCACTGCCTTCGGCAGCGCAGACCCATGCGCGCTGCGCGCGCACGTGTGAAGGTTGTTGTAAAATTTATACCCTTTCCGTGTTGATTCTCAAATTTAAATTTAAATTCATTCACTACTTAAATATAATTTAAATTCACTTTATAACCTTTAAAGTTTAAGTTATTAATTAAATGAATTATAGCGTTTAGTGCTATTTTCTCTTTTGATGCTGCCATTTGAGTTAAAGATATATTAAAATTAAAAAGCTTAATGATAATTACTTTTAGTTAAAAATTATATTCCTTATTGATATATTTATGTTTAAGTCTTTTGAAATAACTTTAATTACTTACCTCATATTTAAAAGCATATTTTATTAAAATTAACTTAAAGAAAAATATGTTTAAATCCTTTTACGGATTGTTCATTTCGCTACTTAGCGAGGAGATGTAATATTTTTTCAACTGCAGAGTCTCTTTGCTAAGCCCATAGATGGCGGCTGACTCGCAGCGTCGTGTTGCTATAGTTATGGGAGGCGTTCCTATTCTACAGCATCTAGTAGCTGTTACTTGAATCCGTTTCGTGACTATAAAAAGGAGGTAGGAAATATGTAATCAGTCTCTTAAGCTCTGAAGCCCTTAATCTTTTAAGCTTTTATGTTTTTTCAGTTTAGCTCAAAGTCATGAGCTGGTATTTCGATATAATTATAAACTGTTTGGTTTTATTATGATTGTAAATTACGTTTTTGTGACTTGTTCGTTTAGTGAAAAGTAGCTTTCTATTTGAACTCAGTATGGCAGTACTTTTAAGGGTATTTAACCTTTCGTCAGCAACCTTTCTAAAATTGTTTCAGCTGATTTAATGTTATTCATCATTTTGTTTCAACTTTAATAAACTGTTTTAATCGAACTTTTGTCTTCAATGAATGCCACATATATTTATCTTCTTTATAGCTTTTTAGAGCTGAGCAACTATCATTTCACTGCACTGCTAACTCTGCTAATTTGATATATGTGGAAATTGTTTTTTTCACAATAAGCGGTTATGGGCGATTTGGCTCGTTGTCAGCTCATAGCATTAAAATTTTGATAATAGTTTTTATGGCATTCTAAGTGTTTGAAGATAAGAAATTGAAATGGCAGTAAGTTTAAACCCCACGATTGAAAAATTACGGATGAATAATTATACTACGTGGGTCAAGGACATTAAATTTATTTTAATTGAAAGAAACTGCTGGAATATAATATGTAAGAACGAAATACTGCCTGTTGAAGATGCTGAGGCCGGAATAACTTCAAAACAAGTGGAGGATTTTAAATCTCGTAGTCGAGTTGCATTATCCACAATATATCTGAATACATCGCCTGAAGTCAGAAGCATTATTGAAAATTGTGATTGTGCTATTGACGCCTGGGAGATTTTGAAGAAGACCTTCATATCAGACTCAAGAGCTCATCATATGGGACTGTTTACAGAGTTCATTAATTGTAGAATGTCTGAGAATGAAACGGTTAATTCTTTTGTAACCCGGTTATCAAGAATACTGGACCAGCTGCGTGAAATTGGTCATGCTATGGAGGATGTGTACTGCTGTTTTCAGCTCTTGCAACACCTACCATCCAAGTTTGAATCTGCAGTGCAATATTTGTTGCGTTGGAAGAACGACCAGTTCAAGTTCCAGAATATTGTGTCCGAGTTAACAGCGGAGGAATCGCGTCTACAGCTTCGTGAGGGTGATATTAAGAAAGATGCCAATAACAGTGTTCAGATACAGAACATCCAGCAAAAAGGTAAAAAGCCTTTAACTTGTTTTAAGTGTGGCCGTACTGGCCACTTAAAGAAAAACTGTTTTTTGAATAGTAATGTTAAATTTAAACCTAGAAATTTAAAGTATAACTCCAACGGTCGTGACAAATGCAAATCTCCCCCCTCCTACTATATAGCTCAAGCTAACTTTAGTAATTTAAGTGATGATGACAGCTTTATTTTTGATACTGCTGCTTCAAATCATTTTCTAAGAAATTTAGATCTTTTTGAGCATTATACTCCTGTGGAGGGAGAGGAGCTTTTTGTCGCGATCGATGGTATTAGTTTTCCTATTACTGCTAAAGGAACTGTTAAGTTGGATTTTGGTAAAAATGTATTGTATTTAAAAGATGTGTTATATTCACCAAAGTTACGGAAAAATTTAATATCAGGTCCTAAATTAGATGTGAACGGTGCCACATACACTGGCGGTAAGGGTCGAGTGTCGGTGTTCGGTAGAGATAAAAGACATATTTTTACTGCTAAAATTAAAGACGGTGTTTACTATTTATATCCTAATGTTTCTAAAGTTAAAAAGGGGAGTAAAGTGAATGGGGGGCACCCAGAAAATCCTTCAGCTTCTCTTGCAAAAGTTAATGAAATCGGGTATTGGCATGCTCGTTTTGGGCATGTAAGTCCTGATACTATAGTAAATACTAGCAAGAAGAACGGGGTAAGGGGCCTTCCTAAACTTAAGTTTAAGAAATTTTTTTGTGAACCTTGTAGGATTAGTAAACAAAACCGTGTGTCTTTTAAGTCATCCGATGTTCATGGCATTAAGTCACCGTTAGAGAAAGTATTTATGGACGTCTGGGGCCCAATTAAAGTAACTGGTAAAAATGGGGAAAGGTTCTTTTTGTCCATTATTGATGGATTTTCTAAAAGGGTTGCTGTTTATCCTTTAAAGGATAAGTCT
Organism: Salticus scenicus; assembly: GCA_963930645.1. NCBI lineage: Eukaryota > Metazoa > Arthropoda > Arachnida > Araneae > Salticidae > Salticus > Salticus scenicus. The sequence goes on along the minus strand of OZ005649.1, from coordinate 61,785,174 downwards.
CAGGTTTTTGGTGTATTCGAGAGACACATTGCACGGGCAGAACGTAGTTTGAATAAAAAATTGAAAGCTATTCGTACGGATAATGGTTCCGAATTTGTAAATGACAATTTCAAATCATTTTGTAGTAAAAATGGAGTTGTTCATGAGTTAACTAACACGTTCACACCTGAGCAAAATGGGTTAAGTGAGCGGTTTAATCAAACTTCTTTAAATTGTGTTAGAGCTATTATCACGGATAGTGGTTTGCCTTTTTCTTTCTGGCCCGATGCAATGTTGTGTTTCGCGTACACTTGGAACCGTTTAATCCATAGGGGACAAACTAAGACTCCTTTTGAGTTATATACTGGGTTTAAACCATCCGTAAGACACCTGAAGCCGTTTGGATTAATTTCGTATGTTGGGATCCCAAAACAGCATAGAGACCATAAGCTTGAACCTAAGGCTAAAAAGGGAGTACTAATAGGTTATTCATTAAAGACTAAGGGGTATAAAATTTGGTTGGAGAATGAGGATAAAATAGTTGAAACCATAAACGTAACGTTCTCAGATCAGCTATTTAGTAAATGCAGTGGAGCGGTGATGGGCACCTCACTGGAGGAATTGGACTTACTTCCGGAAAGTCCAGTTGATTGTCAAGTTTCCGATCCTGTTGACATTGTTTTCGGAGGTGAGCCCGATGATTCTAGTGACGAGCCCGTCGATGAAACTCCTGTAGATAAATCTTCTCTTAAACCTCTTTCTTCAATTACTTGGAATAGAAAACCCGTACCCAGAAAAATGAGTGACAGAGTTGACATCTTCTATTACCCGGACAACACTAAAACTAGATTGAGATCAATGAACGATGTCAAGCAATATTGTGATAAAAATAATTTAATTTTTGACTCTAATTTTTTTGATTTCTCTAGTAGTAATAAGTTCGAGGGGGTGGTTGATCAGCAAAACTCAGATAACCCAACTTCAAGTTTAACTCATAAAAAATCATGACTAGTTATCCCTATACCTAAAACATATAATCAGGCCGTTAAATCTTCAGAATGTATTGAATGGAAAAATGCCATGGATGATGAGATAAATAATATGAAAACTCGTAAAGTTTGGCATCTGGTTAATTTACCGGAGGGGAAAAAAGTTTTGGGAAATAGATGGGTATACGCCGTTAAAAGAGATGAGCTAGGAAACGTTGCCCGCTTTAAAGCGAGGCTCGTGGCCCAGGGCTTTCATCAGATAAAGGGGGACACTTATGACGAGACGTTTTCACCCGTCGTTAATTTCTCAGTAATACGTTTCTTTTTTTCATTATTGGTCTCATGTTATAAATGGCATAATGTTCAATGCGATATAAAATGTGCTTATCTTTATGCACCTTTAAAAGAAGAAATTTATATGTCTCAGCCAAAAGGATATGTTGTAAAGGGGGGGGAAAATCTTGTTTGTAAACTAGACAAAGCGTTATATGGCCTTCACCAAAGTGGTCGGCTCTGGTATTATGAGTTAAATAAAGTACTATTAGATTTAGGGTTTAATAAATTTAACTGGTGTAATTGTTCATATTATTTTGAAAATTATATTGTTTTATTAGTTTATGTAGATGATTTAGTTTTGTTTGGTAAAAATCAATTTCAAATAGACAAAATTCTTAATTTATTAAAATGTAAATTTGATATAAAAATTTTAGGTAAAACCAAGAAATTACTTGGTGTAGAATTTAATTATGAAAATGATTCAGTACAAATTTTTCAGGAATTATATATTAATGAAGTGTATGACAGGTTTAAGTCGTTTAACATCCCTTTCTGCTCATTACCTATTGTAAAAGGCATTAAGTATTCGAAAAAAGATTGTCCTACTAATCAAAATGAAATTGATGAAATGTCTAAATTTCCATATCGGAATATCTTAGGATGTTTATCTTTCATTGCAAACAGGACACGACCTGATATTGCCTACGCAGTTAATATATTCAGTCAATTTCAAAATTCGCCGGGGCTTAATCATTGGAATGGGTTAATTAAATTGCTTGGGTATGTTTCGTGTACTCGAGATTTGAAATTAAATTTGAATTGTTTTAATCCATGTTTAACTGCTTTCTCTGACGCTGATTTCGCGATGAATAGAGATGACTTCGTATCAATGGGGGGACAAATTTTATTTTTGGATAATAGCCCTATTTCTTGGAAAACCTTTAAGCAAAAAAGTGTTTGCCTTTCAACCATGGAAAGTGAATTTGTATCCATGTGTGACGGGGTTAAAGAATTAATGTGGTTTGATAATATATTACGAGATTGTATTGATTTTAAATTAATTGCTATTTCATATGAACCACCAATACTTTTTGCTGATAACCAAGCAGCTATTAATTTTACGAGATCTCCTATAGAGAATAACAAATCTAAACATATTAATGTAAAATTATTTTTCATCCGTGAATGGCTATTTGAGGAACGGTTTGATTTAAGATATGTAAATACTAAAAATAACTTTGCCGATCCCTTCACAAAGCCCCTTACTAAAGGTGATATGTCTAAATTTGTAAATAAAGTATTTATTAAGTAAATGTATATAGAATAAATTTAAATTTTTTTGAACGTATAATATATATTTAAATTTTTTTGAAATTGAAAAATGTTTTTTAGAGGGATATGTATGCATTTTCTTGGTGGATTTTTCCTACGTTTTCCATTGTGTAGTGATGTATAGTTTAGTTTAACTTTTGTATGAGAGAAATTCGTAGCGCTACGTGTAATTGGTTATGTGTATGTTATGTAAATGTTTCATATATTTGTGAATATCATCGTTTTCTTATTTTGACAATGGGGAGTGGGGGAAAAAAAAGGTTTCCTTGAAATGCTGTGCATATTTGCTCTATATTAATATCTTGTTCTTTCTTTTAGTAGATGTGTATAGTATATTGATAGTGCTACTGTTTTTTTGAAAGTGTGAGTTGGACTTGTGGACTCTTGATCTTATGATTTACGAGATTGACAAACCTTGTAGCTTTGTGTGAAGTATATTCTGTAGAAGACATATGTGAATCTCTCATCAAGTCACTAAATATTCAAGGAATTTTTTTATTTCTTTTCTAATAAAGTTTATATTGTAATTGCTGACGTTTGTGTTTGTCGAATCAACACGGTGGGGGGCCTTGTTGTAAAATTTATACCCTTTCCGTGTTGATTCTCAAATTTAAATTTAAATTCATTCACTACTTAAATATAATTTAAATTCACTTTATAACCTTTAAAGTTTAAGTTATTAATTAAATGAATTATAGCGTTTAGTGCTATTTTCTCTTTTGATGCTGCCATTTGAGTTAAAGATATATTAAAATTAAAAAGCTTAATGATAATTACTTTTAGTTAAAAATTATATTCCTTATTGATATATTTATGTTTAAGTCTTTTGAAATAACTTTAATTACTTACCTCATATTTAAAAGCATATTTTATTAAAATTAACTTAAAGAAAAATATGTTTAAATCCTTTTACGGATTGTTCATTTCGCTACTTAGCGAGGAGATGTAATATTTTTTCAACTGCAGAGTCTCTTTGCTAAGCCCATAGATGGCGGCTGACTCGCAGCGTCGTGTTGCTATAGTTATGGGAGGCGTTCCTATTCTACAGCATCTAGTAGCTGTTACTTGAATCCGTTTCGTGACTATAAAAAGGAGGTAGGAAATATGTAATCAGTCTCTTAAGCTCTGAAGCCCTTAATCTTTTAAGCTTTTATGTTTTTTCAGTTTAGCTCAAAGTCATGAGCTGGTATTTCGATATAATTATAAACTGTTTGGTTTTATTATGATTGTAAATTACGTTTTTGTGACTTGTTCGTTTAGTGAAAAGTAGCTTTCTATTTGAACTCAGTATGGCAGTACTTTTAAGGGTATTTAACCTTTCGTCAGCAACCTTTCTAAAATTGTTTCAGCTGATTTAATGTTATTCATCATTTTGTTTCAACTTTAATAAACTGTTTTAATCGAACTTTTGTCTTCAATGAATGCCACATATATTTATCTTCTTTATAGCTTTTTAGAGCTGAGCAACTATCATTTCACTGCACTGCTAACTCTGCTAATTTGATATATGTGGAAATTGTTTTTTTCACAATAAAGGTATATGTGCGCTGCGCGCAAATATTTCTTCTCAAATCAAATTTTTATTCTTAAGAAAAGAAAAGAAAAAAAATCATTTCTCATGGGGTACAAAATCGGCCCGGGTCCCCACTGCCTTCGGCAGCGCAGTCCCGTGCGCGCTGCGAGCGCACCAGTTAAAGAATACACGAGCTGCACGCCCACATTCCATCCCTGACACTTCGTGCCCCCTAAAAAAATTATTTCTGATCGGGTAAAAAATCACACCGGGTCCCACTGCCTTCGGCAGCGCAGGCCCATGCGCGCGCACGTGTGAGGGTATACGCACGCTGCGCGCACGTATTGCTTCTCGAATCAAATTTTTATTCTTAAGAAAAGAAAATTAAAAAAATTATTTCTCATCGGTTAAAAAGTCGGACTGGGTCAGCGCAGTCCCGTGCGCGCTGCGCACGCACAAGTTAGAGGATACGCGCGCGGTGCACGCCTATTTCATCCCCACCCTTTCAGCCCCTTCTAATAAACTTACGTATACCAGTTTTGAACGGTCTTACTCAATTAGCTGAGATGCAAAAGAACACCTAATCAGGACGCCTCAAAACGTGTAAATCTGCTGAAAACTTTCGATAATATAAAAGAACTTTAAAATATCTTTCGAATGATGTATTAAAAATAATTTAACCATGATTAGAAATTGAAATATTGAAATTTGAAAATATTACAGCGCCATCTGGCAGTAGAAATTTCTGTATTCCACTGTTCGATCCCAAATCAACAACGCTTTCTAATGATGTATTACTTATGAAATTATTTTAATTAGTAGTTGAGATACAAAAGAAAACTGATTCAGGAGACCTCAAAACGTGTAAATCTATTGAAATCTTGAATTTATTTTCGATAATGTAAAAGTACTTTAAAATGTGTATCAAGTCAACAAAGCTTTCAAATGATGTATTACTTATGAAAATTTTTTAATTAATAACTGACATATAAAAGAAAACTGATTCAGGACACCTCAAAACGTGTAAATCTGGTGAAAACTTTCGATAATTTAAAAGAACTTTAAAATATCTTTCGAATGATGTATTAAAAATAATTTAATCATGATTAGAAATTGAAATATTGAAATTTGAAAATATTACAGCGCCATCTGGCGGTAGAAATTTCTGTAATCTACTGTTCGATTCCAACTCAACAAAGCTTTCAAATGATGCATTACTTATGAAATTTTTTAATTAGTAACTGAGACAAAAGAGAAACCCATTCAGGAGACCTCAAAACGTTTAAATCAGGAGAAATGTCGAAATATCGAATTTCTGTAATCTACTATTCAATTCCAACTCAACAAAGCTTTCAAATGATGCATTACTTATGAAATTTTTTTAATTAGTAACTGAGATACAAAAGAAAACCGATTCAGGAGACATCAAAACGTGTAAATGAAGCGAAATCTTGAATCCCACTTTTGATAATATAAAAGTACTTTAAAATATCTTTCGAATGATGTATTAAAAATAATTTAATCATAGTTAGAATTTGAAATACGCGTATTGGAATAAAATTTAATTTGCAATTAAATTGTACATTTTTTATTTATTCTCAAAACACGATGAAATTTGAACAACAACTTCGTCTTGTGATGTTAAAAGTGTGTAGCAAGTTTGAAATAATTTTAAAAAAAATTGAAGCATTTTGAAATTTGCAATTTTTATTTCCAGTACAAAATCAGTAAAGCAGGAAGTAAAATCTATTTATTCTTTCGCCCGGCGCCATTGTAACCGAAATACGTCTAGAAGCTCGCTAGTCTGCGAAATTAATAAAACTCTTGTGATTTGTTGACACCTTTTTCTCATACTTTAGTTAATTGTCATACTTTAGTCTAATTGTCCTATCGATACGCCATTTAAACCGTCGGATTCAGAAAAATCGGACCTTTCATTTGATACCTTATTTGTAACGATACGACTGATATTTCTAATTTATTTTCCATTTTTTCCGTAAAACTGTTGCTTTTTAAGCATTTATTCATGAATTCTCGGTCATTTTTCGGTAGACATGGGTCGACGTTTTAATTAATATCTCCGCTAATTAGGGTCACATCGCTTAGCGAATTATCGCGATGTCGAGATGAAGAAATTCTGCGTCTGTCGACACCGGTTTCGAAGCGCTGCGACCATTAGCGCCGGAGCTTTAGCTATGACAAGGCATTTCTCACAGACAGACAGACAGACAGAAAGACAGACAGATGCGTACAGATTTTAATAATATAAGGAGATTCCAGCGCCACCTGTTCGTAAGATATACACTTAAATTGAATCAACAGAGTTTTACATAATATTAATCTTACATATCAAGTTTGGTGCATTTATATGTCATAGAAGACGAGATATTTTCTCAATTAAATAGGATTAAATTGCAGCATACTGATACCATGTGTCTACCAATTTCCACAAAAATTCAATCAGAAGAATTTTATATAATAGCCGTCCCACATACCAAGTTTAGTGCATTTATATGGTATAGAAGCTAAGATATAGTCTTCCCTTAAATTGAGGAAATCATTGCATAGTAGCGCTACCTATAGGGAGGTATGTCCAAAAGCTAATCAATTCCAATTTAAGTCAAAATCCAACCAAACATCAAATTTGGTTCAATTCCTTCCATTAATTTGGTCAATATAGATTTCAAAAAATTTTGATCACACACGCACACTGACTGCTAGATACAGAGTCATTTTCTAAAAATGATCGAATCGTGCTCAGAAATCTCAAAACGTAAATCATGGAATATCAAAAGTCGAAAATTTTTATGGATTCAAAACTATCTTATTACGTAGAAAGAAGAAAGTAAAATATAAATCAATAAATAATAATAATAATAATAATAAAAACAGGCAGATACTGTATAATTTATTTTTATTAACACAGTGAATTTGATGTCCCAGTATCGTGACCAATCAATCAAGCATATTGCTCCAGATACGCGATGGTGCAATTTTGGTCCGCTCGTTTTTTTTTTTTTTTTTTTTTTTTTTTTTTTTTTAATTATTATTATTATTAGAATAATTATAGAATTACATTTCTATTATATTATTTATATCATCATGCTACTTTTTATCTTCTGCCTCAAACACTCTTTTACGAATTAGCTTATATTTTTTAACAACAATTGAACGCTTAATGAAATTAAATTTAATGTCTTATAATAAAAAAGACATTTTAGGATTAAATTAAATTACACCAGTGGAAATGACTAAATACTTTAATTGCCAACTGCTTGTACCACTAAGTATCATTAAAATTTAAAATGGTAGATAAATATAAGTTGGATAGAAGACACAAATCCTATTTCTAATTCGTCCAGCCGTCTTTACGTGATGCCTGGACAAAAAAAAAAAAAAAAAAAAAACACTCTTTTTAACCCCTACTTCCCACAAAAAATATTCAAAAAACACTTTTTGATTTTTTATGTCTTAAACGTTAAAACATCTAAAACATTTCCTTTTCTGCGCGATACATATATATTTTTATTTTATTTTATTTTATTTAATTTTATTTAATTTTATTTTTGACCAAAACCTTATTGCGCATGCTCAAATGTTTTATGTCCATATTTCTCAATCTAATCAGTATTTTGAAACGGTCGATAAAAAGAATTTTAACCCTACAAGGCACCCAGTTCCATATGTGGAACACCGACTTTAATCATTCCTATAGCTATAAAACTATTAGTAGCGACATCTCCTGACATCTTGATAGTGTATATTTTTGCTGAGGTAGGTTTTATATGTATATATATATATATATATATATATATATATATATATATATATATATATATATATATATATTACAATAGTAAAAGTATTAGTAAATTATATTTTTATGTATGTTCCACATACGGTACGTTGAGCTATAAAGTTGATTTTTCCGTAAAATATGGTTTTATTTTTTTTATAAGTTTTCCCTATCTTCTGATCACTGATTACAACCTATATATATTTGTCGCGCACTAAAAAAAATTGAGCCTTGTAGGGTTAAGTTTGGTTCAGGCCTGAACCCCTGACAAGTACCAGTCCATTTCGTCTAGCCACTTTTACGTGACCCAGACAAAATTGCAAAATTTTCGGATTCTGAACAATTTACAGACAAAAGGGTTATTTTTATTAAAATAAATAGTTAAACTTGATTTGTTTGTGTGCCTGTGTGTGTGTGTGTTTAATCTAGGATTTCATTTTTAACATCGCCTTTGACTTATAAAATAAATAAATAAATAACATGGAATGCAGATATCAGAATACCTTTTTAATATTCAAGTAAATAATAATTGAATTACGTCAATTTTTTGATGATCCCCTTATAAGTTCTGCTTCATCAAAAGGTTCCGCAATGAACCTACAATATCTACTTCAAGGCCAGGTAACCTCGTGAAATAATTAAGGGTCAGAATTAGATAACTCATCACTGAAACAAAAAGAATGAACGTTGCATGACATCCATAACAAATTGGATCGCCTGAAAATATCTGGTCACTTATGTTATTTTGAATGAAAAGTGGCGCAAGTCTACGAAAATATCCACTATATTTCAAAATAGCATTTTCTTCATCGCCTCACCTTTATATTTTGTGCAGGAATAGGACAAAATTTGTCCTTTTCAGGATCTCGCTGAATAGGGATACTTTATAGTTATAACCAACTGAATTTTTAAACAAGAACGAAAAATCATTCGGTACACATTGATTATTAACAATTTCTAACTATACGTAATTGTATCATATAAATTTCAATGTTCTTTGCATACGTTATCACAGAACGGATAGGCCAAAGTACTGAAAGGCATATAGGTAGACAAATTTAATTCCTAATCACTCTGAAATAATACTGAAAAATGTTTAAAATGTTTAACGCAAAAGAAAATTTAACCCATAGATTCTACTTGCAGGCCATAATGTATCTGAATAGAATATTTTAGTGCCTTTAAAACTGAAGGATAATCATAAAAAATTCTATTAAAAAATATATATATATATATATGTATTATTTTAGCATATTAAAAATAAATTACAATTTATTTATGATTTTTATAATAAAACGTTATTTAAATGTGATTTATAAAAATGTCTGGCTTAAAATGACTTTCATTAATTTTTAGGGGGAGTGTGTCGTTGTATACAAACCAGTTGTATAGAAACTACTAATGCCATTTTAAATAGGGAAAATTCCATGGTAAACTTCGATTACGTATATCATATTTTTTTTTTTTTTTTTCAGAAAATATTTACAGACGTTGAGAATGAACAGACGAACAGATAGACAGATGGGCAGTTGTACAGACACATAAACAAACTGAAATCATATTCAAACTTAAAAATTGTTATAAAGTATTAAAAACGCTTTTTTTAAACGAAAATGCTATTCCAGTAAATTTCCAATAATAGTCCTTAATGTAACTCGATATTTCTGTGTGGCCCTGTAAGTCTAATGCAAATTATACTATATTCTAAAGAAAGCATTATTTTGTTCATATGAATAACATATTTAATTTCAACAAAATTTATGCAAAGTAAAGTTATTAAAATTGGGTTTATAGAAATGTCTCTCATAGTATACAATGCTTTAGAATACTTTCGGGTGGCCCTGTACACAAACCAGTAGTGGTATTTACTGTATTTTCTATAGAAAACATCCTATAGTGAACTTGAATAAAACATTTCAGTTTACTTAAGATCTGTGTAAAGTAAAAGTGTTAAAATATGGTTTATGGAAAGAACACAATGCTTGTAGAACACAATGCTTTGGAATACTTTCAGGTGTCCCTGTACACAAACCAATAGAGGTGTTCACTCCATTTTCAATAGAGATCATCCGATATTGAACTTAAATAACGTATATCACTTTCAAGAAATTTCATGAATATTTACGGATGTCTGTGTCGGAGAGACCAGTATACAAACTGAAGTCATTAACACTTTTCAACCTTTTTGGAATGCATTAAAAAAAAAAATAATAATAATAATAATTTCTACATTTTCAGAATAATGATGTGACTTTTACAGACAGAATTTCCATTTACATGTTTTAATCTTTAATCTGTCAGCGATCAAAAGCACATTTTATTTTATTTATTTTTTTACTTTTTAATCTGTAATTTGACCAGTGTTATTATTTTTTTTTAATGGTTTTTAAAGGAAGTTGTTGAGCTCTATCTTAATATATTTAATTTAATCTAAACCTTTTTTCCCTTTAAATTTCTTCTTCTTCTTCTTTGTATTATTTATTTATGTAAATAACTTTAAACAATAATAAAAAATCATGCGGTACGCAATAATTAGCAACATTTTCCAACTATACGTACTTCAGGGTTGCTACACAGATCCGGAGAAAAAATTCCCTGAGTTTTCTCTGTCTCACTTAAAAGTAAAATTAATGACACGCAATCCTGCAGTATTAGAATCTAACATGTTTACAAGTCAATTGAACATATCTAGGGTATAATAATTTTAGTAACTTACTGCAGTTGGTGAAAAAACTCATAACTAACTTTTTCTTCTTCAATTTTAAGCACTAAAATTTAAAAAAAAGATTTGATTTCGAAAAAAATTTGCAATGCTTTTCCAAAAAATTTCAAAATTTCCTGAATTTTCCCTGTTTTTGCAATAAATTTTGAAATTCCCTTAGCTTTCCCTATTTTTCAATAGTTTTTCAAATTCCCTGGGTTTCCCAGGTTTTCCCTGTTTTCCAGGTACCGTAGCAACCCTGTACTTGTTGTATCGTATAACTTTCAATGTTTTTTGTCTACAGTCTATATCATCACACAATGAATAGACTGAAGGCTGAAAGAACTTACAGTAGAAAGTTATTTAAATGCAATTTATATAAATATCCTAAAATGCAGTAATTTTTTTTTTTTTTAAGAAGGAGAAGGCGGGGAGAGGGGGGGGGGGGGTCAATGCACATAAAACAGTTGTACAGGACATATTAATGACATTTTAAATAAAAAATATTCCATAGTAAACTTGAAAAGCATATGCCATTTATTTATTTTTTTAATTCTGAAGATAATTTACGAATGCTTGCGACGGGTAAATGGACGGATATACAGATGAACAGTCGGACAAACAGATACACATATTGAAATCATATTCACACTTAAAAATTGTTAGAAAGTGTTAAAAATGCTTAACGTAAACAAAAATGCAATTCCAGCAAATTTCTAATAGTAACCGTTAATCTAACTGAATATTTTTGATGGTCCCTGTAAATCAAATGCTAATCATACTATATTTTATAGACAACATTTTCTTGTGCATACGAATAGCCTTTTTCAATTTCATTAAGATTTGAGGAAAGTTATTGAAATTTGGTTTATAAAAATACCTCTCATAGAACGCAATGCTTTGGAATACTTTCGGGTGACCCTGTACACAAACCAGTGGTGGTATTTACTCCATTTTCTATAGAAAAAATCTTATAATGAACTTCAATATCATATTTTAATTTCATTAAGATTTGTGTAAAGTAAAGGTATAAAATTCTAGTTTATAAAAATTCCTCTCATAGAACACATTGCTTTGTATTACTTTCGGGAGTCCCCGTAAACAAACCAGTAGAGATATTCACTCCATTTTCAGTTGGAAACATCTCATAGTAAACTTAAATAACACATATCAGTTTCAAGAAATTCGATGAATATTTACGAGAGTTAGAGCGCGGACAGACAGACAAACCGAAGTCATTAACACTTTCCAACCTTGTTGGAAATGGAAGGTGTTAAAAACAGATGAGATAATGTCAATAATTCACATATTTATTAACTGGCGATATACATAAGATTACAAACTAGTAATTACATAAAAAATAAAAAGGGGGAAAAGGCAAAGGTTTGAAGTGCAGTTGTGGTTGCGTTTAAGCCGAATGACTTCACTTGGATCATAGGACTAATAGAATGCCCTTCAAGGGCTTTATTCTAAAGTTGTCCTAACCCATATTTGCATCAGTTTTGGAGAAAGGAGTGGAGAACTCCGAAGGGCTCGGCTGACGAGCGAACATGACTTCTAATTTTCACCACTCCTCTACTAGCTTTAAAAGCAGAATTGCTCAGCCATTGGTGGGGCTACGAATGATAGAAGATAAAACTGGCTGTAAATTAATTTTTTTTTTTTTTTTTTTTTTGTAACTATCTAACACATTATTCATTTTTTTTTTTCTTTTCTTTAATCATGCATTTTTATGCCTTTATAAAAATACGACTTTATTTACGACTTTTTAAGAAAAAATATGGATAAAAAATTAATACCCGTTTAGAAATTATTATAGTTTGGGAAAAAGTTTCAATTTTAAAATACAACTGGCTTCTTCATTTAATATGAAATTTGGATACGGTCATCTTTTTAAATTAATTTATTAATATGATTATTACACTGGCGATGTTCACAGATTAAAAATTAATAATTATATTTTTTCAAGAGATCCATTATGGAAGCAAAAGAAAATTAAATAAACGGTGAAAAACATCATCTGTAATTTAAATCTGAAAATTTTCCCAGACTAAATATATTCTTAATTATGACAATGTGTAAACTGATGCATATTATCATTATTTGAATAAAGTTAAATAATCTGGTGTGTTACTCACACTACTTTCTCTTACCCTGAAATTTAATACTATAAATACAGGTTGGAGATTAAGAGGTAAGATAACGAGTACTGTTATGAAAACCAATGTTAAACAATTCAAATTAGGCTTAGGAAAAGTTTTATATGATAATTATTTCTGTGTGAGGGAGACTACCCTCCTCAAACCCCCGTTTCATTAATGTACAAAAAACAAGTGATGAATATTTAGCTTAAAACATACATTATTTACCATATCTCTATGAAGATCTTATCTCAATTCGCGAACAGCTTTCCTGGAAATGGTAAAATATTATTAGTAAAGCGAATCCACTAACAACAAATAACTAGTGTGTTGTGGCCATCACACGACTTTCTTCTATATTTTCCTATACAAATTCACTCAGTAAAAATAATTTATTAAAATTATTATTTAAAAAAATTATCTTCCGTGATAATGCACACGGTTTCTATATCAGGAAGTAGCATAGCACTAAATATAAAAAAAAAAGTTGAATTTATTCTCACTATTACATTTATATATATATATATATATATATATATTGTTAAAAATGTAAAAAATTGATAACTTTATTTTAAATTATCGCATATCGATGGTTCAACCATTCGTTTTAAAGTTATTGGATAGTTCTTTTGAAAGATACCCATCATGAAAATTTACTCCCCTCGAGGGAGGACTTCCCCCCCCCCCTCCCAAGCGAGGATGTAGAGCGAGGCTCCTAAATACACAAATCCCTTTTTCCCAGTTGACTATCTCTATTACACAAAATATATATTCGTTTCATTTGGTTTAGTGCAGTCTATAGATGTTAAACTCTACTTGCCTGCAATTTCCCCATAGGCGTAAAGTATTTGAATACTTTTGAGTGTCCCTGTACACGAACCATTTGCTTCATCTCAACAAAAAGCTTACTGTAGCATCCCTATACAATACACATTTAGAATACCGAGTTTAGAATTTCTGCTACTATTTGTTCTCTAGATATGCTGATAACAGACACACACAGACAGACAAACACACAGACCATTCGTTAAAAACCTGATTTTCGTATTCAGGGGACCTCAGAACATGTAAATATAACAAAAACTCACGTTCGAAAATTTGACCCATAAACAATACTTTCTTGACTCTATGGGTAAGAGAAAGTAAAAATTGAATGAGTTTAAAAATAAAATTCAATAAAAGATTGTACTACGAATGCATGTAGTTAGAAAAAAGTTTAATTTTAGATACAGCCCGCCTTTTTATTTATATTTATTTATTTATTTACTGCCCCCATCATTTGTCAAGCGATTGTGCTTTCAAAGCTGATAAGAGTTGGTATCGCGTTCAAAGAATACTTAGAAATTTGGAAATCATTGGTGAAACATCAACGAGTGAACAGTTCTTCATTATTAAGTTCCAATTAGAAAATCACTGAAAACAGCTCTTTCTACAGCCAATAAAGTATTCAATTTTTACGGTAGCTGTTTGCATTTTTTATGCAAGTTGCACTGGACATTTGTCTGTTAAATTATGGGAACATTTCTTCTAGCGTTTGTACGAACGCTCAAATTTCATGAAAAGTTTAAAATATTTATTTTCTGATTGCTGATTATTGTTTCTAATATTTTTCGTCAATATTTCTGAAACTGACGTTGAATTCGATTTAAATTTTTACAAGTTATGGACAGAAATACGCAATTTATTTATTTTTAAGCAAACCTTTGTATCTCTATGAATATAAGAGATAACATTACACAAATAATCACAAATGTTGTAAGTGACCCAGAGATGAAAGTTCTATTGTTACAGGACATTTATACCATCTTCATTGTCAGGGTCATATCAGACATATTTTTATTTCATTTACAGTCCCCTTCTCCAAAACGTCATTGGAAAATATGTGGTTCATCATCCACTTCACGTTCACAAAGTTATAGAAGAATTCAACTATTTCTTAAGATATTTGATAAATCGTGTTAAACCGAATGTGGTCATGTTATTTTGTTATCCCTCTGTATATATATTTAATGTTCTTTCTTTCTTTCTTTTTTTTTTTTTTTTTTTTTTTAACTTTGTGCTTCTCTTTCAATATAAGAAAAATAACTTATCTCAACGTATTATTTTTACATACAATTTTTAACACTTCCAGCAAAATTAAAAAGTATTATTATTTTTTTTCCCGTCCATCTATTCATCTGTTTTTTCTGACCTCTAAATTTTGTAAATAATTTTAGAGGTGCTAATCTTAAATTTGTTATTGGTGGTCAGCATGGAAAACTGCATTGCATAGGATATTGTTTATTGTTTAGGAGAAGTTATTGTAAATGACATTTATACTTCTTTTAATGAAACAAATACAAAATAAAAATAAAATGTGATGCATTAATATTAATATATGGTAATTCTTTGTTGTTAAGTTCAAAACTTAAAAATTACAAAGGTTTTGGTATATTTTAGAAATTTAGCTAAACCAATGAATGATTTTGGTTGGTTGATTTAAATGATTATGCAAGACTGGGTATGAGCAACTCTCTACAACAATTTTTCATACATACAATTTAAACCACAAAATTTTATTTGCAAAAATTATAAAGTTTTTTTCCCAAACCGACTAGAATCCGAAAAATTTACTGTCAAGTTAACTGGAACTCTACCCACATAAAAAGGTTAGAACCAAACTAACCAGCAGGTCATATAGTTTTAACTCTAATTATTTTTAGGATATATACATTTTATTCGACAATTTAGATAATAATCCTAACGACAAAAATTTAAATATAATGACACAGTTTTAAATATATTTTTTAAAATATATAATTTTTTTCAAAATAAATTTTTCAAGAGGGGTAAGTGCTCGACCTTTCTCCTATGCGCAGACGCCCATGGGCTGATTTTTTATCTATTAATCTTAAAAAAAAAAAATCATTTGTAATGCTACTAATTTTTTTAATTATTCTACGTGTCTTAGGTTTCAACAAAACAATGATGATGATGATAATGATTTGCTATACAAAAAGAATAAAATAAAGTACAGTTTACATTTACTTAAAATAGTTTCTTAATATTTTGACTTAATCCATTTTATCCAAAACTATTTTGGAACCCGTTTACTCATCGATATATGTTACCCAAGGCCGAACCCAGAATCATCTCTCCTACTGAACAATAATTTAAAAAATAGAAGCCTAAGGCAATGAAAATGAAAGCAAAATTTACAAGGACGTTTATGCTCTACCATTTTTCTTGCCGGTGTAATGAAAGTGTAGAGCTGTCACCCTAGGCTATTGAGAAGATCCGATATAAAAAGGTATACATACGAGAAAAATTATATGCTTCTGCCAAACGTTTCCAATGGTCAAATAAAAAAATACTGAATGCCTGTAAAATAAATGGTGAATAACATGACATATCATAAATAAAAACGTAATAAGATTAATGTTATACGACACACATGATGATTCCGTATAACGTAAGTATAATAATTTAGCAAATAACACATATGAAGAAGAATGAAAAAGCCGTTATTCTGGAATGTAGTTTAACGAGTCATTCTAACTATAATTATGCTAAGACCAATGATATTTAATAATCGCGGATAACTTAATAACTGTAAACGTGTTGTCCAATCGGCTTGCGATGCTTAAGAAACGTTTGCAATTCAGGCACGAGATCTTAAAGTACATGAATGATCGTTATTTTTACTTTCATCACCCTTCTACCGTAAGTAATGGGAGTATTGTACTCGGTCAAAAAAATTCGATATCGAGTTTTCACCTGATTTACATGTTTTAATGTATCCTGAGTCAGAAAAAGTGGCTTTTAGCAATTAGTCAGTATGAGTGTATATGTGCGAGAACCTTCTAACAATCATAACTCCGAAACTAATAAAGGTAGAAAGACGAAACTTCAGAATTTAGTTAGGTCTGGTGTGCAAATGAAATTTTTAACTTTTGGTGAAAATTGGAAAATCCGAATTGGGATATATGAAACCGGAAGTAGGACTATAAGTCCGTATATCAAAAACGGCTCTAACGGTTTTTTCAAAGTTCCTATATAAACACCCTATTAGATGTCCTTTCGTATGTTATACTTGTTAGTTCAGGAAAATTGATAGGCGTCCTGTATAAGTAGGCCAATTTCAGGTCTCGCAAGTGCATTCCTTTAAAAACGGGTGTATGGATTTTTTTCAAACTCGAAATATTAACTCTCTTTTAGATATACTTTCGTATGTAATTGTTGTTTTCCGGTCAATAATTGAGTTTTCCAAGTTTTGGTAAAAGCCGGTACCTCAAAAACGTTTCTAACGATTTTCTTGAAAACTGCTAAATAACCCCCTTTCAGATATCCTTTCGCATGCATTGCGTTTACAGGAAAATTAGCAGTCATATTACCTATCCTGATTAGGTAGGTCAGTTTTAGATCTCTTAAATGGGTGTTTAAAAAAAAAGGGGGGTGGGGGGGTTATACCAATTTTATTTAAAAATTCGCAATGAAAACGCTGTTTTATGTGTCTTTACACACGTATCAGTTTTCACTCAGAAGAAAATTGTTAGGGGTTTAAATTTTTATATGATTTTTATATCTTCTGACCACATTACACTGAGAAAAAATCTGTAGTGACTCCACTCGACTTTCCGAACATTGAGTAATTAGCAGTTTTGTAGATAAAGTAAAGAAAGAGGCGTTGTTAAACAAACAAAAGAGCGAAAACCATAATAGAGTGTTTGAGTATTTTTCACTATACATTACACGATGTTTTATTTAACGCTACTGAACTTTGAGCCCATAGATCATAACGATAAAGAATTTTTCATTGTATCCCTATAAAAACCTATGAATGCTAGATTCACCAACATGCTTATAGTTAGTGCAACAGTGATTTATAATATTCATATAAATTTTCAGCTCAATTGAAAAAGGAGTTTAGATGCTATCGCACTTTTAAAAATTTGGTCCATGATAAAGAAGTTTTCTTTATGTCCTTGTAAAAAAACTGTAAGTGCTAAATTCACCAAAATCTACACAGTTGGTAAACCTGTGACCTATAACGTGTGTACAATTTTTTTGCTCAGATTAATAAGGCGTTTAGACGCTTTCACACTTTTAAAAATTTCGCCCCATAGGCCACAATGATAAAGAATTTTTCTTTGTGTCTGTGTAAAAAAACTATGAGAGCTAGATTCTCCAAAATCTATACAGATTGCGAATCTATGACCTATATTATGTGTATAAATTTTTTGCTCAATTGATTAAGGCGTTTAGATGCTATAGCACTTTTAAATTTTGGTCCCTTAGGCTATAATGATAAAGAATTTTATTTTTGTGTCCCTGTAAAAAAACTATAAGCGCTAGATTCACCAAAATCAATAGGGTTCGTACTATGGTGACTTACAATATACGTACTAACTTTCAGCTTATTCGAACGAATCATTTAGACGCTAGCGTGTTCACTCACAGACATACGCATATACATACATACATACATATTTATCGCAAAAATAGTGAAAACGGACTCATTGGACCTCGAAACGTATAGAAACATCAAAATCTCAAATTTGGATTTTTGACATGATTACAATACTTTCCTCACTATAGTGTTCGGAAAGTAAATATTCTGTGACTGACATCTAGAATCTAAATTGTGTGCTTAGTAAAAATAGTTCCCTGTTATTCTTATCCTCTCCTAGTCCCCTTTGGTAGCGAGTTCTAAAAACCCTTGTTAGAATTCTAGAGCATTTTTCTATATTCTCGTGAGCAATTCATCTAAAAATCTCTGCAAATAAATGCGAACACAAGAGGCGAGTTTTAGTAACTGTATTTTTATTTATAACCCAATTCTAGAAAATCAAGCGAGAACACAAATAATTCATAATCTTCATAATATTGTTTCACCATCTAGAAAAAATCTGACTAGAAATTCTCGATCATTTCCTCTATACAGGTTATATCTTTACCTTATGGACATAACTCGGAAATCTATGTAAAGCGGTATATATTTTTTAGTTCCCCATCATACAATAGGTAGGGGAACTTAGGTAATAGTGAAAATTTTCGACCTCGGTTTTGTGACTTTTTCACACGTTTTCAGATGTGAGGAAACCGAAAATGACAAAATTTGTATGGTGTCTGCCTGTAGGGTGTCCGTTAGTGTGTTAGTCCGTTAGTGTGTTAGTGTGTTAGTCCGTTAGTGTGTTAGTGTGTTAGCCCGTTAGTTTGTTAGTCTGTTAACACGAAATCTCAAGAACAAATGATCTCAGAGAGGTCAGACCAGTTTTAAAATATTACTTTCGACACTGGCAAGTACCCTATTCATTTGCAACATTCGAATTAAAAAACTTCGTAAGTTATTAGAAATTTACGATTTTTTTAACATGGGAGAATAGGACAAAAATTCACTCAAACGTGCATTAAATGAAAAAACTTTTTTTGCAAAAATGTCAGACCAGTTTTAAAATATCAGTTTTGATGCCGGAATGAACATCAGTTACTATAAACATGCTACTTTAAAAATTTTGCAAGCTATTGAATATTTACGAATTTCTTAACATGGCAGTATAGGACAAAATTTCACATAAACGTCAATTTTTAGGGATATTTTCATAGTAAACATGTCAGACTACTTTTGAAATATTATTTAGGACACTGGCAAGAATATTAATGACTATGAATTTTCCAATATAAAAATTTCGTAAGTTATTGGAAATTTACGAATGTCTTAACATGGCAGAATAGAGCAAAATTTCACATAAACGTCAATTTAACGATTTTTTTAACATGGGAGAATAGGACAAAAATTCACTCAAACGTGCATTAAATGAAAAAACTTTTTTTGCAAAAATGTCAGACCAGTTTTAAAATATCAGTTTTGATGCCGGAATGAACATCAGTTACTATAAACATGCTACTTTAAAAATTTTGCAAGCTATTGAATATTTACGAATTTCTTAACATGGCAGTATAGGACAAAATTTCACATAAACGTCAATTTTTAGGGATATTTTCATAGTAAACATGTCAGACTACTTTTGAAATATTATTTAGGACACTGGCAAGAATATTAATGACTATGAATTTTCCAATATAAAAATTTCGTAAGTTATTGGAAATTTACGAATGTCTTAACATGGCAGAATAGAGCAAAATTTCACATAAACGTCAATTTTGAGGGATATTTTCATCGTAACGATGTCAAACCACTTTCAAAATATTATTTAGGATACTGGCATGACTATCATAGACTATGAGTTTTCCAATTTAAAAAATTCGTAAGTTATTTGGAATTTACGACTTACTTAACGTGTCAGAATAAGGCAAAATTGAGCATAAACTGCCATTTTGAGGATCTTAAATACATTAGAGAACTTCAAAATTACATTTATGATATTGGTTTGAACATTATTGAATACAAATATTCTAATAGGAAAATTTCGTAAATCATTCGTAATTTACGATTTTATCAACACAGCGAAATTGTAAATTTTTCATATAAATCTGAATTTTGAGAATTATTGCATTGGAAATAGTAGCATGAAAACTAAACAACGGAATTGACCCTGATTAAACAAATTAATAGATTAGAATAAGAAAAAATCTGGAGTGACTCCACTCGACTTTCCGAACATTGAGTAACTAACAGTTTTGTAGATAAAATAAAGAAAGAGGAGTTGCTAAACAAACAAAAAAGAGAAAACCATAACAGAGTGTTTGAGTATTTTTCTCCATATATCACACGAGGTTTTATTTAACGCTACTGAACTTTGAGCCCTTAGATCATAAGGATAAAGAATTTTTCGTTGTGTCCCTGTAAAAATCTATAAATGCTAGATTCACCAAAATGCTTATAGTTAGTGCAACAGTGATTTATAATATTCATACAAATTTTCAGCTCAATTGAATAAGGCGTTTAGATGCTATCGCTGGTCTCATAGGCCATAAAGATAAAGAATTTTTTTTTGTGTCCCTGTAAAAAAACTGTAGGTGCTAGATTCACCAAAATCTATACAGTTGGTTCAAATGTGACCTATAACGTGTGTACAAATTCTTTGCTGATATTAATAAGGCGTTTAGACGCTATCATACTTTTAAAAATTTGGCGAAGAATTTTTCTTTGTGTCCCTGTAAAAAAACTATCAGTGCTAGATTCTCCAAAATCTATACAGATTGAGTATCTGTGACCTATAATATGTGTATAAAGTTTTTGCTCAATTGAATAAGGCGTTTAGATGCTATCACACTTTTAAGATTTTGGTCCCTTGGCCATAATGATAAAAATTTTTCTTTGTGTCCCTGTAAAAAAACTGTAAGTGCTAGATTCCCCAAAATCTATAGGGTTCGTGCTATGGTGACTTACAATATACGTACCAACTTTCAGCTTATTCGAACAAAGCGTTTAGACGCTAGCCTGTTCACTCACAGACATACACACATACATACACACATACATACACACATACATACACACACACATACATACATCATCGTAAAAATAGTGAAAACGGACTCGTTGGACCTCGAAACGTATAGAAACATCAAAATCTCGAATTCGGATTTTTGACATGATTACAATACTTTCCTCACTATAGTGTTCGGAAAGTAAAAAGTATATCAAAGTGAACAGTGGATAGCCTATTAGGCGGGGCTTTCATTCTGTCACTGTATCAAGCTTTGGTCAAATTCATTTCTTTTAACATGATTATAATATGTCCCGCACTAGAAATTTGTGAGAACATAAATATGATGGGGAACAGAGCAGAGTCCACCTATGCCAACTAGTTTTCTCAGTGTATCGCCAAAAAGTGCACATAATACATGCAGTAGTAGTAATGGAAGTCGTTTGGTTGTTACACACCAGATTTTTTTACAATTCTTCTGTTTTGAGTTACTTTAAATAAAATAGAGACAAATTTGCTTTGCAAGGATTGGTATACAGTATGTGTATATACATATATGTATATATGTATATATATATTGCTTTTAACTTTTGCAATCCGATTCTCAGTCTCAGCAGTGGTCCCCAACCTTTTTACTTTCCGAACACTATAGTGAGGAAAGTATTGTAATCCTGTCAAAAATCCGAATTTGAGATTTTGATGTTTCTATACGTTTCGAGGTCCAATGAGTCCGTTTTCACTATTTTTGCGATAAATATGTATGTATGTGTGTATGTATATGCGTATGTCTGTGAGTGAACACGCTAGCGTCTAAATGATTCGTTCGAATAAGCTGGAAGTTGGTACGTATATTGTAAGTCACCATAGTATGAACCCTATTGATTTTGGTGAACCTAGCGCTTATAGTTTTTTTACAGGGACACAAAGAAAAATTCTTTATCATTATGGCCTATGAGACCCAAATTTTTAAAAGTGTGATAGCGTCTAAACGCCTTATTAATCTCAGCAAAACATTTGTACACATGTTCAACACACATAGGGCACACACACAGGTCACAGTTGCACCAACTGTATAGATTTTGGTGAATTTAGCACTTACAGATTTTTTACAGGGACACAAAGAAAAATTCTTTATCATTATGGCCTATGGGACCAAATTTTTAAAAGTGCGGTAGCATCGAAACGCCTTATTCAATTGATCTGAAAATTTATATGAATAGTTTAAATAACTGTTGCACTAACTATAAGCATTTTGGTGAATGTAGCATTTATAGCTTTTTACAGGGACACAACGAAAAATTCTTTAACATTATGATCTATGGGCTCAAAGGTCAGTAGCGTTATGTAAAACATCGTGTAATATATGGAGAAAAATACTCAAACACTCTATTATGGTTTTCTCTCTTTTGTTTGTTTAACAACTCCTCTTTTTTTACTTTATCTACAAAACTGCTAATTACCCAATGTTCGAAACGTCGAGTGGAGTCACTCCAGATTTTTTCTTTCAAGTACTCCTTGCTTAGATTTTTCTTTTATTAGTACCCTTTTCTCATTTTATTATTAAACTAGCGAGCTTCGCCCGCTAGCGGGTCAGTATTTTCAATTGAATCACTAAAATTAATGAATCACTAACAGTAACTTTTAATGTTAAGAAAAGAAATTTAAAAAAAAAGTCATTTCTGATTGTGTAAAAAGTCGGTACGGGTCCCCCCTGCCTTCGGCAGCGCTGCTCCGTGCGCGTATTCCTTCCCTGACCCTTCGTGCCCCCCCCCCTCAAAAAAAAAAATATTCTGATCGGGTCTCCACTGCCCGGACACCGGATCTCCACTGCCATCGGCAGCGACCCATGCGCGCTGCGCGTGCACGTGTGAGGGTATACGTGCGCTGCGCGCACATATTCCTTCTCAAATCAAATTTTTATTCTTAAGAAAAGAAAATTAAAAAAATCATTTCTCATCGGGTACAAAGTTGGACCGGGTCCTCACTGCCTACGGCAGGCAGTCCCGTGCGCGCTGCGCGCGCGTATTCCTTCCCTGACCCTTTGTGTCCCCTTAAAAAAATCATTTCTGATCGGGTAAAAACTCACACCGTGTCCCCGCAGACCCATGCGCGCGCAGCGCGCATGTGTTAAGGTATACGCGCGCTACGCGCACATATTCTTTCTCAAATCAAACCTTTATTCTAAAGAAAAGAAAATTTAAAAAATCATTTATCATCAGGTAAAAAGTCGCACCGGGTCCCCACTGCCTTCGGCAGCGCAGTCTCGTGCTCGCTGCGTGCTCCTATTCCTTCCCCACTCTTCCAGCCCTTCCTAATTAACCTACATATACCAATTTTGAACGGTCTAACTGAATTAGCTGAGATGCAAAAGAAAACCTAATCAGGACACCTCAAAACGTGCAAATCTGGTTAAAACTTTCGTTAATATAAAAACACGTGAAAATATCTTTCGAATGATGTATTAAAAATAATTTAATCATAATTAGAAATTGAAACATTGAAATTTTAAAATATTACAGCGCCATCTGGCGGTAGAAATTTCTGTAATGTACTGTTCGATTCCAAATCAACAAAGCTATCTAATGATGTATTACTTATGAAATTATTTTAAT
Organism: Salticus scenicus; assembly: GCA_963930645.1. Classification (NCBI taxonomy): domain Eukaryota; kingdom Metazoa; phylum Arthropoda; class Arachnida; order Araneae; family Salticidae; genus Salticus; species Salticus scenicus. The sequence goes on along the minus strand of OZ005649.1, from coordinate 61,761,463 downwards.
TAGTAGCTGAGATACAAAAGAAAACCGATTCAGGAGACATCAAAACGTGTAAATGAAGCGAAATCTTGAATCCCACTTTTGATAATATAAAAGTACTTTAAAATATCTTTCGAATGATGTATTAAAAATAATTTAATCATAGTTAGAATTTGAAATACGCGTATTGGAATAAAATTTAATTTGCAATTAAATTGTACATTTTTTATTTATTCTCAAAACACGATGAAATTTGAACAACAACTTCGTCTTGTGATGTTAAAAGTGTGTAGCAAGTTTGAAATAATTTTAAAAAAAATTGAAGCATTTTGAAATTTGCAATTTTTATTTCCAGTACAAAATCAGTAAAGCAGGAAGTAAAATCTATTTATTCTTTCGCCCGGCGCCATTGTAACCGAAATACGTCTAGAAGCTCGCTAGTCTGCGAAATTAATAAAACTCTTGTGATTTGTTGACACCTTTTTCTCATACTTTAGTTAATTGTCATACTTTAGTCTAATTGTCCTATCGATACGCCATTTAAACCGTCGGATTCAGAAAAATCGGACCTTTCATTTGATACCTTATTTGTAACGATACGACTGATATTTCTAATTTATTTTCCATTTTTTCCGTAAAACTGTCGCTTTTTAAGCATTTATTCATGAATTCTCGGTCATTTTTCGGTAGACATGGGTCGACGTTTTAATTAATATCTCCGCTAATTAGGGTCACATCGCTTAGCGAATTATCGCGATGTCGAGATGAAGAAATTCTGCGTCTGTCAACACCGGTTTCGAGGCGCTGCTACCGTTAGCGCCGGAGCTTTAGCGGTCATAAGGTATTTCTCACAGACAGACAGACAGACAGACACAAAGACAGACAGACAGACAGATGAGCACAGATTTTAATAATATAAGTAGACTAGCGAGCTTCGCCCGCTAGCGGGTCAGTATTTTCAAATGAATCACTAACAGTAACTTTTAGTCTTAAAAAAAGAAATTGAAAAAAAAAATCATTTATGATTGGGTAAAAAGTCGGCCCGATCCCCACTGCCTTCGGCAGCGGAGTCCCGTGCGCGCTGCGCGTGCACAATTTAAGGGATACACGGGCTGCACTCGCGTATTCCTTCCCTGACCCTTCGTGGCTCCTAAAAAAAAATCTGATCTGTTAAAACTCCCATCGGGTCCCCACTGTCTCCGGCAGCGCAGACCCATGCGCGCTTCGCGCACATATTCCTTCTCAAGTCAAAATGTTATTCTTAAGAAAATTTAAAAAATCATTTCTCATCGGGTAAAAATTCGGACCGGGTCGCCACTGCCTTCGGCAGCGCAGTCCCGTGCGCGTATTCCTTCACGTGCCTGAAAAAAAAATTCGGATCGGGTAAAAACTCCCATGGGGTCTCCACTGCCTCCGGCAGCGCAGACCCATGCGCTCTGCGCACGCACGTGTGAGGGTATACGTGCGCTGCGCGCACATATTCCTTCTGAAGTCAAAATTTTATTCTTAAGAAAATTTAAAAAATCATTTCTCATCGGGTACAAATTCGGACCGGGTCCCCATTGCCTTTGGCAGCGCAGTCCCGTGAGGGCTGCGCGCGCACAAATTAACGGATACACGCGCTGCGCGCGCGTATTCCGTCCCTGATCTTTGCTGCCCCCTAAAAAGAACATCATTTCTGATCGGGTAAAAACTTACACTGTGTTCCCACTTTTCGGCAGAGCAGTCTCATGCGCGCTGCGCGCGCGTATTGCTAACCCTTCGTGCCCCCTAAAAAAATCATTTCTGATCGGGTAAAAACTCACAGCGGGACCCCACTGCCTTCGTCAGCGCAAAGCCATGCGTGCTGCGCGGTGCACGCCTATTTCTTCCCCCACCTTTTCATGCCCTCTTAATTAACCTACGTATACCAATTTTGAACGATCTAACTCAATTGGCTGAGATGAAAAAGAAAACGTAATCAGGATATCTCAAAACGTGTAAATCTCGTGAAAACTTTCGATAATTTAAAATATCTTTCGAGTGATGAATTAAAAATAATTTAATCATAATTAGAAATTGAAATATTGAAATTTGAAAAAATTACAGCGCCATCTGGCGGTAGAAATTTCTGTAATCCACTTTTCGATTCCAAATCAAAAAAGCTTTGTAATGATGTATTACTTATGAAATTATTTTAATTTGTAACTAGATGCAAAAGAAAATTCATTCGGGACACCTCAAAACGTGTAAATCTGGTGAAAACTTTCGATAATATAAAAGAACTTTAAAATATCTTTCGAATGATGTATTAAAAATAATTTAAACATAATTAGAAATTGAAATTTGAAAATATTACAGCGCCATAAAAGAAAACTGATTCAGGACACCTCAAAACGTGTAAATCTGTTCAAAACTTTGAATAATATAAAAGAACTTTAAAATATCTTTCGAATGATGTATTAAAAATAAATTAATCGTAATTAGAAATTGAAATACGCGTATTAGAATAAAATTTAATTTCCAATTAAAATGTAAATTCTTTGCAAAGTCGATGAAATTTGAACTGCAAGGCTGTCTTGTGATGTTAGGTCTGTATACCAAGTTTAGTGTGCGACATTGAAAAGCTGAAGCCTTTTCAAAATTGCAATTTTTAATCGCAGTACCAAAACACGTGACCTTGTTAAATACGAGATGTTTATCGCTGTTTTTTTTTTCGCTTCCGTCGAGAAATGCTTACTCTCTGAACAGGTTGCCATGGTGACGAAAACCGACAGCTGCTTGATTTGAATACGGAATTCATCCTGGAATGAAATTCGCGATTTTCAATGCTTTAATGCGTAAAATTAAAAAAATTATAACTCATTCAGTTTTTGAAATTTTCTTTCAATCTTTTGGGAATTGAATTACGAAAGCGAGATCTATATACAAAAAAAAAAAAAAAAAAAAAAAAAAAGATTTATCTCTAAACGCTTTTGAGTTATAAAATGTTTTGTGAAAAAATCGATGTTTCGTAAAATCTAAAAATATGGATCGCTAATCCGTATTTTGTAAAAATGATTTTATGGTTCGAAAGAGGATTAAATGACCTTTCCGAATATACCAGTTGTTAAGAAATGGAACAGTTACTCGGTGGTACAGGGCGTTTCAAAAAAGACGATCGAGAAAAAGAGAAATTTTCGACCCTTTTTAAAACTTTTTTTAAAAATATAAAAAATCCGTATTTAAAAAAAAAATTGTACCGTAAGAATCGGTAATAAATGCTCTTTCTCGTGGTAAGGTGTATTTTCGATATTTCTAACAGATCGGCAGCGCTCGCTTTACAAAAACCCACGAAATTTTCTCTCTTTGCTTTTTGTTTTCAGGTACGCGGTCCCGGTCGAAAATGATGATCGCGTGCCATTTTGAATCGTTTTTTCGTTAGACATGGGTCGACATTTTAATTAAAATCTCCGCTAATTAGGGTCGCATTGTTTAGCAAATTAGATAACGTACATCTGCGATAAATTCTCTGTCCGATGGTACCTGTACGAAGTCCGTGCGACCATTAGCGGCGGAGCCTTAGCTGTTTCAAGCCGTTTCTCACAGACACACACACAGACTCACAGACTATTATTTATATTGTTTATGTGAAGGTATAAAAAGCCTTTCAAAATAATAGGTTCCAAGCTTTCAACTTATTTAAATCGCATTTGAACAGTTTGGATGTATCACGTTAGACGAATCTGCTCATTTGCTATGGAAGTTTATTGATTTAATTACAAAATTTAATTATAAAACTTAAAGCAAATTTGAATAACTATACCAAAACTTTGCCTTCAACGGTAAGAAATTCAGTTTAAAAGAATAATGATTCTCCTTTCTTTATAAAAATAAATCTCATCGTTCAATATACTTTACTAAGAACAGATCCAGCAGATCATTGCATTAAATTCAAAATCAGTGTTGTACAATATAGTTCATTTTCATGAAATTTTAACTCTTTTTTCAGTAACGAACGAGCCGATGGCACAATGAGCCACGCAAAGAAATTCTATTCCTAATTTAAGAGCCCTGTTTTTTGTAATTCCTGGCATTTGTTCTCCATATTTTTTTACGCCACATTTTTCTACGCAAGCCCATAGCATCTTATTATTTTCCGAAATCAAACTGGAAACAATGGAAGTTTCTTTATTTTGTCATGCTAGACGGGTCAAATACTATTCCATGGCATTGGCCTACAATTTTGGCACTTCCTTATTCTTTTGTGTTCTTAAATATTCCACCTTCAACGATTTATTAGTAGAAGTATTTGTTTTTATCTAGGTTTGGTAGATAAGTGAAATTTTAAGATGAGTATTCATTTTTCTTTAATAAGAATAATAAATTCATGCTGAAATTTTAAACTACTCAGGGCAGGGTTTTATTAAACAAGCACCACTGCCGTAATTATAGCATGCACGTTTTATTTTGGATATTTTGTAAAAATATTTTACATGTGAATTTCAGATTGGTAGTTAAGTTTAAAAAAAGAACCTTCATAATTTTAAATTTAGTTGAGGGTTTTAGGAAATTACGCATGTGAAATGCAAATATTGGAAAGTCATTTGTCTCCACGGCATTAAAAACATGAATAAATGAATAAAAACATGACGATTTAAAACATTTTATTTTTTAATTTTAAACTATTCAGGACAGGGTTTTTATGCAACAAGCATCTTTGCCGTATAGCATGCACATTTTATTTTGTAAAAATATTTCGCATACAAAATTTAGATTAATAGTTGAGTTTAAAAAAAATAAATAAATAAATAAAAATAAATAAAAATAAATAAATAAATAAACCTTCCAGAATTTAAAATTTAGTTAAGGGCTTTTATGAAATTCCGTATGTGAAATGAAAATATTAGACAGTCGTTTGTCCCAGAGCTTTAAAAAAAATTAATAAATATAATAAAAAATGGTGATTTTTAAAAATATAAATCTCTTCGTAATTTTTCAAAAATGATTAATTCAACGAACCTGTTTACAAGAAAATTATTAATGTTCTTTCAATTTAATATACATGTTTTTAAACTATATCGTGACAATTTTAGTAGAATGGCTATATGGTCACTTCTTCTAGGACCAACGTGCAGTCAATTGGCCTTTTTTCCTTACACCACTACATACCAGGGCCATATTTTTGAATTCTAGTCCATAAATTATGTGCTTAAAAGAAATGCAGTTTGTAAAAATAAAGTGTCTGCTAAGTCAAAGTGTGCTGATCTCTAATTAAATGATTCAAATTTAATATTTAAGCATATTTAAAACAAATAATACCCATTCCTCAAAACAAAAGAATTGATACGGACATTTAAAGTACTTCTGGAAGAAAAATATCGAACCCACTGCAATATTTGCAACGTTTCGTATTTTTGCAAAAACTAAAATTGCTACGCTGAATTAAAACAAAATCTGTATATATTAAAACAATTTTTGAATAACGGTAAAATAAGAGATGTATAGCAAAAGCCGTCTACCTACAATATAAAATATCGTATACGAATAAATGCCAAAAAACAAGTGTCCTGATTTGGAAGATGTTGGTCCAATTAAAAAACTTATGAGAGCTTGATAAAATATATTTCTATTATTATTATTATTATCATTACTAGTAGTTATTGTCGCTGTAGTAGTAGTAATTGTAGTTACAGTAGTACAAAAGCATGTGCGTAAATGGTTCAATACAGAAAATTGTCTTACCTTTAGAAATAATTTTATCTGAAGTCTTGAAATCTATATTTTTCATAACCGAATCCCAGATATAAATATGCGATAAAAATTGCAAACCCCAATGAAGTTTTTCTTTTGATAGGAGTTAAGTAAAAGAAAAAAAAAATCGTATTAGAAGCTTACCACCATGTGATACTGATGGTAATCCGCAAAATCGTATTATATAACACGAAGTTGTAAGTAAAGTGTATGTAAACTAAGTGAATATATCGATCATGAATTTTAATTAAAATAAGTTTTATTGCTCAACAATATACAATTTTTATTAATAAATGAAGATCCATCCTATAGCACATGATAATTGACGAGTCTAAGTTGATGATTGACTGCTATTCGAAAAATTTATAGTTCGGTCTTTTAGCACAATTTCTACTACAATTTTTACTTTCTTCTATGTTCAATAGAAGAAAGTATTGGATTCGTAAAAATTTTCGACCTCGGGTTTTTTATGAATTTACACGTTTTGAGAGCTGTAGAACACGAATTGACAATTTTTAGAAAATGTCTGTCTGTGTGTGTCTGTGACAAAATTTTGTGGCAACTGTATCTCAGGAACTACTGCACAGAATTCCATATAAACTGGTATGTAGTTACACCTTGACATAAATTAGTGCCTATCATCTTTTGGTAAAAATTGTCTTACAGGTTGCGTTGCCATCCCACTTTTTCTAAATTTTTAACATGGTGGTGCAAGACAAAATTTTGTATAAATGTGCATAAAGAGAATTATTTTTTAATAATCATTATGAAATTTACAATAATTATTTATAATAGTCAACTATTTCATTCGCTTTCGTTCTCTACTTCATTCAAACTATCTTCCTTTTCATTAGTGCTTAACGAATAATTTTCGTTATCGCTATCGAATTTGTCGTCTCTTGCGACAGAATTATTCAGCTCATCTTCAGTTTGAGATTGTGAGCTTTTATCAATTTCAGGGCATTCTTCACTTCAGGGCATTTGATTTTTTTTTTTTTTTTTTTTTTTTTTTTGAAATAACCCGTTTATTCTTAAAACTCGAGACATTCTTGGAATTTGGAATTAAAAAAAAAAAAATAATAATAAGTTTAGACATTTTGTAACGGGTTACTTATATTTTCTCTTAAAAAAAAAAAAATAGAATAAAAGCTAAAAATAATTACCAGTATTACAAACAGTTTTACTACTTAACACTTGCAGTACTAATTGTATTTTTGAAATTTTTCATGAATGAAAACAAAATTCGTGTGTATTGAACTTAAAGTTGTTCCGATGCGCATTGAAGTCATATTTCGAATAGAACGCTGTTTTAATCGGAAGAGTTCTTTGCTATGTTTGATGAAAATAAGTTTGATAGATTTTTTAAATTAGTTAAAGTTTGATTCTTTCAAATTATTTTACACTGATATTTTAAAATTTGAGTATAATCAATCTTTCAGCTTTTAACTCATATTGGATTGGAGTATAAAATTGGAGTCACGGATTGGAGTATAAAATAAATAATAAAATTTTCAACCGATTTTAACTAATAAAAACTGGCTGTTAATAGATATTATGATTTCGTACACTGTAAAAAAAAAAAAAGTTCTATTTGCTGCCAGAAATTTTCTGTAATGACAGAAAATAGTCGTAAATTAAGGGAAAATTACGTTGACAGAACGTATTTTTCTGTCATTACAGAAAATTTCTGGCAGCAAACAGGACTTTTTTTTTTTTTTTTTTTTTTTTTTACAGTGCAGTCAAAAAATCTCTAAATTGGGTCGAAAGTTGTAGTTTTTATAGAGATACAGTCGGTAACAAAAGTGTCCGAACACTAGCAAAAATTCCTATGTAGAAAAAGTACACTTCATACGGTTTTGTTTAATAAATCCTTGTCGAATACTGTTCTTAGTCAGTGTAAGAACAGGATTCGATAAGGATTTATTTAACAAAACCGTATGAAGTGTACTTTTTTTACATAGGAAATTGTGCTAGTGGTCGGACACTTTTGTTACCGACTGTACAGTTGAACCTCGTTAACGTGAATCTCAAGAGGGATAAAAAAATTCGTTCATGTTATCAGTAGTTCATGCTATCGGTAACTAATCTTCATTTTGACAAGGATTGTGGAAACAATTTATGTTAAAAGTAATTCACGTTAACAGTATTCAAGTTAACGAGGTTCGACTGTATTTATAAAATTAATTAAAATGCGATTTTTCTTTTTTTTTAATTCGATTTGTATTGATATTTTAAAATTTGCAAGCTGTCAATCTTCTAAGTTCAACTTCATGTTTAGTTTATAACTCACGGGACTCTTAAATTAAAGTACAGAAGGCTTTTATTATTATTATTATGAATTTTTAACATAAAAATTAAATATTAGCTATAAATAATTATTATAAATTCATGGTTCAAAAATCTCTAAATTCGTGGAAAAGTAGAGATTTTATAGGAAATAATATTTAGTTAAATTCATGGTCAGCCATTAATAATAGCCAGTTATAATAACTTGCTGTCTGATTGCTCCCTTAAAAAAAAAAAAAAAAAAAAAAAAACCCTCAACGGTAATCATTTACATTGAATATTAATAATTACTTTAATGAAAGGTTAAATAAATAAAATAATACTATCCAAACGTAATGGTGGATTTTGAATTTTTAAAAACGCATAATCTCTTAATACTAGACTAGTGGCATCATTTTATAGACACAAATTATTCATTATTTGCTGCCATAAGAAAAAGGATGAACATCTTCCGATTTTAAAATAAGAGAATAAATATATCAGTATATTATGTTATGCGTTTATGGTCATTGTGAGAAATTCCTTTCGAAGTGCATCAAAAAAGGAACGATTTGTATCGAAAATCCTTTCAACTTTCTATTTTTCAAATAATTTCTTTCGTTTTGATCGTCTTTCTTTTCTTTTCTTTTCTTTTCTTTCTTTTCTTTTTTTATTATCAATTGAAAAATACTTAACACATCATATAAGTTAAAAGTATCCGAATTAAAAAAAAATTTCATTTTCCACATGTTTATGAAAAAAAAAAAAAAAAAAAAAAAAAACAATTAAAACAATTTTAAAAGTCAAAAAGTTAATATTTTAAACAGAAATACTACTGGAAATTATTTATATTACGATTTAAACAAAATTACAGCGAAAAGTTACAAAAGAGATGTTAAAAAAATATTTTTTAAGCACACATTTTAATGCCTAATATTATTTAAATTAGTTATTAGCGAAATGTATATTATTGATTTATAATACTTTTTCTGAAATCGATATACTATGTTTTATTTTTCATTAAAAAATGATCTGTTGTCACACTCACATGACTTTCTCTTACCTTGCATTTTAATGTTATAAAGACATATTGAAGATTAAGGGGTAAAATAATTAATACTGCATAAAAACCTAAATTGCAAAGATTTCAAACTTGGTTTATAAACAGTTTTATTTGACGAATAATTCTGTGTGAGAGGTCATTCCAGTCCTCTACAAAAAATGCTTGTGAAAAGAAAACAAAAGCTAATTTTCATTTACTATTATTATTTTCGTTTTTAGCTGCATCGAATCCACATAAATGTGTATATAACACCAACTGAGAAAAAAAAAATTGTACCATAACTTATGCTTAACGTAAGATTTCCATTTATTTTTATATTCATTTAGCTGTATTAAACAAAATTCTTACACAAATAATTAGCTCAAGCAAAATCTTCATTTACAAAGCTCCGGTTGCGTGATACCAATTTTTGCAACACCTGACTCCTAATACGAAGCATTGTTAATGGTGAAAAGGCATTTTTGAAATTGCATTTTTGTTTTCTCTACAAAGATGAAAAGACTATCAGAAGAGTCGAGCATGGGCGTAGTCCTTATTTTTTTCAGTAATGGTAGCTTTTTAGCGAGCGTTAACTGCGTCCTTGGTTTTTTTCTCCCTTAAATTTTCTTATCAGATTTGACACGTAGTCAAGGCTAAGAGAAAGTATCCTGAGAGATTTTAATAGGAAATAGCATGTGAAAAAATCGACATATTTGCATTCTATAATTTTGTAACACCAAGGAAATCTCCTCTTTACAAAAATACTTAATTAGTATAGGAGAGAATGATTTTATCTTTTGGATATTCAGTTTTATCTCTTTGTATACTACTTTTTGTTAACTCGGCTAACGATAATTGGTTCTTTTGAATAGAAATATGAAAAGCCGTAAATAAATGCTATAATGGTAAGCTAGTATTAAATGCAAAATATATATCAGTTCTTGGTTATTTGTTCCACGTTAAAAAAGATGGTAAAAAAAAAAAAAAATAGAATGGTATATATAAAGGCTACTCATTTCTTTATCATACATTTGCTCTGATAAATTTCCATTACAGCTCATACTAAATTCATGTTTAAAAAATTAATTATACCTGTCATTCTACATGGACGCAGAAGGAAATGCCCTACCATCCAGACTATTCTCCCTTTCATTTTAATATATTTAACTTACCCTATCTTGTTTAATTTTATTAGGGTCAGATTCATATTTCTGTTTTCATGCACCTTCACAGTATTTCCAATACAATAATCCCCATAAAGCAAGTTTATGCGAAACATTGAGTTATATTCTGCCATGATGAGAAAATCGCGATTTCGACTAACTAATGAAGTTTACAAAGTAGAATGTCCATAGTGCATGATGTTCATTCTAGAATCATAAATAATATTTCAAACTTGTACGACATTTTTACGGTGAAAATAATCCCTACAGTGCATGATTATGCGAAATTTTTCTCTGTTCTCTATTGTTAAGAAAATCGAAAATTTTGAATAACTTACGAAGTTTTCAACGGTTGGTTGGGTTTTAAGTCGCACTAGTGCTGTGCAGATAGGCAATCCTGGAACTCACCCTTAGAGGTGGTCCGGAGACATGCCATCGCAGTTTTGATCCTCCACGGAAAGGATGTCTCTCCCGCTTCGGTGACCACCAGAGGTATAATTTTTGATGGGAACATGAAGGACATTGCGTCCACGACAGATTTTACGTGCATCAGCAACCATTAGTGTACACGACGGTCTTTGGCCGGCTCGAGTACCGAACCCGCAATCTTCCAATTACGAGGCCGGCGCTCTACCGACTGGGCTACTGCGGGACAGTTTTCAACGGAAAAGTTCATATAAATAATGTTCATGCCATTATCATATAAGATAATTTAAAACTGATCCAATATTTTTACGATGAAAAATAATACTAATACTTATAATACATGTTTCTGCGAAAACTTTTCCCTTTTCTCCCATGTTAAGAAAATTGTAAATTTCCAATAACTCATGAAGATTTTAAATTAGAATGTTGAAAATGAACAAGGTTCATGCCAGTATTATAAGGGATGTTTAAAAATTAGTCTGACCGCATTACGGTGATTTGTTCTTAAGATAATGTGCTAAATAGACTAAGAAACATACGAATTAACAAACTAACAAACTGACATTCTTCAGATTAACACGACATCAATTTCGTGATTTCACACATGAAAACGTCTAAAAACGTTTCAAAAAAGTGGAAGAAAAATTTTACGTTTACCTACAGTAGGCAGCGAAAGTATCCGAGCGTAGCAAAAATTCCTATATAAAAATAGTACACTTAATACTGTTTTGTTAAATAAATCCTTCTCGAATCATGTTCTTAGCTTGACTAAAAACAAGATTCGACAAGGATTTATTTAACAAAACTGTAGTAAGTGAAATTTCTTATATAGGAATTTTTGCTAGTGCTCGGATGCTTTTGCTACCGACTGTAAGTTCTTCATACATATAGTTATGATAGGAGCAAGAAAGTTGCAAGTAAAATTATAAAATTTGTGAATAAAAAATGACTATAAAAGTACGTACTTATTAAATAAATAAACAATTACATGTAATGTAATTTTAAAAAAAACTTCAGAGCAAGTAAATCGAAAGAAACAAATCGCAATATATACGTGTAATATTCTAAGTACAGTCGGTAACAAAAGTCTCCAAACACTAGCAAAAATTCCTATATAAAAAAAGTACACTTAATACAGTTTTGTTAAATAAATCCTTGTCGAATCCTGTTCTTAGTCAGTCAAAAAGCAGGATTCGACAAGGATTTATTTAACAAAACTCTATTAAGTGTACCTTTTTTTATATAGGAATTTTTGCTAGTGTTCAGAGACTTTTGTTACCGACTGTATCATGAAAGAATAGAAGTATTCTTATCCGCAAAATATGTATGCATACCTGGTAATATTTATAATTTATTCCTGAGTGTAGGTAGTACCCACTCTTTTTTTACACCTTTGTTTTCAAACAGCATTTTCCTTCTCATTTTACCGTAATTACTATGGAGAAAGTTTGACTACAAGCAATTAATTCTCTAGAATTGAAAAAAAAAATTTACTTATGAAAAAAAAAATAATAATAATATATATATATATATATATATATGTATGTAATCCTTCTACCAAGCTAAACGGTGAACTCTCCAAGAAGCTTTGCGACTGGGCTAAGTGTACGCGCTGCAATCACATTATATTACCCTTATAATAACGTTGATACAAACCTTTCATTGAAACGATGAAATCATACGGTGAAGTATTTGGATTTCAAATCTAATTATTTTGAGAAATTTATTTATTATTCTATAATATAAGACCGTCTTTATACGGAAAACTTCGTTAAGTAATATCTTCAAAGCTAAAATCTTAATTCATATACACTATTCATCAAGAAAATTAATAGTTTTGAGAGTTCTTTTTAAAAAATGTAAAGTCTTTATACATCATAAAAAATAAATAAATAAATAAATAAAAAATAAATAAAAAGCATCAGCTTTTGTTTTAAATGGCCGATTTTGAAGTCCGTAAATTGTTATGTTTGCATGCCGATAGCAGGGGTCGTATTATAAAAAGGCGCCACAGAACTGGCATTCAAAAGTAATAGGTACCAAACTTTGAATAAAAGCCAATACAAGAACTCGCAACTATTCTCTCGGCAAAGGTGCGTTGCCGCTTTGGTTGCAGTACTCGTGCCGACTTTGTTCACCTGACAAAGGGCCGAGTCTTCTTTCGACCCGAAACAACTGTTGCGAATTCTTGCATTTTAAGTGGTCGCATTCACCATTTTTTTTTTTTTTTAGGCACCTCTAGGAATGAAAAATTTCCAATTTTTTGCTACCACTACTTTTATAGAGAAAATTTTATGGTATTTTCAAACTACTGTGTAGTAATGAAATAGAATAAAGATTTTTATATAAAAATTGTGGTAATAAAAACAGCAGAAATATTTCATCCCCGAAAGTGCCCTGAAAAAAGGCGGAGTATGCGACCCTTGCGACAAATTCTTTGCTTTATATAACTATTATAATTAGAGATTTTCAATGCATTTAATGACTCAAGAATAGTGAGTTTACCTGCAGATATAATTTATTTATTTATTTATTTATTTTTATTTATTTATTTACTTATTTATTTATTTATTTTTTTTTTTGTTATGAATAGTTTAAAATCATTTCAACATTTTCCAACAAAGTTTTAAAAAAATATTCATGACTTTGGTTCGTCTGACTGCCAGTGTTTTTATTTTCATAAATATCTTTTTTTTTAATTCCGCTAAAAAAAATTTTTTAATGTATTTATCCTTTATGTTATAAATTCTAATTCCATTTTCAATTTTTCCATTTAATAACCTCCTTTTTTTTTCCATAACACAAATTTTCTTTTCTTGTAATTTAACTGCATTTTGTGTCAAAGTGTTCCATAAAACTACATTCTAAGAATGAGAGAATTACTTATATCTATATCCAAGTGCTATTTTTAGAGCTGTTACATGACTGTTTCATGTACCAAACATATGGAATATATTTATCTCTTCTAAAACTTTTCCAGAACTTAAAGTAAGTTTTTGAGAAGTATGAAACTATGATAACGGCTGATAGAGATATATAGAGTTTTAACTGATATTTAAAAAACTCGCATTTCCCGTAGAATATTAAAATTAGAATATTTTAAATATATTTCGAGACTGGATAAAAAGTAATTGGAATAATTAACGCAATGTATCCGGTGAAATGTTACCGAAAACTGTTTATACATTGTCATTATAAGAAGTTTTAATCGGCTTATTAAACTTGAAATTGACAATATTTATGTTAATAAATTTAGGTTATTTTTTAGAAAGAAAATCAATAATTTTGTCATTTTCCTAAACAAAAATATCTACATTCTTCCTGTTCTTGATCTGGTTCTTTTAAATATTGCGTCAATGTTTCATGAAGAGGAACAATTGTATCTCGAAATTGAATACCGCTTACAAAACTATGTTCTCTAAAGATTCTTTTTATTGTATCTTTTAAGTGCTTTCAACAGGAGCATTAGTCTCTACGCGTTCTCAACTGAAGCGTTTCCGGAATAAATAAAAGAAACGCCCTATTTCAAAATACAGGTCGAGTTCTTTGCTCCTAACTGAAATTTCGTAATGCTTCTTTCTTTTGATAACTAAAGAGATGAAATTTCCAATGCTTGCATTGCACTTCCATTTATTCAGATGATTACCATTCTAAAAAGAATAGTTAATCTGTTGTTAATGAAACAATGCCTTTTATAAATGCTAAAATTGTTCAATTCTTTTTATTTTTCATGTATGTACAATCGATTGTTATAGCCAAATTTATCAAATGTTCGAAGAAATAATAGGTTCCTGCTCATTCATTACATAAAAACAGTATTACGTTCCTAGTTGGTGCACATAGGATAAATATAAAGCACAGCAAGCCTGTGCGAGTATGTATATCTTTAAAAACATGACAGAAAAAAATATTAATACTTTATGAAACATGAAAATTCAGATCTTCGAAAAACTCGAACAGCAAAAGAAATAGGAACTTTTTTAGCTTTATTAATCATTAACAGGACCAGCATATGTTGGAAAAACTAAATATTCATAATCATACACGTAAATCGAAAGAACAAATGAATATTTCCGTCAATAACCCCTTGAAGTGCGGTGTTTATATTATATACGACCTAATTTTACTCCCCAACTTCAAGAATTCATCCCGGAATTTATCAACAAAATTTGACGTTTATAACTTAACGGGGGAAAAAATGCATTTTTTTTTTCCTAACTTCTTTCATAAATTTTGATTGTTTTCCATGTTAAATGTGCGTAATTACTTTACTCTTCAAAGGGTTAATATGTGCAAATACTGCCAGATATACAATCGGTAACAAAAGTATCCGAACACTAGCAAAAATTCCTATATAAAAAAAAGTAGAGTTAATTCTGTTTTGTCAAATAAATCCTTGTCGAATCATGTTCTTAGTCAGTCTAAGAACATGATTCGACAAGGATTTATTTAACGAAACAGTATTAACTCTACATTTTCTATATAGGAATTTTTGCTAGTGTTCGGAGACTTTTGTTACCGACTGTATATCTATCGGTAGCTCAGTTAGTAAAGCATCTGCGTGATTTACCAGTGATCTAAGTTCGATTCCATAGCATGACCACTTTTTTTCTCTTGTTAAAATTGTTAAACTAGACAGCACAACTTGTGTAAGTTTTGGTTTGTTAGATTTATTGATCATAAATTATTCAATACTGATAGCATTTTCTGATCTTGGTATTATAGCAGGCATAAAATACTTCATGTATATTCTATTAAAAGTTATATATTTAATATCTAATTTTATAATTTTCGAGTCATATGAGCCTTTGTAGGTGATTGAAAATTTGTATGAGTTTTCTCTCAATCAAAAACGGAAGTTTACATTAAAATGTAAATTTATGCTACATGCTTTCTAAAATAAATCGTTGTTTTTTATTGTGGAACATCAGAATAAAAAATCCAATGCTTAAGAAAATCCTTATTATTATTATTAATTAATTAATTAAATAGCAAATAAAAACTCAACTCTCATTCCCTTTTCTCATGATAATTTAAAGTTTTCATGTTCTATCCGTATATTCTTTGAAAAGGAAAATTTCCTTGACACAATTTTCTTTTCTACATGCTGTGATAATAGACCTTTCAAAATTCGAAAGATTTCGAACTATTATTCACATTTAACGAATTTATTCGTGTAAGATATAAACAACTGCATAGTGCAATAATTGCTAGGCGTGGTGGTTGAACTAACATTCTGTTTAATTAGCTATAGAACTGAATTGTTATCTCTAAATAACGAATCGTGTTCGAACAGAAGCTCATGGATGTTTTTATCGCAAATAAATCATTTCAAAAATTGTTAAAATGTATTTTGTAAAAAAAACACATCCTTGAATTTTACTTGATATTGTCAAGTTTTAGGATTAATAGCTTGATAATTTGATGATCGGCTGATACCATTTACAATAATAACAATAATAATTAATAAATACAGAGGAATCTGTCGATAAATAACTTAATTAACCACCAATTCAGTGGTCAAGACTTGTGCACACATCAATCACTAGCTGTAGTCATAGCTGTACCGCAGCAAATATGACGTATTAAGATGTAATCGGGAATTTAAATACTTTATTATCATTACGGTATTTATTGATGCTAAAGTAATGATTATTAAATAAATCCAAAAATGAAATCATTTACATTTTTGGATTTATTTATTTTAATATTTAAAAAAACTTAGATCATATTTACGGGTTTGAAGGGCATAAAGTTAAATAAATGTGGATGAATAGTTTTCAAGTGTATTTAAATATTTAGTTTTAAATAATTAGTCATTAATAAACTCTTAACTAAAAATGAAACATTGGTTAACTTCCGTGAAATGCATGAAGGAATAGTTCAGTGCAATCGAATAATGATTATGCATGTACCAGTACAGAAATGATTTATATTTTTCGATTTATTTATTTTAATATTCAACAAAAACCCTTAGATTATGTTTGAGGGTTTGTACGGGTATAAAGTTGAAATAAATGTGGATGAATAATTTTCAATTGTAATTAGATATTTAGTTTTAAATAACAATCTATATAATATTTCTCTAACGTGGAACAATTACTGTTATATTTTGTAGAAACGATACGATAGTGAAAATAAAATACGCAAGGATAAAAAATAATATACAAGTAATATTTAAGCACGTGGACTCAGTTCAGCAACATAATAAAATTAAATTTAAAATTATATTTAGATATTTAGTTTTAAATAACAAACATTAATAAACTCTTAACTAAAAATGAAACATTGGTTAATTAACTTCTGTGAAATGTATAAATGAATGGCTAAGTGCAACTGAATGATGGTTACGAATGTACAAATAGAGAAATGATTTATATTTTTGAATATATTTGTTTTGATATTCAACAAAAACCCTTAGATTATGTTTACAAGTTTGTACGGGTATAAAGTTGAAATAAATGTGGGTGAATAATTTTCAGTTGTAATTAGATATTTAGTTTTAATTAACAATCTATATAATATTTCTCTAACGTGGACCAAATACGATTATATTTTGTAGAAACGATACGATAGTGAAAAAAAAATATGCGAGAATAAAAAATAATATGCAAGTAATATTTAAGCACACGGAACATAATAAAATTAAATTTAAAAAATGACGACTATTGTCTGATTAGATCATTTTATAGAAAAATTTATTTTTAAAAGTTGCACCTTTACAATTCTTGCAGACGTCATTTTAAACCCAGCAATTCTTTGAAGGTATAAACAAAATATGAATATTTTCATAAGTTGACTGAAAAACGCATTAATAAAAAGTAAAATTAAAATAAGTACTAAGTGTTTTTAATAAAAAATTATGCCAAAATGAATAAATAATAATTAAAATAAAATAAAATAAAAGGGAACTCGCCAACATGGCGGCAAAAATTTAAAAGTCGCCATAGGGGTCCTTTATTAAAGCTGTCTTGCCTGGGGAAATATAAAAAGTGGGTCAACAAACATGAATTTTATTTTGAAACTTTTCTTTGAATGATTTGGTTTAACTATCATTAGCGTTCCATCCCACAAAAACTAATAATAATTGGGCTTCTGCGGAATTAAAATTTTAATTGGAGGGAGAAATCTGTATAAGCCTTATAAGTTTCAAATTTTAAAGGTAAATAAAAATAAATAAATAAATAAACTACGAAAACTTCCTAAACTCTTAATTAAAAATAAAACATTGGTTAATTAATTAACTTCCGTGAAATACATAAAGGAATGACTAAGTTCAATTGAATGATGATTATGGATGTTCTAGTACAGAAATGACTTATATTTTTGGATTTATTTATTTTAATATTTAACAAAAACCCTTGAATTATATTTTCGGGTTTGTACGATCATAAAGTTGAAATAAATGTGGGTGAATAATTTTTAATTATAATTAGGTTTTATATATAGTTTTAAATAACAATCATTAATAAACTCTTAACTAAAAATGAAACATTGGTTAATTAACTTACGTGAAATGCATAAAGAAATGGCTGAAGTGCAATCGAATGATGATTATGGTTGGACCAGTAGAGAAATCACTTATATTTTTGGAGTTATTTGTTTTAATATTTAACAAAAACCCCGAGACCATATTTAAAATATATATATATATATATATATATATATCATACTATTCTCCATGATTTGGTGAAAGCTATGTTTTTTTTCTAATTAATTTAATGGATATCATTAATACTTTCTAGAATAGGAATAACCCTGAATAATGAAAAATTATATATCAGTAAATTTGTAAAATTTCATAGAAATTTTAAAACTTCTACCTAACAATTTATCTGTAAGAGCAAACTGATACATACGTCGTAAAGATTTTTAAAAGAGAATTTACATAGCGAATTAAATAACAATCGTTAGAGGCGTTTTTCGAAACACCCATTTCCATGATCTATAACTGAACTATATAAATAGGATGCTTGTCAATTTTCTTGCACTGACTAAGTAACATATGCGAAAGAACATCCAAATAGGGGTTTATATAGTACATTTTTAAGAAAACCGTTAGAGCCATTTTTGAGATACCGATTTTCACCAAAACTTGGCAAACACATCTTTTCACCGGAATCTAATAATTAATACGAAAGGATATCTAAAAGGGAGTTAATAAGCTGAGTTTGACGAAAATCCGTTGAGAAGTTTTTTAAGGAACGCACTTCTGAGACCTAACTTTGACCTCTTTATACAGAACTCTATTAATTTTCCAGAACTAATCAACTAATACATACGAAAGTATATCTAGCAGGGTGTTTACATAACAACTTTGAACAAAATCACTAAAGCTTTTTTGAGATACGGACCTACAGTCCCACTTCCTCTTTTCCAGTTTTCTTTAAAATTAGTAAAAATTCATTACTACAGTAGATCTGTCTTAATTCCAGAAGTTTTGGTTATTCTCTCTTTATTAGTTTTGCTGATATAATAGTCAAAAGATTCCCGACACACATATATACAAACATACACACTGACCAATTACCAAAAAACACTTATTTGCCCTCACCAGATTTTAAAATATGTAAATCATGTCTAAACTTCATACCGATCATTTTGACCGAATCCAATACTTTCATTATCTATGGTAGAGCAATATGGTATGGTAGTAGAAGTAAAAATACAAAAATACATTTTTTATATGAATTATTATAATACAAGTAAATTAATTCACTTAATTATAAAAAAATTATTACTAAAGTTTAGTACATAATTTTTATTTTAAACTATCCTTTTTATTTTTAATTTGAAATAAAGTGTAACAATCATTCGTTTCATATTTTTATCTCTTTCACAATTATCACGTATTTTTATAATAATGTAAATCTAATAACTAAACATTCATGTATAATTAATAAACAGACAATATGTATTGCATTTTCACATATAGTCCTGAATTATTAGCTATTTTGCTATCTTAGCTCAAATATTATAGTATTATGCACATATTTGTATATTATATAATTTAAATTTTAAAAAATCTATTTTTAGTAGACCGTTTGCATTTTAAGTAATAATAACAACTGTAAAAAATAACTTCTATTTAAACTAATTACTTTCTTAAAATGCGTTTTTGCCTTTTGCTTCAAACTAAATATAGCTCTATTAACATAATCTAATAAATTATTACCTCTGAAATGTTTATTTATGTATTCTAATAAAAAATGTAAATCGAGTAATTGTTTCTGTTAATAGGAAAGATGAAAGAGATCATTTTAAATTAGATAAGTAATTATTAAAAAAAATAACAATACTAAAAAAAATACAGATAAAAGGAAATGTATTTTTAAACAAATTGAATACAAATAAAAAAGCCTGGAGTGATTCTACTCGATATTCTGAACATTAAATTATTAATGATTGTATAAATAAAGTAAGACAAGTTGTTGAATACATAAAAGTGAAAATTGTAATAGGGTATATGAGTATTTCTTTCCATTGCTTAATTCTACGCATTTGAATTAGAAATAAATTCAGCCCATAGATCATAATGATAAAGCATTTTTCTTTGTGTCCCTGTAAAAAAACTAAAAGTGCTAGATTCACCAAAATCAATACAGATCGAGTAAGGCATTTAGATGCCATCGCACTTTAAATAATTTGAGCCCATAAGCCATGGTGAAAAAGAATTTTTCGTTGTGTCCCTGTAAAATGTATATATATATATATATATATATATATATATATATATATAAACCATCAAATTTCATACAGTTTATACGACGGTGACTTATAACATGTGCATAAATTTTCAGCTTAGACGAATGTAAGACGTTTAGACGCAATTGCATTTTAAATAATTTGGGCCCATAAACCATAATGATAAATAATTTTCTTTCCGTCCCTGTAAAACACACACATATATAAATATATTATCGTAAAAATGACAAGAATGATCATGAAGGGACCTCAAAACGTATAAGAATATCAAAATCTAAAATTCGGATTTTTGACATAATAACAATTCTTTCCTTACATATGTATGTTCGTAAAGTAAAAATTGACGTACATCCTGGCGAGATTAAAATATTTTGAAACGGAAAAATATACTCAAAATATTCTCTTGCTTAAAATGAACTCGAGAATATCATATAAATTAGAGCTCAAAACTGATTTCGAACGTGACACGTAACGTTTAACTAACTAGCAAGTACCTAATATATAAGCGCTTTCTACTTGCCAGCATTAATAAAAATTTAATTAACTTAGCTTGTTAAAATTAACATTCTATACATGCGATTCGTCAATATATTTCACCAATAAATGCTGATATACAGACATCTGTAAGAATTACAGAAATTAATGGCAGTGCCGATAGGCATTTAATTTGAATTTATTCCTGATATTTATCTCAAATACCGTGTTTTGTGCATCTGCATAACACAGAAGCTGTGATATAGCTTTTTTGTAAATGGGATTAAATTTTAACGTAGTAGCGTCATTCAAATGAAAGTGCATTGTTTTACATATATTGATCTCACACACCAAATTGGGTGCATTTAAATAACAAAAAAGCTGAGATATAGCTTTTCTTAAATAGTGCAGTGTAGCAGCGCCACCTGTTCAGCGATATATCCCAGACGCTAATCAGCAATATAAGTCAATGAATATCCAAACAAATATTACATTTGGTTAAATTCTGCCCATGGGTTCACAAGATGTAGTATCTACAATATTTTGCTAACACATACACACACAAACACAGACATTTTCTAAAAATGGTCAAATCATGTTCAGAAAATCTTAAAACGCCTAAATTTATCAAAAACCGAAAGTAGAAAAATTTCACGAATATAATACTTTCTTCTTATATCTATAGAAGAAAAAAAGAAAGAAAAAAGATTGTGGAGTATGACATTTTTGTAGAACTCAGTGCAGAATTGAGGTTCTGAATGGTTCTAGTAGAGATTAAATCATCCCTCAAGAAAAGTAAGTCTTATTAAAGAAGGCATTAAAGATTTTTTAATTTTTAATTTCGTGAGTCATGGTTACACATAACACCATGTAGTCTAATCGATGTCTACTTTACGTGTTAAACCCACTTGACCTTGCCACATGCACTATAATGCGTTAGAAGTTCATGGTCAGATATAAATGCGTTAAAACTAGTGAAAATAGTTTTATAGCTAACTGCGATTAACTCAGCCGATATTAGCAAAAAGTTATTCAGACAAATGGTCACTTCATAATATGTATGGTTAAGAATAGAATAAAAGTTTTAAGACATGATACTAGACTAATTTATTCGTCTGATGTCCTTCAACTGTCTGAAATTTTGTTTTGAAGAATTTTCTGATTATAATTTATTTACTTATTATAAAAGAGTAATTTCATCAATGCGTCTTTTGCACAAGCTGAATAGCAAAGACTTTTAAACATTAAGTATTAAAAAAATAAGCTGCAATCTTACCTTAATTTTTATTTATTTATTTATTTATTTAATTGATTTTTTTTTTTTTAACAGTGCAAAAACCTAATGAAAATCGGAAAAAAAAAATAAAAATTAGAGTAGGTAATAAAGAGCTAATAGAGGAAAAGATATGGAGTACATGAAGACAAGAGGGATTGTGTGAAAAATTTATAATAGGGGTGGAATTCGATTAAGAGTTTTAAGTGAGTTATTCAAAGTTCCTTAATCGATTAATCATTTTTTAAATTGTTTTTCACTTTTTTAACATGATTCTATTTGAATGAGAAGTAAAACTCTTCTGTCTATATTTGCATACAACCAATTCCAATTTGCATACAATCAATGCCTCTGAAGAAGTATTAATATTGTATGGTTTCATCATTTGGATTCTGATTATTATTTAATCAATTTTTTTACACTTCTTAATGTGATACTTTTCATAAAATCCTGTGCAATGTTCGAAAAGATTTCATGTGTATACATTTATAAGAGAAAAATAATTGACATTTGTCTTTTGAAACTATGCATATGTGAATTCAGATCATAAATCTTCAAAAGAAGGTACACAACTTTTTCAGAAAAGCATGGGGATTGTTTTATATAAAGAGTGAAAATAAAATTAGGTGCAAACATATATATAAAATAAGGAATAGCACATTGATAGCGCAATGCTTGAGCCAAACATAACAATATCTTTAACTATAACATGTGCATATATTTTCAGCTTAGACGAATGTAAGACGTTTAGACGCAATTGCATTTTAAATAATTTGGGCCCATAAACCATAATGATAAATAATTTTCTTTCCGTCCCTGTAAAACACACACATATATAAATATATTATCGTAAAAATGACAAGAATGATCATGAAGGGACCTCAAAACGTATAAGAATATCAAAATCTAAAATTCGGATTTTTGACATAATAACAATTCTTTCCTTACATATGTATGTTCGTAAAGTAAAAATTGACGTACATCCTGGCGAGATTAAAATATTTTGAAACGGAAAAATATACTCAAAATATTCTCTTGCTTAAAATGAACTCGAGAATATCATATAAATTAGAGCTCAAAACTGATTTCGAACGTGACACGTAACGTTTAACTAACTAGCAAGTACCTAATATATAAGCGCTTTCTACTTGCCAGCATTAATAAAAATTTAATTAACTTAGCTTGTTAAAATTAACATTCTATACATGCGATTCGTCAATATATTTCACCAATAAATGCTGATATACAGACATCTGTAAGAATTACAGAAATTAATGGCAGTGCCGATAGGCATTTAATTTGAATTTATTCCTGATATGTATCTCAAATACCGTGTTTTGTGCATCTGCATAACACAGAAGCTGTGATATAGCTTTTTTGTAAATGGGATTAAATTTTAACGTAGTAGCGTCATTCAAATGAAAGTGCATTGTTTTACATATATTGATCTCACACACCAAATTGGGTGCATTTAAATAACAAAAAAGCTGAGATATAGCTTTTCTTAAATAGTGCAGTGTAGCAGCGCCACCTGTTCAGCGATATATCCCAGACGCTAATCAGCAATATAAGTCAATGAATATCCAAACAAATATTACATTTGGTTAAATTCTGCCCATGGGTTCACAAGATGTAGTATCTACAATATTTTGCTAACACATACACACACAAACACAGACATTTTCTAAAAATGGTCAAATCATGTTCAGAAAATCTTAAAACGCCTAAATTTATCAAAAACCGAAAGTAGAAAAATTTCACGAATATAATACTTTCTTCTTATATCTATAGAAGAAAAAAAGAAAGAAAAAAGATTGTGGAGTATGACATTTTTGTAGAACTCAGTGCAGAATTGAGGTTCTGAATGGTTCTAGTAGAGATTAAATCATCCCTCAAGAAAAGTAAGTCTTATTAAAGAAGGCATTAAAGATTTTTTAATTTTTAATTTCGTGAGTCATGGTTACACATAACACCATGTAGTCTAATCGATGTCTACTTTACGTGTTAAACCCACTTGACCTTGCCACATGCACTATAATGCGTTAGAAGTTCATGGTCAGATATAAATGCGTTAAAACTAGTGAAAATAGTTTTATAGCTAACTGCGATTAACTCAGCCGATATTAGCAAAAAGTTATTCAGACAAATGGTCACTTCATAATATGTATGGTTAAGAATAGAATAAAAGTTTTAAGACATGATACTAGACTAATTTATTCGTCTGATGTCCTTCAACTGTCTGAAATTTTGTTTTGAAGAATTTTCTGATTATAATTTATTTACTTATTATAAAAGAGCAATTTCATCAATGCGTCTTTTGCACAAGCTGAATAGCAAAGACTTTTAAACATTAAGTATTAAAAAAATAAGCTGCAATCTTACCTTAATTTTTATTTATTTATTTATTTATTTAATTGATTTTTTTTTTTTTTAACAGTGCAAAAACCTAATGAAAATCGGAAAAAAAAAAATAAAAATTAGAGTAGGTAATAAAGAGCTAATAGAGGAAAAGATATGGAGTACATGAAGACAAGAGGGATTGTGTGAAAAATTTATAATAGGGGTGGAATTCGATTAAGAGTTTTAAGTGAGTTATTCAAAGTTCCTTAATCGATTAATCATTTTTTAAATTGTTTTTCACTTTTTTAACATGATTCTATTTGAATGAGAAGTAAAACTCTTCTGTCTATATTTGCATACAACCAATTCCAATTTGCATACAATCAATGCCTCTGAAGAAGTATTAATATTGTATGGTTTCATCATTTGGATTCTGATTATTATTTAATCAATTTTTTTACACTTCTTAATGTGATACTTTTCATAAAATCCTGTGCAATGTTCGAAAAGATTTCATGTGTATACATTTATAAGAGAAAAATAATTGACATTTGTCTTTTGAAACTATGCATATGTGAATTCAGATCATAAATCTTCAAAAGAAGGTACACAACTTTTTCAGAAAAGCATGGGGATTGTTTTATATAAAGAGTGAAAATAAAATTAGGTGCAAACATATATATAAAATAAGGAATAGCACATTGATAGCGCAATGCTTGAGCCAAACATAACAATATCCACCTCCCACCTCCCCCCCCCCCCCAAGAAAAAAAAAAAGTATGAGATGGAACAATTTAACTGTCTTAATCGGGTTTAGCATCTTTAAATTTATTAAAAACGATTTACTTTTATAGGGGATGGGGGTGGTTCATACCAATCAGTGTTATAATAAATATCACCCTATTTTCATTTTTGATGACCGTTTTTAAATTTTATTTATGTTCACACGTTTGAAATGCTCGTTGAAAAGATAAGTGGAATTACATTTTTTTTACTGTTTTATTTGCGTAATTTTAAACTTTGCAGAAGTGCTATTTATGAATATATTTAAGTTTTGTATGTGGTATCAGGATTTGAACCTAATAAAATGAAAGAATTTCACGGTAATAATATTCAGACTAGTGCAGATAATACAGTTATACAAATAATTCTGGCAGCTTTATATTTGTTATTTTATAGATTTCAAATTGCGATTAAAAAATATATATATTACGTAAATCTTTCAACAGATTGTTCATAAAAATTGTTCTTTTTTCCAGATATATGAATGTGCAAAAAGAAAAAAAAATCAAACGGTGATTTAGTGAGTTGACCAAAAGTACATTTTGTTAACAGATGTTTTATTTACAATTATATATGTGTACGCAGGCGCAAAAAAGAAAAAGAAAAGAAAAGAAAAAGAAAAAAAAAAAGAAAAAAAAAAACACTAGAAATATCTTTTTTAACATTTATGTAAAAATCATTTTTACTTGACTTCAAACAGAGGAAACTATATAATTTTATATTTTGTTTTATTATTTTCCTTTACATGCGTAAGAAGAAATTAGTAGATTCGTGAAATTTTTCGATTTCCAGTTTCGAGGAATTTAAACGTATTGGGATATCCAAAACACGATTTCGTTATTTTTAAAAACTATCTGTCTATTTGTGTGCTGACAGTATGTTTCCAAAATTTTGTTGGCACAGAACCTCTGAAATATGCACAGAATTTCACAAAATGCTATTCGTTGTTTGTCGTTTTATTTCGATACAAATTGGGGCAGCAGGTTTAGTCAGGGCTAGTCAGGGTTTATTCAGGTTTAGTCAGTTTATTGGCGCAGGTTAGGTCAGCTGGTACCGCTCTTATATTGCAATTTCCCCCATTTACGTGAATGTTATATCTCAGATACAGGGGGATCCGAAAAACATGATAGATTAAGGTCAATGACAGGCAAAGCGTGTTCCAGTCACTGACATATAAAAAAAATAATAATCTAGTGTGTCCGTCACACGACTTTCTCTTACCCTGAAATTTAATAATATAAATACAGATTGGAGATTAAGGGGTAAGATAACGAGTACCGTTACGTAAACCTATGTAAAAAAAAAAAAAAAAAAAAAAAAAAATTCAAATTAGGCTTTGATCAGCTTTATTTGACAAATAATTCTATATTAGGGAGGCTCCACCCCCTTCAACCCCCGTTTCATTATTGTGCCTACATTTATATAGAATTCAAATATGTTATTAAATTCTAGAGTTCTTTTAAAATTATTCCAAATTTCACAGGCAACATTCCTTGAATCTTGATCAAACTTTTCTAGTAACAAACATGTTAATTTCAAAATACAACATTTAGTCCGCCTAATATTGTTTGTTTTATATTTACTCTACGAAACACAGAGAAAGATCAAACGTTAAAAACTTGACTTCGGTATTCAGGAAGCCTCAAAATATGTAAATATACAAAAAACTAAACGATAAATGTTTAGCTTAAAAAAAAATTATTATTTACCATGTTGCTATGTGGAATTAATTCCAATTCCTGAGAAGTTTTCCTGGACATGGTAAAATATTACAGTAAAGCACTTCCACTAACAGTAAAAAAGAATGTTATATCTTAATTATTGGCAGCCCTGTATATCTTCTGAAGATTATGCACAGAATGCATGGTGCAAATAAATATAATCCTGTATTGATAACACACGATACAACCTGAAACACACTTCCATTAATTTTCAAGCATTGTCTAGTTCTTTTGTATAGCCCTGTAAACGAACAGTGAAGGATTTCCATATTATATTCTACATATTTTTACATATATATAACATATTTTTACGCATGTAAAAAATATATATTCGTTTCATTTGGTTTAGTGAAGGTTATAGATGTTAAACTCTCTTACCTGCAATTTCCCCCCCATAAACGTAATGTATTTGAATACTTTTGAGTGTCCCTGCACTCGAACCATTTGCTTGATCTCAACGAAAAGTTTAGTCTAGCATCCCTACCCTATATGATACACAATTAGAATACCAAGTTTTGACTTTCTGCTATTTTCTTTTGAGATATGCTTATAACAGACAGACAGTAGAGACACACACAGACAAACCACTAAAAACATGATTTTTGGATTCAGGGTACTGCAAAACGTATAAATATAACAAAAACTCAATTTCGAAAATTTGATCCAAAAACAGTACTTTCTCTACCTATATGGGTACAAGAAAGTAAAAAGTAATGTCCGTAAATCTGTCATATTTTTCTGGAAGAAGGAAAATGACCTTTAAAAAACTGCCAGTATTCCGAATTTTACAGCATTTTGTTACAAGTACGAATACTGGACTTTTTCTCGAAGAAGAGAACATACATTACTTAAGAACAGCATTGTAATTATGACAAATTTGACTATAAGTTTTAATGTATCCATTTTTTTTTCTCCTGAGTTCATTTTTTCTATTTTTACGGTGATGTATGTATGTGAGTGTGTGTGTGCACGAGAACACAATAACGTCTAAATGCTTTGCTCGACTGCGCTGAAATTTGGTAAGTATGTTGCAGGCCACCATCGCATGTACTGTATAAGTTTCGATGAAAGCACGTTCTTCTAAAAGGATACAAAGAAAAAAAAAATTATCATCATGAACTATGGACTCAAATTATTTAAAATTCAATACGTTTATATTTGATTGAGCAGAAAGTTAGTAGGTATGTTGTAGGTCACCGTCGCACAAACAGCATAGATTTTGATGACTATACGGCGTATATATATGAGAAAATTTTTTCAATCATTTCACAGGAAAATAATCCAGTTTGTCACTCCCACGACATTCTCTTACCCTGAAATTTAACAATATAAATATAGATTGAAGATTAAAGTGTAAGATAACGAGTACTGTTATGTAAACCTATGTTAAAACATTTCGAATTAGTCCTCGGAACAGCTTTATTTGACAAAAAATTCTATGTGAGAGGGACTACCGTCGAGATACATTGATATCAGACACACACACACAGCAACCGCTAAAAATATGATTCTTGGATTCGGGAGACCTCAAAATGTGTAAAAAGAACAAAAACTCAATTTCGAAAATTTGATCCAAAAACAATACTTTCTCTTCTGTGTATATGTGTAAGAGAAAGTAAATAGAAAGCCCATGATGAAATGGAAAATAAATTTTAAAAGAAAATCTCGAAATCCAATATATGTACAAATTTTACAAGAGAGAATTTTTTTTTTTTTTTTTTTTTTTTGCCATAATGTTCTATGGACTCAAAGTTCTTAACTAGCGTCTAAGATTTCCTCAATAGCGCCTAAACGCACTACCAGACTGCACTAAAATTTGCAGTTATGTCATAGATTATCGTCGCAAGATTTGTATATATTTTAATAAGTGTCGGTCTTATGCTTTTATAAGGACACAAAGAAAGTTTTTTTTATAGGTTCGAATTATTTGTAGTTAGCTTGCACCTGAACCCTATTCTGCATTTAATTAAGATTTAAATTTTAAGTTATTAAGCATATTACAAGTTTGCATTGCAAGACCCATACATTTTTCCTTAAATATAGGACTTTTTTTTTTTTTTTTTCACCGAAATAGAACATAGATTTTCATACATTGCTTTTAATATGCTAGAACTATTAGAGTTCCCTTTATAATTAAATTGCTTAAAAAAGCATTAAAAAAAGAAAGAAAGAAAAGAGAGAAAACAGTTAAATATTTTATATTGCGAGCTTACCATTTATAGTTATTTTACAGAAACGTAGAAAAGAATTTGTATACACTACGATTACGATCCATTAAATGGCATACAACTTGGAGGGAAATATTCAAACATTATGATTTTTCTGTATGTTCATTTAACGAGTTTTCTTGTTTAAATTTATTTAAACAATCGTTAATTACACAGCACTGCATGAAAACTGCTTCTGACACCATTTCTGCAAATTCTTATGTAAAATGACTTCCTGAATCCGAATATGAAGTACATTTTGTCCTATCATTCACCGTTTTTTAGGAGCGGCCCCTATTTTTATAATTTTTGGGGGATTTTATGGCTATAAATTTGATTTTTAGGAGAGGTGGATTATTTTAACCGTTAAATATCTTCTGAGGGGCTACAATGTTGGAAAATTTTAAAACATGGACGGGGAATTTTTTTTTTTTTTTTTTTTTTTTTTTTTGGGGGGGGGAGGGGATTATTTCCGACTGAAATTATGTGTTACATATCTTATATTTTTTTAATCTGTTATTAATGTTAATTTTTAAACTATATATATATATATATATATATATATATATATATTTAGGTGTTAAATTAATTCTTTTCATTCTTCAAATCAAATTCATGGTCATAAAATTATCGAACAGGGAAAGAAAGTGAGGGAGGGTTGGTGACTGGGCAAAATGGGAGTCATATTCGGATTCAGGAGTTCATTTTGTATGAAAATCAACAAGAATGGTATCAAAATTTGAATTTTTTTTTTTTTTTTTTTTTTTTTTTTTTTTCAGCAGTGTTATTAAATGTTTGGAGAGTCGATTTGAGTCTCTCTCTCTCTCTCTCTCTCTCTATATATATATATATATATATTAGTGAAAACTTCTTTAGGCGCGTTGAACCCTTTTGGGTGAACAAAAATCGTGGAGCTCGCGTCATCGTCACGGAACGCTTTCCATTTGAAGTGAAAACTTCTTTGGGCGCGTTGAGCACATTTGGGTGAACAAAAATCATGGAACTCGCGTCATCTTCACTGAACGCTTTCCATGAGCTATATGTATACTGTGTATATATGTACATAGATATACCTCCGTGCGTTATAAATACAAAGAGTATATCTCTCTACATATATATCCATATATGTAGCGCAAGGCGCGTCATTATTCATATACATATATATAGTATATATATATATGTATATGTATAAAATGTATACTAATACGAGTAATATACTGGCTACTGGCATCTGTCTCTTTCTAGTTCTATACTCTATATATGTATGTACTTTTTCCACAGTATATAAGCACGTGTTTTTATATATACAGTTATATTCTTCTTTTTGCTTTCAATATAAATTTAAAGTTTAAATGATTAAAGTTTAAATTGGTCATTAACACTTCTTTACAAACCAAAAATAATTCAAAAATAATAATCTAATACACTGATGGAAAAAAAATTCCCAACACCAGGAAGGAGCTGTGCTAGATAAACGAAATTTGGTAGGCGTGTTTATACATCTGAAAGATGACGTCGATTCAAATTTAGAGCTACGCGCATAAGTGTGGCGCTAGTAGCGACACTATAAACATGCAAATGAGGTTTGCTTTAAATAAGCGCTGTAAGGTTCGTGATCGTTATTTACAGTTGAGATTTGACGTAGTGGGTTAATGTTAGTCAAGGATGCCTCTAAGAAGACGAAGAAGCCATTATCAACAGCTCACTGAGTTTGAACGAGGTCGTGTAGTAGGGCTACGAGAAGGTGGGTTTTCTTTTCGCGATATTGCAGAAAGACTTGGCAGGAATGTATCCACTGTGCATGAGTGTTGGCAACAGAGGTCAAGGGAAGGTACTGCCTCAAGAAGACCGGGTTCCGGGCGGCCACGTGGCACTACTGAGAGGGAAGACCGCCGTGTTCGGCGTATGGCTGTGGCTAATCGTACTGCGTCTGCAGCTGAAATTCGAGCTGCAGTTGGCACCACAGTGACACAACGAACTGTTACAAATCGGTTACTTCAAGGACAGCTCCGAGCCAGACGCCCTGTAGCGTGCATTCCACTGACTCCAAACCACTGCCGTTTGCGACGTGAGTGGTGTCAAGCTAGAGCTCATTAGAGGACGGAGTGGAGATCTGTTGTGTTTTCTGATGAAAGCTGATTCTGCCTTGGTCGCAGTGATAGCCGTGTGTTGGTTAGTAGGAGGCCAGGTGAACGCCTGCTAGTGACCTGTCTGCGGCCTAGAGACACAGGGCCAACTCCTGGAGTTATGGTTTGGGGAGCAATTTCGTATGACAGCAGGAGCACTCTCGTGGTTATCCCACGCACCCTGACTGCAAATTTGTACGTCAGTCTAGTGATACAACCTGTTGTGCTGCCATTCATGAACACCATTCAAGGGGGTGTTTTCCAACAGGATAACGCTCGCCTTCATACCGCTGTTGTAACCCAACATGCTCAACAGAGTGTCGACATGTTGCCTTGGCCTAGTAGATCACCAGATCTTTCTCCAATCGAGCACGTATGGGACATCATTGGAAGACAACTCCAGCGTCACCCACAACCAGCATTAACCGTCCCTGCATTGACCGCCCAAGTGCAACAGGCATGGAACTCCATCCCACAAACTGATATCCGACACCTGTACGACACAATGCATGCACGGTTGCATGCTTGCATTCAAAATTCTGGCGGTTACACCGGTTACTAATGTACCAACATTTCACATTTGAACTGGCTCTTCTCGCCAATGGCTCTACCTGTGATCTTGAAACTTTAATCAATTAAATATGTTACTTAGACAAATGTATTGCTGAAATTTCATTACTGTACAATATTTTTTTCTTGGTGTTGGGATTTTTTTTTCCATCAGTGTAGCTCGACGATGCAATTCACAAGTTACTTAGTTTTCACTTCTATCGGCAGTCCCCAAAGACTGCCTCGCATTTATTTATTTATTTATTTATTTATTTTTAACACTGCAATAAGATTAATGAATTACATACACTATTTTAAAAAATTCAAAGTTTTACTCAAAAATGGTGCCAATTTAGGCAATTTGGCTGCAATCAGAAATTTAGTGCTGAGTTCGCGATTTTAGTAAAGTCGTATAAAAGTATTTCGTACTACTAAAGTGATGAAAGTTAGCACCAAATTTCTAATGATATTGAAGATATCGAAGAATGATATCGAAGTTAAATTGTAAGTAAACAGCACAAAGAGTTGCTCTTCATTTTCGCCAGTTTATTTAATAAAATGGAAAATATTTCCTTTAAAATAACTTAATAATATTAAAATAACACACAAAACATTTTTCCCGAAGCAAGTGTTTTATTTTATTTTAAAATACAAAATTTAGTAATTTTTAATATAAGATCTATTTAGATGATAATTTCTGCTGATGACTTGCAGATTTCGTCGAAACAACTGCTTCGGGCGGGTTGAAGTTTGGAGGGCCCAGTTTCCAGTCTATTACAAAACAGGGTTATTGATTGAAAATAATTGTACTTTCAGGTGAATATCATGAAATCAATTCTATTGTTGAATTTGCTTTTAATAAATCAAATAGGTTGAAACAGTAATTTATTCAAAATGTTTATTTCGAGCTCTTTTCTTGCAGAATGGAAAACAACTGGCAAAAAGACATTTAAAATTTACTCTTCTTTTCTGATGTTTTTTAGATTGATTAGCATTTTCAAACTTTTCTAAATCTTTGACATTTGAAGAATCACTTTTAAAAGTTTCAGATGAATTGATTTCATTTGTTAGATCATAACTTGCAAGTTTATAATAGCAGTTCTCATTGAACTCATTTTTACCTTTAACATCAACAGCAACATTTTCTTTGGAAGTCTTTGCAAGGTTTTTGCCATATTTTTCGGAATTATGAGGATCATTTTCTTTATTGTAAGACTGTTTTTGATAGCCAAACACTTTTTGCCATGTCAAATGAGGATAAACCCTTTCTAAATGTATTTTCTGCCAATTGGCTTCATCCTCTTTATTTATATCGTCCATGAATACCTTCAGTTCGACATTAATTTGTGTATCATTACTTTTAAGTTCTGCGATAACTCTATGAAATCCATTTGATATTTCACCTGCATAGAATATATTTACCCATTCAAGATTTAAGCGTGTATACTCTGTAGCTCGTAATTTGTAGAAATTTTCACTGATTTCACCACGTCTATATTTTTTACGAAAATACTCCATTTTTCAACCAAAATTAACTCACTTAAATAATTAATTCACTTTGAAATCGTTTTCAAAAGGAGAACAGTCTCAAATTACACACAACTCGTAATTTGCTCAATGACTGCAAAGAGACCAGTCTTATGCAAATCATTGTTGTTAATTTTAGTTTTCGATTGTTGCTTTCTATATTTAATTATATTGTTTAAACAGATATATTTTGATTGTTGAAAATGTTAACTATTGTTTTATCCTAGGCTGAAATTTATTATTTATTCTCAATAACAATTTATTTTCTAGGGGTGTGAATCGATTAAAAGATTTAACTTGGTTAATCGTAATTCTTCAATCGATTAATCGGATCTTTTTGCAAATTGTTTTTCATTTTTCTTTATAAGATATTATATGACTGATAAACAAAACTTTCCTTTTTAAGGTAATTCACAAAAAACTATAAACAAATAAAGTAAGTAAAATAAATTTAAAAATTCAAATTAATAAATAAAAATAGAACTTTTAATTTTTTTTCTTGAAAAATAAAAAATATTTTAAATACGAAAAGCAAATGAAAATATTCTTACGTAATTGAACATCTATAAATCATATTTTACTTTATGAAATTCATTTTTTCGGTTAAACTTTCATTTAATTAGAAAAATATTTAATTAAATTTAAATATTTCATGAGGTTTCCTGTCGGTTGTAGATAAGTAATAATTCCAAAAATATAATTTAAAACCTTATAAATATTACTTAAAATTAACATAAAAATTATATTATAAAATTATATACTTCCTCATAAATAATGAAAGATCATGATGAATAAATGCATGTTTGTTTCAGTAACAGCTAAGCATGGTTCTAAGACAAGTTGAGGTTTTGGTGCTAATATTTTGTGTTTCCATTTAGACCACTCTAAAGTTAATTTTCCTTCCTTTCGTTGTTTCTGAAATAGCTAGTTTCGTAGCTTTAATTTTTTTTTTAATTTAATCGAATTTTGGAAAATTTTTAATCGAATTAATAGAACCGATTAACCCGATAATTAAAAAAAAAAAAAAAAAAAAAAAATCACCGGTACTAAGCGCGATTGAGTCGATTTTTGTTAATAACACTTCTTTTTAGATATTAAAAATTCTTGATTAGAAGCATTGGGCAATGTTAAATCGTAAATAAAATATTATTCATTAATCAGAGCTATTGATTTACCACATTGAGCATATATTAAATAATTCGATATACAGTTGGCTGGTTTTGAGCAATATTATCTGCTAATGATGTTTTCATATTAATTTTGTGCTTGCGTAAAGGATTCTTTTTCAATACAGTCAGAAACTTGACTTTTAAAATTGGCATTGCAGAAAATCTGCTACTGAACCAGAACCAAATTTTATGGTCATTTATGAATTTCATCGTCATGATACGTAGTATTCAAAATGAGTTGAATACATATTCCTTTAGGGACAAAAGGTTTCTTCTGTAAGGAGTTTGATCAAGATTTAAAAGAAATTAATTTCTTGAAAAAAATTTTATTACTATTTTTGATGGTTTCTGTATTGTAACGTTTCTCATTCGTGATTCTCATGTGCTGTCAGTTTAGATCTAAATACATCTTATACAATTATATAGGCCGACGCATCAGCCGCCATCTTTATGCCTGGAGAGCCGCCAGCTTTCCCACTTGGTGCATTTATTGCAACTATGTTCTTCAAATAGTAGGATTTGAGGGAAACGTAAATATTTCATGTCCTTTCCTGGAGTGATTTGAGCAAATTATTGCTGAACAACCCCTTATATCACATTTTGTTAAGTTAAAATGGAAAAAATAAATAAATAAATAAAAATGCAAACTCAAAAGCAACATATGGTGGCCGAAACAGTTGCTACCGCTGGATAATGTACGGACTTGCTAGGTACATGTGACGAACCTTGAAAGAAGAAAGAAAGAAAAAAGTCGGGTGCCTCATCTGGTATATATGGAAGCCTTGGAAGCCACCGCCACTTTAGAATGTAGAAAAAGAGGGAAAAAAAGCTAAAAACCCCATAGAAACAGCATGGAAAGAAAAGCAAAAAAACTCACAATGTCAAGTGTGTTTAAGAAAAGAAAAAAAAAAAAAAAAAAAAAAACGACTCGCACCGGAAGTAATAAGAGGACAAAATTGACTAGAAAAAGACATCGAAGAGCGGGAATCGGGCGGGCTGGGGCATGGGTCCTGTCGTCCAGGATTAATACGACTCGCCTAGTATGTGATAATGACTTTTAAGAAACTAGTAACGGTCATTTTACGGCTACTTTATAATTAACCATACACAGAAAAATTTGATTATGCTGTGATTATGATATACATGAAATTATTTGCGATATCATTATGACATCACTTCAAGTGTTATTTACGAAATTTTATTGTGTTGACTTAAGGACAATGTACAGTTTATTTCTAACAATGACAATGTTGAGTTAAATTATATAACACAAAATTAGTGTTACTCGAATTACGATAAAATCATTTTTTCCTTTTAAATAAGACTAGTGAAACCATTATACTGAAGATTGGTATATATACATTGAATTATTAATGAGGTATAAATGTTAATAAGAACCAACTGTTAACGTCGCATAGATGAAATGCAATAATTTTTTATGTTGTAGTTCTTCAGAACAGTTACCTTGAGTAACTTATGTAAAAATTTCAAATGAACATCGTTAAAGACCAAAAAGATGTCGATAGATCCTAATTTTAATCGGTGGATGCATATTCTCTATCTGTGAATTGCTAATACAAAAAATATATGGCAAGTACAATTTTTGCTTCTTTCTAATGGAGCTGAAAAACAAAGAAATTTTTAGAAATGTTACTTTTTTTTTTTTTTTTAATAAGCGGAAAGATTAATAATAATAAGGTAATTTCTGAGTTTTACAGGTATCAAACATTTTCTTTCTCTCTTTTTTTTTTTTTTTTTTTTTAACTTCCACAATATGATTATCTACAATACGACAAGAGAAAAAGAATCTAACCTTTCGCGAACGGACAAATATATTTATTTTCTCTGAAGTTTTGTATGACTCTGTAAAATGAATGTAATAATTTCAAATTTTAGAATAATTTTTATTGCGTACTCTATCAATACTTCTTAATTTTTTCTAAAATTTGGATTAAAACACTTCATATCGTATGTTAAAAAAAAAAAAAAAAGAAAAAAAAACTTGCATATAAGATTTTCTGGATATGCGAGCTATTTGAATATAGCCAATGTGTACAAATATTCCATATATAGAAAGTAAAAAAAGCTACCGAAATTATAAATAATTTTTAGCTTTTTACTGCTAAAAGTGATCTCAAGCATTGTTTTTTTTTAATTTGTTGTCAGGATCTTAAAGGCACTCGTGATTAAATCTTTACTATAAAGCATTAGTTTAAGCACGTTCTTTACGTAAACAAAATTACAAAACGTCCATCATTTATCAAGATATTCGCGTAAATATGATTAAAATTCAAAGCATTCGCTGACTTTGGCTGTACTATATACTTGTATACAAAAACATTCGATTTCATTATACTCAGAAAACGAATATACTGCCTCCATCTAGAACGAAGACGTAGACATTTCTTGAAACTAGAAATATAGATTTCCGAGTTATGTGTATAAGGTAAAGAAATAACCTGTACAAATGAAATGATCGAGAATTTCTAGTCTACACTTTTTTAGATGGTGAAACAATATTATGAGTACTATGAATCCTTTGTATTGCAAGAAATTCTCGCTTGATTTACTAGAATTGGGTCATAAACCAAGATTATAGTTACAGTCGGGAACAAAAGTGTCTTAACACTAGCAAAAATTCCTATGTAAAAATAGTACACTTTATACGGTTTTGTTAAATAAATCATTATCGAATCATGTTCTTACACTGACTAAGAACAGGATTCGACAAGGATTTATTTAACAAAACCGTATGAAGTGTACTTTTTTAACATAGGAATTTTTGCTAGTGTTCGGACACTTTTGTTACAGACTGTACTAAAACTCACCCCTTGAGTTTGCAAAGATTTTTTAAGTAGGTTTGAGGACAATAATATAGGAAAACAATCTAGAATTCTAATAGGGGTTTCTAGAATTTCCTAACAAAAGGAACTAGAATTTATAAGGATGACATGGAACTATTTTTACTAGAGACACAATTTCACTTTTAGATGTCATTCACAGATTTTTTTTTTTTTTTTTTTTTTCTGTGTATACATGTACAATTCCTTAATGAATGAAGAAATCGTTCCATTTAGCTTCTATAGTTAATTCAGAAAGTAAAATGACGTATGAGTTAAACTATAACTGTGCATTATTTATAGCAAATTCAAATAAATTTTCTGTCATAAAATTCGTACACTGAGAAAATATTCTGCAACTGACATCTAGAATATAAATTGTGGCTCTAGAAAAAATAGTTCCACGTCAACCTTATACATTCTAGTCCCCTTTGAAAGCGAATTCTAGAAACCCTTATTAGAATTCTAGAGCGTTTGCCTATATTCTCCAGGGCAAAGTTATTTAAAAATCTCTGCAAATAAATGTGAATACAAAAGGCGGGTTTCAGCAACTATAATCTCCGTTTATGACCTAATTATAGGAAATCAAGCGAGAATTTCTCGCAATACAGAAGATTCAAAATATTCAGAATATTGTTTCCCCATCTAGAAATGTGTAGACTAGAAATTCTCGATCATTTCGTCTATTCAGTTTATTGGTGTGCCTTATGCACATAGCTCGGAAATCTATATTTCTAGTTAAGAGATTAATAAAATGGCCACTTATTCATTCTAGAGGAAGGTGGTATATTTTTTTTTCTCAGTGTAAACCAATTCATGTATCTTGAAAATTCATCAATAATTAATTTTCAAAACCTGCATATAATTTTGGGAAAAACTTGTGCTATCTATTTCGCATATATTCTACATCTTTTAGGATGATTAATGTAATATATTCTACACCTTTTGTGTTAATCAATATATACATTGAAAGAATTTTGTATAAAGCAATAACATTCTTCATCGGAAGTGAAAGAATCCAAAGTAAACAACCTTTCATTTTTAAAGTCTTTAGAAACCGTCTATTTGAGGTCAAAGAATACGTAATATTTAATAGTATTCTGCTAAGGTACTCCATCAAACACACACAAAACAGAAAGAATGAAATTATCTTTTTATCTGTTTCCAATTTCTTTGAACCATAGTTAAATAACGTTTGTTCGCGTGGCTGAAAGGCCAAACCCTTTATGTTAAAAGGCGTTTTCATTCATTCGCTGAATATAGAAGGTCGCTTTGTCGACCGCATATTAGTAAATAAAATGAAAATGAATATAAAAAGAAAGGAAGAAAGTGAAGTAATATTTGGTATATTTTGATTATTTTGGTATAAATAAGTTTGGTGTAATTTTTTAAAAACAATTTGAAACACTGGATAATTTTTTTTCTTCAGATATTTAAAGAAAATTGATGAAAGTGGAATATGAATCTTATACCTCTATGAAAGTATAAGAAAACAATTTTTTATACATTCATACGATAAAAGCATTACATTTTTTTTTTTTTTTTTTCTAAATTTACGCGTTTTGGAATATTTTGAGAAAGATTTTATCATTTCTAAAAAACATGTGTTTCTCAGAGTATGTTACACAAAATTTACTGTACATGTTTTAAGGAAACATTATATTTAATATGACCTTGCCATAAATTTATTCTGGTTAGATATTTGAAGTGATCTTACAAGTATCACTGCTATGTTATGTTCTTAATTGACATCATAGTTATATCTTAGACTCTATAGCATGTAATCACGATGAAACTTTACGTGTAAATTAATTGTTAAACAGAAACTATGCTATATCAATATCTGCACATGTTTTCTAATTGGGAATAATGAGAAACCATGTTCTTTCAATTTTAATTCAATAAATCAATCTTCCCTTCTGTAATACACTTTTTTTATGTGAACATTAAAGCCATTTCTAAAATCTCTCCAATCTTAATATGTTTAAAATGATTCGAATGTGAAACTATGTTCATTTAGTTTTAATTCAATAAATGAGCTTGATATGCTTCTATGATATACTTTTTTATATATAGACATTAAAGTGACTACATATAATTTTGTATTTTACTGTTTTCTATAAGTCATATTTTACTTTATGAAATGCATTTTCGGTTAAACTTTCATTTAATTAGAAATATATATAATTAGAAATATTTCATGCAGTTTCCTCTCAGTTTTAGATGTGTAATAATTCCAAAAATACAATTTAAAACCTTATAATTATTACATAAAAATTAAATTATAAAATTACATACTCCCTCATCTGTAATGAAAGATCATAATGAATAAATACATGTTTATTTCAGTAACAGCCAAGCATTGTTCTAAGCAAATTATAATTAAGAAGTATATACAAGAACTCCAAATCCACATACAGCTCTATCAATACTGAAAAGTATGAATTTGTTACTGAAATAAAATAGAACTTTGTAGGAAAATTTTTGTGATCACTACATCATCATCAACAGTATATTATTTAACCATATTTCTT
Source organism: Salticus scenicus (assembly GCA_963930645.1). NCBI lineage: Eukaryota > Metazoa > Arthropoda > Arachnida > Araneae > Salticidae > Salticus > Salticus scenicus. The sequence continues at coordinate 61,721,631 of OZ005649.1, read as the reverse complement.
GCGAGCATGGCATCCTCTGCGCAAGTGCGAACTCGATGAGTCCAGTATTAAAATAAGGGTGATAACCCTTGTCGTTGAGAGTCAATAAGCGACAAGGGAACACCGAATCACTGGATGTTTATCAAATCCCAACCTGACGGTCAATTTGGACCAAGGACGTTTCCATGCCTTTGGAATCGTCCTCACTGCTAAGCGTAGGAAACATGGTTACACTATAAATATGTAATCGATGCTTGTATTTTTGCAATAATTGTTCTACTGAATATTAAAAGGAGAATTGTCGCTTGACAACAAAACCCAGGAAAAGTATTCAATGTCTTGAACGCCAAAGAAGAAAACGCCTTCAATGCATGCGATGGACTGAAAATGGTATACTAAATGCTACCGAAACAGCTGTCTGGTATTCAATTTTTCTCTTTAGCGTTCAAGACATTGAAGATTTTTCCTGGGTTTAATTATTCTACTGGTTACATTGCAAACTATCAGTAGTAACGAAAGCGAATATAGGCTATCGTAATATACAATATTATCTAAAATCCATTTCCATTTATAACACATCTGTTTTTAAAAATGTGTTTTACATTTCTTTAAAAATATGTGTTTCAATATAAAATTGTTTTTACTACACAAATCAGCAAGGTTAACTATATATTGATTAATCTTTCTTTCTTTCTTTCTTTTTTCCTAAAGAGTAAAAGATGGGAACAGCAATTTGATGTCGAATAAATTCATATGTAAAAAAATAATAAATTTAATAATATTAAAAAATAAATAAATAAAAACTATAAATAAAAAGTAGAAGATTAAAAAAAAATTGTATGGGGAAATTTTCTAGATATAAAACTTCAGAATTTCTAACATACATTTTGATATTTTAGCAATATTTTTGCGTATATGTTTTTAAATTATCCTTTTAAAAAAATCTTGTTTTGTAGGATCCTACTTTTTTTTTTTTTTTTTTTTTTTTTTTTAATATCATAGGTAATGTACTCTCAAACCAATACTATAATATATATATAAAACTCTTTGAAAAAATAAAGTTAATTAAAAAAAAATATTTCTGTGAATGTCTAAATTGTTTTAGTAAATGTTAACTTTTTAAAAATGCGTATTTTTGCTAAACATTCATGGCATTTTTGCGGTAAATGATGGAATTCCTTGAAAAAAACGTAACTCGAAGATCTCACATAAAGTCCACCATAAAGTACGATTTATGATAGAATTGGGGTAACTAAAAACAATAGGGAAAGAATTCACGACTGTATTATAAAAAGAGAAAAATATACTATGATGGGAAAAGGTAAATATTACATTTTTACGTTTAGGTCTGAACAATTTTGAGCTATACTCTGATTATTTTTCTTTCTTTTTTCATTTATTTGAAATTCTATATATCAAATAAATTAATCACTTTTCAAGATTATTAATCAAAAGAACCTACTGTTTTTAAACAAGAAATTAAAATGTAAATTAATCAAGAATATTATAATTTTTAATGCTCTTTTATTCTCCGTATTTTATTTTCAGGAAAATACGGAGATTGAAAACTAAATCCAAAATAATAATAATAATAGGTTGCCATCAATTTGAACTAAATTTGAGCTAGAAATGAATTCATTTTAATACATTTATCATATAAATAAGTTTATTATTATTGTCATTATAGATCATGCAAAAAAGATTGTAAATAAAAGATAAATAACAGTAATTATGTATTTAATTTTTTATAATTTAAATATTTATTTAAATGTACTTCATTGGTTATAATTTAAATTTTTTGTTAAAATACTATCTTCGAAGAAGCATTTAATATAATGTACCAAAGTAAGATAAGTTATGTTTATAAGCGTCTCTCGGTTATTATATTTATATGTCTATGTTTTAAACATTTCTTTTACTTCATAGCGAGCTCTCATTATATAATTTTTATAAAAAAGTAAGTTTTATGAAATGTTTAATGAAAAAATTCCAAAGAAATGATAAAATATGTTCACAGATGCTTTATTTTATTTGAAAGAAAAATTTCTTTATGAAACTGAAAACTGAAATTAATACAAAGCTTTGATAAACCACACATAGTTCAATGAAAATTAGCGTCTAGTTCAGTGTAAAAACGCATAACACAAATTGAAATGTACTTCTAGCAATTTAAGTATAGTCCCTTTATATTCTAGTTCTTTTGGGTAGCCATGTAAATGAATGGTGAATGATTGTCAGACCATATTCCACATGAAAAACAGGCTTTTATGCAGATAATATATATATATATATTGAAAACCTTTTCAAACATTGGATAGATGAAAACAAGAAACATTGAATAAAATGAAACAAAAAAAAAAAATAAATAAATAAAATACAAAAAAAGACTACGAATATCAAGCAACCTTAAATTGAATCTTGCAAATTCATTACGTTTTCAAGGGTATAGAATGAATATTGCATGTAAAATAGGTGTTATTTCTGTCTTGTTGTATGCAAATTGCTGAATATTTACAACAAGCTATACCCATTAACACCCGAAAAAAGGAAAAGTTTGAACTGAAAGAATAATATGTGAAAACCAAATGAGAATCAAACTTATTTAAATTCATGCAGCAATTTCAAAATGATTAATTGAAATACTAATAATAATAGTTAAATGAATTACCAGTAATAATTAATAAAACTAAAGTTTAACATACATTACACATGAAAAAGTAGTATAAGTAGCTTGATCACTAAACAAACATGTGGCTGTATACAGCTAAAGTCACAGTTAATTTTGGAATCATATATATATATATACTTATTTCATTTTATTTAATGTAGCCTATAGATGTTAAATTGTACCTACCAAATATTTCTCTATAGACGTAATGTAATTGCTCTCTCGGATAACTCTCTAGGATATTTCTGTACAGGAACTGTTTGCTTGATTGATCTCAACGAAAAGTTCAGTGTAGCATACGTATATGATACAAATTTATACTACTGAGTTTGTACTTCCTGCTACTATTTGTTTTTGAAACATGCTGATAACAAACAGACATATAGACACAAAGACATAGACCAACCCTTAAAAAACCTGATTTTCTAATTCAGAGGACCTCAAAACATGTAAATATAATAAAAACTCAATTTCAAAAATTTTATCTAAAAGCAATATTTTTTCTAGTATACCTATGTGTAAGAGAAAGTCAAAATAAATAAAACAATTTATTACATGAATAATACAAAATATCTAAAAGGATGTTGACAATACAATAGAAATTATTTTCCTTTTTATTGTTTAATAATTAAAATAAAAAGGTTTTAATGTAATAATAGTTATCTTTTCCTTATTATAAATTTTACAAAATTGTATCACAGAATAATATTTTTGTCTCCTTTTGTTAGCAAAAATGCCAAGAAAATATCCTTTTTAATAATTAAAATTTTAGGAAAAAAGTTTTAAAGTAATAATATTTATCTTTACCTCAATTATAAACTTTACAAAATTCTATCACAGAATAATATTTTTATCTCCTTTTGTTATCAAAAATGCCAAGAAAATATCCACTTAATTTTATATTATTCTTCCACAAAAGGAATGAAATAAAAAGTAGATCAAGATTTTCGAATTAAATAAGTTATAAAATGAAATTACAGCTCGCTATTTGTCAACTAATTCAGTTATTTCATGAATTCATTTCTCTGATACTCCCCCCCTCCCCCCCCCCCACTTCTACTCTTAAGTAGTTCAGATTCCAATGCCATATCCTATATGGTCCCTCTGCCATTCCTTTTGCAACCTTGAGTGGCTAACCTCATTGGCTCAACGCAAACGTTCATCTCAAACATCTAAGAGCGTCTTTTCTCCTTCCGAACGGCCTTCAAGGATTTTTATTTTTATATTTTTCTTTGTACCTAAGGACCACACCTTTAGGGTACAATTAAAATAAATAAAAAATGAAAACAATTGGTCCAAGATGATGGAATTTTCGGCCAGGGAGGGTCCACTCCCTCGGATTTTCTTTGGGGTTATCCAGTGTGACGTGTGGGATTAAACGGTGGATTTGACCATGGGATTTAGGTATATAAATCCAGGTTACTGCTTGGAACAGCATCATTTTGCAGTCGTTTGACAGACAAAAGATACCTTTTTCTACAATGGCAAAAATCGTAAGTTTTGACAAGTTTTTGAAATGTATTATTATTTATTATTAAAATAAATCTAATTTTAAAAAAAATACAGGAAAAGTTTTTTGAAATTTTTTTAAATGTACTTATTTTTAGATAAAGACACTTTTTTGATTACAAAATCTAATTAATTAATAACTACAAAAAATCAATTAATAACTTGTCATTCTTTTTCTTTTCTCCTCCCCCCATATTACTTTTTTTCAATCGAAATTAATATAATAATTAATGTTACATGGTTATCATATATACCGTTGTTATTGAAATTTATGAGTGTTCTTAAATTATTATCTGTCATATCATGTCTAACTTTTACTTTCTCTTACTCATATATATGATAGAGAAAGTATTGTTTTGGGGTCAAATTTTCGAAATTCAGTTTTTGTTATATTTACACATTTCGAAGTCCTCTAAATCCAAAAAACATGTTTTTAGCAGTTGGTCTGTGTTCTGTGTGTGAGTCTGTATTATGCGTGCCTGTCTGTTTTCAGCATATCTAAAGAACAAATAATAGCAGAAAGTCCAAACTTGATATTCTAAATGTGTATCATATAGGGATGTTACACTAAACTTTCTGTGGAGATCAAGCAAATTGGCAAATTCTAAAACTTTTATTTTATTTATTTATTTATTTTATTTATTACTTATTTTTATTTATTTTATTTTATTTATTTATTTATTTTATTTATTACTTATTTTTATTTATTTTATTTTATTTATTTATTTATTTATTTATTTGTGCGTATAATTTTGGAAATTAAATCCTCTTCATTGTCTGGAAATTCCAAAGTATGTGTAAATTTTACAACTGGATCATTACGAATATTTAAATACTGCCATAAATATATTTTGTTTTAATTTTTTATAAAATAGCCAGTCTGCCTACTGAAAGGCAATATTTCATAATAATCATAGCCATGAGTTTTCTATGCCCATGAGATAAATATTATCTATAATTAATAGTATTCAGTTTTTATATATTATTTATATAAATTTAACTTTGCCTTAATTCATTTCTTGTAATGCGAAGTACCAAACAAAAGTATTTTTACCGGGAAAAAATGATTTTATTACATTGATATCACATCATGTATATTCATTTTAATTATATACTCAGTCACATAATAATAATCTTCCAATCGTTTTAATAAAATATTTGATAAGTTATTACAAATATATATATATATATATATATATAAATGATAGATATCGTTATAAAATTTAACCTTAAAATTCAGCAATTAATAGATACAAAACAATACCAATACAACAAAAATAGAACTGATTTTAACTTATAGGTAACACTGACACAAAAAAGGTTGCGAGCGATACAGCTTAAGAACCAATAAGAGACAAAAACAATTTAAATTACTTACGCCGACAAGAGTGATAATAATAAAAAAAGGACCATTAAACTTAATGACAGAGAAAATAACTAAAGGACCACAGAAATAATAATTGGAAAAAAATGCTTAAAATTAGAAGTAAAAACTCGTCAGGGGCATGTACTTCTATATATATATTTATTATTTGAATTATTTGAATTTGAGAAACATAATTATTTGATTGGTTATTATATATACAAATATATATATATATATATATTAATGGAATTTTGTTTTTAGCTACTTATTGTTGTACTTTTCTAACCTATATTTTATAATGAATTAACTTTATCATTTACATAACAATTTAATGCTTAATGTTCTTGTTCTTCACCTATACATAGAATTATATCCATGCTTTACAGAATTGCTATAAGAAATTATTTGTGTTTACAAACTTAAAATACAATTACTAAAACAGTTAAATAAATAAACTATTTATGGATTCTTCCTGTTGTTCTGATAAACCTGTTATAAGTTTTGTCTTGAAGACTCTAATACTTGAGGGGGGGGGGAGATGTAAAACAGCGCACCACTGAGAATGTATATATATCAAGATAAATGTTACGTCTAATTCCTTTGTTTCTCCATAGAGCATCACTGTTGATATGGATGAATTAGAAACGGCATGCAGTTATACTTATCTGGGACAAGTTCTTACGATGAACGGGAACGTCATGGAAGAAATTAACATCCGAGTTAAACTTGCATGGAGAGCATTCGGAAGAAAAGGCACTATATTCAAAAGCGACCTCCCAATTTGTTTGAAAAGAAAAGTTTTTGATCAGTGCATTTTGCCTTTTTTAACTTATGCTTCAGAAACTTGAACATTATCATGTAAAGCTATACAAAAGCTGCAAGCAACTCAGAGAAGCATGGAGAGATGCATGTTAGGATTCAATCGAAGAGACAGGAAGCGCTACACTTGGATTAGGAAGCAAACCAAAATTACTCATGTTATTTCTAGAGCCAAGAAATTAAAATGGAGCTGGGCTGTGGGAAGGAGAAATGATGTAGATGGACCACCAAAGTCCTATTTTGGATATCAAGAGATAAGAAAAGACCAAGGAAGAGACCACTGTGTGGTTCGAGAGATGAAATTGTGAAGTTTGGAAGAGCAGAATGGAGAAGAATTGTAGAAAGAAAACAGGGCAGTTTGGAATCACCTAGGAGAGGCTTTCATCCTGCAGTGGATTGATAAAGGCTGAAATTTATGATGATGATGATATACCTCCTTCATTTAGAATGAACGATTAGTCATTTTCTGAATCCCTAAATTAGATATATAGATTTCCGAGTTACGCTTAAAGAAAACAAATAACCTGAATAGACGAAATGATCGAGAATTTCTAGTCTACTCTTTTCTAGATGATGAAACAATATTATGAATGTTATGAATTCTTTGTATTGCGAGAAATTATCGCTTGATTTCCTATAATTGGGACATAAACCAAAATCATAATTACTAAAACTTGCCTGTTGAATTCACATTTACTTGCAGAGATTTGTAAATGAGATTGACCGCGATAATACAGAAAAATCCTGTAAAATTCTAATAGGGGTTTTTAGAACTCCATAGCAAAGGGGATTAGAATTTAAAATATGGCATGAAATTATTTTTACTACAGTCACAATTTAGTTTCTAGATCTCAGTCACAGAATTTTTTTAGTGCACACTATTGCTATAATTTTTACCAAAAATTTTATGACTATTTATAAAGTTATCATATTAGCAAAAACGTGAATTATTGCTGAAAACCTCGCACCGAACTATTCGTGAATTTCTATTTTGTACTATGTAGTTTTAAACGAGTTTAGAGAATATAATTACTTTTAAGCTAAATAAATAAATAAATAAATAGAGGATGGTATTGATGCAATTGCAATACATTAGAATTATGTTAATTTTTTCATAGAATTAGCATATGTGCTTAAGGAAAATATATATATAATGAGATGTGTAAACTATTTTCTACAAAAAAAGCATGCTTGCCAACCTAACCCGAAATATTGTTAGTCCCGCCCCTTTCCGCCTATTTTTTCCCACCAGTCTTTTTTTAGAGTACTTTTTTGCTCCTTTAATCGTAAATGCATTTGAAAGAAATTACTCTGAAAATTAAGTGGTGTACAAAAAGGTGCGAAAATAATAATCTTCCGGGTTAGGTTGAGAAGTATGAAAAAATTGTATCTTTTTTTTTTTTCTCTGAAATTTGCTTAATTAAAAAACACGCAAGTATGAATACTTTTTCCTGGGTGTTAGTGTGCTGATGTTCGTTAAAGTCGGTTGTTTACACACAAAAAAAAAAAAAAAAAAAAAACCTAGGCAAGGGGCAATTTGGGAAACAATGAAAAGTTGATGCATTATGTGAAGTGATCATATAATTGGAGTATAATTATGTATTTAGAATCTAAATGTTGTAAACAGTAATTCTACGCGTAAGATGTCAACATTGCACTTAAAAAAGAAAAAGAAAAAAAAAGTCAATATTATTTTTATGTTTATTTTATATTAAGTTTTTAAACAATAATCGGAGTCATTTGCGTTTCGATCAATTATGTGTTTTAAGCAACGTTAAACAATATGTTTCCACACAGAATAAAATGTATTTTAATGTATGTTTTATGTAACCAACATATTTTAATATATTCCTTTAATTTATTGCGTACAAAATTTTACAAAGCTTTTACTCCCCTATCAATTATATAGATTTCTGCCTGTTTCTATACAGACAATCGATATATTTGATTTTCGTATCTATATGCTTTCTGTTATAAGAGTAAGGGCAACTATGTTAATTATAGGCAGGCAGTGTAACTTCTGTTAAATGTTTAAAAAATTTGCCATCTTTATTTTAATATGTGTATTTATATTTTAGGCAATCTTCGTTTTCCTTGCTGCTTGTGTGGCCATCTCTACTGCTGCCTCCGTACCAGGAGTGAAGGACTTTCTTGGCAACTACTTTGACCCTTACACTAACCAATATTCTAGCGCCTTAACTGGCAAAGTGTATAATACCCTTCCAGTTGCCGCACCTGTTGTCCCTGCATATGTTCCACCAGTAGCCCCAATTGTTGCTCCTGCTGCACCTTATTACAGCGCATATGCATATCCTTATGCCGCTTATCCTTATGCTGCTGCTGCCGCCTACGTTTCTCCACTATTAAAAAAATAGGTAAATATGTAAATCCAAGGTTTTGCGTTTATAAATGTCAAATTTTGTCACTTTTTATTAAATTATTAGAACGAATTAAATATGTGCCTTTAAGGTATATAAAATTTTTTAAAAGTCTTGAATTCTTATTATTTAAAATTATTTTGCTGAGTTGTTATTTTTTCTTAGGTCAGGGATCACTAACCGATGGTTTCCGATAGAATTTTGGTGGCCCGCAGAAAAACCTGTACCAGTTTGCATTTATTAATGCTTCATTAGAAATTACACCAGTTGTTTATATAAACTTTAATTTTGGCATTAAACTTCAGAATTTTTTGGATAAATAGAATATTAAGATTCAACAAAATTTGAGTTGTAAGAATCAGGCATAGTTATCGCTTTAAATTTCTTATCTGCATTTAATATTTAACTAGAATCGGTATAAATTTATCAGGTTACTAAAAGTCTTCAACGGCTTAAAATGTATGTAAAAAATGTAATTTCCCGTTAGATTTTGATAATGTAACAAAATGCATATTATTAGATTTAGTAAATACATTTTTATATACGAAAATAACGATTTATCCCATTAGTTAAATCTTTCATCTGAGTTCGCTCAAATTTTGTCCCTATAATTTAATTTTATAATCTTTACCAATTTCCATCATATATATTGCACAGAAAAAAAAGTAAAGAAAATAAAGAAAAGTATACGAGGACATGACGACATGCAAAAACATTTGCATTATGCATTAATATAGAGAATTGTAATAAATTATTCCCTGAAATATTTAGTTGCACTAAGTACATCACAGAAAGTTAACATCAACAAAATATATAGATATAGATATATAATGCGACATAATATTCAAATATAGGTTATTCATAGAAATTTTAAGGAAAGTTAAAAAAAAAAAAAAATAGTAAGTTTCTGGAAAAAGATTTTTAATAATGTGAATATTAATAAATTTGATTCAATAAAAAATCAATTAATGTTCTTTAATCTCCAAAAATTATTTTCATAATTCTATTAAAGATATAAACTAATGTTTTTAAGCTCGGAAAATCATTTATGAAAATATTTTTTTAAGAAATTCATTTTGCAACTGAGCAAATAGAGTTTTAAAATTCCGTGAGCTACAAATATACATTCGTATTATATACGTTATTTTCCATATACTTTGAATTGGGCATGTAGGATGACATTTTTAATGAGATATAGAATAATTGTATTAAATCTTAGTGAAAATACGGATTCATTCTTCGTTAAATTTTGGGTGTTTTAATGTGCAGATTTATAATTTGACTGTTACATTGTTAAACTTTAAACAGGGATAAATTAACAACAGCTATACTAATAAAGCTGTAATGAATTATATGGAAATATAATTCCTTTTTGAGTGTGCGTGTGTGTGCACATAAATACACAAATGATAATTTTATATTCTTAATCCTTTTAATAATCGTCTTAGTTATACATTTCTAACACTTATCGCATTTTTTTTTTTTTTTTTTTTTACTTTTGGGAAATAAAGTTTTATTTTAATTATGGCAGTATGGTGAATGTTACAGAGCATTATTTATTTTATCGTTGTCTTAAAAATATAAATTTTATTTTCCATTAATATTATTCATGATGAAGCTAATTCAAAGCAACCTAAACGTTACAACAAATAGTTTTCGTGATTTCCATTTGTGAAATAAATTTCAAATTAAGACTTCATCATTAAAATGACATCTTATTTTTAAGTAATTGTCTAAGTTTCTGGTTTGAAAATCTTTGTGCTATATATTTATTAATTCACCTCTTTCGCAAGTTAATCATGCTACATATACGAAGTGTTATAGAAATCTCATGATATACACTTTTGGGGAATAGGTTATAGCACCTTTAACGCCAAAAATTATTGTTAATCGTTTAAAGTTCTAACAGTATACTTAATTTTCTAATGTATTTCCGATATGAAATAGAAAACGCTTACCGCTCCAAATGGCCAAGAATCGGGAAGACACTTTTCCCTACAAATGTTGTGTGGCTTAATTTTTGCACATGCTTTGCTCCAAGTATTAGAGGCAGGAAAAAAAATTACACTTTATTAAATAAAATTTCTGCTATAAAATGGATTTATATTCGCCCGTTTATACACGAGAAATTAGGATACTTTAAATTTCTTTTTATTAATAATGTTGTTATGACTTTTGAATAAATCAGTAAAATATATTCATTCCTAATAATGCTATTTTTAAATAATAATACTTATATATCTGCATTTTTTTTTCTTTTAGATTCCTGATTCTGAAACTCTCTCACAACCTGGTTTTAATGATTCCTGTTAATTTATGACCTTCGAGCCAAACATTTTTTACAAGTCCTTTGTGTTGTAACGAATAAAACAGCCAAAGTGTGGTGTTTGTTGTAAAATAATTTTTATGTGCAATGAAAATAAACTCAATATTTTGGTTTTAAAGTTTATGTGGTTTATTGTTCAAAGCTTTGATTTGCTTAATATTGTCTCATTGTTCGTGTATTTTGTCTGGATTCAGAAAACATTTGAAAAATTATTTCCGTGCTGGTTTGGAAAAAATTCTGCTACATCTGCTACAATATACGTAAACAGATCTACGTAAACATAATAAAAAACAATCTGGCGTGCCACTCACACGACTTTCTCAAATTTTGTACTATAAATACAGATTGGAGATTAAAGGGTAAGATAACGAGTACTGTTATGTAAACCTATGTTAAAACAATTCAAATTAGGCTTCGGAACTGCTTTATTTGGCAAATAATTCTATGTGAGGCAAATAATTCCCACCAACCCCCATTTCATTATTGTACCTACGTTTACATAGAATTCATATCTGTTATTAAATTCAAAAGTTCGTTTAAAATTATTCAAACAACTTTCACATGCAACATTCTTTAAAACGTATCATTCTTGAACAAACTTACTTTTCTAGTAACAAACGCATTATAACTTCAAAATAAAAAATTTGGATCGCCTGAAATTATTTGTTTTTAATTTACTGTTACAGACACAGACAAAGATCAAACGTTAAAAATTTGACTTTGGTATTCAGGAAGCCTCTAAACATGTAAATACACAAAAAGCAAGCGATGAATATTTAGCTTTAAAAAAATGCATTATTTACCATATAGCTATGAGCAATTCATTTCAATTCCTGAGTAGCTTTCCTGGACATGGTAAAATATTATAGTAAAGCACTTCCAATAAAAAATAATGTCAAGGCTTAAATATTTGCAGCCCTGCATATCTTCTGAAACTTGTGTACACATCACATGGTGGACATATATATAATCCTATATTAATAACACACAGCACAAGTTGAAACTTCTAACAATTTTCAAGTATTGTCACACCATAATTTAGTTATTTTGTGTAGCCCTGTAAATGAACAGTGAGTGATTTTTATACCATATTCTACATGAAACATGTTTTAACGAATATAAAAAATATATATTCGTTTCATTTAGTTTAGTGCAGTCTATAGAAGTTTAAACTCTACTTATCTGCAATTTCTCCCATAGACGTAATGTACTTGAATTCTCTTGGGTGCCCCTGTACACGAACCGTTTGTTTGATCTCAACGAAAAATTTAGTGTAGCATCCCTATATAATACACATTTAGAATACCAAGTTTAGACTTTCTGCTATGATTAGTCTTTGATATATGCAGATAACAGACAGACACACACATACACGGACCAAATGTAAAAAACATGATTTTTGGATTCAGGGGACCTCAAAAAGATAATAAATAAAAAGATAATAAATTGTGTGATTTTTCCGTGTCATATAGAAGAATGATTGGTGTAAAAAAAAAGAGAGAGAGAGAGAGAGGTTTATAATATTTATGTTGTACGTAAATATTTATATGTAATAATATCGATTTCATTAGTACTATAAAATTGCTACATGCTAAACGATTGGCTTATTGATAACTATTTCCAGTAATATAAATCCAGTGAAAAGAAAATAGTAAATATAAAAATTATTTAATTTTCTGGAAGAGCAGGTTTTTTTTTTTTTTTTTTTTTTTTTTTAAGTTTTTGTTTTTTAGTAATCAGATTATATATTTCTCTTTTAAGATATTCAAAGAATGACAAAAAGCATGTTTTACATAAAAATGATATTTCAACATAAAATAATTACATAAAGTATTATCTCAGCTTACCTTTGTTAGATGTATTTATTTTAGCAGTAGTGGGTTATTTCAGGTATTCTGCGATCAATGTTGGCAAATTTAAGGATTTTTTTATTCAATACCTACCACTAAATTTTAATTCCTTTGAAGATTAATCATCTATTATGTATATGAAATATCACTCATCAAAATTATTGGTGATTAGTGAATAAAAAGTCCCTAAAAGTCATCGGTTGTTTCAGACTACTTGAAATAAAGATATACTTCTAAAAAAGAGATTAGATTGGTAATGGATTACTAAATTTTTGACTAACTTTGGGGGAAAAAAAAAAAAAAAACAGTTTTATATTATTTTTGATAATGAATTGTACTCGAAGGATGTTCGGAAAAGTAGTTTTTCACTGGTAGCCCTCTCTCATTTTTTCGAAAAAATAATTATAGAAAGTAAATGGCTTTAACGGTTTTCATGAATGAAGAATTAGAAAAATTTGTTAATAGAAATCGGTCTGACAGGTTGTTATTTTCGGAAAAAGTCGTTTTCACTGTTTTCCATGAAATGTTTCGATTAAGTAATTTGTTTAGCCCTTGATCTAAACCAATCCATAAATATAATTTTCTGGAAAAAAATTTTATTTGAAAAAAAAAAAAAAAAAGAGAGAGAGAGAGAGAGAGAGAAAGAAAACATTACTTACACATTTTTTCAAACAACAAAATTTTATTGAGGTTATATTTATAAAAAAAAAAAAAAAAAAAAAAAAGGGAGAAGAAGAGAGAGAGAATTTAACAAATTGTTTTGCTGTTTTAACAAAATGCTTTGTTGAAACAACAAAAAATTTCTGTTTATATAGCCTCAACAAAAATTTTGTTGAGGTTTTATATATATATATATATATATGCATTAAAAAAAAAAAAGAGAGAGAGAGAGAGATTGAGAGAGAGAAAGAGAGAATTTAACAAATTGTTTTGTTGTTTTAACAAAATATTCTGTTGAAACAACAGAAAATTTCTGCTCTCTCTTTTATTTTACCATGTTTTTATTAACATCGATTCTTGTTTGTTTGTGGGTTTGTCAGGGACAAATCTTGCAATCGATTTTTAACTAACTTCCCGACTAGCTAGATATTTGAAATTTTCAGGACAGCTCACAACACGGTGACAATGCATTTTTCTAATAATTTTAGTCAACTATTTCAGCTCCCGCTGCCTTCGGCAGTGCTTATATGATTCGACAGAAAATTTATTTAACTAACTTCTCGACTATCTAGACATTTGAAACTTTCAGAATAGTTCAGAACACGTTGAAAAGGCATTTTTGTAATACCTTTAGCCAACTGTTTCGGGTTCCTGCTGCCTTCGGCAGCGTTATCAGTACAAAGCTCGCAATCGATTTTTCACTAACTTTCCGACTAGCTAGACATTTGAAACTTTCAGGACAGCTCACAACACGGTGACAATACATTTTTCTAATAATGTTAGTCAAATATTTCCGATCTCGCTGCCTTCGGCAGCGCTTATATGATTCGACAGAAAATTTATTTAACTAACTTCTCGACTATCTAGAGATTTGAAACTTTCAGAATAGTTCGGAACACGGTGAAAATGCATTTTTTTAATACCTTTAACCAACTGTTTCGCGTTCCTGCTTCCTTCGGCAGCGTTATCAGTACAAAGCTTGCAATCGATTTTTCACTAACTTTCCGACTAGCTAGACATATAAAACTTTCAGGCTAGCTCATAACACGGTGACAATACATTTTTTTTATACTTTTAGTCAACTGTTTCAGGTCCTTACTGTCTTCGGCAGCGTTTATATGATTCGACAGAAAATTTATTTAACTAACTTCCCGACTAGCTAGACATTTGAAACTTTCAGATTAGTTCAGAACACAGCGAAAATGTATTTTTAAAATATTTTTAACCAACTGTTTCGGATTGCTGCCTTCGGCAATGTTACTAGTACAAAGCTTGCAATCGATTTTTCAGTAACTTCCCGACTAGCTAGATATTTGAAACTTTCAGGATAGCTCATAACACGGTGACAATTCATTTTTTTAAATACTTTTAGTCAACTGTTTCAAGTCCCTACTGTATTCTGAAGTGTTTATATGATTCAACAGAAAATGTATTTAACTAACTTCCCGAGTATCTAGACATTTGAAACTTTCAGAATTGTTCAGAATACGGTGAAAATGCATTTTAAAAATATTTTTAACCAATTGCTTCGGGACCCTGCTGCCTTCGGCAGCGTTACCAGTACAATGCTTGCAATCAACTTTTAACTAACTTCCCGGCTAGATAGCCATTTAAAACTTTTATAATAGCTCAAAAGACGATAGCAAGGAATTTTTTTAATACTTTTATCCAATTGCTGGTGTTCCGGCTGCCTTCAGTAGCGTTTATATGATTCAACAGAAAATTTAAAAACATGGTTTATAAAAAAAAAAAAATTATCTTATAATTATTTTTATTTTATTTTATTTTATTTTATATGGAAAAATAAAAGCCTTTTTTTTATCGGATGAATGCGAATATTCAGGACATTTTACAAAAACTCTAAATAAAAAGTACAAAGCTATTTTTCATTTGATTCAATAGATTATGTGAAATACATTTTAAATCAATTATTTACAATGAAATTTTATTTAATATAAATATAATTAAAAACACATGATGTTTAGTGGAAAAAGAAATGTTACAGAATGGTATTTATTTTTGTCTCGAATAATAGCAAATACAGTAAACTCCAGATTATCTGCGGAATTTAGAGGCACGTAATTTGTGGATAATGGAAATCGTGGATAAATCGCAAAAAGGTTACAAATGAGCGATAAATGACGTAAAAAATTACTCTAGCTAAAGAACACATATATGTTGTATATAAAACATAATACTAACAATCAAAATACTCACAATATAGATAGTAAAAATGTGTCTATGTTATGTACTATAGGATGTAGAAACAACAAATACACAAGTGTACTTAGGATAAAGCCAGGGTGCAATCATAAGCTAATTTATGCACTAAATTAAACAGTACTGCAGGGATGCCAACATTTTAATTTATTCTGGAGCATTATGAATATCCGTCTTTATTTGTAGTGACAGTTTCTACAATTTGTAATTACGTTTAAATAATGTAATTGTGTTTAATATAAAATTTAAGTTACTCTAAAATACCTTTGAAGAAAAGGGGGGTGGAAAAAAAAACTATGGGTACTGGCAATGTTTATAATAAATTAAAATGTTGGCATGTCTGGAAACCTACTGTACTATACAAAAAAAAAAAGTAATTCTACTTACAATTTTTTCTTAAAAAAAAAAAAAAAAAAGAGCAACTATTTGTTTTCATTCCTTTTTAAGAGATCACTTTCTCTTAAAACAATCCCATTTTACTGAATCCTCGGATAATCCGCAATGCGAATAATCCTCTAATCGGGAGTTTACTAAATGTTAAATCTGTACTAATATGAATACGGGCTAGTACCCCTTATAAAAAAAAAAAAGAAAGAAAGAAAAAGAAGAAAAAAAAACTCAAGGAGGACACTCCTCCTCAGGCTTAGAACCCTAATGAAGCCAATTGGTCTTAATCGTAACACCAAGACGAACACTTGTACCATTATGCATTGTGCCTACATTTAATTACTATTTTATTTATTTTGTCTTGAGATTCCGATGTATATATATTTTTTTAATTGTACATTAAATTTACTTTTCAGAGTGAAATTTTAAATTAAAAAAAACTATAAAATAATTATCTGCCTACTATTTTAAAAACATTCCTAAAAATCTTTTTAAAAATATAAAGAAAGAAAGAAAGAAAAACTGGCTACTTACACCAAGTAACGAAATTTATTTATGATATCATATATTCAATATATCGTCCTCTAAGCACATTCTATGATTTTTCTTTAACGGATACTGAGAAAATCTTATAAGACAAAGCTATTATATATACACTCCTTCTCATATTTATAAGGACACTTTATATTTTGAAATAACTAATGTAAAAATAATTGTGAACAAGATTATACTAAGTGCACTTAATATAACTAGTATTCTAAAAACCAAAACTGCTATATTTTTTTTAATGTGAAACAAAATTAATAAAAAATAATGCAAAATATTTTTTTCTCCATGCTTTTACATGTTCATAATTATAGGAACAATCAAGATTTTTTTGTTTGATTTAATTTACTAGCGGATAAATTACAGTTGACATGCGAATTTGTTAACTAATGGGCTAGATTAATTCATATATATGCCTTCATTTTTTCTTGGACGGACATTACTGATAATTCCTCGAAAAAAAGAACGTTCATGTAGTGAAGTATGATAATAGTGTTTTTTAAGTGGAAGGATAATTTCAATCCGCCGAATTTCTAATGAAATTCGAAGATCTAAGATTGCTGAAGGAAATGTTATCAAACGTTGAACTGCTGGTTCGATAGGAGAGAGGTCTGATGCAAAATCAGAGTTGTTTTACAGAGATCGAAGACTCTTACTGTTCTATTCATAATGACTGCTGCTGCATTTGCTCGTAATTTTTAACGAAAGGTTGGGGTCCACATTTACGCATGTTTAAAATAATTAATAATATGTTAAAATGAATAAAAAAAAACCTGTAATAATCAACAAGCATTTAATGGGGGAAAGAACGTCTGTGTTAAAGTTGAATAAAGACAATATTAAATGGTAACATGTTGCATTTTCGGATGAAAAACATTTTATTCTTGATTAATCAAATGGTTTTAATAGTTACTGGCACGATCTGAAGATAGCGAAAGACAGAGCAGATTTTTTAAAGGCAGATATGAATCGGGCGTTTTAAAGGTGTATCTATGGTGCTCTGGGGAGCTGTTTCTACTAAAGGCAGAAGAAATTTAGTAATTTTTTCTATTATTATGAACATCAAGAGAATATCCGCAAATTTTAAACGTGGAATTCTCAGATTTTTGTTAGATTTGGGGGGATAATAATATTTTTTTCAACAAGAATTACATTTTTGCTCTACTTCTAGAGCAATAGGAAATAGTTTGAAGAAAGAAACTTCTGTATTATTGCCTTTCCCGTGGCCTAAAAGCTGAAAAAACCTTAACTTATCATATTAGAAAAGTGCATGCAAGTGGAAAGCAATTTTAAATAGCTTAAATGCATTCAGAATATCATCTATGCTGTATGAAATGGTATTGAAACTGAATATTAAAAAAAAAAAATGTATCTATATACACTAAGCGACAAAAAAAAAAGCCGCACTGCAGAAAAATTTACTTATACCTTTTGGGTTTGTAATAATTTAAAAAGTAATAATTGCAACGAATAAAACTGTTATGTTTGTATAATTCGGAGGTCATAACATGATACCTATGTACATTTTAGCTTTAATAATTCGTTTTATTACACTCTACGAAGCATTTAATAAAAATCCACATAGAATTTTCTTTTTAAACGTAATATAATATACATATACTTTGTATTCTATCATGATTTATTATATGAAATAAACAAGTGCTATGTTAATGTATGAAATAAAACTATTTGTCTTTTAGGTCTAAGCAATTATTTAATAAAAATATGTATTCTGGATTGGATAATTCCGCCTTTATATGGAATTACTGCTTTAATGGGCAATTGTATAGTATTTTACAGTTTTTTAACATGGAACTCAGAAATTTCACTGTGCTAAATAACATAAATATTTTTTGCTAGTTCTTTCAAAGCTGTAGGCTACAAATTTCTAATCCCCACCCTCTTTTATAGACTAAACATTTTCGAGCGGATTGAGATTAGGACAATTTTCAGGTCTAATAAAGAAGAAATTCTACGATATTCTTTGTGAGATTTAATTTTAAATAAAAAAAGTTATGATAACTTGCAAAATTATAAATGCTCATGAGAATGGATAAGTAATTTTAACAACTTGAATCAAATAAATGTATCACAAGTGCCATATAACAAGGTGCTTTATCATCTTGAAATGCTGATTATGGAAGAGTCTGAAATACCCCCAAAGTAGTCAGTCAGGTATCAATTTTTAGTGGCCAAGTTTTATTTCCGGTAAATCGATCCCTTGAACATGAAAAATTGCCATACTCAACGAAAAATTATGCATTTTCGTATCGTAATGTATGAGGAATATGTCATTGTTTTAAAAATGCGATTTTCATTAAGTCAGTCACATTTTCGTGATCAGATCTGGTTGTTTCTGTCTGTTCAAAATAAGTTAAACTTTACTCATTCAGAGAGAACAACTTCAGCCAATAATTAATTGATCATTTTATAATTTTTTTAACCCTTTAATATCCTGGTTTTCTAATTCTTTTAGTTAAGAATGATTTTTTTTCAGATTTTCGGGCAATTAAACCTGCTTTTTTTAATTGTTATTTCACTGTATTTAGATAAATTATGTTACTGAGCACTGTTTTCTGAATCCTTGCTATGTTCTAAATGTATTACAAACTGATTTTTTAAGCGCTGGCTTTTTAACTTGAGGTCATCTCGACTGGATGAGTAACGTGGCCGCTTAAGGACGAATGTGCAGTTTAAACAGCCAAAAAGTATTATATCTTGCTAAAAACCAGATCACTAATATTTTGTTAACATCTAAGAATTTTAACATCCCACGTATTCAAATATTTTTTTGATTTTCGCTCTAAAATTAATATTTCTTGTAATATCGTTAATTGCCTTATTCTTACCATTTTTGAAATACTTTCTAAAATTACAATTTTCTGAACAATTGCATCTTGTTTTTAACACTTGGTTCAATCCTAAATTGCACGCGGAACACAATGTAATAAAATCTGTTCAAAAATTTACTTTTGAAACAATAAAATTAGCAAATACAGGAAGAAAAATGGAAAATATCCAAGTGCGGCTTTTTTTTTTTTTTTTGTCGCTTAGTGTATACTAGAGAGAATGTCTGACTGTTTCACCCTAAAAAGAGACACCATAAAACATTAATTTAAAGAATAACTGAAAAAACATTACTAATATTCGAGTTGTCCTTATAATTGTGAACACCTGAAAATCATCTTTTTGACCGTATTTAAAGTGTTTTAAGATAGAAAAACGATAAAACTTTCTAAATATAGTCTATTAATGAAATTCAAATTATTAAAAAATATATTTGTTTAAATAATAGTGTTCAGTATTTAGTTAATATAGAAAAACGGGTGTCCTTATAATTATGAGAACCAGTGTATATATATATATATATATATATATATATATGTGTGTGTGTGTGTGTGTGTGTGTGTGTGTGTGTGTGTGTGTGTGTGTGTGTGTGTATAATTGGGAACTAAACTGTGAAAAATATTATTCCGAATATCTCGTTTTCAGAATAACTGGTTTCTGTATAAAAGGTGTTATAATGTACATTTAAGAGCACCATGATCTTGAATCGGTTTATGAATTACAATTTTGATTACTTTTCAATTATACAGAGTAGAAATTGTTATCATTAAAAGTCCTTTATTTTCGAAACTGTTCATAAAGAAAAAAAAAAAAACTGATCGAATTATTAGTTCGACAGGTCGTACTATTTCTTTTAGACTCCGATATTGCGGTGTCGCCGTTTGTAATGCTACACCTTCAGTTTTATATTTCTTTTTATGTTAAAAAAAAAAAAAAAAAAAAAAAAAAAAAAAAGTTAAAAGTTGCAAACCTTATATATATATATATATATAATTAAAATAAAATTTAGAAAAATTGTGCTAAAGAAATGGAAAAGCTTCAGTATAGAACGATGTATATTATGTATTATCATAATTATTATTATTTATATGAGTTGCAAAATAATTACAAGAAAAGTTAACTTGCATGTATTTATTATGATTTTAGCTGGACACGACGTTATTATTTAAGTAAGAAATTTATTTGAAAATATTTTTAAAATTACTGAACATTTTTAAAATTACTGAAATTAAAGTTTATAAAATAATTATGACAATTTCAAATAAATTAAAATAAATGGCGAAGGTCGGAATTAAAAAAATTAATAAAAGAAGGCTTAAATTTAATAAAAGAAATAGAAATTTCTGAAAGTAAACAAACTTTGTGACATGAATTTGTCTATTAAAAATTTATTAAAATTACAAAAACTATGTATCGAAAGATTCTATTACTTCTGAGCCAAATATATATATATATATATATATATATATATATATATATGGGTCATTCCACAAGAATCGGGTAACTTTAGAGGTGGATTTGAAACACACTACATTTATCTCAGATTAGAATTTTTTTTTATAAAATCTAGGAGAAATAAGTTAATTTTATTGTATTTGTACAGCAACACTCAATTATTTGAACATTTTTGAAAAAATCGATTTTTTTTCAAAAACCTTTGACCTTTTTTTTTTTTTTTTTTTTTTTTTTTTTAAGTATTTCAGTCTTTCTTTTGCTCGTTGTTCAGCTAATTTAACAGGATCACTTTTAATTTTGAGCAAACGAGCTTTCTCCTGTTCTCTTTTCTTCTGTAAGATTTCATCTCTTGATTTTTTATTTTTAATGGGTGCCATTTTGTGCTGTAATAAAAAAATATTAATTATGGTAATTAATTGTTTATTAATAACAGAACTTATAGAAAGATGTGAAATTTATATAACAATGATGTTATTTAGCATCCATTAATATATTTAGCTGTCTTTTGCCTTTACGTCAGTCCCCTGGCAGCATTCCAGATGAAAAACTGTCAGGGGACTGATGCCAGGGGACTGACGTTTTTACTATAAAACTCAAAAAATCTACTTATTGGAAGCAAATGCCATATTATTCTGTTCTAATATTAAATCTAGTAATAAAAAGACATTAAAATCAGCATACATTAATAATAATTATTTATAAATTATTAAATTATTACTTACCAGGGGACTGACAAATTGAGTGTTAGCATTCTGTTTGTTGACACAAGAATGGCGAAAAACATTGAATAAAAATGGATGATGTATAAATAAACGTCGTGAATGCCATCTTTATATGATAAATAAATATGAAACAGGCAATAAAGTTATCAACAATGGATAATATCAGAAATTTTTGGAATTTAACATGAGCCAGGAGACTGACGCGCAAAGTAGGGGTACACAACTTAAAATTGAAAAAAAGTGATGAAAATTTTCAAAAAATCACATTACACACATAAAAAGTTATTAAATAACTATCTCAGAACACAACAACGATCATTTTTGTTGCCTAAATCGGTTAGTTTAAAAATAATTAGCACTTAACTCTTCACTTTTTCGAGTGGTACATGCCAGGGGACTGATTTTTTGGGCTTAAAAACCTAATTTTTAATTAAAAAAAAATTGCAAATTGCAAAATATTATGCATGCTCCTAAACAGGATCAATGCTGTCTATAAATGGGCATTATTCAAAATTTAAAAATGTTGAATAGTAAATAATTTTTTTACAATTTCACGAAGTTACCCGATTCTTGTGGAATGTATATATATCATTTTATGTCTAAAAAATAAGCGTGCAAACATATTTTTTATTTATTTATTTATTTTTTTTTTCTATTTTTTTTTTTCACATAATTAAAATAAAAATGAGAGAAGTCATTCTAAAGAAATGGAACAACTTCAGCATAGAACTACTATGCGAAATCTGAAATTTGGTACCGAAGTAGCTCAGACATTTTTTACCAAGATGTTTACTTGAGAAGTTTTGATAGCCGTTTTAATTCATTACCAGATTGACAGCAAAAACTTAAGAGCCGCCAAGAGGCTCCTATGGTAAAGCTATATCAAAGAAATTTTAAGAAATGGATATAGTTAGTGTTTCTAGAGAATGAAATACAGTTACTGCATGCCTTTCTTTATATGAAAGAATAGATTAAACCAGTCTTGTCGTAATAAATTAAATTCTGTTTTGTGTAGAATTTTATTATCTATAACTTAAAAACAGAAATAGACTTGGAGTTTTCATTTTATCTTAAACCTTCAACTGACTTTTCGGGATCATATGCAAAGTGAGGACTAAACATTAAATTAAACAGAAAAATATTTTAATGAAAAATATTTTTTAACGGATTTTTTAATGGAAACGAAAATTATTTGTAACAGTTGCAAATTTTGAATTAAAATAACGTGGTCAGTTTTTATCGTAAGAATATATTCTTTCTAACTAATGTATGAAGATTTTTTTTACTGTATGTAAGTTATTGTAGGAGTATAAGCGATTCAGAAAATGAATAACCAGTGTAATTTTCATTTTTTTAATTTATAAAATAGCCCACATTTTATTGGGAACCACTATTTTCTTTCTTTTTTTTTTTTTCTGGACGGATGATACCCACGGTTTGGTGACCTCTGGTTTAAAGTATATTTAATTGCATATAGTAAATATTTTTTATTGTTATTTTCTAGAAATCGTACGTGTTTGTCATAGTTTCAAGACAAAAATTTCTCTTGTAAAACTCGAGATACTAATTCCACCGCCACTTTAGAATGTAGAAAAAGAGGGGAAAAAAGGCAAAAAACCCCATAGGAATAGCATGGGAAGGAAAGCAAAAAAACTCACAATGTCAAGTGTGTTAAAAAAAAAAAAAAAAAAAAAAAAAAAAAAAAAAAATTCACACCGGAAGTAA
Organism: Salticus scenicus; assembly: GCA_963930645.1. NCBI lineage: Eukaryota > Metazoa > Arthropoda > Arachnida > Araneae > Salticidae > Salticus > Salticus scenicus. Next base: position 61,698,174 of record OZ005649.1, on the reverse strand, counting down.
TAAGGGGACAAAGTTGACTAGAAAAACACATTGAACAGCGGGAACCGGGCGGGCTGGGGCATGGGTCCTATCGTCCAGGATTAATACGACTCGCCTAGTATTACTCTTGGCGAATCATAATATTCATTCCCGTTATTCATTTGAAAAATGAAGAAAGTCCCACCACAATATACAGGGTTTATCCGAAAAGTATAATGTCAGGGAGTTTGTTAAAAACATTTATGGTTTCAATCAGTACAACCCATTAAAAGGTTTGAAAACAGGCTCTTGTTTCTTCAATATATTATATTAATGACTATTCATCATGGTAGGCCTTTTCCGAAATGCCCTTTAGAACTGCCTCGAAATGGTGTCCTTTCATAGGAGTTTTCAAGCGCGGGAACGAGAAGTCCCGAAAAGCCCTGTCGGGACTTTAGACGGAGTGGCTAGCGAACCGTTGGTACCTTTGAATCGGTCAGTAAGAGGGTCGTGGAATAAGTAGTGTGGGCCGGTGAGTTGTCATATTGAAGTTTCAAATCATCAAAATCTCGTGAATGATAATTTTTGGAACATATACATGTATCTTTAAATGAAAACTCAAACTACGGTCTCAGTTCAAAAGTTCAGTCACATGCGTCACATTTTCGTCGGTAGGGCTGGAGTATTTATCAATATATCCCCAAATATCAATATTTTTTTAATATCGCAATAACGATATTAAAGACCTTGCTCTGCCGATATATCCCTCTAACGATATTTCTTAGCGCGCACTGAGCGATCGATCGATGCACCGATAAATAATGTTTAATGCCAATCTTAAATACATTCTTCAAATTCTGCTTTCCTCACTAGCGCCCATCACCACGCACCGAACAAAGCGAACGCCGTATAGCTTATACTAATGCAACCCCTTGCGCACGCTCCATCGATGTGCTGATAAATAATAATGAACGCCAATCTTAAATACCTTCTTCTAATTCTGCTTTCCCCACTAAGCATGCATCACCACGCACCGAACAAAGCCCGAACAAAAAGAGAGCTGAATAGTGCAACCCTTTTTCTTTTCCCCTCCTATTCTATAGCTCACTGACTAAAATAGAGAAACATAATCCCAACTCCCAACCTCAAACGATATCTCTATTTCATTAAGGAAAAAACTAAGTTACCGCAGTGTATCTACTTTCTTTATCTTTATTCGTGCTATCTACCAAATCGAAAATATCACTGTCCAAAAAGTCTGAATGATATTCATCAAGAAAATTAAGTTATCACAGTATATTGACTTCTCACTCTACATTCATGCATTTACCTGACCCTAAACGATAATATGAAAGAATTTATACTACCGTTAGTATAAGTTCTTTGATAATATTGAACATCACCGCTCGTGGATCGTAGGTGATGAAAACCACAGACAAGGCGATACAAAAACAAACGCTTATTATGACGAATGAAAACAATATCTTTTGTTTTAGCTCATTTCCTGCTATTGGTTCATTGATATTGGTCTATTTCAAAGTATCGATATTTACTGGCCAATAAGATGCGAGCTTCAACATGTGTTTAACAAAGATCATCAAAGCCGAACTGATAGCTACAAGAAGAGTTTTTCTGCAAATTTTCTTAGCGTTTAATAAAAAACTTCTGAAAATAGAAGCAATTATAGAATGTATTTATTATTATTATTATTATTATTATTTTATTATTATTAAATATTTCGATAAAATATTTTTTTTATTAGGCTGTGCATCAGTCAGATAGTTCCTTTTCTCCTTTCCCATGTTATCCAATGGGATTTTCGTTGCTTCGTTTTATAAAAATATCTCATTCAAAAATAAAGTTTTTCGAATTCTGTTTTTTAAATATTACTCTTTGAATGGGTCGCCTTTTAGCTTGGTGAACAATTTTTCGAAAAACTTAATTTAAATATTTTATTTCAATAAGTAAATTATGGACTCTAAGTGTGGATCTCTAAATAAAATATTTAAATTTATTTTTTCGAAAAATTGCTCACTAAGCTAAAAGTTCAAGGAGTAATATTCATAAAAGAGAATTCGAAAAAGTTCATTTTTTAATAAAATATTTTTATAAAACGACACGACAAAAATCCCATTGGATAACATGGGAAGGGAGAAAGGGTACTATCTGACTGATGTAAAATAAAGCTTTATCTTCAGTAATTTTACAGTGACAGTTTCTTTATAGAATTATATAATATTGGATAGTTTATTACTTTTTTTATGTAGCATTTATTTTTTTCTCTTTCCTTTTCTTTTCTTTTCTTTTTTTTTTTTTTTTAAGCTGTACATGTTAAATAAAATTGGTTTAAATGCAAAATGAGTTACTTAAAGTAACAAAATGAAACTTTAACATAATTTTGTTTAAATAATATAATTTTTATACTGACAATGTATTACATACATACATATATATATGTGTATATATATATACGAGGTGTGGCTATTAAATAACGAGACTATTGCTGCTACAGATGAACCACATATGCGCCAAATCCGAACGACCGATAGCTGTGCAGCGTAAAGCCTTCTCTTTCGATTGCTGCGTTTCCCGTGTTTGTAGAGAAATTAGTCTGGCCGTAACCTTCGTTTGTGTAAGAGGTGTTTGTTTCGTTTTGCCGAAAACGTGATATGTGTAAAAGTAGAGCAACGAATTGTCGTGAAATTTCACGTGAAAAACTGCTAGTGAAACTTATCTTTTATTAAATCAAGTTTATGGCAATGAATGTCTATCACGTATGCGAGTTCATGAGTGGTTCAACCGTTTCCAAGATGGCTGAGAAGACTTTGGAGATGATGACCGAAATTCAAATCGATGATGATCCTTTTTTTGCAACATTCATGGTATTGTGTACATTCACTGGGTTCCTGAATGCCAAACTATTAATCAACATTACTATCTAGAGGTGCTTGCTCAACTCCGTGACGGGGTAAGGAAAAAATGACCCGAATTGTAGAAAAACAAGTCGTGTGTTCTCCATGAAGAGCAACGCACCGGCTCACACGTCATTATCTGTCAAGACGTTTCTAGCCAACTACAACATCCCAGTTTTAGACCATCCGCTTTATTCACCTGATCTGGCTCCATGTGACTTTTATCCGTTACCCAAAGTTAAATATGCATTAAAAGGAACAAGATTTGAGTCAGTTAAATCTGTGAAAGTAAAAGCGTCGCGCCTCATGCAGGAGCTCACAGGACAAGACATTCAGCACTATTTCGAACAATGGAAAATTCGTATGAAGCGTTGTAGGAATAGAAGAAGGATGTATATTGAAGGTGATAATAACTAAATATGTATAAATGTAAAATAAAATGTTTTACAGCAATAGTCTCGTTATTTAATAGCCACACCTTGTATATATATAATATATAATTCAATTTTCAATTATTGTGAAACTATTACGAATGTGAATTGAACATATATATATTTAAAAAATATTGTAATGATTTGGTAAGCAGATACAAAAATAAAAATGACAAGTAACTGACATTTAGGATGCATATAAGAGTTTTAAGTAAAAAATATTACTCTCTACGACCAAAAAAAGGTGTATCCAATGGCAATTCTTAACTATTTAAAATTATTTTCATTTTTATTTAATACCTACATCTTAAGACAATTTTTCTTAAACTTTATTTTTAGTTGAATTATGAATTTTGATATACTTGGTACAAATAAAACACAGATCACATATTAGCTGTGTTAAAATATGATTTTAAAATAATTAAAGCTTAAAATGGGAAGAATAGAGGACAAACTATACAGAGGTATACTAAAAAGCAATAGTATAAGTTATAAGAAACACAAAATATTGATTCACTTTTTATGTATTTTTTTTTTTTTTATGATAAAGTTACGGTAGTAATATACCAGAAAATACATGTAAAACACTCTATACTTGTATACTTTAAAATTCGTGTGCATACGTCTTTAAAAAATAACAAATGTCTATTTTTTCCTATCTTGAAAGAAATATCGCAATATATCACTAATATCGATATTAACTTTGTGATATATCGCGATATTTAATTTCTGATATAGTCCAGCACTAGTGGTGGACGTTGATGGTCTTCCAACGTAGGACCTTTCATCACTAAACTATCCACGGTCTTCTAGAAATGCCTTGCGCCACCGGCAAACCTTGGCGTTCCGATAAACTATCAGCACCAAAGGCTGTCTTAGAAAAGTTTCCATTAAGGACTTGCTAAGTTTCACACTAAACTTGATAACAGTCCTTTGCTCCATCGAGTGCTGCATCATGGGTTGCACAGACGACGATTACAATTTTCTAACTGGAAGGTAAACTGAATGTAGGGTCCAATAGAATTTGCAACTTGAAGAATGGCAGAAATATCAAAAGTATTTTCAACTAGAATGAAAGTATCATCTACGTAACGTAACCAACATTTTAAATTAGATATTTTGAGGAAATTGTATCTTTAATAAAAATTTCCTCAAAATAATGCATATAGATACCGACAAGAATAGGTTTATAAAGGATTACCCATACTTAAACCATCACACTACTTATAAAATTTGCTATTAAATTCATAAGTAGTTTTGGAAACACAAAGTGTGGTTAGTTTAACAATGCTCCGTGTTTTCTCACATCACTCGGCTAAACAGAAAATTGGCACCTTTTACATTTACGTGTATCGTGCCTTTAAAACTTGTTTTGACATTTCTTCTCTTAAGAGGTTTTAGTCCCTCTATTATTGGTAGAGCTTTTAATAATTTCAGTTGACCTACTTGTAATTTTACCCTTTGTAATGAGGCTAAAATTAAACCTGATATCTTTGTTGTCTTGGCTTTTTATCCACCTTTATGTTTTAAGTCAGCCAATGTTTTAAATAGTTTTAATTTTCATACTTTATTCTTATGCATATAAAAGAAAGTCAAAAAGAAAAGAAAGAAAGAAAGATACAGAATTTTCTAAAATAGATTAAAAGTTTCAGCCGATTCAATTTGAATAATTACAAAACTTACCATTTTTGCTATTCATATGAAAAAAATTCCGGTGAATAAACTTCTCACTTTAACACGGTTGTGTAAAACTGTCAGCATTGCATCGTAAAAAGTTTTAGAGATATGTTAAAACAAATTTGTTAACGGATTAGTGACTAATTAAAATGCAAACGTATTTCTGTATTTAAATTATCATTGTTTTATAATCTCCAAAACGCGATTTGCACTATGTTTTTCTTCTTTTTTCTAGATATTGGAAAGTAGTTTAGTGAACTTCTGTTATATCACTGACACTGTTCAAGATACAATTCAAAAATTCTGAATATCACTTCATTAATGTACGTGTAACTTTTACCACAGGACTTTTTTTTTTTTTTTGGAACAGTATAAAAATTTAAATTTTGTGTTCTTAAAATAAAACCTTCTGAAATTTTTAATGGGTCCATAAAAATTTTTTTGCCTTATCTTACGAAATCTTGTAGTTTATATTGTACTAATGTCTACATTTAGTTTTTAATTAATAATTAAGAAATTAAAATCAAGGTCAAGAAGTTCTTAGATTATACTGTAGATAAGATAACGTTCTCATCATAAGAGACAACTTACACTACTTTTTTTTTTTTTTTTTTTTTTTTTCGTAAAACACTGTCTATTCAAGTATTTAAGAAATAAATAAATTATATTGGTTTCAGTGCCGTAAAGTTTTTAGATCTTTAATGGTTTATTATTTTTATAAAATTAAACCAATTTGTAAATTTTTAAAAATAAATTTCCTTTCTTTTATTTGCAATTACTGCGTTGCTGAAATATCCACACTTTTTTTTTAGGAGTATGGTAAAAAAACTTCTGATTTCTATTCTTTTTCTAATATTGCATTTAAAATGCATTTAAATACGTAAAGACTGTCAAATTAGTAATAACGGTTGTTAATTTGACAATTAACTTTACATATAGAAAGGACGGATTCTTTTTAATTGTAGACTTCTGTTAGGTTCAAGAAAAAAGAGAAAAGAGAAAATAAACAGAATAAAAGCAGAAAAAGAAAAAGCAATTTTCATTAATATTTTGAATAGACTCTAATTAAAAATATCCTGTCCTTTGCATCTATAAATGTTACTATTTTCATTCTAAAACACTGAATTTTAGAATATTTTTAATAAGTTTTTATACATGGTTTTGTAGCATCAAGAAAGAATCATATTACTCTGAGAAAAAGAATGTACCGCCTTCACCTAGAATGAATAAGTGGCTATTTTCTAAATCCCTTAACTAGAAATATAGATTTCCGAGCTATGTGCATAAGGCACGCCAACAAACTGAATAGACGAAATGATCGAGAATTTCTAATCTACACATTTCTAAATGGTGAAACAATATTCTGAATATTTTGAGTCTTTTGCATGGCGAGAAATTCTCGTTTGATTAACTAGAATTTGGTCGTAAACCAAGATTATAGTTGCTGAAACCCGTCTTTTGTGTTCGCATTTATTTTGAGATATTTTCAAATAGGTTTGACCTCGATAATATAGACACTCTAGAATTGTAATAGGGGTTTTTAGAACTTGATTTCAAAGGGGACTAGAATTTATAAGGATGACATTGACTTAAGTTTTCTAGAGCCACAATTTTGATTCTAGATGTCGGTTACAGATTTTTTTCTCGGTGTAATGCTATAAGTTTAATGCTTTTAAAGTAATGTATTATGATTACCCAATAAGCATACTCATCGGAATTTTGCAATGCCAAAAAGGTGATCAGGATAATTATTTTCTTTTGATACTATATTCAACAGAGTATTGTCTTATTCTAAGCTTTAAATGGCTCTCAATACACTGCATATAACTAGCATCCAGCACAATGGAATTTTTCTTGAATTTTTCTTTGAGAATAAATTGAACTGTGAGTTATATCCCTCATTTCAAAGTTTTCATAGTTGGTAACCTTCAACTGTTACTTCATAATCGTGGTCCAAGAACCATCTTTGATAATTTTCAGTCTCAATCAGCGGCCTTCACTAGTCTGTTCTTTGTTTCTCTTCAGACCACGCCTAAAAGTAAAATTGGAAAGAAAAAAATAAATTATATCATCATTTAATTCAAAATGCTGTGTTTTCCCTATGGGAGGATCCTGGCCATACCTATTTTTTTCATGTATATGCTGCTTGTGACGTGGTCTTAAACGTAGTATAGTGACCATGAAATTTTAGTATATATAGTCCGTAATTTGCAAAGAATAATATCATTTGTAGTCAATTGACAAGCAAAAGATATTTTAGCGCAATGGCAAAACTCGTAAGTATTTGTACTTTATAATAATTTTTTCAAATAATTTTTAATTATGCAGTAAAATGTAATTTTTTTTTCAACAGGTAGATTTATTTTGATTTAAAAATTATTCTATTTAAAAGATTCTACTGAAACCATTTTTTTCCTTTATTTTCGTACAAGACAATGGCCTTCACTGAGAAAAAAATATATACCGCTTTCATCTAGAATGAATAAGTGGTCATTTTCTAAATCCCCAAACTAGAAATATAGATTTCTGAGCTATGCGTTTAAGGCACGCCAATAAGCTGAATAGACGAAATAATCGAGAATTTTTAGTCTATACATTTCTAGATGGTGAAACAATATTCTGAATGCTTTGTATTGCGAGAAATTCTCGCTTGACTTTCTAGAATTGGGTCATAAACCAAGATTATAATTGCTAAAACTCGCCTCTTGTGTTCACATTTATTTTCGGAGCTTTATAATTAAGTTTGGCTCCTCAAAAATATAGGCAAACGCTCTAGAATACTAATAGAGATTTCTAGAACTCGCTTTCAAAGGGGATTAGAATTTGATATGCGACTATTTTTACTCGAGCCACAATTTAGATTCTAGATGTCAGTTACAGAATTTTTTCTCAGTGTTGGATGTTACTTATTATGATTTTCAATGTAAAAGATTTCGTATAGAAATGCTCATGTTTAGTTTTAAAAATTAATGAATTCCAGTGAAAAATTCTGCTGCTTAAAAACAAATGTGAAATATTTTTTAATTTTTCAGGCTAGTGCATTATATTATACAGAATGTTAAACGCTATCAATACACATAATATTGGATGTTATATTTATATAGATGTAGAATTTTTTATATTTTACTTTGATTGCATGTACTTTAATTAAAATTCAGATTCATCATTTTCTTTGTACTAGTATATGTTACATATCTATATTTTTTTTATGTTTTATTTTATTTTTTTATAATAGCTTTAATTTTTCTTTTAATTTGTAAAAGTTATTATACTCCGATATTCATGTACGTAATTTTTTTACTAATGAATTTTAGTCAAAATTTCGCGTTAAAAAATATATAGTTTTTAAATTTATTATTATTATTATTATTTTTACAAATAATTATTTTGTTATGTTCATCATTTTAATGCTCTATATCAGCAGTCTACCACATTTTTCACTTCACAGATCTATAAATTCATAATTTAAAATCCAGTAAACAGCTAATATGATTTAAAAACTAAAATTTATTTTTTTATAAAATCATTTTATAACTATGAAAAAAAAATGCAATTAACAATAAAACATTACAATGCTCATTTTATAAGAAAAACGTAAATATTTATTTATTCATATGCGAGCGATGCTTAAAATTTTTTGTTCATAATATAACATTTATCGCGGCAGAACGTGATTTTTTTTTTTTTTTTTTTTTTTTTTTTTTAATGAAAAACTCCATTTATCAAATCTAGTAATATATGTGTAATATCGTTAATTTAGTATAATGGGAAAATATAATTTTGACGAACCTGAGAAAATTTCGAATAATCTGATAAATTTAGAACGTTTCATAGTTAAGTATCAAATGCAGGTAAAAAAAAAAAGTTCAAAGCGATAATTATACCTGTTACATACAATTCAAATCATACAATGAAATATTTTCCCCTTTATCCTATGCCGTATCTAGAAAATTCTGACGTCTAATGTCGTGAGTATGAGCGATTCAAACTATCTTAAAGTTAAAATTAGTATTAGCATAATTTCTAGTAAAACATTTAAAAATGCATACAATATCAAGATATTTCTGTAGACCACCAAAATTTTGTGACAGACCACCGATTGGTAATTATTTCCCTATATAATACACATGAGCTTATATGCACTCAAAAATATTTCTCTTTGATCTGTACAAAAATTAAAACAAAAGAAAAAATATGTAAAATAAAGAAGAAAATATTCCTTGCTATATAATATATTTCATAACCTGAATTATTGGTTATACGGTTAGCTATCAGTGTTGCTAAACTAGTGTTTTCATTTAATGACTGATTTCTTTTTAGTTACTTAATTTGTATTTTGTATTTATTGTCAACAGTTCAAGTTATTATTTTTTTTTTTCAAAATAGTATGAAATAACTATTATTTAATATAATTAATTATTGTAATTCCATTAAATTATTTAATCTCTAATCTACCTCACATGAATTATTGAAAAAATTTATTCTTCATTAGTATTTTTTTTTTTTTTTTTTTTTTTTTTTTTTGTGTGTGTGTGTGTGTGTGTGTGTGTGTGAGGGCGTTCTTTACTTAGGGGAAGTTGCAAGATGAGCTCTTTAAATATTTTCTCATAAATATATTGTTCATTATTTTAAATCATTTATTATCTTAAATTTATCCATTACTAATGGATTTTATTTTATCACTTATTTTAAATAATAATTAAAAAAATTAATAAAAATTTTCTTCACTGTTAAGTCTACTTTTATCAAAATATTTTTTTTAATGTATATCTCCAGGATAACTCACCCTTCCCTCCCCCACCACCACCACGTACACACGCATCCGTATTTTAACAACCATTTTAATTAATAACCATTTTAATTTAAAAAAAAAAAAATCATACAATGCTAAATTACTTTATTTTTACTATCCGAGAATATTTCTTTTTTATTTTTAAATCTTTTTTTGCACTTTAAAAGCGAATATAAAAGAGTTAATATATTTATGAAAAAATAAATAAAAAGGTTTTCTTTAGCAGTATACGTATATGATTAATGTAACATGCAAAATTGATACATTCGTTATTTTGTATTTTAATAATTATCATTGATATTGAAATAAATATTTTCCTATATTATCAATTTTCAATTAAAATGTGATAAAGTTTTTTTTCTTTTTTCACTCAAAAATAGACAGTAGAAATTGCTTTTATTTCTAGTATTATAAATTTCTTGACACTAAAAGATGATTGTAAATAAGTCCTTGGGTTGAAAATTCAAATTTATTTATTTATTTATTTATTATTTTTCATGTTTCTTAAAAATATTGTTATATTGTTTCTATCTTTAAGAACCCTAATTTTAAAGTGTTTAAAGATTTTATATAAATTAAAAATACTAAAATAACTTGATAAAAGTTTAAGTGTATTTAATTATTAAACAATGGTAAATAAATTATAATAAATAATACTAACAACATAATTTCCTTATTTAAAAAAATTTATAATAGGGCTTTGTGACATTGTGAATCAAGTATAAATAAATTATAATGTGTAATATTTTGAATTATTCAATTTCTTTATTTAAAAATATTATAAAGTTTCTAATTTATTTTATTCATAAGACGCTTTACTTTATTATCACGTAATCTAATTATAAGCCGATTCATGGTCGAAAGAATCTATAAAAATCGTAAATACTTATTTATTATAAATAATCTAAACAAAACTTTTATTTTATAAGATACGTCACTAAAATGTTAAACTTAAAATGTAGATATTTTAAAAAGTAAGTTAAATAAACGTACAGTCTCATTGAAAAAAAAAATAATAATAATAAAAAATAAAATGCAACTGTCAGGAAAATTATAATTTTAGAAAGTATTTCAAAAATGGCAAGTATAAGGCATTTAACGATGCCACAAAAAGTATTAATTTTAGAATGAAAGTCAAAAAATATCTTAATACGTGAGATGGCAAATTAATTAAATGTTAACAAAATATTCGTGAGATGATTTTTAGGAACATATAAAATTTTTTGGCTGTTTAAACGGAAAATGTGTCTGTAGGCGGCCATGTTGCCAATCGAAGCGAGATGATGGCAAGTTAAGAAACAAAAGTTTTAAAAAAATCGATTTGTACGTGCTCATAACTTAGAAAAGATTAAAAAAAAGTGCATAGCAAAATAATTTCTTCAAAAACAGTGCGGGAACAGTTAAACAAAGTATTTTAAAAACCAAAAGATCTGAAAATAATAATAATAATAATAATAATAAAATAAAGAGATATAATACTTTGTCGTATATTTTTTGACATCTTACCATAGAATAATAATAAAGGAAGAAGGAGCATAAGTGTTTCTAATAAGCTGTTGTGTTGCCACAACAAACAGCGATATTATTATTCTTCTATGGCCCTTCTTTAAGGTTTTGAGTAGCAAAAGTAGCTTTCGCTGGTATTTCACTAGAAGTGGTTTGTAAGCATTAAGAGTATTGCCATGCTCCTTCTTCCTAATTATTATTCTAAGCATCTTACACGGACGTATATCTAAAGAACAAACTTTCATTAAATTATTTATTTTAATTTATAATTGTTGCCAAGAAAATTAAACTTTAAATTTTACATCTACTTTTTAAGATAACACGCGATCGTGAATCAAATCATTAAATTCATATTTTTATTTATTTTTATTTCAAATTATTGCACGCGCACTATTTATTTCCTAATTCAAAATTATTAAAAAAAACTTTTTCGATACCATTTGTAACGATACTGTATAAATTTTCTTTTCTCTTTCTTTAAAAAAAAAAAAAAAAAAAAAAAAAAAAAAAAAGATTTTGATGAAATTCTGGCAAAAGCAGAATTTAGTTTAGGACGGAGGGCTATAAGTTTTTTTTTTCTTCCCAATTATAACATCGCTTTCAAATTATTCAATTATATTTTCGATAAATTTTAGATTTCGATAAATGTCCAACTATCGAAAACGACAACGCAAAAATCGCTGTCTGAGACTAATAGGCCCTCAGTCCTTAAAAAAAAAAAAAAAAAAAAAAAAATTATAAATGTTATTCAAGTAATATTAAGTGCCACATTAGCATAAGATTAAATACCATAACAAAATGTTACGTTGCATATTTTACATTGTACAGGAGAGTTTAGTGTTACATAACATATCTTATATTATTTAAGGATGTTTAGTGTTACATTGTTTATTTTACGTAATACAAGAGTGTCTAATGTTGCTAAGAATTTACGTATTACACATTTTAAAAGCAGCTTTGCGTAATTTATGACTAGTAAATTATTCTTTCACTAAGATTGCTTACCCAAATCTCGCTGAATAGGAAATACGTTTACGGCACATTCAATGTGAATTATGCCTGATATCATTGAATTGCACTACATATATATTTATTTATTTATTTATTTATTTATTTATTTAAACATATTTAAAAGAATACTGCATTGTTTAAGATGCAAACTATTATAAGAGAGTTTTAATACTTTAAGATTTTTACGTTAAATATTAAGTAATATATATTATCAAACCATGTTTTTAACCCTTTAACGGTCCCATTTAATTTCACTCCTCTGCTCAATGTTGCCAAATTTAAGGATTTTTTATTCAATATCCAGCATTAAATTTTAACTGTAACTGTCGCCTAATCACTTCCATTATGTTTATCAATTGTCACTCCTCAAAATTATTGGTGACAGTTGGATAAAAGGGTCCCTAAATTTGTCGACATTGTTTAGAGCGCTTTAGAGCGTCAGGACCAGCAAAGGGTTAATAAGAATATGGCAACACATAAAAAACATAACAATATTTTAATTTACGATTTTTTTCTGCATTTAATTGCTAGATAATTATTATGCTAATGTTTTTTACAAATTCAGCAATGTAAAAACATACATTTTATTTTTATTTTCATTATTATTATTATTATTTTTAATGTATTTTTATGAGTTAAAAATTTTGATTCTTTATTATGGCATCCTGGAAGTAGAGATAAATGGAAAAAATTGTCGAACTATACACTAATTTTCTGAAATTGAATATATCTTAATTACAAAAATTGCAAATGCGATCGGTTTTCTAGTATCTGGGTTAGAAAGCTTGCAATTGTAGTGTTCCCGAAAATAAATACGCTAAAAGTGTTGCGTTATAAATCACTGAAAATTATGTGTATTGTCTGCCTATAATAGAAAACACTTCTCTTGCGTAGAAACATTAAAATTACTATTTGATATCAAATTACCTGAACTAAAATTCCTGAAATTTCCATGCATTTGTGATTTCAAAAGAAAAATAAATAAATAAAAAAGAAAGAAAGAAAGAAAGAAAGAAAGAAAAAGCATCTTGAATATAAGAACATTTTTACTTGAATTAAGGACATTCAATTTGAACTTTATTAAAATATGCAGTTGCGATATCGATAAATCTATAATTGTAATTAAGAATAAAATATAGGTCTGTTCTAAATTTCTCTTTAATCTGAGCCTCATCAATAACCGAGAGTTTCTTCTCTCCAATCAGGTAGTCGTGAGGTGGGAGGCTTGAACCCAGGTCACATTCGGTGGTCTAGTCGTTCAGATTTATACGTAGAAACTTACTTAAATACGGTATGCACCCCTTTAGTAAGACCCCCCCCCCTCAAAACACACACATGCACACGGAAAGTATACAACCCATGCCCAGTTTCCTAGAGTATAGAATCAGCTTTTAACTACTCAATATCACCAGCACCTTTTCTTTATTTATCATTTAATGAACGGAGATTTCATGTTTCAGATGAATAAAAACATTTTAGTAGCATAAGTTTGCATATTAAATGAATAATTTCAGAAACCCATTGCAAAATAATATTTGGTGCAATTCACGAATATAAACTAATTATAGGCTAAAGTTGCTGTTGTAATCTTGTTATTTCATCTGAATAATGAAAATAAATTTTAAAATGAGAATTTAAAAATGATGTACTTTTTTCCCCAACAGCTCCTACTCACGCATGTTTCGCTTATATTATTGCACCATATAGCAAAATCTAAAGGGGGGGGGGAGAACATGCACAGTAAAATGCAGCAGATATGTAATAGTCGATGTAAACTAGTAATATATATTTATTTACATTTACTATATGCCGCTACTCGGAAAGAACTTGTTTATCCTGGGGAAGATATTCTCTGGTCCCAGAAAATTTTATCAAAATTTATCAAGTGACTTTTACATCTTTTGTGTTCTACTTCACAAACACTCCTACTTCTCTTAAAACTTGATTCTATAGCACAAATTTGGTTACTTTTTTATTGAAATATAGATTTACATATATATATATATATATATATATATATATATATGTGTGTGTGTATATATATTATAAGGATGCGGTTTGGTGTACGGTTACGGTCAATTGATTATTCAAGAGTGCCAGACCTGGTTTAAGTCTTACGTTGAGGAGGGTTTTTCTAGGGGGAGGGGGAGGAAGGTATTCATGCCCGTATTCACGCTAGTTTTTGGAAAAAAAAAAAAAAACGGAAAGATTCGAAAGACTAGGCCAACCAGCATGACCTAGGTTTAAATTCGGCATTTTGCATGTTCTGTCTTTTACAGAAAAACCTTTTGGCCCCTGGTAGGCAAATAAGAATTGATTATACTTTTGAAATTATGTTAATTGTTGCTTCACTTTGCTACACTAAACTCGTACAGCATGTAACATATTATTACATTTTTTTTTTTTTATCTTTTTCAGGCAATCTTCGCATTTATCGCCGCTCTTGTGGCTATCTCTTCTGCTGCCAGTTTTGGTGGTGTTAAAGACTTAGCAGGCAACTACTATGACTTCTCAACTGGCCAATACTCCAGTGCCCTGACCGGCAAAGTGTACAACGCTGCTCCAGTTGCTTATGCCGCTCCACATCATGCTGCTCCCGTAGTTGCAGCTCCCTACTATGCTTATCCCTACGGCGCATCTTACGTTGCTCCTGTATGGAAATAGACTGCTGTGATAAAAAACTAATTCTGCACAATGTCAAACGGATCAAGTTTTTACAAAATGTTAATAAATTTGTTGAAAGCGTAAACAATTGTGTGTATTATTTATTATCATTATTGTTTTATTTATTTATTATTTATTTTTGGTTGGTCTGTGTTGAGAGTTAAGTATACCTGGAAAAGTATTTTAACGTGAACAATAATTTAAAAAATTACATTTTTTTTTTTTTTTTTTTTTTTTTTTTTTAGAAATTACGGGCATAGCAATAAATACATTACTGTTATTCTGTAATAAATTTTAATGTGTTTTAAATTAACATTTTTTTTTTTTTTTTTTTTTTTTTACTTTGCTGTTAAAATATTCACTTCAAATAAAGCGTATTACGCATGCATAGTAATACATTTTTTTAATATAGCAAGATTATCAAGTTAGATTAAACTTTAATTTCAAGAAAATTTACTGATTTCTTATGCTAGTCATTTAAAAGGATATTTTTTATTTGTTACTTCATAAAAATATATTAAAGCGACATAACAAAAAGAAAAATCAATAATAAATTTATTGCTGATATACTGTTATAATTTTTAATGTTTTTCCATAATAAAATTATTTTATCGGTACTGTCAAATGACCGATAATGTGTCACTACAAATGAGGTAAATTCGTACCCCAGCTTTAAAGAAAAAAAAGAAAAAAAAAAGAACTGCAGATAAATTTGCAGATAATCTAAAGGTGTTTAGAACAAAAATCTTAAAATCTGCAGAATAACTGCAGTTTGGAAGCACAAAATTTGCAGATAATTCCCCCCCCCCCTACACTTTTTATTGTTCTAAATACCTTCAGATTATCCCCAATATATCCAAATACTTTAGGTAACTCTGTAAACGAAAGATGAATGATTTCCATACCACAATTTACACAAAACATGCTTTTCTGCATATAGAAAATATGTTACTCCTACTTTGTTTAGAGCAGCCTACAGATTTTGTTATGTACTTACCAGAAATTTTTCTCTATACACGTAATGTACTTGAATTCTTTTAGATGTCCCCATACACGGACTATTTGCTTGATTTCAACAAAATGTTTTGTGTAACATGCCTATATGCTACAGATTTAAAATACCGAGTTTGGACTTCCTCTACTATTTGTTCTTGAGATATGCTGATAACATATACAGAGAGAGACACACACACACATATACACAGGTCAACCACTAAAAACACGATTTTCTGATTCAGAGAACCACAAAACATGTAAATATAACAAAAACTTATTTTCAAAAATTTGACTGAAAAAACAATATTTTCTTCATCATATATAGAAGAAAGTATGTTGGGTAAGAGAAAGTAAAAAGACATACAGGCAGATATTTTAAACATGTAAATCCATCTAAGAACGGAAGTCAAAACTTCTTGAAAAATCAAGACTTTCTGCTAAAGAATATAGAAGAAAGTAAAAATGTAACTTTAAATAATTATTTTTCTATCCGAAACCTATGAGTTAAATTTCCTTGTTTATCCAAAGTAAAGAAATTATAAAATATTAAAAAACCCATTTCATATAAAACCAATATACTCATTTTTAGAAACGTTTAATTTTAAGTGTGATCTCTAAACATTTTTGGTATTCGATATCCTATTCGTTACTTTTTATATTTTATTGTTAAAAATTAGTTGTATGTATGAAATAGATCATATATCTATTATATTGATTTTAAATACAGCAAATTGAAGTTAAGAGCCAGTAAAATAAATGAATATAAAGATTTTAAAACAACAGTTTTTTCTTTTAAAAACTATGTTTAAATTATTTTTTTTCATTGTCATTTGATCTAAACTTAAGCTATTTCAGATTCAAAGGGATAAAATTAAAAATGTAAAATTTATATTATTTTAAATTCTGTACGTCTGCTTATTTCTAGCAAAATTTTATAGGTCAGTGAATTTTCTTAAACACCAAACAAAATGATATAAAAACAAAATATAAATAAATAAATAAAATACAAAGCAAATTAGGTTCACAAGCATAATAACATTCTAAATGAATAAGCAAAATTTGACAATTTATTAATCATAATAGAATCTTACCTCTAATTCAACTTCCATTAGTATATATACATATATATATGTATAATTTCTTTTCTTCTTGGGTCATATTCATCACAATTTAGTAACACTAAATCGATCATCTAATTAAATTTAAGCAAATACTTTTTGCCATAAACGAATGGGTGTTTTATCAGTTAAAATAATCTAGTGTGTCACTCACACGACTTTCTCTTACCCTGAAATTTAATACTATAAATACAGGTTGCACATAAAAACGTAATATAACGAGCACTGTTATGTAAACTTGTGTTAAACAATTCATATTAAGCTTCTGAAGAGTTTTATATGATAAATAGTTCTGTGTGAGGGGATAAGTCTCTTATTAAAAAACAATTTATTAAAATTATTATTTAAGAAAAATTATCTTCCATGATAATGCAGACGATTTCCATATTAGAGAAATAGTATAGCACCAAATATAAAAAAAAAAGTCCATTTTATTCTCAAAATTAAAAAAAAAAAAAAAAAGTACAATTTTTTTTTTTCTAAGTTTTTTTTTTTTTTTTTTTTTTTTTTTTTTCATTAAAAGTAAAAAAAAATCGATAACTTTGTTTTAAATTATCGCAGATCGATGGTTCAACCATTCGTTTTAAAGGTATTGGCGAGCTCTTTTCAAAGATACCCATCATGAAAATTTACTCCCGTCGAGGGGGGACTTCCCCCCCAGGGAGGGAGGCGAGGCTCCTACATACATAAAAAAAAAATTCCCAGTTAACTATCTCTATTACAAAATACATATATTCGTTTCATTTGGTTTAGTGCAGTCTATAGACGTTAAACTCTACTTTCCTGCAATTTCCCCCATAGACGTAATGTATTAGAATTCTCTTGATTGTCCCTGTACACAAACCATTAGCTTGATCTTAACGAAAAGCTTACTGTAGCATCCCTATATGATACACATTTAGAATACCAAGTTTGAACTTCCTGCCATAATTTGTTTTTGAGATATGCTGATAACAGGCAGACACACACAGACACACATACAGACATACACAGCGACACACAGAGACATGCACACAGACCATTTGCTAAAAACGTGATTTTCGTATTCAGGGGACCTCAAAACGTGTAAATATAACAAAATCTCGCGTTCGAAAATTTGAACCAAAAACAATACTTTCTCTACCTTATGGGTAAGAGAAAGTAAATAATCTGGTGTGTCACTCACACGACTTTCTCTTACCCTGAAATTTAATACTATAAATATAGGTTGCTGATTAAGAGGTAAGATAACGAGAGCTGTCATGTAAACCTATGCTAAACAATTCAAATTAGGCTTCAGAAGAGTTTTATACGATAATTAGTTCTGTGTGAGGGGGGCTACCGCCACCTTCAACTCCCCGTTTCATTAATGCACCTACATTTATATAGAATTTAATTCGGTAATTAAAAAATAATTCTTTTTTTAATTATTTAATAAAATTATTATTTAAAAAAATTATCTTTTATGATAATGCAGATGATTTCCATATTAGAGAAGTATTGTAACACTAAATATCCAAAAAAAGTCCATTTTACTCTCAATATTTAAAAAAAAAAAAAAGGAAAATTACGATTTTTTTTTTCTAAGTTTTTTTTTTTTTTTTGTTAAAAGTAAAAAAAATCTATAACTTTGTCTTAAATTATCACAGATTTATAGTTCAACCATTCGTTTTAAAGGTATTGATGAGCTCTTTTGAATGATACCCAAAATGAAAATTAATTCCCCTCGAGGGGGGACTTCCCCCCCAGAGGGGAAGGCAAGGCTCCTACATACACAAAAATTTTTTTTCAGTTAACTATCTCTTTTACAAAAAATATGTATTCGTTTCATTTGGTTTAGTGCAGTCTATAGACGTTAAACTCTACTTACCTGCAATTTTCCCCATAGACGTAATGTATTAGAATTCTCTTGATTGTCCCTGTACACGAACCATTTGCTTGATCTTAACGAAAAGCTTACTGTAGCATCCCTATATGATACACATTTAGAATACCAAGTTTGAACTTTCTGCCATAATTTGTTTTTGAGATTTGCTGATAACAGACACACAGACACACACACAGACACACAGAGCATTTGCTAAAAACATGATTTTCGTATTCAGGGGACCTCAAAACGTGTAAATATAACAAAATCTCGCGTTCGAAAATTTGAGCCAGAAACAATACTTTTTCTACCTTATGGGTAAGAGAAAGTAAAAAATAGTGATTGATATTTAATTCAAGGACAAATTTTGCTTTTTAGTGACGCACATCCATTAAAAGAAAGAAAAAAAAAGTTACTCTATTTTAAGCTTGGAGTAACCATTTATTTAACATAAAATTTTAAACTTCACGGTACAGTCGGTAACAAAAGTCTCCGAGCACTAGCAAAAATTCCTATATAAAAAAAGTACACTTAATACAGTTTTGTTAAATAAATCCTTGTCGAATCCTGTTCTTAGTCAGTTTAAGAACATGATTCAACAAGGATTTATTTAACAAAACAGTGTTAACTTTACTTTTTTTATATAGGAATTTTTGCTAGTGTTCGGAGACTTTTGTTACCGACTGTACATCTTTTCATATATCAACTAACCAGTAACACCAGTTTGATTAGCCCGTAATTTTTATTTATTTACTTTTTTTTTTAGGAATGTTTGTTAGTTTAAAAAACAAATTTTACTTTTTACTAACACTATACATTTAAATCACTTCTTTAAACTCTGAATAACGATTTATTTAATGTGAAAATTGACATTCCATAATATATTTTTCATACATCAAATAAAAAATAGGGGAAAAAAGTGAAAGTTAAAATAAAATTCAATCAAATAAAATATACACATAAAAATATTTACAAAAATAACAATAAAATAATAGAATGAAATATTTACAAAAACATAATCATTCTCTAAATGGATAATATGTTACTTTCAGTTCAGTATTACCGAATTATTAATCCACAAAATTAGTCCCGTATCGTCTATAAAAATAATCCCTATATCTGTTATATTCATCTTCATGTCCACTATCAATCTCCTGAGTCACTGGTCTGGTAGTCTCCGTCTCTGGTATAAAAAATTCTCGATCAGGATATCGTTCGCCAAAACCACTGTTCGAGAAGTACGGTGTCGTTACAGGCCTTGTTATGGGTCTTATTATAGGCCTTACTGCGGGACTTATAAGTGGTCTTTCTGGTCGGAAAAATGGACTCTCCTCCAATG
This sequence comes from Salticus scenicus, assembly GCA_963930645.1. Taxonomy (NCBI): domain Eukaryota; kingdom Metazoa; phylum Arthropoda; class Arachnida; order Araneae; family Salticidae; genus Salticus; species Salticus scenicus. The sequence goes on along the minus strand of OZ005649.1, from coordinate 61,677,924 downwards.
GTCCTTTGTAGTCAAAAACATCCCAAAATTGCCGCCAAAAAGGATCTGATGGAGGTCCAAAAAAATGCACATTTTCACTGGTGAAATCATTATTAAAAATCGGTGAACTGGAGAAAATGTCAAACCTTTGACCCTCGCTAGCAGTCGAGGTAGTAAGCATAAACAAACACAGGTATGAAATAATTTTCTAAAAAAGATTTAAAAAAAAAGAATAATTAATATTTGTAATAATTATTAATGAAGTTATGAATATCTTTTAAAGAAATTTAAGAAACCTTACTTCAGCTTCACTGATGTAACCTTTATGGCGAAGTACTTTTAGTTACCCTCCCCCCTCCTCATCACCGTGGTAACCGATGTTGAAGATGATGGGGAGCCCCCTAACTGAAAGTAACTTCGCCATAAGGTTACATCGGTGAAGCTAAGTAAGGTTTCTTAAATTTCTTTAGAATAATTAATAGTTAATAGGACATCGGTGAAACTGAAGTAAGGTTTCTTAAATTTCTTTAGAATAATTAATAGTTAATAGGACATAGTTTGTATTCATAGCTAATTTAATAAATAAATAAATAATATACAAAAGAAAAAGAAATCTGTCTTTTAAATATTATTAATATTATAAGAGTAGAAAGTTTCTCGCATAACAATCTTATGTAGAATGGCATATTCTTATTCATATTAGTTACTCATATTTTAAGAGTAGAAAGTTCCTCACATAACAATCTTATGTAGAATGACATATTCATATTCATATTAGTGACTCAGAAAGAACATTTGAAGTTGCCATTGAAGTTAATAAAAGATTTTAAAATGCTGCACACAATGTCTATTCTGAAACGAGTGAATGCGTTTTAAATGATCCATAAAATGAATCACGTTGAAAGTCTATCGTCCATTTTAAAGTGGAAACAGTAATCTATTTTGAAAATAGAAAGCAAATCTGTTAAACAATTTCTTTTGAATATATTTATTTGACAATATCATAAGCAATTTTATATTAAAATAAAATTGGTCATCACAAATCCTCACAAATATAACATTTAGTAAATTTTAATGTATTTTTAGCGAAACAGTCAATTTTAGTACCAAAATAGAATACTAGAGTCCCAAATATAACTGAGAAAAAGGCCTTTGTTTTGACCATAGATATAGTAATTTATAGATCTATCATCCCCATGTTAACGAGCAAAGATTTTTGATGCCGAAAAAGATTTTTGGCATCAGCCATTAGAGAGTTAAAACTCGGAAACAGTAATAGAATAGAATGGTAATGAATTTTGAAAATGATGAAATATTACGCATCTTTTAAGTGTTCTAATAAACATATGAAAAGAAATGGGGTAGGTTCCATAAATAAGTTATATTCAAGTAATTTATGAAAAACATAATATTTATAATCAGTTGCTATGTTAGTATTATGAGATAATTGCTGTTTTCATATTTAATGGAATACTTTTTTTTTTTTAATTTTAATATTTTTTTAAGATTTTATATTAGTAAGTAATATGGAATTCTCATTCTTTTAAATGTAGCTAGCAGCCGCGAAAGTTTTAATATATAACTAGTATGTTGTGGCTACCACAAGACTTTCTTCCATGTATAATCCTATACAAATTTACGCAATACAAATAATTTATTAAATTATAATTTATTAAAATTATTTTTCATGATTAATGCAGACGATTTTTATCTCAAAGAAGTATAATAATAATAAATGCCGAAAATAAGACAGTTTTGTGTAGACATGAGTATACTAGAGTATAGTAAAAAAAAAAAAAAAAAAAAAAAACGAAAGGAAAACGAAAAGAAAGAGAAAAGGAAAAGGGGTATCTGGAGTTTTTCATCCTCTTTTAGTGCATAAATTTTATTTGCTGAATTACCTATGTGTATTCCCATGTATATTCACTCGGGGAAATACATCCATAGGAGAGTAAAATGGCCGTCTTTTCCCGATTAAAAACGTTATCCCTTTTCCCCTCTTAATGATCAATCTATGTCTTATTACTATATCTATGGTTTTGAAAGCTGCTGACATTTTACATATTTTAAAATGGAAAAAAAAAAAAAATCCTACATGTAATTTAAGATACTTCTTTTTCTTTTTCTTTTTATACATTTTTCAAAACTAATGCTTTTAATAGTCTTTTATTTTGTTTTATTTATTTATTTATTTATTTTGCTAGTATGTTGATTCAATAGCAACATTAAAATAAAAACTTACCTGAAGAAGATTTGAATTTTTATCTTTAATAATTTATAAACTTATTTATATTTTTCTATGATTTTAATAAAAAACATAAAATCTAAATAATTAAAACTTACAGTGCAAAAAAAGTCCACACGAATGATCATACTGTAATAAAATACTCTTTGCTTGTTTTATTTGTTTACCATATATTTCCGCAGAAAAGATGACAAAGGAATCGTAAAAAGAAAGAGAAAAGCCTCCAAAATCCAGGATCATTTTATAGGACAGATACAAGATAAATTAGATTGAAATTGTAAATTAAAGCCATTAAAAAGTAAAAAAAAATCATTCACAAATGCTTAAAAAATCCTGCAAAATACTCACATTCATTATTTAAGGCAATTAGTTCCACAAATGCATCCGTACTTTTGTTGTTTAGAATTTGTCATATAGGGCTCCCATTCTGTAACTAATAATTCTGTACCTAAATTTCTCTTTTCATAGATCACCTGTTTCATTGGCATTTTTTTAAAGCATTTTCAACTTCGTTCTTTTTCTAATATCTTACCGATATCTAACTTTGAGTGTTGCTGCTCATTTGTTTGGGGATCGTCTTATAGGATAAAGATATACTAAAACTGTAAATCCTTGACGGAAATTCATAACTCATCTTATTTTCGGAAATAAACGATATTTATTTATTTATTTTTATCCTTTAACTTTTTAGTATGGTAGTGTTGCTTATCCAATATGCGAGTTAAGCTGATTAAAACGAAAATATTTCTTTAATCGCAAACCATTTCGTCCATAAAAGAAAACCGTCAGTTTAAAGCTGATTAAGTTTTGGAGAAGAATACATTTCTAAGTGATATACGTTTTTGGAATAAAAATTAACCAGAAGACATTCTTTTAAACTTTGTTATACGAAATGTAAAAGTCCTAATTTTGTTACTTTCTACTGCGTCTTAAATCTTCTTTCATGAAGTTAAAAGTCGCTTGAATATTTTAACATAAAGTTTCTTTTGAAAACAAAAATGAGTTTTTTATATTTTGAAACATTGAAGTTTGTGTTATTTTTAAACCTCTAACGTAATGTAATACATTACTAATGACAATATAACGTCATGATTTCCGCATATCAGGATAAATATGTGTAAATCACGCAAACCACCGATTTCTTCCATTGTTGTTAACAATGCGTTCATTACCACATGAAGATTATTTAGCGAAGATACTTAAAAAAGAAAATAGATAGAAAAACCAATTAAAGATGATGAAATTCTAATACAAGAAACGGAACTGATTTACAAGCTACCACCAGAGAGACAGAAAAAAAAGTTAAATAAAAAGAGAGGGAAATAAATATCAAACCCATTTCTAGATAGTGGAAATCTAATTATAATTGTTATACTTCCGTATACATTTAGGATAATTATAATTACTTTTATTATCAAATCTACTTTTAAAGCAAATCAATTGTTTGACTCGAATTAATTATATAAATAGAGAAAACGTTGATATTTCATGTGTTATATAATACAATGCTTAAAATTAATATGTCGACATTTTTGTCTTAGATTATTACTACAATGCTTAAAACTAATTTCGGTTTTTAGAGGATTTCTAACAGAGCCGTTTTCTATAAAATAATACTATTATTTTGTTTCTTAAATAAAATTGTATTTATATTTAATTACTATGGCGTTTGAAGAAATTAATTGTTTCTATCTAAATAAATATTTCTTTTCACATGCAGTACATCATAATCTACTTCATATTAATTTCGTTTTCTAAATGATTCATTACGAATAATTTTTCTCTAAATTAATATTATTGTGCCTCATACATAAATGTCATTTTTATTCAATTATTATTAGAGCAGAAATCCAATACGGCGTTGAATTAATAATGTACTCGGAATAATGAAAATGCAATTAATAACACTACAAGTTTACAGAAATAATTTTGGCAAAATACGATTTGATAATTTTAGTTGATACCATGATAATGGAATATCTCCTATATGGAATTTTCCCTATATCTCCATGGTTGATACGTATGTTTTTTGATGCGCTGAAACCGAAAATGAAATTCGATTTCCTTTATCATGTACCATTGTCATTCAGGATGTCTACAAACACAATTTCTTCATTTTCGATAGTTTCTAGCATGTTTCGATGGAAACATGCTTTAAAAATTACCATATAATTTCTATTCGTGGAAGCGTCACTGAAAGAATTGTGACGATAGACATCCTGTGTTGATAAAAATGTATATTTAATAGGAAACACTGGCTTCAATTTCGGTTCCAAAACACGAAAAGACATAAAGATCAGCCTAAATTATCAAAACAAAATTTCAGATGCGTAGACCTGTGCTATTAAAATATTTTTCCATTCTCCTTATGTCACACAATTATACTGTAAATACAGCATCCAAAACACTGTTGCACTAGAACCTGAATTACATTGAAACTAAATGGCCTTTTTAATCGATTATTCATACCATTTCCTAGTTTTAAAAGCATATTACAGTGGTCTTTTTCAGTGATTTCCAATAAAGTTGAGAAAAAATTATGATTTCGGTAGGACTAACTTCCTCTATTCATTTGTCTATCTATCTATCCGATCTTTTAATTCCTTAGAAACGATATATCTTTCTTAGGTTCATAAGGGTTCATATAAACTGTATTTTGCGGAACTGGTAATTTTTAATAATAATTTTCTATAAAATGTTTCCACGATTAATTAAAAGAAAAATTACTAAATGAATATAGTGATGGAAGAGCCAGGAAAAAAGACTAGCCCAATAGAACTTCTTCATTATATATATTTCTTGTTAAAAATAATATAAATAGGTGTAGATTCCAAATTTAGACAATATGCGGAGTTACATAAAATTAATCTAGTGCACTATTAACGAACAGTGTAGTGCATTAAATTGCTGCTTAAATAGTTAGTCTTTTTTATATGTTTCTTTCTTTCTTTCATCCTTTATTTATTTTTGTATAAAATTTTGTCAATTTGTACAATTAACGAATCTATTAAAAATAGCGTTAAATTTTGATATTTCAAGGAATATTTTACAAATAACGTGAAGATAACAAAAATCAAACAGTTTACTTAAAAAAAAAAAAAAAAAAAAAAAAAAAGTTATAGTATGAAAATCTTCAATACACTATTAACGAACAGTGTAGTGAATTAAATGGCTTCATAAATAGCTAGATTTATTTTTTTTTAATCGGTTTCTTTATTTCTTTTTGTATAAAATTTTGTCACTTTGTACAATAAATGAATCTATTCAAAGTGATGTGAAATTTTGAGACTTCAAAGAATATTTTACAACTATGTCTATATGTCTGCTTACATTTTATGATATATGTAATAATATTTATGACATATATATACATTAATCTCTGATTTTATGATTTTACTTCTTAAAGAATAGCGGTTGTGTTCTGAGTGTAAAGTTTATTAGTTTATTTTCAACATATATCATTTTTAATTATAAGACTAAATGTTATTTATATTATAAGATTAGGTATTATAAGACAAATTTTTAATTATACTACTGCGTTACTCATAAATTACATATAATAATGTATCTTGTAAATTGCTCTATAGGAAAATATTTATTTACATATGACATAAAAATAACGGAATTCTTTTTTTACTTTCAAACAACAACAAAAAAAAAAAAACAGGTCTAATAATTCAGGTCTAAAAAATAAAAATTAGCTGCACGATTTTTTTTTTCTTTTTCGTAAACCTTATGTTTTCAATGAAGCTGAATATCTAAAAATGACCTCCATTTCGGCTATCACACTTTTTTTTTTTTTTTTTTCCCCAAATTACTAGAGACTTGTAATAAAAAATCACTAATTTTATTATATTTGACTAAATATATTCTTTCTGATAATATAATGAACAATTCCTTTTTGATTTTAAAATTCTGTATTCATACCTTTTGCCTGTGAAACTTTTCTTCTTCTTTATGATGTACTGAGTGAAAAAAATGTATATACCGTCTCCATCTAGAAGGAACTAGTCATTATTTAAAACCCTAAACTAGAAATATACATTTGCGAGTTATATGAACTATATTAGGTTTGTTCAATAACATATATATTCAAGCAACGATTCTTATGGTTTTTTGCCGATTTGAAATCTTTAAATTACTTTTCCTCATTTTGCATTTTTCTATGAATTCATGATCTTCAAAATGCTTAAACTTCTACAGATATTAAAGAAAAGACTTAATAAATGGACAGTTCATTGTAAAAGTAGTGTATCTTCATATTTTTTAAATATGTATATTTTCGCTTAAATGTATCACATTTAGTAACATCTTTCATTATAAAAGTGAGGAAACACCAATAATTGCTTTAAAAGCACATAATTTGCAATGCTTAGTTTTTTATTTTCATAAAACTAAAACTTCTAAATATTCATTATAAAAATAAATTTTCTGTGTTACTTCAAATTATTTTTCTTATAATTTATAAATTCTTATACTTTTCGTTTGTATTACACATTAAAATCAATAACTTTTACTGAATCTTGGCATTTTTTCCTACACATAAACTAAAAAAAAATCTCATTATTTCAAAATCTGTTTACAAGGAGATAATTCCTTTTTACAATGAACTACCGATATAGTTACTTAATTTATAGTTTCCATTAAACATAATAATAATATATATATATATTATGTTTTATAGAACCTACTTAAAAAGATTACGGATGGAGTTTGAAATTTATTAATTTGTTTTAGAGAATAAAAGAAAAAAAATTAAACACTGCATGTCTATGTTAAAATATTTTTTACAGATTCGAAATCTTTAAATCGCGTTTCCTCGAAGTTAATAAAAACTTGCATTTTGTCATGAATTCAGGATCTTCAAAATGCTAAAATTTATACAAATGTTTAAGAATTGGCCCATCCCTTTATATATATATATATATATATATATATATATATATATATATATATATATATATATATATATATATATATATATATAAATTTAATAAATCCCACTTAAAGAATTAGGGATAGATTTTGCAATGTATTTAAAAGAAAAAATATTGAAAATAAAAATACAGGTATACTGTATAACCTGTATAACAAAATTATTATTATTATTATTTTATTTTATTTATTTTATTTTTTTATTTTATTTTTATTTTATTTATTTTATTTTATTTTATTTTTATTTATTTATTTATTTATTTATTTATTTATTTATTTCATTTATTTATTTATTTTTTTTATTTTTTTTTTTTTTTTGAGGGGGGGGAGTCAAATTTTTACACAGATACGCATTTTTTTTTTTTTTTTTTTTTTTTTTGTCTCCAAAACTAATTAATAAATTTTAAAATTCATTCGTAATTATTTTAAACCGGTTCTATTAAACATTAAAACAAATATATGAAGTCCTTAAATATCTGTTAAAATATTATCATTCTAAATATCATTAATTCATTAAAAAAAAAGCAAAGAAAACTGAGAAAGCTCAATTTAAAGATTTTTCAAATCTGCAAAAAATATGCCAAAAATCATAAGAATTGTTGCCTAATATATATTTTATTGAACAAACCTAGTATAGTTCAATTTTTATATATATTAAATGGAAATATAAGCTTTTATATGGAACCTTCTTCAGTGGTACAAGTCCCCTTAAACTAAGAAAATTAAAATGTTTCAATATTTTTTAATATTTAGGAAGTTAACAAGACAATACAGAGATACAAAAATTTTAATTTATTCTGGAGCATTTTTAGCCCCGTTTTTCTTTCATACCACTTTTTCTTAAGAGTAATTTTTACTTGTTTTATCGTAGTTATATATTGGAGAAAAATATTCTATAAATAGAGTGGTGCGGATTGAAGGCGGCGCTAAAAATGCTCCGGAATAAATTAAAATGTTGTCAACTATATGACAATATAATTGGTCAATATATAGGGAGGTTTTGGATAATTGAAAGGGCTTACACTGATGTTTATCCTTACATATGAGCTTATAAAGGGGGGGGGGGGCTGAAATTTTGTTGGTTCAAAGGTAGAATGCAGTATTATTATACCGAAACAATATTCGATATCAGCATTTAACTCTAAAAACTTCTTAAGTCATTCATAATTAAAGATTTTCATAACATGAAAAATCAGGACAATATTTCACATGAACTTGGATTATTGGAATTATTGTATTGAAAAAATATGAAGTTGTATGGAAAAAAAAAATATATGAAATTGATACCGATAAAATTATTTTAAAAATTGGGATAAGATAATTGTATCAATTTAGCTGAAGGGAGCCTGTGATTAGTTTTGCCAAATTTACTGACTTTCTTACTCAAAATATACTCTAAATTTTAATTGAAACGGTAGCCTAATCATGTCCAAGTTTAATCGTCCATTTGGTATATGAAATGTCACTCCTTAAAATTATTGGTGATTATTGAATAAAAAAATTGTTTAAATTTGGCAGCACTACTTGTGGATCGCATTTCATTCCATGATCATTATTTTTTCTTAACATAATAAGAAATTGTATGCCTAGCTGCAATAAACAAATAAATGATGGGGAACTGAGCAAAGTTTATCTCCCCCTTTTTTCTAACTCCGATGATTCACATACACACAGAGAGAGGAAAGAGAGAGATTGATTCTAAGCGCTAAAAACCGTATTTTTGCATTTATTTTAAAACTTCTAAATATAACAAAAACTCAGCTTTAATAATTTGACCCCAAACATACTTTCTTTACCTTATATGGGTAAGACAAAGTTTAGAAAAAAATTAAATTTGCTCTTTTAAAAATTTTGTATTCTCTTAAGATATTGTATTCTATTAAGGGTCGTTCCATCGGGACAAACTTAATATTTTCAAAAAGTTAAGGTAATATTTATAATCACATTAAAAGCTTTGCCTTAAAACTCCTTATTTTCTCCTTATGATATTATATATTCATAAATAATATGTATTTAGAACATTAAATTTCAGAATAATTTCTCATTGTTTTTGTAAAATAAAAGTTTGTGACGAACATTAATGTTATGTCCGTCCAAATCTTTATGTATATATATATATATATATATATATATATATATAGAGAGAGAGAGAGAGAGAGAGAGAGAGAGATGTACATAGCACATTAGAAATTAATTCACAGTGCAATACTCAAAATGCTTTTAATGATTTCTGAACATATTATAATATTTTAAGAAAGAAACGAACTTTCATATGATACACAGTAAAAAATATGTCCTATTTGCTGCCAGAAATTCTCTGTAATTTGAGAAAATATGTTTGGCAACGTATTTTTTTTCTTAAATTACGCGTATTTTCTCAAATTACAGAGAATTTCTGGCAGAAAATAGGACATATTTTTTAGAGTGTAGGTTTTAATACTATTATAAGTAAAATAATTGCCTTAATTTATTGAAAATATTACGTTGGTCATGGTGGAAATGACCCTTAAATTAGATACATAAATTACTACTAACCATTTTTTTTTCTAAAAGTTATTTTAAAGAATAAGTTAACGAGGTATATTGATAAGGACAAATTTTTCAGATTTGTATGTAACAGCAAAGAAATAGTTATGTTCAATAAAATAACTTTTTTAAATATACTTCCACTACAATCTTTTTACTTTTTTTAAGTGTGTGTGTCATGAAAGCTACACTGATGTATGTACATTCACACACACACACACACACACATATATATATATATATATATATATATATATATATATTGTATCTTTATTGTTTTAACCTTAAAAAAATAAACAAATAAAAAAGTTTTCAGTCTTACTTTAAAATTTAAAATGTTTGAAAACCGAATAACTATTTCGAATGATTATTGCCTTTTCTTACATTAATAAAAATAATTTAAATTGTTTATTAAACAAATATAATTTAATCATAATACAATCTAAATAATATTTAATTAATAATAAATAACTTTAGAAATTAATTTTAAATAATTTGTGCTTTCATAAAATCTTACCTTTTTCCTATCTACCATCTCGAACAAGTTTATTACTGCTAACACAAGCAACATATGTCTACATGCGTGACAAAATTTTGTACTAAATAAATCTTACTAAGCTTACTAAAATTCACCTTGTTCATATATTTTCCTGGACGTTCGAGTCAAGGTGAAGAGTTAGGGTCGGGTGGAACAACAATGGAACTATCCCTTGCTTACCAATAATTGTATGCTGGAGTGCCAAAAAAGAACAATTTGTTCTACGAACAGGAAATTTGCAAGGTGAGGTGACACAAACTTATATTTTGTAATGGAAATATAAAGGTAACGGCAGGTGTGTTGATCTAAGGTGTTCTGAAAAAAAATTTTTTTTTTTTTTCCTTTTATCTGAAATAAAGCTTTTTTCCATTTCTGTTAGCCGAAGGCAAGTTTGTTTATAGATGCCAAGTATTACGTATGTTAGACATGTAAATAATGAACTTAGAATGGCAAACGGAAGGAAGCGAGTAATGCAAAATATATGACAGGAAATGTATGTCCTTTCTGGATGCATTACAAAATAATATTTAATTTATAAAACACTCAAAATTTTCGAAAAGTATTAGATTCGACATGTTATTTTAATAAAAGAATGGGGCAGATTGCAACATTGGCATTCAGATGTACTACATATATAAAAATTTGTTCCATTCTTTCAGAAATTCACGCTTACTTCTTGAAATTGCTCGAGTACAGTCATTACTTGAAAATAAATCAAAAATTTATGTTCAACGACTTGTTTATTTCTGCAACAAAAAGTGTGTGTGTGTGTGTAGGGGGGGGGGGTGTTTACCCCATTACAAGCTATTTTCAAAATGGTATACCTAGGACTAACAGTTTGTGTATAAGGATAGACAAAATAATTCTAGTACATTGTAGTCTATAGGGGGAAATTTTTAAAAGTGTACATTGACATCCTCATATTGCACTAAACATAATGAAATCAACATAAAATTTTCAAAAGCACACGAATGCATGTTTTCTGTAGTAAAATGATATAAACGGCCTTAATATTTTTTGTGCAGTGTCACACAAAAATTTAGATACATTACAGTCTACCAATAAAATGCTTGAAAATACGTTTGCAGTTGCCCTATGCCATTTTTTTTCTATTTACCAAATTTACGTGCACTGCATAGTGGGACAATATACAGGGATAAATATATGGACAATATACAGGGCTAATTAAAAGCTGTCAAATTCGTTGATTTCTATTTTATGTAATTAATAGGAATATCTTTTAAATTATGTAACCTCTATAGAAGTTTACACTTCAATCATGCGGTCTTAAGCTTATACATATATTTTTTTTTCCCTAATCATAAATATCCTAGCTTAAAAAACTGTTGAAAAACTATTTTAAAAATGCAGATAATCTAAAGGTATTTTGAACATAGAACTGCTCAAAAAAAGCAGTTTCGAATACAAAATCTGCAAAAAAAAAAAAAAAAACTGCAGATAAAGAGATTTTATCACCTAAAATTTTTCTTTGCTCCAAATACCTTTAGATTATCTGAAGTTTTCTTTCTTTCTTTTTTTTTTTTTTTTTTTTAAGCTGGATATTGAGAAATATGAAAAAAAAGTATAATAGTTCCAAGATAAAAAAAACGTTTTAATGTATGTGGTAGGGAGTAAAATGACTAATAATCTTTAATTGGTAAATAATAGAAAAAAGAATAACTCTAAAAATTTACCTATAAGATAAATCTACCGAAAAGATAAAAAGTATAAACAATTACATCAAAATAGTAAGCCTAGTTTGATTTTATATGCAAAACATTTAAATTATTTATTTGTTCACGTTATAAATAAATGCTTCTCTTCGTACGTGTCCAAATTTTGCATCTGACAATAAACAATATCAAATTATTACGCATGCATTGTTAATCATATAAAATGCGTATGGTATAAAACGCAGAAAATTTTAGGACATAAAATTTCAAAGTTAAAAGAGAAAAAAAAAAAAACTCTAGTTATTCTTTCAAATTGATCAAGAAAAAAAAAGTGTTCTTCGTAATAAATAGAAATTTAAATTAAATCTAATATTCTGTGGTTAAATTGGCTGAACATTTTATGTTTAGTGATATAAATGTAACAGAGCTCGTAGTTTTCACCTTTTATTTATATATATATATATACATATGTATATATATTTTATCTGGGGGGGGGGGGGGGATTTTCAAGGATGAGATTTTAGCTATCACTAACCTGTTAGCTATATTTAGCCTTTTTAGTTTATTTTCATACAGAACTTTTTACTTTTTTAAAAAATAGTAATCTCTGGTGATTAAAAGAGTAGATATAATTATTGAATAAAATTAGCGGTAACTAAAAGGCAGAAATTTTTAATTTCTGAAAGTATCCTGAAGAAAAGACGCTGATTTCAAACTCTGAATATAAATACTAAATCACGATTAATTAACAATTTCTATTATAATTTAGTTAATAATTTTGTCATTAGACATATCCTGATTCACGATAATTTTCAATTTATATCGTATATCTTCACAAATTGGAAACATGTGTAGATTCATTGATTAATACAAGTTACGACTTCAAAACGCTATAATTTTTAAACTACCCATCAGAGCGATTTGATATTTTACCAGAGCAATCGTGAGGCAAGGAAATTTTGTTTGGAGGAGGAAAAAAGTAGTTCCAACATGTTCCTATAGATGGCGCTGTCAAGGTAATGTCAGGGGAAACACCTAAATGAACTCATCAAACACAGGAATGTTTTTAGCAACACAATGGAATAGCAGGAAACAATAGACTTCAAGGGTTTACTACAATTTTTTTAGCAGAAGCACAAGAATACGTGTATACAGCGGAAACAGTCATAGTGGAAACAGAAAAAGAGGAGCTTCATGAAACAAATACTTTATGGATAATTAACGGCACATTTTGGAACTTTTTCTTTCTTTTGTCAAACAAAATTTCATTCCCTCACGATTGCTCTGGTAAAATATCAAATCGCTGTGATAGGTAGTTTTAAAATTACAGCGTTTTGAAATCGTAACTTTAATTATAATCATCCTGTATAATAAATTAATAATTACATGGGTTTGTTATGCGTATATTGAATAGAAAACACGAAATATACATGGAAAACAAACGTGTTTTTATTTACAAGGTAGGATGCAAAATGAGTTTTTACAATAAATAACGTAAATATCAATTGTACATTTCATAAATATTAAGACGTTAGCCAAATGCATTTCCAAGTCGATACCCTTTGCAAGTTGGGGTTTTCTAGAAAAGAAAGAAAACAAAATTAAATATTGTTCATAGTATTGTAAAAGAAAAAAAAAATCTCAATATATTACAAATTTTATTAATTGCGAGTGCAGAGACAGAACAGTAGGCTTTACAAAAATAATGATGAAAGATATAATACCTTTAATACTTGAATGACGTTGTATGTTTTGAATCATGTTCGTTGATATTTTAATACGCAAATGCTATAATTTTTCCACGAAATTTAAAGACGTTTCAAATCTCTGAAGAAATTAGTGAAATTTAACATTAAAAGATTTCTCCCTTTTTAAGTTTAAATCAGAAACATTCTGGTTTCTGAATAGTTACACAGAAAAAAGTCTTCCTTAAAAAATCTTTTTGCTTAACTTCACAACGCAAATTTTTACTATAATAAACACTTTTCAGTTATCTAAGCATCACTTTGCGCCAAATTTTAATTTTACAATAAAATTTGTTTCTATAAATTAAGGTTTACTTTACATAAATTATAATTTTTATTTAAAGGATATATATGTGTATAGGTAAATGTATTAAAATATAATTAGTTAAAGCATAATTATAACACAAACGAAAAATCATGCGGTGTGCATTTATCCTGAACACTTTCCAACTGAGCTTACTTGTTGTATCGTATAACTTTCAGTGTTCTTTGCCAACGATATCACACAGCTGACAGAGAAATGGTCTGAAAGGCATACAGATAGGCTAATTGAATTCATAATCACACTTAAACATTGTTGGAAAGCGTTAAAAATGCTTAACGCAAAAGAAAATGCAGCCCTGAGATTCTAATTGCAACCCTTAGTGTATCTGAATATTTTAGTGCAGCCCTGTAAATTGACAGGTTAACTATATTTTATTCTATCCAAAACATTATTCTAGTATATTAACATTTTTTTTTTTTTTTTTATGAATTTTGCACTAGAAAGTTATTTAAATGTGATTTATTTAAATGTCGTCCTAAAACATAACGCATTTTCCTTTTTTGAGTGTCCCTGTACAAAAACCAGATATACAGGACCTATAACTGTCATTTTAAATATGAAACATTCCATAATAAACTTGAATAACAAATATCATTTTTTAAAACTTCTGAAAATATTTACGGATGCTGGAGACGGGGGCAGACGGACGGACAGAGAGACATACAAATTCAAATCATATTCATACTTAAAAATTGTTAGAGTGTTAAAAACGCTTAATGTAAGCGAAAATGCTATTCTAGCAAATTTCCAGTCACATTCCTTAATGTACCTGAATATTTTTGTGTGACCTTGTAAATCTTAATGCTAATCATACTTTATTCTATATAAAGAATTTCTTCTGTACATATGAATAACATATTTTAATTTCATTAAGATTTGTGAAAAGTAAAGGTATTAAAAATTGGTTTATAGAAATATCTCTAATAGAACGCAATGCTTTGGAATACTTTTGTGTGTCCCTGTACACAAATCAGTGGTGATATTTACTCCATTTTCTATAGAAAACATCCAATAATGAACTTGAATAACGTATTTCAATTTCATTAAGGTTTGTGTTAAGTAAAGGTATGAAAATGTGGTTTATAGAAATACCTCTCATAGAACATAATGGTTTGGAATACTTCCGGATACCCCTGTACACAAACCAATAGAGGTATTCACTCCGTTTTCAATAGGGAACATCCGATAGTAAACTTGAATAACGTGTATCAGTTTCAGTAAAATCCATGTATTTTGACGGGAGTTAGAATGCGGACACAGACAAACCGAAGTCATTAACACTTTCAACCTTTTTGGAAAGTGTTAAAAAGAATAAATTAAAGCATAAAAATAACACAAAACATTTATGATTAATTCTATTACAGTATAATAACTAAAACGAGTATACTTTTTAATATGTTTGATGATTCATTTTACTACATAATTCATCTAAAAAAAAAAAAAAAGAAAAGAAAAGAAAAGAAAGAAAGAAAGAAAATCTTACATTTGATAATTTGATAATCGAAAGGAACTAGTTCTTCTTGATGCATATGACCAAAATTACCTCAAAATTATTTTATTTTTTAGGCCTAAAATATATGAACATTTTCACAAACAAATGGAAATTTGCATTTGATGTTCAGTCAAACTGTTATATATATATATACGAGTACAAAACAATTTACGTTCTGTTATAGAGAAAAGGGAAAAAAGCATAATATTAATACTAATTCATTAATAAATTTTTATTGTAAAGAGAACACTTATTGAAAAGAAACAACTGTAGCATTTATAAAATAAGATAAAAATTCACTATGTAATACAAAAATTCAAAAGTCGTTAGGTATAGTTTTTAGAATAAATTGTAACATGACGTATGCTCGGATTTAAATTTTATATTTGTTTTTACAAAGTATCACTAAAACAAATGTTACGTCATCAGCTTTAAATAAATTTTAATTCAAAGCGTCCTTCATGTCATTTTTTTTTATTATTATTATAAGCAGATAAATATTGGTGGCATATGAAGGAAATAGATATTTTCTTTTGAAAAAAAAAAAAAAAAAAAAAATCCTCAAAGCCTAATTCGAAAAATTTTATTTAACTACAGTACTATGTTATTGGACTTTATTTTTAAGCAATCAAAATATATTTAAGAATAAAAAAAAAAGTATAAATAAAAATGAATAAATAATATCTTTTTTTTTTTTTTTAAGGGTTTTAACTTATACTTTTCCCGAAAGAATAAAAAAATCTGTATAATATCCGGAATATAAAATAACAGTCTTGTAAAAAAAAAAAAAAAAAAAAAAAAAAGAGCAAAATTCTAAAAAAAAAAATTACAAAAGCATAATAAAAATTTCTACATTTTTAAGTATTGAAGCTGTATTTAGAAAAAAAACGGAAAAATATTCATAAACAATACTTATATATATATATTACAGTCGTTTTAATTAATACTTTTCCCCTAGATAGGATTAAAAAAAATCTGTATAATTTCCACAATCTGAAATAACAATCCTGTGAAAATAATAATAATAATAATAATAATAAATAAATAAATAAATAAATGCGCTAATTATTTATATGAGGTAAACTCTCATCGTCATCATTATTTTTTTTTAATACAAAAGCATCTGATACACAACTGTGAATGTTTAAATATTTCAAGATATTATCAGCATTTAAACAATGAATTATTAAATATCTCATGCGTAGCGTAAAGTTTACTGACCCATTAAGGCAAGTTATTTTATGCTTGTCACTTTCTTCCAGTCATAAAGAACAACAGCCAAGCATATCACAAATATAATCTGCATATATTTCGAAGCCATTGCAGTTACATGGTTAAACTGTTTTAGGTTACTTCAGTAATTTTATTTCATACATGCAAAAAATATAATTATTAATTTCATCTGTATGTATATCCAGCATAAATTATAAATGTATATGGAATAAGTTTATGTCTATATTTCTGATATCGGACGGATTTACATTTAGTTTGAGTTTGTTTCGAATTGAATTGTGCGCTAATTATTGCTGTATTTAGAAATCTAGAGCGAAGCCTTACGTTTCAAACAATATTAACAATGTTAAAATAACATATCGGATTAAATCAGAACAAGTTAAAAAGTGAGCCTGTTAGGTTCTTCGGTAAGTTTCTGGACTCTATAACTTCTATGCTTCCTTGATATGATTTCGCTCACTTAAAAGATATTTTTAATATTTCCAACATACAGGAACAACATCAAAATATGAATTAAGTATTATACTTATTGTTGTGAGTAAGGTCAAATAATTACACTAGAGTCCTAGGCCAGAATGCTCGCTTATGGGGGCCTTTTTAAAGTTTCTCGAGCCCGAATTTACGCTGATTTCAGAGAAAACCACGTAAAACTTGGAATGGTTAGGCCAGCGAGCGTAACATAGAATCGAGTGATGATAATTAGATGATAGTTAGATGATAATTATTAAGGTTAATATTAATGTAAAATCGTCAGAATAACTACAAAAGGAATACAACAAGAAACAAAAAATCGTTCACCCAGCAACATTAATACTACGAAATACTTTGTAACAATGTAAAGTATAATTACAGAGACAAGAAATTTGTACCAAAAAAAAAAAATGTTTCATGCTCACTCAAAATGTTTTATTCGTCAAATAGAGGATTGACTGAAAAGAAAAAAAAAATCTTATTAACGTCTTTAACTTTGATAAAATAAAATAATTTAAATAATATGGAGTAGTACACCATCACATGTTTTAATGCTAATACTGAATACGAATTTTTCTGACTAACCCACAGATTGTTACTTAAGACTTTCATCGACTTTCATCGGACTTTAAGACATTCATCGGACTTTCTTCAATAGTTGTATATTTTAACTCTGAGTACAACAGAAAAATATTTCGAACACAAAAGTTCTTGATTAAACTACAATACAGGATAGAATTTTCTGGTGTCCATACTTTTTACAATTTTAATGGTGAGGTTTATCAAAAATTCTGAACGATATATATTTCACATAATGCAACTATTTTCAGATTTTCTAAAATCGATATTGGAATATTTCAATAATTTCAATTTCTTTGACAATCATAACGTCACTTTTATACAACAATATTGTGATCGTTTAATTCTTCTCATTCATCCTTTTTCGTTAGAGTTTTACCAATTTTTACAATTTTTTTTTTTTTTTTTTTTACCAAGATACATTTTATTTTGACCTGCTATTCTTGTACAATAAATACAAAATTTAAAATATTTCTTTAATAAATACTATGAAAGGGCTGAAATAATAATCTATAAATATGCGAGAATTAAAAAATAATACACAATCAATATTTAAAAGCACGCGGACTCAGTTCAGTGATCTAATAATAATTTTTTTAAAATGACATTTGTCTGATGATATAATTTTATAGAAAAATTTATTTTTTTAATTTGCATCTTTTCAACTTCTGCAAGTACCATTTTAAACCTGGCAATAATTTAAAGTTATAAACAAAATATGAACTTTCGTGTCATAAATTGACTAAAAAATGCAACAATGAGAAGTATAATCAAACAAGGTACTAAGTATTTTAACAAAAATTATGCCAAAAGGAATAAATTAAATAATAAATTAAAATGCATCGCGAACATGGTGGCAAAAATTTTAAAGTCGCCATAGGGGTCCTATACTAAAGCTGGCCTGCCTGGGGAAGTATGAAAACTGAATTGTCAAATATGAATTTTATTTTAAAATTTTTCTTTGAATGATTTAGGGTTAACTATTATTAGCGTTTCATCCCCCTCTCCCTCCCAACCCCTTCCCCCTCCCAAAAAAAAAAAAAAAAAAAAAAAAAAAAACATAGATATAGTAATAATATATAGATTGATCATTGTGGAGAAAAAAGTAATTCCTTACACTTGGGAAAAGACGTCGATTTTAACAAAATATGTCTCTTCCCGATGAAATACACACGAATATTTTAGCAAATAAAATTTATGAATAATTAATTTATAAAGGTGAATGAAAAACTCCAGATACAGTTTCAAATTCATTTTCCTTTTAGTTAAATTCCTTATAGGAAATCTACCTATTTACAATGGTCCTCATGACACGACTTCTGGAAAATTTCTTCATATCTTCCCCCTAGAACCCAAAACCACCCTCCGTTCAAAATTATGTATACATATGTATGTTAAGTTGTAAGTACTTTTTCCCATGTTAAGTTGCGAACACGATAACTGGAGTAATTTTGATTTAAATTTAACCAGCTCGGGATATGTTGTCAGGACAGTAAAAATCTCGATCGAGTTCGTAGATGGGGTACCCAGTTAAAAGGGGGTTGAAATGGTAGGGGGTGGGAATTTTCCTTTGCCCATAATTTCTTTAATATTGAAAACAGACAAAAACTTCAAATCAGACGAATTGCTGCCTTAACCTAAAGAACAATTTTTATTTTTAAGCTATTTCGATAACTTCAATTGCTTAAAAGTTACAAGTTAAAAAGTGATTATTCGTCAATTGTGATGAAGCCGACTTTTTCTAAAGCTTTACTTGCTTAAATTTATAATCTGAAGCGTACGTCATGAGCAAATGATAATAAAAAAGATCACTGAAAAAATAAAAAAACATGGTAACTGCTTTGATTAATCATTTAAAAATATAAAACTAAAATAATAAGTTAGTCTTTAAAAAATATCGTTTGTGGTGAATAGTTTAGAACGCCGGTTTAGGCAAGAATTTAAAATTTACGATTGAAATTGAGAGTAATACGTTACAGTTTTCTTTGACTTTTTATCTTGTGGAAACAAGATATTGGTCTCTGAAGAGATAAGTTTTCGCGGTGGAAGAAAGTATAATGACGCCAAAGGTGCCATTCTTCATCGCCAAGCTCGCCAAATTTTGTCGTTAAATAACAAATTTCGTCGCCAACTCAAAAATTTCGTCGTCAGCTATCATATTTTGTCGCAAAATCACAAATTTCATTGCTAAATCACAAAGTTTGTCACCAAAATCTCGCCAAATCATACAATTTACTAAATTCGTAACAATTAACATTGAAATTTTGTGCTGCCCAAATGCTCCAATGTAAGCTAATGTTAATGTTATAATTGAAAGTTGAAATTGTAATTCCATACAACGTAAAGAAATCTACCTTTGCCTTTAAGCTTGCTGAGAAGGGTTTTTTTTTTTTTTTTTTTTTTTTTTTCAATACCACTTAATGGCTAATACCAAAGATTTATTTTCGGCATCAAAAATCTTTGCACGATAACATGGAGATGATAGATCTATATATTACTACATCTATGAAAAAACCTAATAATAATTTGGTTTCTGATGAATTAAAATTGATACTGGGTGGTGAAATTGGTATAAGACTTCAAATTGTAAAGGCAAATAAAAAAAAAGAAAAAAAAAAAGAAACTGCGAAAATTTCATAAGGTTTTGCTAGTAATAATAATAATAATAATAATAATAATAATAATAATAATAAACATCTGTTCTTAATATGTAAATGATTCTGTCCTACATATACTATCTATATGCTATTTAAATGAAGATTTTCTGAATCAATCATGCTCGCAATATCAGACTTCAGTATTTTCTGGATTTTAGTACAGTTTTGAAAAGTGTTATAGTTATAATATAGTTTTATATGTAGAAATAGCAATTTGTCATTGTAGTTAAATCTTTTGTCCGAGTTTCTAATAATATGGAAGCAGCTTCAAAAAAATGTTCACTTCCACCCCCACCCCCTTTATAACTGTCTTGTTATAATTAAGAAAACCTAAGCATCGTTCTCCTCTTCTTAATAATAAAAAGCAGACTTTACCGCTGATAATGACGTAATAACTAAGACAGTGTGTTGGAAAAAAGAAAGTAAAATTTTAATCATGGTTTCCATGCGTGCATATTAGCTGAATAAATAATGAAAAAGAATAATTTAACAGACTAATTTACATCACAATCGTAACAATGTATTCAGATTTTTTTTTAAATTATCCATGATTTGCATGGTTTAGGAAGATTAATTCATATATTCGCAATAAATAAAACAAAATAATTTCTATTTTTATAATGAACTCTTTACGATGATATGTGGAAATTTAATATGACTGAGGAAAAAAAAATAATAATAAATTCAAATTCGTAGAATTCAAATAAGTCACGAAAAATTAATAATAGAAATAAATGAATAGACACGTGGTTATAAAAATTTTAATTAACGCGTTACGATGTCATTTTTAATTTTTTGAAGACGTTTGGACTTCAAAACATTTAAATATCATGATGTAAAACATGAACCTATTTGTTTTAAATATCATGTAAACGAGTGTTTAGGAATTCGAATGGGCTCTTCCTACCGTAGTCTGCTCAATCACGTGATAGAGGAAAACGAATAATCGAATTCTGAGAATCGAATTCAATTAAATATTGTTCTTAAGAACAAAAATTTTAATATTTAATGTAAAATAAAAAAAAAATGTATTATTGTGCATTTTTAAACAGTAGAATAATTGTATTTATAAATTTAATAATTTTTAAAAAACATTTTATGTGTTTATTTACTTTTACCTATAAGAATCGATTTTTGTATATTGTAGTGTAACTGTTACATTAACTGATCTAGCAATAAATAATAGCTTCTTGTGGAATGTTTATGGATTATAATTTGAAATTTTAAAATGTTTTCATTGAATTTAATTGCATAAAGGTGTTACAACAAGTTAATTAACTTAGTTACTGGTCTAAATGGATTTACGCCGTACGATATTGCACTGTCACTGATTTAAGTACCAAAAATCAGAGTATAGAACATGTTCTTCATGAACATCAATAACAAACATAAACTAAATGATGATTGTAAATGTATACAGCAAACAAAAGATGATGAATAATGATATAAAATGGATTAAAAATGATGATTTATAAAAAATAACACAGATTAAATACGTTTGATCAAAAATAAGAATAGAAAATATGTTATTTCAGCAATCGCTATAGTTAAGCAAGACTTTGTCTGCTATTTGTTTTTCCTCTATCACGTGACCTCTGACGTCAGGTGGGAAGAACCCATTGGCAAGGTGAAATGAATTTGGAAATAACGTGTAAAAATCAAGCACTGTGCGGGCACAGACCGACTAGTTATTAAATAAGCGTTTGCGATTTTATTGTACAAAATATAATACGCATTTTTAATGTTTTACATCAAGTTAAATTTTATATACACTGATGGTCAGAATTAAGGGAACAACCTGTTTTCTCTTTTTCTTCTTTTGCACATAACTTTTAAACAAATAAACATATGAAAATAAAATTTGGATGGCATGTTCGTTATCATATCATTAACCGAATTTTATGTAACTTTAGCGTAAGTAATAATTTTTAAGCTTATAAATATTAATTTTTTCCCAAAAATAAGCTTTGGGAAAAATAAAAAATTTCAACAATTTTAGAAAAGAAAACTTAATGAAAAATGGTCATAAGGATGCATTAAAGATAGGTGAAGATGCGCATGCATCCATGTGTTAGATTAAAACCGGATCTTTTTACCTGTATTCACTTTTCTGTTTTTTCTTTTCTACGCATATGAATATTGTTTTTAAATATATATATACAAACATGAAAATTTGATAAGATGTTCATTAAAAAACTATTATCGACATTTTTATTATTCTCGTGATGCTCATTGTTTACAAATTCTTATTTTTTTTTTTATTTTTTTTTTTTTAGGTCTGTTATAAAAGTTAAAGAAAATTTAATACAGAAGAAAAAACTAAGATTTAGAGTAACATTTCAAGGCAATTGTGCCTTTATCTATCTGTCATGCATCCTTAACATTACTTTTCATTAAGTTTTCTTTAATAAAATTATTGAAATTTTTCCTTTTCCCTAAAGCATACTTTTGAAAAAAGCAAAAATGAACAATTATTAGTTTAAAAATTATTACTCATGCTAAAATTATGTAAAATTCGATTAATGGCATGATAAAGAACAGGCCATCTAAATTTTATGTTCATATGTTTATTTGTTCAAAAATTATGCACAAAAGAAGAAAACGAGAAAACAGGTTGTAGCTTTAATTTTTAATACCAGTGTAATAATAATAATCATAGTAATAAGGACTCTATTTAATGATAAGAATCAACAGCGAAACATATTCCACATTTATAAAATTAGTATCCACTCATCATTATACTACAAATGTATTTGTGTTTCACAATAAATGATATCAGTGGTCTTCAGGCTTTTAAACTGCGAATTTAACGAATGGTTGGATTTTAAATTATTGATTTGGCGGTCCGTGAATTCGCAAAGCTTTGCGACCTCTGCTTTTGACTATACTCAATCTGTTAAAAGCGGTGTAAAAACTAACTTGTTTTTCATTAATTAATTTTTATTCACTGAGAACAAAAAAAAAAAAAAAAAAAAAAAAAAAAATGCCGCCATCATCTAGAACGAATAAGTCTACTAAAAGTAAGAATACTAAATCCCTGAACTAGAAATATAGATTTCCGAACTATGCGTATAAAGCACGGCAATAAGCTGAATAGACGAAATTTCGAGAATTTCTAGTCTATTTAATTTTAGATTGTGGAACACTATACTGAATATACTGAATACTTTGTACTGCGGAAAATTCTCGCTTGATTTCCAAGAATTGGGTCGTACGTGAAGATTATAGTTGCTAAAGCTCGCCTCTTGTGCTCACATTTATTTACAGACATTTTTTTTAATAAGATTAATCGCGACCATATAGGCAAACGCTCTAGAATTCGAATAGGGGTTTCTAGAACTCGCTTTCAAAGGGGACTAGAATTTATAAGGATGACATGGAACTATTTTTTATAGAGCCATTGTTTAGATTCTAGATGTCAGTTACAGATTTTTTTTCTCAGTGTTCTTCATTAACTGCATCAATTTTTCTACCTTCTTTACTCGCCGTGAACTTCTCCAATGACAATAAAATACATTTCATCATCAAATTCTACATCACTTGATATTAAAGCGTCTAGACGTCCTCACTTTCTGACGACAGTGCACTGCTTTGAACACATTTTTCTAAATTTTGAAAAAAAAAAAAAAAAAAAAAAATAAGCAAAAAATATTTATTGTAATTATTTTATTTTTTATCCCATTTTCGTAATAACAATAAAAATAATCTGGCGTGTTACTCACACGACTTTTTCTTACACTGCATTTCAATACTATGAAGATAGATTGCAAATTAAGTCGTAAGATAATATGGTAAGATAATAAAGTTCAATCTGCTTTAAAAATAATCTAACACAGGTACAGGGACAGTTTTATTTGACACATAATTCTGTATTAGGGGGACTACCCTCCCGCCCTTTTAATCCACCCTTCTATTATAGTGGCTGTATTTATTTTAAAACAATTATAAGATAAAAAAAACTTTTTATATACCATGTTTTTAAATTTTCTGTTGAATCTATAGAGCTGCATTAGCACTTTTATCAATGTGTATAAAATTTTTAAAGTGATAATGACATCAATTTTTGTGCGATAAATAATTTAACTTTTACATTTTTTTAACGTTCACGTTCAATTAAATGTATTCATTTTTATGTCAAAAGAAAATGAACTCTTTTTTTTTTTGGCAACAATTAAATTATAGTTAATACTTTAATGGCTGTTTTTGAAGCTATAATCTACATAAAACATTATTTTATGCATATAACAAAATGTGTTTATTCCATTTTGTTTTGGGCAACCTATAGATGTTACATTGTACTTACAAGAAATTTCCCCCATAGACGGAATGCATTTGAATGCTCTTGGATGTCCCTGTACACCAACCATTCGTTTCATCTCAACGAAAAGTTTAGTGTAGCATTACTACATGATACAGATTTAGAATACAACGTTTGAACTTCCTGCTACTAATTTTTCTTGAAATATGCTGATCATAGACACAGACATACAGACCAACCGCTAAAAGTATGATTTTGAGATTCAGGAAACCTCAAAACATGTAAATATAACAAAAATCCAATTTAGAAAATTTTATTCAAAAACAATATCTTCTCTGTCATACATATGGGTAACAGAAAGTAAAAATCTATCCGCAATTGGAAAAATTTATTAAATTGTAAAGCCTTTCTTTTATAAAGATACGTTAATCTGCCCTTCATGGAATATATAGACTTGTGCTATGTGAGAAAAATTACAATTCTAGAATTATAAACTTATAATTACCCTTTTTTCAATATAAATGATGATGACTATAATCATCATCGTGACCGTCATCCGCAACATACTTGTATACAACATCTTCGTGGTAAGCAGGTACAAAAGGTATTTTATGATGATACCTCTTGTCGTATCTCACACTCGTGGCAAACGCAATAGGGTGGTGGTCGTAGTGTTCATGTCCGTGATATCCGTGAACGGGATGGATTTGGATGTCATAGTCATGTATAGATAAATCTGAAGCAGACGATAATGCCAAGCAGCATACAAATACCAGAATAATCTAGAGAGACAGAAAAGTATTTTTCATGTGTAAGCAATGAAAATTTAAGCTCAGTATAAAAACTGTGAATGCCATTATGAACATATATGTATTGAGCATCGTACATTTCGAATATTAATTTAAAACTAAAATAGATAAATTTATCTTTATGTACCTAAATTATGGGAAATATTTTATTGAAATTGACAACATAATTATAAGCCTTTCGATAGAAACAAATGGAGATTGTATAAATAATTTACACATTAAAAATAAATTCCCATAAACCACAAAAAAAATTAAAAGAAAAAGTTAAAGTGCAATTACAAAATATAAAATATTTAAATTAGAAGTCATTTTTATCTTTTTCTTGATGTTGTTGTTTTAAAATAGAAAACTGCGTTCAATTCTGTTAAAAAAAAAAAAAAAAAAATGAATAAATAAAAAATGAAACTACCTTTATTTTTATTTTTTAACTGATTTTTTCTAGATATGTTTGTAAGTTCATAAATATTCTTCAATAGATGTTAAAGAACATTTACACCAAATTTGTAGTTTGGGTGCGTTAAAAACATTACCAATAAACGTTTTGACTCTTTCGAATATAAACGTTTTATGGAATATCTAAAGAAACACATTAAGCAATCTGTTGGAACTTCAGAGGTGTAAAGAACATATAATATCGCATATATTTCTGTGAAAGCTTTGTCCCGTAATCTAAAACGGGACAAATAACAAATTAAAGAAAAATAAAAATGTTTGCGATCGCTCTGTAAAATAATGATGCTTTAAATATTTTTTAGCTGTAACATGCAATTATAATACTCCTTTAAATGATTTAGAATATTTTCTATGAGAATAAATAGAGATAGAAAAGTTTTCCTAACAAATAAAATTTGTCAACGTTTTTTGTTTATCACATGTGGGATTTTCAAACCAATACTGTGATCTTTTTAAGAAACTGCCCATGTTACAGTACAGACAACATAACTGCAATCAAAACACAAAAGTATTGACTATCTGAGGAAATATGTACATTTTTACTAAATAATACTTAACTGTACATTCCCAAGTATTAACAAAATTTCGTTCGCATAATTTAATAAACAAATGTAGAGAGTTACTCTCATAACAATCATATGTAAGTATCGTCAAAATTCAAAACAATATCGTCGACAGAATGCTTTGAATTTCAAGTACTTAAAAAAAAAAAAAATCATAAGTCCATAAGTTGACCTATCCAAATTTTTATTTTAAATCAACGTATATTACCATTAACTGATTCTAAATAAAAGTTTATAGAAATTCTTATTTTTTTTACTTCATTTTGAGAGCAACTGGAATTCAACTCATGATATTTATAATTCTTTTCTAAATTTTTCCGATATTTTCATTTTTTTAAATAAAAGTATCTTGATAAATTTCGATAATAAATTATGCAAAAAAAAAAAAAAAAAACCTTATTACTGCTTTACTCATGTGCATTTTAATAATATATAGTAAAAATGCTGATATTTCATCAGATATTTAGCATATTCTGATAGCATATTCCAGAGAAATTTTGTGCAGCTAATATACCCAATATTTTCAGATATGTTCCTGAAATATATCAGAAACTACCATAATTAAAAATCTACTAAATTCCTGAAATCTGGAACGTATCATGGATAGAAACGTGTTACTCCCAGGAACATGGAACCAATATAAATATATTTTCGAATAATTAATCCTAAGTTTTTACTTTCTCCTAAATTCAATAGTATTGGATTCGAAAAAATTTCCACTTCTGGTTTTTAATGGATTTAAGCGTTTTGAGATGTCTAGAATACGATTTGATCATTTTTTTTTTTTTTTTTAATGTTTATCTGTGGGTTTGTACATGTATGTGACACCTTTAAATCAAAATTAATGCACCTTTCAACTTTTGTTAATTAGATTTTTGTTGTTGTTGTTGTTGTTTTTCAATACGACCGCGTAAGGAAAAAATTTCATAGTAATGAATAAAATCAGGATTATTTTTAATCAATCAATATGTAAATTAAAAAAAAATATTTAATTAGTAATATTCAACCTGGATAAAATTTTTGCATAGGTGGAAATATCGTTTCTGTCCCTGAGGTCACTGGAAGCGTTAATTTTTAATATGTATTTCTTCAAAAGAACTTGGCAGTACCTCTAAAATGATTGGTTATATCATAGGTCTGTAATATATATTTTTTTAAATGTTATCGATTTTTTTAATTTTTGATAAATAAATCCTAAAAATATGCATTTTTTAAAGATACTGTCTGCAAGGTTAAACCGTCTTTCTACATTTAGTGCCTTGAAATGAAAATCGTCTGCAATCACTGTGGAAAATATTTTTTTTTTTTTTTATAAACAATAATTTTAATTTAAAAGAAAGTTTAATGTGTAAATTTGTATAGGAAAATACAGAAAATGTTTTCTAATGGTCATAATGAACTAGTTTCGACTAGGCACAAAAATGCATTTAAATTTTTCAGCGAATTTTCAAAACTAAATAAGAATTATTATAAAATTCGCTTTTGCAATTTTGTTTCTTAGGATTTGGAGTACTATAGTTCTTAACAAAACCCAACCTTGTTTAGATGTTTTCGTTACTTTATCGCCTATTTTTATTGAGACTCCAGAAAGAGATAAATCTTTAGCGTTTAAATAATTTTAGCTCTTAAAATTTTCCTAATAATTATATTTATTATTATCTATTAGATGGAAAATTCCTTTTGGGTTATTATAAAAGAAATACAAAAAGCGTTTAAAAGTAAAAGAAATCGCTATTGCTTCCGGAGAAAATTTTTAAAATGTACTTTGAGGTACTAATTTTATTTAGAATTTTATACATAAACATTGTAATTCCTTTTGGGAGGTTTTTTTACCATACGAATGCCCAAGCTAAGTCACGATATAATATACACGTGAAAAATTATCAAATTGTTTCTAAATGTCTGAAAATCATTAGATAAATATTTTTCTAGCATTTTAAATACAGTCGAACCTCGTTAACGTGAATCTCAGGGGGACTAAAAAAATTGTTCATGTGATCAATAACTAAACTAATCTTTATATTGATGGGGATCGTAGAAACAGTTCATGTTAAAAGTAACGAGGTTCGACTAATTAAATAAATATATATTTATAATATATTTGCTAAAAACAGCATTTAATAAAATTACATTTATAAAAACCAATTGCAAAAATACCACATATTTGTAAAAATACGTATATTTGCCATCTTCAGGTAGGTATGTGAGACTAAAATGTTTGTTTTCTTACACTTTTGCGTATAAAGACAATGTAATTCAAAATACTAAGTTTTTTTTTTTTCTTTGCACTGAGTCCAATTTCGTAGAGAATTCTAAACTAAAATCACCAGCTGCAAAAACATTATGAATCAAACTCACCACATCGTAAACCTAACAACAGATTTTTTTCCAAATTTTATTTATCGGAAACAACACCAAAATATTTATTTTAATAACAATAAAATTAGATGCTTAAGACTTATTACTCTAACTAGAATTCACAATATTTAAATTGCATAGTAAAAATATCTATTCTTTTTTTTTTTTTAATTGCTTCAAAATTCAAAAATAGAACTTTTATTAATTATATATCTTTTAGGATTTCATTTTATATTCTGACTACTTGCTAAGTTTAAAATAATAATAATAATAATAATAATAATAATAAACAAAATAAATAAAGGAAAATAAATACATAAAAGTTTTTAAATAATTTTATTAATCAATTTTTAAATAATTTTTAAATAATCAATGTCCACCAAGTAAAAGTAAATATATATATATATATATATATATATATATATATATATATATATTTATATATAGTAGATTGTTCATTCGTTTAATCCATCAATAATATTTTTTTAAATAAAAATAATAAGAATCAATGTAAACACAGAAAGCAGTCTTACCAGATGTTTATCCATCGTCACCAAAGTTTTCAATATTTGCGTGTAGTAAAAAAAGACAAATGAACTAAATACCTTAGCATCCGCTGAAGATGTTTATATACCACTCCTCGTCATCAATGATGGAGAAAAAACTCGATCTACTTTCTCCAGTCCCTCCCCTCCATTTCCGAATAATGAAAACGAGGTTAACTGATCAGCTGTAGATGAGAATTGTTAGAGATTTTAACACCTCAAGTCAGAGGTATTCAGAAACGAACCAAATAAAGAGGGGAAAGTGATTTGGATACAATCTATTAAATAGAGTGAAGGAAATAGTAAATACTTGAAGATAAAGAGAGACGGAAAAAAGTAAATGAGCGATGTGTTTTAATAGGGGTTATCTCTATTAACTTCTTGAATTACATGGTTAAATATGTAAGTAACAACATTTGGGAGAAATTGAGAAATTTCTTTCATGATAAATTCCATGAATAGCTGAGGATAAAATAGTTCCTTTTCTCCGACTATAACTATGTTCCCCAAAGGAATATATGTTTTACATATATATATATATATATATATATATATATATATATATATGTATATATATATATATATATATATATATATATGTATATATATATAGCGATAATATATATATATTGAAACCACGATCTATCGTTCTTGCATCCATCGTTTCCCCGCATTAATCGCTTTATTTCTATGTTCCCTGCACAAATTGTATTTAAATAATGCTAACAAATCCCGCATGCATCGTGCTTCAAAAAGTCATTTTCCCGTATTTGTCGTCGTAAAATTTTTCTCCTGACCTTGTAAATATTTTCTCCTGAAGATAAGCGGTTCTATATGGCTTACAAACTGGAATTATTTCTTTCATCCCAAAATAACTGTTTTCCCCATTTCCATGGAGGATCAAAATTGTGATACCATGTCTCCGGACCATCTATTCATTTTGTAATTTCAACATGGCAGGAAGTAACCTCTTCAGTAATCCAGATAATTGTTTCGTGAAATGTGGTTACGTGCGAAAAAATGATGGAGAATACCAAACAGAAGGGCAAGAAAATGATCATGATGATGATAATGAGGATAATGCAGATGAAAAGTGGTTGCGTGTAGCATAGGATGCGTCTGGTACAAAATTTAGTGATTAATATTTGCATTAATCAAGACGCTGCGATATATATGGTAACCTAAAGCATAGAAGAAATGTGTGATTTCAAAAAATAAAAATAATGGCGCAGAAACAGAGAATAATTTTCCCGCTAATGACGTAATTATGGCGTTTGAAAATTCTCGAACTTTTATATGAGCACATGAAATTACAGAAAAGAACCAGAAAAATGATGTAAATCTGGAAAAATTCCTGTTTAATTTATGAAATGAACGAAAAACACAACATAAAATTACTGATTTTAAAAAATAAATTTAACCTTATATTCTACAATATTTATTTTTTTGTTTGACAGTTTGTAAAGTAACAAATTAGTATATTTATTAATAGTATACTGTATACATTGTGCGTTGTGTACTAATTTATAAACATTGTTTTCTTTGTGTTTTGACTTTAACCCGCATTCATCGTTTTCCAGCTTTCATCATTTTTTTTTTCTCGCAACCTGTGAAAAATGACGAACCGAGGTTCTACTGTATATACAGGATGGCCATAATTAAACTGCAAGTGTTCAAGGGGTGCTGGAGAGAAAACTACTGGGAATATAACAGTGAAATTTCGTATCTACACATTTCAGAATATGCGCAAGTCAAATATGAAAAAAAAAATCGATATTTTCACCCGATAGATGGCGTTGTACCGCATTTCTGTGCTCACCGGTGGCATATACAACTTCCAAAACCGATAGACAAATGATATTCTACTGATATAGTATGATATTCTAATAATAGACTAATGATATTCTAATGATATTCTAACATTCTAATGATATTCTAATAATAGACTAATGATATATTGACATAATGATATTCTAAGAGGCATATAAACAATATAAAACATCACTTACAGTTTATCAAAATTCCATACAATTCGCTTCAGTAATTAAATTTTTACAGTGTCGTGTAATCAAAAATTAACGTAAATTAAGATCACAAATTAAATAATCCACAAAGACGCTTTGTAAAATAATTAAACCATTATTTATTCAATGAAATTATCACATGATGTGCTCAATATGCGAACCACCAGATGCAACCACATGCTGAAAACGTAAAACAGCATGGTCCACCGTCGCATTTAAAATCTCTGTTATAACACACCTCACGTGCCTCGTTATGCTAGATTTCAATTCAGCAACAGAAGCATGTCGTTCTCTATAAACCATATATTTCAGATGTCCCTACAGATAAAAATCGCAAGGATTAAGGTCCGGTGAACGTGGGGGGGCCAAGCGTTTTCCAAACCTCTGCTTATGACTCGGTCCGCACCAAAGATATCATGTAGCAATTTTTTAACAGGTTTAGCGATGTGATGGGGTGCTCCGTCCTACATAAATATCGTGGTTTCTAAACAATGTCTCTCTTGTAATGCTAGAATCAATTGTCCTCTCAGCATCGCACCGTAGCTAGTCCCTGTAACACTACAGTGTTTGGGATCACTTGGAGTTGAGGTTTCAAAGAAATGTGGGCCCAAAAGAAAATCACAAGTCATTCCTCACCATACAGTTACATAATCGGAATGGAGGGGTTTTTCACGTTTAGCGTATTGGTTGCTCATTTTCCATATCCTGCAGTTATGTGCATTTACACTACTTGATAGTGTAAAATGCGCCTCGTCTGTCCACAAGATCCTCTGTATCGAAGTGTCATCCTCACTGATTTTCGACAGGACAAGGTTTGCAAAATCAGTTCTTCGGGTGTCATCATGAGGTTTCAATTCTTGAAGCATTTTAATTTTATACGGATAACGCCGAAGAATGTGGCGCAACACTTCATGCACAGTTGACCAGGGAAGAGATAATGTCCGAGCCACACTTCTTGCGCTCACTTGTTGCAGCATACTGGCTCCTGAACTGCTACTCGTAGTAGCAATAGTGTCATCTATTTGTTGCACTGTTTCCGGTTTTACGGGACGCCACCCTCTTGTGCCTGGAATAACGCCCAATTCTCCTGTTTCTTCAAATTTAGAAATCATATTTTTCAATCCACTGACACTCATTGGACCTCTTCTTAATCGTTTCATACGCCGGTATTCTTTCTGAGTAGCTGAATGATTGCTACCATTCTGATAGAATATCTTCACTAACAATGCACGTTCCTTCTTATTCAGAGTCATGATTGACCATTACTCAATGTCGTCTTGGTTTTATACTGTTCGATGGGCTTAAAATTTGTATATATGCCGTCGATAAGCATTAAAACACGGCACAGCGCCATCTATCGGGTAAAAATGGCATTTTTTTTTTTTTTTTTTTGCATATTTGACTTGCGCATGTTCTGAAACGTGTAGATACGCAATTTCAGTGGAATATTCCCAGTAGTTTTCTCTCCAGCACCCCTTGAACACTTGCAGTGTAATTATGACCACCCTCTCTCTCTATATATATAGTGATAATTCATTTACGGAAAAATTCCCCTACTATATAATAACTTCCTGAAATAGATTTTTTAAAAGAAAAAATCCCCTTTTTCAGGTTAAATAATTCTATCAAAATCCGATTGCATGTATGTTTAATTATCGCCTCACGAGCAGCTGAAAGCAGAAAAATACAAAAATATGCGAAATAACTCAAGGATTCCGAGTTGACAATTTAAATTAAAATATTCCTATTAGTTAAAAACATATTAGTTTAAAACCCCAAAGTCAGTAGAAAATATAAGTAGCACAAAATACTTCTACAAAAATGTTCGCCTATAGCAGCGCCAAATGCCTGAAGCGGTTGGGCGGCAAAATACATCTAACTTCAGCAAGATAGATTAGAAAAACCTTTAAGCCTAAAATTATATATAATTACCGAAAACGATATTTTGAGCAATTTCAATAGATTAGATATATATATAGTGATATAAAAATAGCGTATTATTATCATTATCACTTTTATTATTATTACTTAAATTTATTTAAATATAACGAACAACTAAGTCGGTAAAACCTGTTAGTATTTAATTTAAACGTTCAAAAGTTTTTTGTAAATTACTTAAATTATTAAATTATTAAATTAATTACTTAAATTACTTAAGTAATTAAATTTAATTAATTTATTACTTTTTTACTGTAATTTATTACTTTAATTACTTAAATTATTAAATTTTTCTTACATTATTTATTTACAACACATTCTGCAGAAAATCTCCAATTTGACTGCATAAATTTTCTAATTAAAAATTGCTTAAAGAATTTGTATAAAATTTTATGGTGTAAATAGTATATAAATGGTGTACGAAACACAAATCAATTTCATTATTATTATTACTATATATTTTTTAATGTGGGGGAGGGGACAATTAATTTGTAAACACTCATTAATAATGTAAAACAAACATAATCTGTACAGAAGTAAGAAAAATTTGTATTTTTCTAAATAATTATATTACTATTGCAATAGAAACGGGATTTTCACTGTTATCTGTATATATTTTGCAGATTATTACAAAATGATTATTACATTACTGCAGACTGCATTACTGCAGATGAAGATTATTACATTACTGCAAAATACGTCTTCTCCCCGTCACCACCGAATACATCTGGATACATACGTTTACAGAGCTGTGCTTTTGACCACAGTACACTTATAATTTAAAATTACTTAATTTAAAAAAAATTCCGCTTGTATTAAAGTGTGAGGGTTTTATTTAATTAATATACAATTTTATACCATCAATACTGTTTATTTTATTCTCCTTTCAAGTGTAGTATATCTTTTGAGTTACCCTGTACGCAAGATATCCGTAAGCATACGTTAGTGTTACATAAGATATATGATATGCACAAGATCTATAATAAAAACGTAGATACATATGAATTAAGAGAACATTCAATACAAAAGCATTATTTCTCAGATTTTGTAGATAGTGCAGTTTCTTATAATAAATTTTTGACATATTAATTTTAGTACGATAAAATTTTGTAGATAACGAGGTGCATGGAATAAAAAATAAGTACAGCATTGAAAGATGTTATTCGTCACAAATCTAATTAGCACTAATTGTGTCAGCTTGCAACCAAAGTAAAGTGACAACTAAAAATTAAATTTGTTAAAATAGATTGATTTAATTCAGCAATCGAATTTTATTATGTTATTATTCACTGTACTATTTTAATATTTTAAAATTTTTGCGGGATATATTACATTCGCGACAAAAAATATTTATCTATTTATATTTTTGCATTCTGTAATAATCTGCAAAATTATATACAATTGAGAGTTTAAAACTTATTATTATGTAGCATAAATTTTATTCAATTTTAGTGTCATTTTATCATTTCATCATTGCTTTAATATTTTATCATGACTGTAAAAAAAAAAAAAAAACTGTTAAAAGTACAGAAAAAATCTGGCAACTGGGGTGTCAGTATTTTTCCTTCAAATATACTGGACAAAACTGTACTTTTAACAAAAAACTTGTTTGATTTACAGGATTCCTGTGTAAAATATATGTCAGTGATACAATTTTACGGTTTTAAACTGTATATTTCACGGAGAAATACTGGCACCCCAGGTTTTTTTTTTTTTTTTTTTTTTTTTCATTGTACAGGTCATACATATGTTTTCATTTAAATTATTTTCATTTTTTTTAATTCAAAATTTAAATTATAAACGGAATACATCCAGATGTGCGTCTGAACAATTTGTTACATCCTCAATTTTAATTGTTGACAAATTTTTAAATCTGGTATTTTGATTAAATAAATATATATGTTAAAATGTATTGTTTATTTCCTTTGTTTTCTTACAAAAAAAAAAGTAAAAGTAAGTTTACTTGTTTGATTAAATTATTCATTGAATGTAAAAATAACATGCGTTTTTTTTTAAATATTATTTCCTAAGATGAAATGTTTTAAAAAATTACATGTGAAAGTGAAAGCTAAACAAAACCTAAATTTTACCTCTTACCTTACAAAATTCTTCTATTTTAACGTTTTAAAACCGTACCAGTATTTAATTGGGATTTGAAATACAGCTTTTGCAATCAATTAATCACATTATTTTCTAATACTTCCTTTTCAGTTCAGGTATTTTAATGTCTCTTTCTACATTTAATAACCTTTCTCAGAAGAAAATGCGGAAACTATATCATCCAATTTATCGTCTGCTGAAGTTTATTTTACCGTATGTACCTGTGTTGTTTTGTAGAACATTGCGTGCACCATAAAATTTGTTACAGGGCATAGGTGAAAGTTGGTAACAACAATTATTATAAGGCGTTCTGCTCTACTAGACAAAATCTGTGAAAGACAATTTTTTTGCACGCGACTAACGAACGTGGTTTAGAAAAATGACATATTGTGTAATTGCAGGAATGTATGTTAACAGCTTCTAAGATTGAAATGGAGAAATAGAAAATTTTCCAGTTAGAAACAGCCCTGAGAATCTTTACCAATTAGAATTCCTACAGGGCCAATGATTGACTCACTGTTTTGTGTTCATTTTCCAGTTCTATATGTAACACTAAAACGGATAATTGATTATCATTTCTCATTTTCATGGCAGACAATTTTCAGAATGAATAAGCGCTTTGTGCATAATTAGTGTCAAGTTATTTCATAGTCCTAATAAGTCAGAACATTTCTTTTTCTTTCTTTTCTGAAATTGTAAAAGGAAAAGTGATTTAATATATCCAAATACAATAAATAATTTGGTGTAAATCATACTTTTTAAGATATTGTAATGATGATAAATAATAATAATAATAAAATAAGTGGTGTTAGTTTAAAGCAAATATGAAAATTTTTAACATGTAATTATTTTTCGGAGACATATTACAGAAATGAGCTCTATTTAAAATCATTTTTATGTTAAACATTTTAATGCATGCAATTAGATTATTTTATTTTATGTGTGTGTATATGTATGTGCATATGTATGGTAACCGTCTTTTCTCTTTCTCTCTCTTTCTTATTTTTCTTTTACTTTCATTCCCCCCCCCCCTATCTTATAAGCTAGCTTTGTGCTATGTTCTTAAGATTTATTATATGTTATTTGAAAACGTTATCTCTCTTCGCAGAATTTTCAGATGTAGCCTTCCTAGTATTGCTCATAAATACGGGTTAGAACTCCTTAGAAAGATACCAACAGTGGGCATCTACCTATGCCTAAGTCCATTATGTAGACATTAGTCAACCCACAACAACAGTAACAATAGCTCCTGCAATGCTTGAATATATATATATATATATATATATATATATATATATATATATACATATTATTGTATAGTTAAAAAACATCATATGCAGTATTAAATAGCAAGCAAATGTGCTGCATGAAGTGTTGCAGTACTCAGAAATAAAATATATTTTATATAATATTTTTGAAAAATTATACCTGCAGTTTATAATTCTTATTAAAACTTGGGTGTATATTCTACCGTAATTTAAGGGTACAAATCTGAAAAAATGAGTTAAGAAGTAAAAAAATACATATATTCTTTATGGCAACTGTACTATTGTAAAATAAGTCTTTTTCACAAGGCTGTAATTTTTTCTATAGTTCAGTACAGAAGATGTCCAAATAGGCTCTAAACTCATATTTTTTTTTTTCTTGTAAATCCCATGTTACCTGGTATAATAAAGAATCCTGCAATTCATTAGTGAATATTGAAAGCTAAAAGCTTAAGAAATTCTGGATATTTTGATTAGTTACAAATGTAGTTACAATATTTAAAGGGTCTAAGGGATTTTAATCTTCAATAAATAAATAAATAAAATCGATTTTTTTTTTTTAATGTTCATATGTGAAATATTCTGGGCATTTTCACACTTCATTTATGCTCCTACGCACTTTGGTTCGAAAGTTATAAGAAAATTTTATAACTTTTGCTAGGATTTAGATTTATGGCATTTTCAAACATAAACTCTAATTTCCTCAATAACTTTTTTCCCCTTTATATTACTATCCGCAAGTTTTTGAAAAAACTACCTCATTTATTGTTTTAAACTTTGCACACACATCTTTATAAAATATATCTACAAAACTGATTTAATAAAACTAATTTTGTTTAGCTAAATATTTTTACAAAAATGCTTGAATTTATGATAAAATTTTAAAAAATAATAATAAGTTTTACACGTTTAAAAAAAAAAAAGTTCTTAAACATCTCTAAATCTTTCATTCATTTTGTAGATATTCCTTATAAAAATGCGTGTAATCAATATTATTTAAGCTTAAAACTCTCTAAACCCTTTTAAAATATACTCGTGTGACAATTATTGGTTGTGGAATTTAGGCTTAGCAAACAAAGAAAGATAAAAATAGATCTTCTTTTAAAAAAAAACAAAATTTTGCAAATAATTGCTTTTGAGAAACTTAAATTAAAGTTGAAAGAGCAATGAAGTTCAATCTACCCATCAGTTACAATTTTACTCATTACTTTTGAGCCCAAATGCATCTAATAATAAATAAAACATCACAATGTTCAGAATAGTTCATATATGAACATTTTGTTTTTCAAATATTCAATATTTTTTACATTAAAACTCCCCAAATCCCCTTAAAAATATTATAGTAGGTCGATTATTAGTTGTGGCATTTAGATTTGGCAAACAAGAAAAGATAAAAAAAAAATAGATAATCTTCCTTTGTGAGGCCTTTTTGCATAATGCTATAACATTAATTATTATATTAATAGCAACTAGTTATTCTTAATTTAATAATATAAATTCTTAATGAACTTTGTCAGGGTAGGCTACTTCAGTTTAATATTATAGGTTTTAGTAGTTCAACATATAGATTTAAGTAGCATAGTAGCAATTGGGCGATACTAAAACCTAATAGCATTCAGAAACAAGTACGTAATATCGTGAGTTCACTACGCTTCACTATAATAAACAAAAACACAAATGCTTATAAGATTCATATCTCTAAACAAAAAGTTACAAACCGTTTCGTACTCCATTGTCTCAGTGAAATAAACCTTGAAATTTGATAATCTCTATTTTTAGAAGTGAAAGTGAAATATTTGTTCTTTGTTATAGGATAATAATCTCAAATACAATCAATTTTTAATTGTGTTGGTTTGAAACATTTTCCTGTAGTATGATATGTGGCATTTCAAATTCCACTAGCATATTCAAAGCATGCATAAACTGTAGTTAAAATTAAAAGGCTCTTCCTTGTTCTTTGGTACATGCATAACCATAGCTGTTTATTAAATTGTTACTTTGAGGATATATTCCGATAAGCGTCCGGTATACGTATTTATGTATTGGTTTAACGATTTCCCCGTGTGCTTCAAATGTATCCCACGAGGCTTACACTGAAAGTAATAAACAAAAGTAAGTGAAGAATAAATAAGCCTTAAAATAGAAAAATAAATATCAAATGAAATTAAAACACAAAAGAGAGCAGAATAATAATGGAAATATATGTAAATATATATATATATTAATGAAGTATGATATCTTTAAAAGAATAAAAAACGTGAAAATTTTTAAAATAAATATTTACAATAAAGATTATTGTTTATCTTTTCTTCTATTTATGTACTCGTAAATACTGTTATCAAAGTATAGCAATCTAGAAGGAAATTCATGACAGTGAGAAATAATCCATCTATTCATTCGAAAACTGTATTTATTAATAAGATTATTTGCTCTCTAAATTTTGCAAATTGTTTTTTCTTATTATCTCCGTAATAGTTATCCAGAATTTAATGAAAGTTTAACAATTTTTATATGGATGTAAATATATAAAATGATGAACAATTAGCTTTTTGGCAGTAAAATTTTTGTAATTATAAGCATAAATACACTAAAAGTAGTGATAATGTTTTAAATATAGATATATATATATATATTTTTTTTTTTTTTTTTTTTTTTCAAAAGAATGGAGCTTTCCAGCAAAATTATTTTTCGTCATTTTAATTTTTTAATTATAGAGTATGTTTCATATGCACATTTTTGTTTTTATTCTTCAGGTTCATGTGATGCGTCATTTACATGTAGTTCTGCACGCAAGGCTTATATCGACAAAAAAATAGCTCTGAAATTTTCAAGAAAAAATAAATTAAATTAAAAATGTACAAGCATTCCAACAACTGTAATGTAGCGATAAAACCTTTCTCAACCTTTGTTAAAAATTACAAGTTTGAAAAATAATTATTTTTTAAGTTTATTGTAAAAAGAATCATGATCATTTTTTCCTGATTTTTCTACCGTTCAAAGATCTTACTTCTCTCAGGACGTCTCTAATTCCGTATTTCGGGAGGATTAACTGCTAATGGAATGTTTTACCGTTGTTATTGTCCCATCGCGGTATAACACTCCATCTCTAAGGTGTAAGGAATCCCCCAATGTCCAATATCGCTCTGTTGTGGGACAATATAGAGCTATTTCTTGGTAAGCTGGTTGACTGGCAGAGTTTAACTTTCTCTCTAAAATAGGTTTAATGTCTGGATCTTCAAATTGAACTTTTTAAAGCTTATCAGGAGACTAAGGGTCTGTAATTGCTGGTACAAGTGCTTTAACATGGATTTCCACCTCCATGCCACACTTCAACTCAACATGTGCACAATGAGTACATTTCTGAGAAAATGGTCTTAGAGAAAAAGTTCCTAAAAGTTGAGCCTTTTCGATGGAATATCTCAAAGTCATATTCTTAAAGTCTCTGTATCAACGGGCCACTTAGCCTTCAGATTAACCACCATTGCCTCGAAACTTAAAAACCATTTCAGAGAAGCATGGTTCGTTCGAAGAGTGAATTTTTGGCATAGAGGTAATTATTAGATGTAATCATTAGATGGAAATGTTGAATAGAACTTACTATAGGCCATAGCTCTGTCTTAGTGACACAGTAGTTTCTTTCTGGTTTTGACAAGTTTTTGCTGAAATACGTCAGTACGCGTCATTCCCAAACTTCTGGGTAAGTACTGCTTCAATCCCTTCTTTACGGAGGTTCGTATTGAGAGTAAACTGCTTGTCATTCTGAGAGTAGGTCAAAATCGGTGCTGATGCGAAAACCTGATTTAAATAATGAACTATTTCTCACATTCATCAGTCCAGCTGAACGCACATTTGACTTCTGTTAGTTGATGAAGGGGGGCTTGCTATTGTTGAGAAATCTTAAACGAAACGCCCGTAGTAAGTGCAAGGTCCAAAGAAACTTAGAAGTTCTTGCACTGAGTTTGTTCGAAGCCAGTCTATTACTAATTTAATTTTTTCTGGGTCCGTTCTGACTTCTTCTGCTGAAATAATATGCCAAATTAGGAGACTTCATTTCTAACAAGTTACAATTTTAAAGACTTAATTTTTGGTTTACATTTTGTAATCTCTGGAACACTTGTCGGATGTTATTTACGCGTTGTTCAAATGTCCATCCACCTATGATAATGTTATCTAAATATCATAAACTAAACAGGCTTCAGAAGAGGGTCCTGATAAAACACTCTGCATTAGTCTCTCAAATGTCGCCGGGACGTTACATAATCCAAAAGTCATTACTTCAAATTGCCTTGTCTGGTGGTGAAGGCTGTCTTTTCCCTATCTTCGGGGTAAATCTCAACCTTTCAGAATCCACTTTTTAAATCCAATGTAGAAAACCACTAGCTACCAATCAGCGCATCTGAAGTGTCATCGATACGGGGCAAAGAAAAAACCTTTCTTCGTTATATTGTTAAGTTTTCTTTGTAGGCGGAAGTTCTGCCGTATAAATTCTATTTTGTATAATCTCGAAGTGTCAGACATTTGTATCACATCTTGAAAAAATTCTCCTGAACTCATTCAATAGGCCTGGCACTGCCAACAGCTGGTCTTCATTTAATCCATCTAATTCTTCTTTTACGGGCTTCAGATGCTGTAGCTGTGCTTCATATACATTGGCAGAACGGGTTGTGATATCGACTACTGGTACACATGTAACAAGAGCAGTCCTTTTATCAATAACTTTGGGTCTATTATCAGTATTCAGCAGTCAAACTGGAATGATTTCTCTTTGTAGATCGACTAAGTAAGCTGCTACCAGTAATTCTTTATTGGAAGCTGGCTTTGCAAAATCAGTAACTGCATACCGATACTTTCCAAAAGTTTTACTTGTTCCGCTGACCAGACATTCAAAACTTGCAGG
Source organism: Salticus scenicus (assembly GCA_963930645.1). NCBI lineage: Eukaryota > Metazoa > Arthropoda > Arachnida > Araneae > Salticidae > Salticus > Salticus scenicus. The sequence goes on along the minus strand of OZ005649.1, from coordinate 61,636,316 downwards.
AATTATAATTTTTTCTGTTGCAACTAAATTAAATGGATTAAAGTACCTTGCATATTCATTGCAAGCATAGGAATTTCTTCACCATCTTTTCGTAATTCATTCTTCATTAGGTCGACAGTAAAGTGAAAAAATTTTATTGGAAGCTAGCTTTGAAAAATCAGTAGCTGCATACCGTACTTCCCAGAAGATTCACTTGTTCCACTGACCAGACATTCAGAACTTTCAGGAAATACAATCTTTTCTGTTGCAACTAAATTGCATGAATTAGCGAACCTTGCGTTAACTGTAAGCATAGGAATTTCTTCATCATCTTTTCGTAATTCATTCTTCTTTAGGGCGACAGTAAATTGGAATTTATAAAGGAAATTTAATCTCAGAATGCACTGGTCAAATATGTCTGCAATGTAGACCTGGTGTTTGGAGCTTCTGGAACCACAGTACAACGTCGTAACTACTTCGCCGTCGTAAGTACGTTCACCTCGCATGTAAAAATCTTTAAGGAAATAGAAGGAGCTGTATAAATAAATCTTTCTCTCAGACCTTTAGCCAAATCAGTTTTTAGCATTATCGCATTTGCTTCCGTATCAACCAACATTGAGCACGGAACGTCATTTACATATCTTTCGACATATAAAGAATTCCGCTCTCCGCTGACCGCTGAAATCTTCAAATCACTAGAAGAGGCTTTCTTCGAAAAAGGCAGTTTTTTGCCCACAGGATAGTCAGTTTCTTGTTTTCTATGTGTTATTTTCTGATTCTTGACACAGTCTCTCTGCAAATACCCCTTCTGTCTGCATTTCCAGCACGTAATTCCGAGAGTGCGACGCAGCAATCGGTTGTCATCGTTGCTTAGAATATTCAATATGGCTTTCAGAGTTTTCCCTATATCACTTTCTTCATTTTCATTTCGGCTGTTCTCACAAGCTTAGCCTATTTTCATACAGCTTTGGTAGCTTCGTATTTCATACTGTAGGCTAGTGCGCCTTTCATGTCTTTGGAATCCAACAGACATGATGAATGTTGAGTGTCTTCCTCTCGGATGCATCGACGGAAAACTGTGTTGCCAAATTTTCTTTCACATCTATGGAGCAATCAGAATAGGCTAGGTTAACTAGCATATAGATATCTGCTTCTAAGACCTGGAGAGTTTCGCCAGGATTTTGTGGATGAGTTTTCCATTCAGTAGAGTAAAAGTGCATGAAATGATTATCAGCGAATCGGCTTTTCAGGTCCTTCGCTACAGCGGTCAAATCAGTGAATTTATCAGAGGAGACGTCTTCAAAACTTCCGCCGCAGGTCCTCGAAGAATGGAAATTGTTGCCTTGCTTTAATTAAATCAGTCCATCTATTCACAGAACTTATGGCGTCGAAATGTGTTTTGAATACAACCCATGAAGTCTGTCCATCGAAAGTTAATATCTTTACGCTGGGTCTAAAGATCATTGAGTCATGAAATGGAGCCGTATCTTGATCTCGTTGCAATTCCAAGGTTTTAACTTTCTTTTCTAAGGTGATTTGCTCATGGAGAGCTTCTTGGATTTTTCCCTCGAAATCTTCTCTCCCTCCCTGCACCTGCTTTTGTAATTGGGATCGAATCTGTACTTGCACCGCATGTATTCTATTTTTCAGTTCGTCTGATCCGGCTTTCATCTCTTCTCTCAGCTGATATTGTACGGCTTTCATAGCTCTTCTTGTTCGGCCTTTACCTCACTTAACTGATCTTGTCTGGTTTTTACCTCGACTTGTCCTGTTTTCCTTTCTTTTATTTCTTCAGTAAATCCGGTTTCCATCTTTTCTTGTCCTGCTTTTAAATCCTTCATCTGCTAAGCGAAAGACTCGTGAAGTTTCTCCACTGCGTCGGGCATACTTCTAGTTAATGACATTCACTCCAACTGCCCCACGTAGGACGCCAAATGTTACAAAAAAAAAAAAAAAAAAACTTGACGACATTTCTCGAATCTGTACAACAAAACTGTTATTACAAGGAATAATCTCGAAATCAATCAATTAGTGCTGTTAATTCTTCGAATATTCTGGAAAATCCAATGAAGTAGTCTCGCAAAAATCACTATACGACGAATGTTCTGTAACAGTCCAAGAAAATAGTCACTTGTTCCACAGAAGTAGTGCAAATAACGTTAAATACTCCAGAGCATAAATTATAGCAAGCTCACGAACAAAGAACGGTTGCTTAGAGGTCTCCAAAGTGCAATCGCTCTGAACAACTTTGTATCGCAAACACACTCTCTGAAGTCAACTCACTCCTATTTATACCTATTTATACCCTTTGGCAATGGGTCTGGGGGTTTCTGCCATGGAAAGTTCTAGATCTCGGCTGCTATGCGTTGGGAAATTCGAAACTTCAGAAACCCTAAATTACTATTTTTCGCCGAATTTGGTCGCCAAGTCGTCAAATTCATCACCATGTCGCCAAGGCTAACCTCACTGAAAGGGAATGAATTGCTGCTTTCTTTTCACTTTGCCTGTAAAACTACTTTCACTGCAATAGAAAATTGAGGCTGGTAAAATACTTACTCCAGCAATATATATATAATTTATATATTGCTAGCAATATATATATATATAATATATATAAAGCAATATATACATATAGTGTTGTAGCAATATATATATAATATCCTTTTAAAGACATAAACTACTATTACTTTAAAATTTTTAATAGTTAATGTTACATTTTAATTTTTACTTTCTTCCATATTAACCCATTCAGTACCGGTCATGGTTACAGTTATCCTATACGCATAAAAGTTGATTTCCTGTCTAATGAGACATAAAATAAGACAAAAATAAAATTTCAGAAAATTAGCTTTAATACTTTTTAAAATACAGAATGTTGCGAAAACGCAACGTCAGTCCAAAGCAGTATATAAAGCATCATTTTTGGGAATCATGGAAATCTTCAAAACATTTAGCATGTACAGCAACATTACATTTTTTACACATTTTTACTGTCTGACTACTGCACATTTTACACCTCCTTCTTTTATTTTTGGGATTTTTTGTGATTATATGGCCTGTACGATCCTTTTTGTTTTTGCTGTAAAAAGTGATTTTGCATTGCGGATGACCGACCAGTACATGTGGTTTCAGGAATAGGGTTTATATCATTTTTCATATGAAATGAATTTGATTTATTTGATGAAATATCTACTTCCGATTTTAATAAAGACACTGCAATTGCCCTTTGAAAGTCTAGCAATGTTGTTTTGGAATCCGCAAATTCCCTATAAAGTTTCCAAGCGTTTACTTTTGCAATATCAATGCAATTTACGAAAATAGGCCACCACCATTTTTTTCCTTTTATATTTATTCTGTAATTTGATATAAAATTATCTAATAAGTCCACCCCACCCATATGCTTGTTATAATCAGCAATGACTTTGGGTTGTTTTACTTGGACTGTTTTTCTTTCTGTTCTGGAGTAGCGTTTTGCATATGCTGCTGGCTCAGTATCATCCCAATTTGTCAGTACGGTGACAACAGCATTGTCGTTCCACCTAGCGACAGTAACATTATTCTTTGAATCGAATACTACATCATATGTGCCACGAACTTCCTTCTTCATCTCTTTCTCTTCCTTCATCTTCCTTCTTCACCTTCTTCATCATCTATCCTTCTTCATCTCGAACTTCCTTCTTCATCTCTTTCTCTTCCTTCATCTTCCTTCTTCACCTTCTTTATCATCTATCCTTCTTCATCTCGAACTTCCTTCTTAAAATACATCTATAGGTTCTAAAGCTTGCAAATGATTTGATACTGACTCTTGCAGGTTTCAATGAATCATAGCAATGTTTTTCTACATGTTGTGGTTGTTGATTATATGCGGGGGAACATTTTTCCCAAGTAAAATTTTTCTTTCTTTTACCTGTATTATTTTTACTTTTCTTAACTTTAGAAGAAAAAATACTGATCTCACCTGTGATATCTTTAGGAAATGGAATATTTTCACCCACAGCATTATCGTCGATAGTTTCTTCATCAGTCAAAACATCCGGGTCAGGTGGAATTACAACAAATTCATAATTTTCTTCTTCAGATTTGGAACTGGAATCATCACTAAGAGCTTGAAAATATTCTAAAGCTTCATTTATTGCTAAACAACATCGTACCCTTCGTAAATTACGAGAATCGCCTGCAAAAAATAAAAAATCGATAATGAAATGAACGAAAACATCCTATAAATCTTTTAACACACATTAGACTGACGTTGCGTTTTCGCAACATTAATTAAAAAATGAAATTTAGAGTATAGAAAAACAAATGTTTACTTACTTGTTGATGCCATTTTGTTTTTAAGAGTTCAAAGAAAGCAAAACAAACTTTAGCCTATAATTTTGACATGTGCTGCCATCTACCGCTGAAACTTGAAAGTAATCAATAGAAATAATGGAAAACATTGATTATTCATTATTTTATAACGAATATTAAATGCAACTGTGGACCAATGATTTTTTTTTTCTTTTATGCGTATTGGACACCCCTTTAATAGAAAAATATTTTTAAAGGAAAAAAAATTAAAGTTTTCCACAGAAAAAATAATAAAGAAAACGTTGCGTTTTCGCAACGTCAGTACGAAATGGGTTAATAGAAAAAAATCTGGAGTGACTCCACTCGACTTTCCGAACATTGAGTAATTAACAGTTTTGTAGATAAAGAAAAGAAAGAGGAGTTGTTAAACAAACAAAAGGGGGAAAACCATAATAGAGTGTTTGAGTATTTTTCTCCATATGTTACACGATGTTTTATTTAACGCTACTGATCTTTGAGCCCATAGATCATAATGATAAAGAATTTTTCGTTGTGTCCCTGTAAAAACGTATAAATGCTAGATTCACCAAAATGCTTATAGTTAGTGCAACAGTGATTTATAATATTCATATAAATTTTCAGCTCAATTGAATAAGGCGTTTAGATGCTATCGCACTTTTAAAAATTTGGTCCCATAGGCCATAATGATAAAGATTTTTTCTTTGTGTCCCTGTAAAAAAACTGGAAGTGCTAGATTCACCAAAATCTATGCAGTGTGTGCAACTGTGACCTATAACATGTGTACAAATTTTTTGTTTATATTAATAAGGCGTTTAGACGCTATCACACTTTTAAAAATTTGGCCCCATTGGCAATAATGATAAAGAATTTTTTTTTATGTCCCTGTAAGAAAACTATAAGTCCTAGATTCTCCAAAATATATACAGATTGAGTATCTGTGACCTATAATATGTGTATAAATTTTTTGCTCAATTGAATAAGGCGTTTAGATGCTATCGCACTTTTAAGATTTTGGTCCCATAGGCCATAATGATAAAGAATTTTTCTTTGTGTCCCTGTAAAAAAACTATAAGTGCTAGATTCACCAAAATCTATAGGGTTCGTACTATGGTGATTTACAATATACGTACCAACTTTCAGCTTATTCGAACAAAGCGTTTAGACGCTAGCGTGTTCACTCACAGACATACACACATACATACACACAGACATACACACATACATACACACATACATACACACATACATACACACACACATACATACATCATCGCAAAAATAGTGAAAACGGACTCATTGGATCTTGAAACGTATCGAAACATCAAAATCTCCAATTCGGATTTTTGACATGATTACAATACTTTCCTCACTACAGTGTTCGGAAAGTAAAAATATTGGATTTGTAAAAAAAAAAAAATGGATTTCCGGTCCGGTTTTCGATGGATTTGATTTGTACATTTTGGATCATTTTTATATGTCCTCAAAATACGATATGACGATTTTTAGTAAATGCCCGTCTGTCTGTGTGTGCGATGAAAATTTTCTGACAACTCGAGCTCAAGAAATAATGCACAGCATTTCATAAAAATGCATATTTAGTTACACTTTCATACATTTTTGTATATATAAATTCCAGGCGCAAATTACTCAGCAGGTGGCAGCACTATACTGCGATTTCTCCCAATTACGAGAAAACTATATTTCGGCTTCTATTGTGTGTAATTACATGAAACTTAATATGCGAGAAAGACATTATGAAAACGTATGCTGATTCAATTTATGTGTATATCGGCCGATAGGTGACGCTGCTATGCTGCAATTTTTCTCGTGTATGGGAAGGCTATAACTCAGTTTCTCTAGCGTATAAATGCAGCAAACGTAACACGTAAGATGACAATTATGAAAATAAATGCTGACAAAATTTGAATGTACATCGGCCAAGAGGTGGGGCTGCTATTACACATCTTCCTCTTCTTTCATACAGCTAAATCTCAGCATCTGTTGTAAAATTGCACCAAATTATGTATGAAAAATAGTATTGTACGAACTAGGATTAAATATTTGTTCGTGTCAACTGGTATGTGGTGGTATTATATAGAATGATATAAAAGAAAATTTCATAGTGGTCGCAACTGACCAGTTTTATTAGTTTTCTAAAATTACATTTTTTACTTCCATATCACTAAATTTATTTAAACACCTAATTTATTTTTCTAAAATAATAAACAACAAAATATTTCTTGTCATTTTAACAAATTTACTATCGGAAATTCTGAAATAAACGTCCTCAAAAGTAATATTATCTCTTATGGTTGATTGTTTTCAGTGAGTTTAACTTAAAATTACTTGTAATGGCTAAAAAGTAACCTCCATTATGAATTAAGATTATTATGAAATTAAAGTAATTTTAAGTTAAGTTTAATTTGTAATACAACTGAACAACATTACAACAAATTAGAGAATTCATCAAATTAACCGCCGTGTTCATTTTTTTCTCTTTTTTTTGTTAATTGTAATAATCTACAGTCAATAGACTGAAACGTATGTAAATTAGAAGCTCTCATGGAATCACATGCATGTTTTTGTCTGGATTACATTACAAATATTTCAAATTCGTTTAGTAATTTCTTTTTAGATTACACTGAATATATATATATATACCGTCTTCATCTAGAATGAATAAGAGGCCATTTTCTAAATCCCTTAACTAGAAATATAGATTTCCGAGCTATGCGCGTAAGGCACGCCAAAAAACTGAATAGACGAAATGATCGAGAATTTCCAGTCTACATATTTTTAGATGGTGAAACAGTATTTTGAATATCCTGAATCTTTCGCATGGCGAGAAATTCTCGCTTGATTATGTAGTATTGGGTCAGAAACCAAGATTATAGTTCTTGAAACCCGCCTCTTGTACTGGCATTTATTTGGAGATATTTTCAAAAAGGTTTGACCTCGATGATATAGACAAACTCTCTAGAATTCTAATAGGGGTTTCTAGAACTCACTTTCAAAGGGGACAAGAATTTATAAGGATGGCATGGAACTATTTTTTCTAGAGCCACAATTTAGATTCTAGATGTCAATTACAGAATTTTTCTCAGTGTAGGTTGTGATTGTGTGGGTTAAATCCGATTGACTTTACTAGGGTCCTAGGCGTATAGGTGCAATGTCTTCCATGTGGACTTTTCTAAAGCATCTTAGCCTGCATTTACGCGATTTTTGGAGAAAACTGCGAAAAACTCCGAATGACTATGTCGAAAACACAACCTAGGATCGAACCGACATTTTTTTATCTTATACTATTAAGTGAGCAATATTTGTATATATATTTCACTGTTCTCGAAAACGGTAGCTCGGACAGTCACGAGATTTAACACAAAGGTGCCCTCCGAAGGATCATTGTGCACATCGAAGTCAGATTTTCGAATTTCTGTTTAGTTTTCTTTTAATTAATAAAAATATGAAAATAATAAGCTAATAATAGCAAAAAATTAGCCATTTAAATTTAATCCGTAATTTAATTGTTGCCAAAAAAAAAAAAAAAAAAAAAAAAAAAAAAAATACGAGTTTATTTTTTTTCCAACAGGAAAATAAATACATTTATCTAAACATGAACAATACTACACACTACTGATCGCAGAGCTTCCAAATTTGGCATATACCTGGGACCCTGCAGGTGTGCACCTCATCGAGATTTTTTCGAATTTCGAATCTGAATTTTTTAAATTAATGTTTTTTCGATTTTAAACATTGGCTTTTATGTTTCATTTTTCATGAATTTATTCTTCGATTGTAATCGTCTGCGTATCTTAGCAACGGCTATATTATGCAATTTATTTTTTATTTAATACATTTATTTGAGGGTGAATCTTTTTTCTCTTTTTAATTTATTATATTTATTTAAAATAAAATGGTAATGCAGTAGAAAAAATTAAATATATTAAATTTAATATTTAAAAACGAATTTATAACAGTTATGTTTATGTATTATTTTTGTAGCATAACAACAATTATTTTTCATTTGTTAATTTAATTTCTTTAAAAGTTTTTTCTAATTTATAGTATTTGTCAGGAAATAATGGTAGTATATAGTAAAAAGGACTAAACTGATTGGAATTTATTTGTTTTTTATGTATTTAATTCCTTCTCAAGGAAAATCTACTTTTTATTTTATTTCATTACATTGGTCGGTATCAAATTGTAACACAGTGTAGATCCGCGTTTGTAATGATCGATAGATGGCTCTTTCTCAACTGCAGTTGTTAGTAAATATAATTGCCACGTGTATTTATTTATTGTTCTTGTTGTTCTATCATTGTTTCAGCGTGAAAGCTACCAGTGGTATGAAAATTTCACCTTAGCCCACCAGAGGGCGAGCATTTCATTACAATCGCGGATAGCATGAGCAATAAAATACTTGGTTCAAAAACTAAAATATTTAATAGACGCTGAGATACATTTATCTTTAAAATCGTAGTTCTTAAATAATGGCAGACCCACCTATCGTCAATAAATACCCATATTAAAATACATAGGAAAGAGATTTCTGCAGGCAGTGGGAAACTGCTCCCGATACAGTGCGGGCAGAGAAAGAGCTGCCGTAGTCAGCGAGTACCGGATGCGAGGTCTAGAGCGATTCCAATGTAATTATTTTAGTTTTTATTTATAATGTGATGTGAAAAATAAATAATGATCCAATTCTTTTGGAGATTCATTTAAATATAGTGGCCAGCGAAGCGGGCGTAGCCTGCTAGTTATTATTATTAGGAGAACATTTAAAAACGTATGCATACTACTTTAGTTTTAGATTCTGGATATTTTTGTTAAAATAAACATTATATATTATTAAAACCTATTTTTCGTTCATGTAAATTCTAAAAATACAAAATTTAAATTTTGTTTTGTTCCAGAAGTAATAAAATACATTTTTAGCTACATTTTAACAAATCAATATCATTTATAAAATTATATTCAAATGTTCAATAATTAATTCGGTTTAAAAAAACGAGAATTATGAATAGTCTTCATATGTTCTACTTTTCTGTTATGAAATTCCACCTAGGAGCGTTGTATTTATAAATTGCTTTATAAAAGTACAGTATTTATTTATTACTTTTTCTATCGCTCCGAAAAAAGCTTAGGGTAAGTGCACCAATGATTGACACTTTTAGAGCAATCTCTGATGTTTTTAATGTTCTAGTCATCAGAAAATATTTTTAGTAATCTTAAGTTAATACATATGGCATGAAAGGCATTCAGAACTAAATATATGTTACAATATATACATTTGATAACAATTATTTTTTTTGTGAATTTTTATTTGACACCCGCTCAATGTTCCAGTAATTGACACTGTCAGTTTTCCTTTTATTAATAATTGGCACCCTATGTTCCAGTGTTTGACACTGCTAGTTATTCATTTTACCAGTACCCCATGCTCCAGTGTTTGACATAAAATGTTAAAATTCTTATATGTAAAATATATGATTCTATTATTTTTCTTATTTATTAATTATTTCGGGATCGATGTCAATCACTGGAGCACCTACCCTATATTGGAAAAAACCAAATTTATTTTGTTGACTGATTTTTAGATTTATTTTGTCATTATAACAATAATGTTGCACATTTAACCAAACAAACTGGCTTCAGTTGACCGAACAGATATGGTTGAATCAAGAATTACTGTTATTGGATAGCCCAATAATCTATGTCACAGATCTCTGTAAACAGCCAATGAGTGAACAATGATTTTAGATTGAACTTTTTAGATTCTAGTAATAAAATGTTTCATGAGGCTATGTCAATAAATAAATAAATTAAAAATAAAAAAAATTGGATGATTAAACAAAATTTTTGTTCCCCCCTCCCCCCCCCTTCCCCCCCCCCCCAAAAAAAAAAAAAAAAAAAAATCTGTGTGCAAATAAACATGCATGATAAAACAAATATGTATTACCATCTTACTGTACGACTATTACCTTTATAAATGTAAAGTGATACTAAGTATATAAATGGTAATAGAATAAAATCGAATAAAATATAAAAGTAACACGCTTAATGTTATTGTACACAAATGACGTATTCATACGTCAGCTGTCACGAAACGGTTAATCACAGTCTGATTAGTGAAATAAAATAAGCAAAGACAATTTCTACAAAATGCATAAAACCATTTTTTTTCCCTTAACAAACAATCAACCCTATTTTATTAGCAAATATGTTTTAGCATAGGAATTTTTAATTTTATATTTATAGTCATATATTTTGCTATAAACCACTAAAGAAAAACTGTGTAGAGGAAGTCTAATTTACCGCCAATGAAATTATATCGCAAATAATAGGTAAATTACTTAGTATTCTTCCATTACAAAGCTAATAAGCAAATGTACTTAATTAAGTTTCCTTTTAGGTTATTTAGATTATCAAGAAATCGAAACTTGAAAACTTACCTATTGTTATTACTTTGCTTTTATATTTGTAATAATTTCTCATCAAAATACATTTTAAATGACTTAGGATATTTTAATGCATATTTTAGATAATTTATCTTCTTAAACCAGAATTTACATTCCTATGAATGAAACATAACTTTTCACGGCAACTCCCTCCTCAAATAATTACATACCATCTTGTAGTCAGTGAACCGTATCAAAGAGCTAACAAGGAAGGAAGTTATTTCTTTAATGTTAGACAAAAGAAATCTTACTCAAGATAAAATTATATTTTAAGAAAAAAATATCACTGATTCACTTGTAATTACGCAAGAATAGGTGCGCCAATTTCTGGACAACAAGGCCATAAAAGCTGTATTAAGCATCAAAAGTATAAAGTAATAGATACTTGAAAATAATTTTTTAAAAACACTTGCAGGAAATGAATAAAATAATTACTTACCATCTTGTTTAAAAAGAATTTTCTATATTTAATTTATTTGTCATTTTTCCCTTGAAACATTTCATCGGGAAATTTATGTTAGTCATTGGAATTACAATTTTTTTTTTTTTTTTTTTTTTTTTTTAAGTTGAGCATCGATGTTTTCATCTCTAAAATTTAAAAAAAAAAAAAAAAAAAAAATGAAAATGAAAATAAAAATCAGCTTAGATTATGCATATAAAAGTAAAAACAACATAGCTGTCGTATGCGCAAGCATGCTAGATGAATACTACATTTTTATTTTTGTACACCACTATTATTTTATTTTGAAAAAAAAAAAAATCGTTTTACATAAAAAACAAAATATTTTGATTAAACTAATAGATTGACACTTTCAAAAATTAGTGGTGTTATAAAATAAAAACACAGTATTCATCTAGCAGCACTGCGTACGCATTAACATTTAGAAGCAACTGATTTTGTGTTAAACTTGTACGCAAGCTCTAATCGTTCCATTGTTGAAGATAAATGTTTCGAAAATCCTGAAATTGAAAAAAAATAGCGAAAAAACAGTGTTCAACTTTGATTTATTTTCTTTCTTTCTTTTCTTCTTCTTTTTTTTTTTTAATTTCTTAAATTCATGAGAAATGTGTAGTCGTTTTTAAGGTATTAATCGTATACCTTTGTTTCAGACTCTAGTTTTATACCGTTTAGTGCATACTGTGCTAGTATTTTTTTTTATTTTACATATTTTTTTTTAAATAAGTAATTTTTGAAATACCAATAAATATTTAATTTGTTTTGTAGCTATCCTTTATGTAAAAACGTAGGGGAGAGTGGGGTTGAATGGGACGCAGGATGAATGGGACAATTTTTCTGATATATGAAAGTACTGAGGTCATTCATCAAGTGTAGTTTCAGAATTGTGCTATCCATCACAGGGCAGAAAAAAATTAAAGTACCTCTTTCTACTGCCAAAGTAAAGTTTTACTGATTCCATTAGGTAGAAATTAACTATTTGCTTAAAGTTACTATAACTCTTATATGGTGAAAAAATACATTTTGGAAAAAATTTTTGGAAAATATACATTCGGTAATGGGTAATTATCGTAACAAATTACTCCATAAAAGAGCATGGATTTTGACTCATGGGGCGTGTTCAGTAGAGCGCCCGATCCATGACCGGTCGAAAGATTCCGAGCCAAAGCGTTCAGTGGTGTCGACCGATCCAGAGTCACATCGTTCAGTGGAATGGACCGGTCTCGACCGGTCGTGGATCAGAAAGCCCAGAAAAATTTCTTGATCCATTGGGTCACGTGATGGATCAAATGCGCAATAGGTTGAAAATCAGGCTCTGATTGACATTACGCAGTGAAAACCTGAACAATGAACATCTGTTTTTGACAATGATTGTTTATTTGTTTGATTAGCTGAGGATTAATACAGATGTACCTATTTATATGCATTGTTTGTGCTGTAGAAAATAAGGTAAGTAATTCCATAAAATGCTAAACTATATTATGTTTATTTATTTATTGTGTAAAAAAGATTTTTTACGTAATAACGATTTTCGATACGTAATTTTTTTTATTGATGAACGTAACATTCAAACATAAAATTAAAACAAAAATTTACACAATTTTAATTGAAACAAAAAAATATATATTTTTTTAATTCGGACGCTATCATATTTTGTTAATTTAATATATAAAAATAAGCTGGGAAGAATTATATTTCTTTTTTTTTTCAGACAAAGCTTTTCATTCATGCGATTGTTTTTTTGTTTACAAATAGAAAAGTTTGTAAACGATTGTATTTTTTACCTATAAAACAATAAGTTAACTATAAGTAAATAAATTAAAATCCTTCCACATATTTTCAATTTAGGTAAAAATATGTTTAAGATGTCAATTATTAAATTTAATAAACCAAACAGACTATAAAAAAAGTAGCTATAAAATTATGCAGTGTTGTTTACATTGCTAGTTTATTTTAATATTCAGTCGGTAATAAGAGAAAAAGCTCTTTATATTGATTCATAAATCGAAGAAAAAAATAAGATTATTTTTTATATAAATCCATTATATTAACTGAACAGCATATTTCATATAATTTATTTATTTATTTTTTTCAAAAACGTTTTTGTTGTACATTTCTGTTCATAATAAAATTCGAAGAGAAAGAAAGGTGTTTTAAGTGCTCATTTAAGATAAATCTACTCTGCTCCTTTAAAAATAAATATAACGTAACATTCTTAACATTTTCATGATTAAAATTTATACGTGAATTTAGAAATATCATAACCAAAGTAATGTATATTAGTAATTTGTCAGTACAATCAATTAATAGCTTCTTATTTTTTGTTAGCAGAGTACAGAATTCTACATTAATAAGAAAGAAGTAAAACTGTTATTACATAAAAGATCTTTCTTTTTCTTTTCTTTTTTTTTTTTTTTTATTTTTTTTAAGAAAAAACGTAATATAGTTTAGCATTTTATGGAATTACGTATTAAAAGTCCAGACAAAATAAACAACAGAAATACAATAACTTGCTAATTGCTAATACAGGTCAAATTAGATAGATGGCGCTGCTCCTATCACGTCAAAATTGTTCCAAAGCGTTCAGTAGATTCCTGGCCCGATCCAAGACCGGTCCAGGATCAGTGACGTCATCGCCCGGTCGAATTGATCCATCTCGGGCGCTCTACTGAACACGCTCATGGAGTTTAACTGATGGAGACGGAGGAATTTTAAAAGGTGGAATGCAGCCTAAATTGATTAAAGGTGTATTGGCATAGGCGTAACTTAGTAGGAGTAAGAGGAAACAATTCTCCTGGTACATACTTGCCAGTACCCATGCCTCTCCAATAATTTTAGGAGAAGGCAGGTGATACACCATGCGAAAATATTATTAAGAAGTTTTTTTTTTTTTTTTTCTAAATAGGTCTTCTGCAATATGAACTTTTTGCCTCCAGCTCCTCACCTAATGGTTCACACCAACTTACGCTTGTGTGTGTTGGCGTGGCTTAAGGCCGATTAACCAGTGCCCGACTAACAAATTTTAATGTCCAGGCCACTTTAATTTTTCATGACCTTTAAAATGAGTGAATTTGTAAAAGCTAACAGAGGTAAAAACTAACGAGCAGAGAGTAAAGGAGACAGATTGTACCCCCGCCCGCACACACATTCTCAAATTTGAAGAAATACTTTAGTTCGTCTATCGATAATAACAATAATAATAATAATTTAAGGATTTTTTTTTTTTAAGCCGGTATCTATCCTGATGCAATTTTTAACCAACAAACATACCAACTGAAAAAAAATCCCTTTTCGGCAAGCTTAAAGGCAAAGGTAGATTCCTTTACGTTAATGTTACAATTGTAAAGAAATTTTACATATGCATTAATACCTAGCCAATGGCTTTGTTCCCACACATTGCATTATTTACGTCGCTATTCTGTTTTCAAGAAATTTAATTTTCAACTACAAAAGGGTTTTACTCATTCTACTTAAAATTTTAGGCTAAATTTATTGGTTTCTAAATGTTTCAATTTTTAAAAATCCAAGCTCATAATCATTCAACAAATAAAAGCCTTAAAGATATACAATCCCAGCAATGGTGAATCCCGGAGGGGGCTATTGAGCTACACCCCCCTCCCCACGCAAGCTTAATCAAAATTATAATTTTTATTTAAAATCCATATAACTGTTGTTCAATATCTTTCTTTTAAAAGAAAAAGTAATAGAAACGTGAAAATGCACTTGTGATCTTACTAGTTCTGGTAAGCCTGGCGTTGCTATGGTCAAGTCAAATACAGATAAGTGGTAGCGGTTTTTGGACAGTTATTTCATTGTAATTTTTATTGAATTATTGAAAGTTTTGTATTGTGTTTTTGTGATTCTTATTGTCAGATGAGTAAAAATTGTAAAGTGAAACTATTTTGGTTCACATAAGCTGGAACATTAACATTAACATTAGTTAACATTTGACCATTTGGCACCGCTGAATTTCAATGTTAATTGTTATGAATTTAGTAAATTGTATGATTTGGCGAGATTGTGGTGACAAAACTTGCGACTTAGCAATGAAATTTGTGATTTGGCGGCAAAAGTTGATAGTTGACGACGAAATTTTTGACTTGGCGACAAAATTTGGCGAGCTTGGCTATGGAGAAAGGCAGCTTTGGCGTCATTATATTTTCTTTCCACGCGAAAACCTCATATGTCTTTACAGACCAATATCTTGTTTCGACAAGATAAAAAGTCAAAGTAAGCTGTAACGTATTACTCTCAATCGTAAATTTTAAATTCTTGCCTAAACTGGCATTCAAAACTATTCACCACAAACGATATTTGTATTAAGATTGCAGTATTATTTTAATTTTATATTTTTAAATGATTAATTAAAGCGTTTAACAAGGTTTTTAATTAACACACTTTTATTAACTTGATATGATGCACCTATTAATGTATGTAACGGAATTTTGCAATTCAATTTTTGGCAACTTCTTGTCGTCCAAAGGACGAGAAATTTTGCACACGACTTCATAATCAATGACAATACTAGATACAAGTGTTTCCAGGCATTTTTCCTATCAGGGGCAGGTTCCAAGAGCAAACAAATAATCTATACTTATACAAAACTATCGTATGTGACACAGGATTTGGATGTGTTTGTATAATGTCGAGTGGCAACAATTAATTTTTTTTAATAAAGATTTAAAAGTATGTAATAGTTTTCTAAAACCTTTATTAGTTCATTTTTCAATAAAAGAGTGTTCTTTATTTTTTTTTAAATGGTATAATTTTTTTTTTTTATCAAAATAAGGGAATTAATGAAATACTTTAATTTAAATTTAAATTTTCATGAAAATAAACTTCAACGGAAAATTCATTAAAATCGTCCCTAGTTCATTTGTTAAAGGATACCTAGATGTCCCCAAATTTATTACCTTTTCTACCACGCCAGTTTAATTCGTTTAGCACCGACTTACAAGATTTTTTTTTTTTTTAACGATGACATTTATCTTTTACATTATAGCATCTATGTCATAAAGCTAAGTCTAAATATGCTTAGCCCTAAGATATGTTGATTTTATTTACTTATTTTTTTATTAACTTTTATTTTATTTGTTTAAAATCACGGATAAAATTTTATTTCATTTTTCTCAGTACATTGGTGTAATTGTGACGTCATATTTTCTGTTAAATTAAACTTTTTTTTTTTTTTTTTTTTTTTTAATCAGATTATTATATTGTTTAAAAACATGATAAAAATTTTATTATATTTTCAGTGATCTTTTTTATTGTCATTTGCACGTGACATAAGCATCAGATTATAAATTTTTGCAATGAAAGCTATAGAAAATGTCGGCTTCATCACAAGAAAAATCACTTTTTAACTTGTAACTTTTAAGCAATTGAAGTTATCGAAAAAGTTTAAATACAAAAGTTGTTCTTTAGGGTAAGGCGGTAATTCGCCTGATTTGAAGTATTTTCCTATTTTCAATATTAAAGAAATTATGGGCAAATGAAAATTTCCACCCCCCACCATTTCCCCCCCCCCCTTTGAGCTGGATACCACATCTACGAACTCGACCGAGATTTTTACTATCCTGACAATATATCCCGAGCTGGTTAAATTTAAATAAAAATTACTCCAGTTATCGTGTTCACAACTTAACATGGGAAAAAGCGTTATACATATATATATATATACCTAAATTGGTTCCTTTCTGTCAGGTTTATAATGTTATATACAAATTAAGTTGTGGTATCTGTAAAATGCAGTAATAAAATTGGTGAAACTTCCGCCCCTTTACATATTAGAATTAATCAACATCGCTCAGACTCAAAAAAGTTATCATCACCTGTCCTTAACAGTAAATCAACTATTGAGTTAAGACATTTTAATTTACACAATTTCTGCTCATGTACTATTGAAATTCTTAAGATTCAAAAAAATAAATGTGAGCCCCTTTTCTTTGAATCTAACTACATGAAATATTTTAATACAATTTATCCATATGGCTTGAATCATGAATATTTTAATAGGGTTGTTAAGGTTTATACTAAGATTAATCCCCTTCATGATTACTCCCCTGTTTGCTCTGTACTAAATCATAGTGTCAACCAGAAAACTTCTCGTTCAAAAAGAGGTAACAAATCCAATAAATCTACTAATGGTTTAATATCAAAAAATCTCATTATCAAAAATATTCTTGCCTTACAGTCAAATTATCTTAACCATTATGATTGGATTTACATTAGAAAGTTTATATTTGCTATCAAAAAAAAGTATTTGTCCACTTACTTAAGTGTATTTAAAAACCAATCCTATAATCAACATTTTTCTGATATTTTCTATGATTTAATATTATACAGACTTAAACTCTTCAATTTAAATATCTCTAAAAAAACCTCACAAAATCCAATCAAATTCACAGCTTATTCTAAATTATTCTAATCAAATATTTAATAGCATTAATATTTCATCTATTCTTAATGATAAATCATGCATGTTTCCTATTAAAGACATTCATATTTCTCGTACCTTTAAATATCCTATTACACTTGGTCGCCTGCTTTTTAACTATAATTCAGTCTCTAAGTCTAATTTATCTTCTCATGTGACTTGTAGTTGTGCTCATCCCTCAAATGTAAAATATGTTGACAGAGATCATGCACATATTATCACTGGTGATCTTAATATTATTAATGACTCAAATTTAAAGAAATTTATGGAATATGGTACTAAATATCGACTCCCTTCAAAAACTAATATTTCAAAGATTATACAACAGTTTTCTTATGATATTGATTTGTTTATTTATAAACTCTCCATCTCTTATAATAAACCTATTGAATATTTCAATCAATGGAAATTTTTAGTAATTTCAAAACTTAAAGCTGAATTAATTCAACATAGATCAAATCTCACACATTACAATAAATCAAATCTCTTTAAATCTATCAAAGAATTGCAACAAAACTTTGTTATTACTTATGTCGATAAATCTCCTAATAATTATGCAATAATCTGTAAACATTATTATCTTTCTTTACTCAGTTCATCTATATCTAATAGTACTAACTTTCATACTACCAATAATGATCTTAAAATCAATAACCGCAAAATTCACTGCTTTTATAAATTGCTAAAGCTTCCATTTAATAATTTTAAATATCCTTATATTGTACTTATCCCTAAATTTCACAAAAATCCTATTAAATTCAGAACTGTTACTGTAGGGTGTAATACTTACAACAACAATGCTAACAAAATTCTCCTTGATATTCTCAAACAAATCTATGACTTAATTAGTAAATCAAAAAATTTCTTTTGCCTTAAAAATAGTTATCAACTATTAAACTATCAACTATCAACTATCAACTATCAACTACTAACCAATGTCTTATCTATGAGTAATGTGACTGATATCATGACTTATGATTTTGCTGACCTATTTAATAATATTAATTTAACAGATCTTCATCGTATCATCTTTAACCTTTTTGAAAAATTTAAAAGTCAAATCTCTTTACCAAAATGCTTTTCGGCAACTTCATTTAAGACACTTTTAAATTTTATTATTCATAACAATTACATTCTACACTGTAATAAGATCTATATTCAAAAGGTCGGTATTCCACAAGGAGGGTGTAGCTCGAGTATGTTAGCTGACTTATACCTTTACCATTATGAACAGGGATTATGTATTGAAAATGTCTATTTTTACCGATACATTGATGACATTATAATTTTTTATGTCAATAATTTTTCGCCTAATTTATTTAAATTTGAATATCCTTCTCACCTTACCTTAACTTATAATCATCTCAACAATAACTGTATTAATTTCTTAGATTTAAAACTTAAACTTGATGGTAGTAAAATTTATACCGATATGTATGACAAAAGACAAGATTTTAGTTTCAAAGTAAATTTATTTACACAATTTACCTCTTGTCTTCATATCTCTGTCTACAGAAATATTATTCTCAATCACCTCTTTCGTATACATAATCTTTGTTCAGATAGGTTTAAAAACAAAAATATCTCTCACATAATTAATGTTGCTACAAAAATGGGTTATCCTAAAAAATTTATTTATTCACTTGTTTATCAAAAAGGGTCTCTGTCTAACAAACAAAAAAAAAAAAAAAAAAAAAAAAAAAAAAACTAAGGTTTAATTAAAAATTTAAAAAAAAAAAAAAAAAAATCAGGTAGATGGGTGGGCAGAAGTTTGATTAAGGAGGAAGGGTGGTGTTGTTTGGCTGGGAGGGTTTGATGCTGAATAAAATTTATTTAAAAAAAAAAGTGGGGGGTTTGCTGTAAGTTACATTCTTATTTTTTCTGGTTGATTCTATGTATTTTGAACTCTTTTATTTTTTCTGGTTGATACTATGTATTTTGAACTCTTTTATCATTAAATTTTATAATGTGCTTCTGGCTACTTGAGGCTTCCCTTGTTAAGTTTGAACATCCATCTATTTGCATAACAAAAATAAAATCTTATAAATATTAATAAAAAAAAAAATCTTTTAAATTTTAATTTTTAATTTTAATTTATGATGACCGCATTATAATGCTTATCCTTATCTTTGGCATTATTGCTTGTAATTATGTCTTCTTAAAACTTAACACTTAATAATTTGACTTCAAAATAAAAATCTTAAAAATTATCTTAATCTTGCTGTTAATACTTCTAAATTATCTTAATCTTTCAGTCAATACATCTTAAATAAAAATCTTAAAAATTATCTTAATCTTGCTGTTAATACTTCTAAATTATCTTAATCTTTCAGTCAATACATCTTATAACTGACTTAATGTTATCATAGCTAACCGAAAGATGGCGCTTGTACTTAGTAGTCTTTAACCTTCATTCTTCAGTCCTTATCTTAAACGATTTAATTATTAATATTTTTGGTACGATTTAATTTAACTCTACTAGTATTAATTTTAACATTATCATTTAATATTTACTCTGTGTATTTTATCTTTAATGTAATTGTTCTGAAGTATTTTCGATTAATCGATATCTGTCGAGCTATTATTTTAACTTCAATTTAGGTTTTGGCATCAACCATTTTTCAGTTTGTGTTAACTGTTTTTCATGTGGTTACTCTGCTTATTTCATGTTATTAATTTGGTTTCCTTTAAGATTTTAATTAATATTTATTTATCCTTTGTTTTAATTTAATTTTTCACTTTTTTCTCATTCTTTATGGGTTTTTTGCTGCATTGATCGGGGCGTGAGATGATATAAATTGCTATGATTAGCAATATCGTTTTACGAAATCATTGCAGCTTTCTCTGCTTTATGAAGTATGCGCCCCTTGATATGTATACTTCTAATTTTAAGCATTTATATCCAATTGATTATGTGGTTTATTATCTTTTTTCTCTTTCACAAGTTTAATGGTCCTTTTTTATTATCCTTCAGGTCGGCGTAAGTATTTTAAGTTAATATGGTAACTCATTGGTTCCTTATCTATATCGCAACTTTTTGTGTCATTCTTTCCTCTATGTTAAATTCAGTTCTATATTTTAGTGTGCTGTTACTGTTTTAGTTCTATTAATTGCTAAATTTTAAAATTAAATTTTATTACGTTATCTATTATTTATATATATATATATATATATATATATATATATATATAAACTTTTGAACTGAGGGTGGTTTTGGGTTCTAGGGGTCATGATCGGTGAAGATATGAAGAAATTTTCCAGAAGTCGTGTCATGAGAACCATTGCAATAGGTAAATCTCCTATAAGGAATCTACCTAAAATATGGGAGTAACAACCACGTGACTTCAGTTATCCACTTCTACACGTATTATTTCTTTTTGGAGGTAGAACAGTCAAAAGGCATGAAATTGATGGAACAAATCGACTACCTAACAATTATCATGCAAGATTAATAGGTCGTAAACCTATTTAAAGCAGAGTTTTAAATATCAGTAGAGCCTTTTTACGAAATACCAATTTTTGAGATCTAAAACGCCCACCAGCGGCCGAGAAGTTTTGCATTGAAAGCTGATAGATGAGAAATGACGAGTTCGATCCTAGATCGTACTCATTGACCGAGCCTTTCAGACTTTTCCGTGGTTTTCTCCGAAACTTGCGTAAATATGGGCTACGACCCCTTAGAGAAACCTCCACAGAGGACAATCCACCTATAGGCCTAGGACCTTAACATAGTCAATCGGCCTTAAACTGTACACCAACCAACCGAGACCTAAAACGGGTCTATCTCATCAGAACGTTTGTCATTTTCCAGTAGTTATACTAACCAAGTAATACACACGGAAGGACATCTAAAAAGGAGTTTATATAGCAACTTTGAAATAATCGTTAGATATATGAGATGCAGATTTATGGTCCCTTTTCCGGTTTTTAATGTCTCACTTTCGGTTTTCTATATTTCATCAAAAGTGTGAAATGTTGGGCAAAAGTTTTCTTTTTTTTTTTTTTTTTTTTTCTTTTTCCCATAAAAAAAATATTAAATAAATAATAATAATAATAATAATCTGTACACTAGACCTGTCTTATTTTTGAAGTTTTAACGTTCTATATTTATTAATTTCGGAAATATGATAGAAAATTCCCCATCCACATACACACACACACCAGTTACCATCAACATACACACACACACCAGTTACCATCAACATACACACACACAAAGTGACCAGTTGCTGAAAACCATTTTTTTTTTTTTTTCCCCTTAGGTGATCCTAAAACATGCAAATCAGGTGAAAACTCGTTATCGATTTTTTGACTGAATATAATACTTCTATACAGCGGTAGTTGCGTAAAATGAAAATAGTAAAAGTAAATGTAAATGAAAAAGTACTTAGCTGAAAGATAAACTCTTTTAGTTCCCCATCATGCTATAGGTATGGGGAACTTAGGTAATCGTGAAAATTTTTTAGTTCCCCATCATACTATAGGTATGGGGAACTTAGGTAATCGTGAAAATTTTCGACCTCAGTTTTTTGACTTTTTTACACGTTTTCAGGTGTGAGGAATCCGAAAATGACAAAATTTGTATGGTGTCTGTCTGTAGGGTGTCTGTTAGTGTGTTAGTCCGTTAGTCCGTTAGTTTGTTAATCTGTGCACACGATATCTCACGAACAAATTGTCGCAGAGAGGTCAGATCTGTTTTAAAATATTACTTTCGACACTGGCAAGAACCCTATTCATTTGCAACATTCGAATTAAAAAACTTCGTAAGTTATTAGAAATTTACGATTTTCTTAACATGGGAGAATAGGACAAAAATTCACTTAAACGTGCATTAAATGGAAACTTTTTATTGTAAAAATGTCAGACCAGTTTTAAAATATCAGTTTTCATGCCGGAATGAACATCGGTAACTATAAATAAGCTACTTTGAAAATTTCGCAAGTTACTGGAAATTTACGAATTTCTTAACATGGCAGTATATGGCGAAATTTCACATAAACGTAAATTTTGAGAGATATTTTCATTGTAAAGATGTCAGACTACTTTTGAAATATTATTTAGAACACTGGCATGAATATTAATGACTATGAATTTTCCAATATAAAAATTTCGTAAGTTATTGGAAATTTACGAATTTCTTAACATAGCAGAACAGAGCAAAATTTCACATAAACGTCAATCTTGAGGGATGTTTTCATCGTAAAGATGTCAAACCACTTTCGAAATATTATTTAGGATACTGGCATGAATATTACAGACTATGATTTTTTTCAATTTAAAAAATTCGTAAGTTATTTGGAATTTACGATTTACTGAACATGTCAGAATAAGGCAAAATTGAGCATAAATTTCCATTTTGAGGATCATAAATACATTAGACAACTTCAAAATTACATTTATGATATTGGTTTGAACATGATTGAATACAAATATTCTAATAGGAAAATTTCGTAAATTATTCTTAATTAACGATTTTATCAACATAGCGAAATTGTAAATTTTTCATATAAATATGAATTTTGAGGATTATTGCATTGGAAATAGTAGCATGAAAACTAAACAACGGAATTGACCCTGATAAAATAAATTAATAGGTTAGAATAAGATAAATATATCGAAGTGAACGGTGGATAGCCTATTAGGCGGGGATTTCATTCTGTCACTATATCAATCTTTGGTCAAATTCATTTCTTTTAACATGATTATAATATGTCTCGCTCTAGAAATTTACGAGAACATAAATATGATGGGGAATTGAGCAGAGTCCACCTATGCCAACTAGTTTTCTAATTTTAGCGCCAAAGATAAGTAAAATTACTTCCAATGACGCATTTTATAAAAGTTTTATTCATATAAGTGAAACATGGCATATTTGGGGAAAAAACTGGGGGATTTAAACCAGATATTTTTTAAATGTCCGTAAAATTTATTCCGCTTAGAAATTTCGTACCCAGGGCATTGAGCCCAGGCAGTGTTGCCATCTCGTTGGAACAATATCCATCGTATATCGTATTTAATATCCATCACTAATTTTTTATTGTAACGTTTGTCTAACTGTCTGTTTGTTCGATCGACTTTCATACGTACCAGATTTCTTTTCTTTTTTTTTTTCCCCAGAATTAATGGTGATTATTAAATAAAAGAGTTGGCAACACTGGTCCCAGGCAGTGTTGCCAGATCTGACGGATTCTTTATTCAATAATCACCAAAAATACTTAATTGTAACGTTTTCCTAATCACTTCGAAGACGAAGAGTTTATTATATGTATCAAATATTACTTCCCAAAATTATTGGTAATTATTGAATAAAAATTCCGCCAGATCTGGCAACACTCGTCCCAGGTACCCGTGCAATATTTAGGTCATGCGATTTTCTACGCATGCTTCAGATAGATACATGTGGAATGCCCTACGTCAGGGAGTGGTCTTTCAGAGGAGTCCCAGGCCGTATTCATAAAATTAAAATGTAAAATGTAATAAATATTAATCAATGAAATTATGAGATAAAAAAAATAAAAATAAAAAATAAGTTTTAGTGCTGCCATCTAGAGATTCTTATAGCTAATAAATTAAAACACATATATCGAAAAAAAAAAAGGTCGGTATATAAAATATACATATATAAATAAAAAATAAGTAAGGCAATAATTTTCAAAAATCAAAACGAATTTTTTTTTTTTTTCCGTCCTGGTATCGTGTCCAAAAGATGGTAGGAAATAAATCTTTTTTTTTTTTTTTTTTTTTAAATCAGTTTGTCGGTAGTGCTGCCACCTGTTATCCACAATCAAAAAAGTAAATTAGAAAAAATAAACAAATTTACAACAGTCAATATAAACTATCAAAAATACATGCACGGTAATAAAGACAGTGGCTGAAAGGTGCTCTTGAAGCTGGTAGACAGAAAATGCCAGGTTCAAATCCAGATCGCGTTCGTCGGCTTAGTTGTTTCGAAATTTCAATGTTTCTCAAAAAATCGCATGAATGACAAATAGAATCCTTCAGACAGACAGACACCCATGGAAAGAATTCCTCCCAACCCTTGTGAAGATAATCGGTCCCCTTTACGCCGAATGATATGATAAGACATATGATAAGACATATGTAAGCACAGTTAAAAATAAAATTATGGTAAATATATAATTTTTTAACAACAAAGTAAACTGTATCAATCAATTTTGTAACAGTTGTTCTTTAATAACTCATAATCTGAAATTCCTTCGCAGATTAACACGTTTTCGAAATTATACATTTTTTACCTACCGAACATAAAATGTCAGGAAAATGTTGTAATGATGAAAAAATTCGACTATGAGATTTTGGGTATCTATTTGTTTTGAGATCACTTGTGTTCATTTATGCTATTTTTACGGTGATTTGTATGAATGTATGTGTGTCGGTGAATATCACAATGTCTACATGCTTTGTTCAAATGCGCTAAAAATTTGGTATTCAAGTTATACATTGCACGAACTGTATGAATTTTGGATGGGTGTGGGACTTATAGATCTTTTAACAAGACACAAAGAAAAATTCTTTAACATTATGGCCAATGGACTCAAATTATTTGAAGTGCGATAGCATCTAAATGACTTATCTGATTAAGCTAAACATTGGAAAGTAGGTTATAGGTCATCGTCGCACGATTTGTATTGATTTTGATTAGTACAGGACATATAATTCATTTAAAGGCCCACTAAAAGAAAGTTCTTTTTCAATATGGACATAAGGCTCGAATGATTCGAAGTGCGGTATCGTTTAAACTCCGTATATGACTAAGATATAAATTTTTATGGTATGTTATATTATTTACATGAGTGTAAAACTTATGGTTTTCTTTTTTTTTTTTTTTTTAGTACACAAAATAGAATTTTTATGTATTGCAGTCAATGGACTCAAAAGTTCTTGTTACAGACAACTTGAGAGAAAATACTTAAACACCTTATGATCACTTTCCTTTTCGTTTATTTCCAGTGACTGAGCGGTTCTGCGCTGGAAGCTGATAGACGGGAAGTGCCAGGTTCGATTCCAGGTTGCCACCTTCGACCTAGCAGTTCGAAATTTTCCGTGGTTGTCTCCTAAACTCTTGTAAATACGGGAAATATCCTTAAAATAGCCCCACGGTGGGCACTCCATTTATCGGCCAAGGACCCTCGTGAAGTCAATCGGCTTTAATACAAACACCTTTCCTTTATTTAACGAATTATCTTATTTAAATATTAGCTTTTATTACAGTTCGAAATATTAATTTTTATTTGAAAATTTAAAATGCCTAAAGTATTATATGTGTACATATATGTTCACACATTAGCTTTTTTTTTTTTTTTTTTTTTTTTTGAATCTTTGGTAGTTATCCCTTACAATTTCAACTTTAAAAATCTAAAGAACGGTTGTTTAAATTACTTCTTTATTTTTAAGTTACTAGATTTAGAACGATTGAAGGACATTATTTTTGTATATATTTAAATAGATACGTATGTGTGTACAGGAAATATGAATGTGTGTTTGTAACTGATAAAAGAAGAAAAACATGAAAAGAAAATAGCAATGTCTCTGTGTTATGTGTGTCGTAGGATGTTTAGTCCTATTGTGTAAACTTAATAATACATACACTTTTTTCCGCATATGATATTGTCATAAATTTCAATTACATTTATTTATTTCTATCTATTTGTATCAGTTTTAGTTAGTAAAATTACAATTCAAAGACTTACTGCCTGCAGATCGTAAAAGCAGTCGTATATCAGTCGTTATATACATCAAATTATTTTATGTGGCACCACTACAACAGAATTGTAAATGATATATATACTATTTTTCAGTAGGAAAGTTCTGTATCAGTGGCGACGCTAACAAATTGGAATCCCTCCTGCAAAAAATTGAAGGAATCTCCTACTCAAAAAAAAAAATAATAATACATTGCGCTTTTTAATAATTCACTTTCAGCAGGACCGCACTATATGTTAGTGCAAATTTTACCTTGCTGGCGTCTCGCAATCCGAAAAGAGAGCGGCATTTAATGATTTTTCTTTTAAACTTGTAATTGCATATTTTATTTTCAAATATTTCATTTCCGTTCTTTTTTTTTTTTTTTTTCCACGAACTTATATTCTGCTAATATATAGATTTTATTATTCCCAAGGGTTATTTCGAAATGCTGTAATACTTTTGTCTATCTTGTAGTTGTGTGAGTTCAATTATTTGTGAACAAAACTGTTTTATGTCTAAAGTTTACACAAAAATAAAAGTACAATTACAATAAATAAGAAGTTATTCTTTTGTTATATAAATAAACGAGGCATTTAAGCTGTTGTTGAATAGACATCTTTAAAAAGTGTCAGACTATTTAGGGATTTGTATGTTTGATTTTGTCTTAAAAATGTTGATATAGAATAAAAGAAGAACAAATAATGAATACCAAAAATTCAAAAATATATTAAAAAAATTTTCGAGTCTAAATAATTAAGTAGGATGATAAAATGTTACTTCATCAGGTGATAAAAAGTGGGCACAAGTGCCGTTTCAAAACTGCTTTGGGCAATATTGATAAAATCCCACTTCATCAGGTTATAACATGTGGGCACAAATGCAGCTTCAAATTTGCATTGGATAAGGGCATACATTAATACTTTGAAAATTCTTATTTCAGTTTTGCACAAAATTACAGATTTTTTTTTTTTTTTTTTTTTTTTAATTATTGTTATCAAGTGTAGCTTGCAAACGTTATGATTTTTTTATACCAGTATTTTTTTATATGATTTGTAGCAGTTTCTTGTGACTAAACAATGTCTTACTGAAAGTGAATTATTAAAAAACGTAATGTATTGTTGCGTACTTGGGGGTTCGTGAGTTGTCCGAGAATGAAAGGCCAAACTTACAAAAATTCAGTAATTTATTCACAGAAAGTTCCAGAAAAATACAAGTCTATAAACCAAGTATCAGCTTCAATTCAACCAGTAAACACAGCTTAAACAACAGCTGTCAATAGCAAATCCACAGTACAAACTGTATAGCAATAACACTTAAAGCAAGTCTCTTTCAAAGAGCCTCAAAACAATGCAAGCATTAGCGAAGCTGGCTGAGAACTGAACTGAACTTACTCGCCTTTGCGAAGAAAGCAGGCTTATATACCCCTGTAGAAAAGTGTGGAACGTTCCAGAAATCTCCATATCTCATCAGCCAATGGGATTAGAGCTTCCATATTTGGTATATCCCTTATAAGGATTTTCTCGCCAAGGTCGCCAAAAAAATCGCCAAGGTGGGAAAAAGTCGCCAAATTTGGCGCCAAATCCACTACCTGCCTTATTGGGGCTTTTTTAATGCGTTTTTAAGGGGAAATAAAGCTATTTCAACGCTAAAACGACTAGAAATGCACAAAATTATCACTTTATCAACTTACTAAGCCTCTTTGAGAGAATTTATACAAAAATAAACACAATTATTTACAATTTTGTAACACTGCCCCCCTCCCAAGGACTGCACGTCCCGGGCAGTGCAACCCTTGGTCAAGAGGCGAAACTAACCAAATTTACACAATCTAAAATACAAAAACTAAGTTGCATATAATGACAAAATACAAACAAAAATCAAGTGAGAAATATTTACAAAATTCACAAATATGTACAAGTATTTATATACAAATATTTACATTACGCATGCGCAAATTTTACCAGTATTTTAAATTTTAATACTACCGTTAATTGTGGTACTTGGCTAGCCTGTTATAATGCACCACCTTCGGTTTTGATGAAGGTGTTTTAGTGATCCGCACCACTACGTCATTCAGCCTTTTTAAGACTGTGTATGGCCCGTCCCAGTTGCACTGTAACTTGGGAGAGAGTCCTTTGCGTCGAACAGGGTTCCACAACCAGACCTTCTCTCCTTCCTTGAACTCATGTTGTGTAGCCTTTAGATCATACCTTGTCTTCATTTTCTCCGTTGTCATGTTAATCCGCTCCCGAGCAAAGTTGTGTACGTCCTCAAATCGTGCCTGGAGATCTTGGATGTACTCCTCGGGCGATGAAGGCGCATCGGGTGGACAACCAAACAGGAGATCACATGGGAGACGAAGTTCACGTCCAAACAGCATCTGGGCTGGAGTATAGCCGGTGGTTTCATGGACAGCACTTCGATAAGCCAGCAGGAACAATGGCAACTTCAAGTCCCAATCTTGCTGGTTCCTTGATACTAGAAGAGAGAGGTTATTCAGGATGGTACGATTAAACCTCTCGACCATGCCGTCCGACTTGGGATGTAAGGGTGTTGTCCGGGTTTTGTCTATGCCGAGTAGTTGACACAGTCCTTTGAAAACATCAGAGGTAAAGTTCCTACCTTGGTCGGTATGAAGTTGTAGGGGCGTGCCGTACCTTCACACCCATTGCTGCACTAGGACCTCTGCGACTGTGCATGCCTCTTGATTGGGAATGGGATATGCCTCAGGCCACTTGGTGAAATAGTCCATCAAGACGAGGATGTATTTATTTCCACTGGAGGTCCGTGGCAAAGGACCCAAGATGTCGATTGCAATCCGTTCAAATGGTGCTCCCACGTTATACCGTTGCAGTCTTCCTCGACTTCGTTTCTGCGGGCCTTTACGTGCCGCACAAGCATCACAGGATTTACACCATTTCTCCACATCCTCCTTTGCCTTGCACCAGTAGAAGCGTTCTCGAACTTTCTGCAGAGTCTTCATTACCCCAAAATGGCCTCCGGTAGAGCTACTATGCAGTTGTTCTAAAACAGCTGGAATTTTTGATCTTGGTAATAAAATCTGCCATCTGAAGCTTTTCCCATCATCAGATTCCCACTTTCTGTATAATACGCCGTTTCTGATATCAAGAGAGTCCCAAAGTGCCCAATAACTTTTCGTAATGGGACTGAATCTGGAAATGTCTTGCCAGGTAAGTCTGTTGCTGGTCGTCTCCTTCAGCTGTAATATTGGCTTTATGTCAGGATCTTCCAACTGGGCTTGTCTAAGTTCTTCGTCACTCCAGGGATCGGGATCTTGTTCTGATGGTGTTGAGACAGTAACTTGGCAGGCAACCGGATTTATCGGCAGGTATTTCTGTTCGGCTCTAGAGCAGTACTTGCAGCTTTCCGAGCAGGGCTTCCGTGACAAGGCATCTGCATTACCATGTAGAGTCCCTTTACGATGACGTATCTCAAAGTCATATTCCTGGAGGCGTTGTATCCACCTGGCAACCTTTCCTTCCGGGTTCTTGAACAGGAGCAACCACGTTAAAGATGCATGGTCAGTCCGGAGCAGGAATCTTCTGCCATAGAGGTAATGATGGAAATGTTCTATGGCTTTTACGATGGCGAGTAGCTCTTTCCTGGTGGTACAGTAATTTTGCTCTGGTTTAGACAGGCATTTACTCCAGTAGGCAATGACATGTTCTTGACCATCAATTTCCTGCGACAGAACAGCACCGACACTCTCATGGCTGGCATCAGTATCAAGTATGATTTGTCTGTCGGGCTGTGGATACGTCAAGAGAGGCGATGATGTTAAGGCCTCTTTAAGTCGCTTGAACGCATTTTCACATTCATCTGCCCACAGGAACTTCTGTCTGGCTTCCGTCAGCTTGTAGAGTGGTCTGGCAATATTTGAGAAACCCTTGACAAACTTCCTGTAGTAAGTGCATAACCCCAGGAAACTTCGTAGTTGGTGTACATTTTCAGGGCGACTCCAGTTCTCGACTGCAGAGATCTTCTCAGGATCAGTTCTCACACCTTCGGCAGAGATGATATGGCCGAGGTAGCTCACTTCACGACGAAACAAGTTACACTTGCCTGGATTCAATTTGAGGTTATCCATTCTGAGTTTCTCTAGCACCTTTCGGATGTTTCGTAGATGGTCTTCAAAGGTGCGCCCCACAATGATAATATCATCCAAATACACCAGACAAGCCTCATAGGAAAGTCCTTTTAGCACTGTCTCCATCAGGCGTTCGAAGGTGGCAGGTGCATTACATAATCCGAATGGCATAACTTTAAATTGCCACAGTCCTTGGCCCGTGGTGAATGCAGTCTTCTCACGATCATCAGGATATAATTCTACTTGCCAGTAACCGCTCTTCAGATCCAACGTCGAGAACCATTTATTGCCAGCAAGTGTGTCCAATGTGTCGTCAATTCTGGGAAGAGGGTAACTGTCTTTCTTCGTGATGTCATTCAAACGACGATAATCCACGCAAAATCTTGTTGAACCATCCTTTTTTCGCACCAGTACTATGGGAGAGGCCCAAGGACTCGTTGATGGCTCGATGACGTCATTGTGCTGCATTTCATTTAGAAGTTCAGTGACCTCTTCCTGTTTAGCAAAAGGAAGTCTTCTTGAATGTTGTTTGATTGGAGGATGATTTCCTGTATCAATTCTGTGCTGAGTGATGTTCGTTCTCCCGACGTCTTCAGGTGTTCGAGAAAAAAGGTCTTTAAATTCTTGGAGTAGCTTCTCCGCAGCACATCTCTGTTCCTTTCCTAACTCTGCGTTCTTGAGTAATTCCGTTATTAATTGTTCAGAAGATTTGGATTCGGTTGATTGCCGGAGGGCCCTCAAGTTGTTAGCATCGCCACTCATATAGAACTTTTCTATTAAAAAATAGTGTATATATAACATTTGGAAATCTTCTGTAGTAATGCCACATAAAAAAAAAAATTGATTTACATCACGATCTATAGTCAGTAAATCTTTGAATTGTACTTTAAAAAACTAATGCTGTTAAAAATGGAAAGAAATTATTTATAAATGTAATTGAAACATACTGCAATATAATATGCGTGGAAAAGGTAAACGCAACATTAAGCGTATACTTAATAGAATCATAAAAAGGTATATCTAGCACAATATGGACTACTAACATTAAGTGCTTTTTGGCTTTGCATAAATGATATTTTGGAATCAAAATTTTGTATAACTGCATACTAAATGCATACTATTCAGTTTTTTTTTTCTTCTGGTGCAAAGCGAATCTATTCGGTATCCAAGGGCTGACTGTTAAATTGTTGTAAGTAAATTTTACAAGTTATTGTTTGCTTTAGGATTGGGTCGGGTTGTGGGGATTAAGGCCGACTGACAGCTCTGGGGTCCTAGGCCTGAGGGGGAGTGCCCACCATGGGGGTCTTTCTAAGGGATCCTAGTCCGTATTCACGCAAGTTTCGGAGAAAATCACGGAAATCTCCGAACACTTAGGCCAACGAGCGTGACCTGGGATCGAACCTGGCACCTCACATCTATCAGCTTTGAGTGCAGAACAGTTCGGTCGTTGGTGGGCCTGTTTGCCTTAAGAACTAAACTTTTAGATTTGGGATTCCTCATATTCTTCATTAATTCATTAATTTCCTGTCTTACATTTTTGGGACAAAAATAAAATTATTTTTCTGAAACATTTTCCAATCAAACCCTTTTCTTTTAAGTGGTAACAATGTTTCATTTGACGTTGACCTAAAGAACACAGCAGAGTGCTCAAAACAGAAGAAGTTACTCCTTTTCTTTAATATAAATTTTCCTCTTAAAAAAAAAAAAAAAAAAGAATCTAGAAAAGCTTGATTGTAAAGCAAATGAGGAGGGGGAGGGGTTGGTTGGTTGGTTGGGGGATTTAAGGCCGATTGACTCCGTATGTGTCCTAGGCCTATGACGGAAATGCCCTCCGTGGGGGTCTTTCTAAGGGGTCCTATCCGGTATTTACGCGAGTTTCGGAGGAAACGACGGAAAACTCCAAACGACTAGGTCGATGAGCGCGACCTGGGATTGAAATCGGCATTTTCATTGCATATATAACCAGGAAATACTTTTCTTTTTCAACATACATTAATTTCAATAAAATTATTTTATTTTCAATACTTAATAATTTTTCTTTTTAATCACATAAATATCTCAGGACCCACCAATGTCTGAGTGGTTCTGCGCTCAAAACTGGTAGACGGAAAGTGCTGGGTTCGACTACAAGTCACGCTCGTCGACCTAGCCGGAGTTTTCCGAAACTCGCATTAAATACGGTATAGGATCGCTCAGAAAAATCCCTATGGAAGGAAGGCATTCCACCTATAGGCTTAGGAAACTAGTGTAGTTAATCGACCCTAACCCACGCAACAACACCATATAAATATCCAGGGTATTTTATTTTAGGTTTAACTTTCAACCCAAAACAATTTTTACTCTGTTGACCAAAAAAAAACTTCTTTCATCTCTGATCAGAGATTTTTACGAAAATTACCAAATATGTATAAGGATAAAAGGTTTTAATTTTTTTTTTTTTTTTTTTCTTTTTAATTACTACTGATTTTATAAACAAATATGCGGAAAATATAGTGAAGATTATATTGGATAAACATACTGTCTATTAAAATGAAAAAATAAAATAATAATCAACATAAAATACATTATTAATAATTCATTTTTATGTTGATTAGTTCCTGCATTTTACGTATTTCATATTTATGCGAGGTAATCTTTGACATAATTGCTTCACATTAGCTTATTAATAATGCCAAAAATAACATTATAAGTAACTTTAATTTTTTTTAACTACAATTTCCATTAATTGTCTTATCTTTCAGATCTATTACGCATTCGGAAGAGACATCATATTATCTTTACAGCATTAAGCTTTGACACAAATATTATATCATTCGAATAATTAATATCGAAGAATAAAATAGTCAAACAGAATATTCACATATTATAACCATTTTTGCAGCATAAATTTGTTTTGAGCATCAAATTTAAATACACTATCTTGCTATGAATAATTGGATACTTTCCAGTTAGACATTTTTTAGTGTTTAAGAACAAATGCTAACTTTATAAAAATTTCCGCCCTAGAATTTAATGAGATATTATTTTTCCATAAAATCTGAAATTTTTATTCAGAAAAACTCTCGCTCGCAAATTATACAATATCAACGCACAGGCTTTGAATTTTATTAAGTACTAGCAGGCTTTGCCCGCTTCGCTGGTCACTAAATTTAAAGGAAACTCTTTTCTATATAGCTTTATAAAAATAAAATAAAATACTAAAATTGCTCAAAAGCTCACTTCGGATCCCTGCTGCCTTCGGTAGCGATTTGGTCATCCGTTAAATATTATACCATTCCTTATCTGGAATTAATATCGAAGAATAAAATAGTCAAACAGAATATTCACATAATATAACCATTTTTGCAGCATAAATTTGTTTTGAGCATCAAATTTAAATACACTATCTTGCTATGAATAATTGGATACTTTCCAGTTAGACATTTTTTAGTGTATAAGAACAAATGCTAACTTTATAAAAATTTCCGCCCTAGAATTTAATGAGATATTATTTTTCCATAAAATCTGAAATTTTTATTCAGAAAAACTCTCGCTCGCAAATTATACAATATCAACGCACAGGCTTTGAATTTTATTAAGTATTATTAGTTCCCCATCATACTATAGGTATGGGGAACTTACGTAATCGTGAAAAATTTCGACCTCGGTTTTTTTACTTTTTTATACGTTTTCAGGTGTGAGGAATCCGAAAATGACAAAATTTGTATGGTGTCTGTCTGTAGGGTGTATGTTAGTGTGTCAGTCCGTTTGTGGGTCAGTCCGTTAGTGGGTCAGTCCCTTAGTGTGTTAGTCCGTTAGTCCGTTAGTTTCTTAGACTGTTAACACGATATCTCACGAACAAATGATCGCAGAGAGGTGACATCAGTTTTAAAACATTACTTTCGATACTGGCAAGAACCCTATTCATTTGCAGCATTCGAATTGAAAACCTTCGTAAGTTATGAGAAATTTACGATTTTGTTAACATGGGAGAATAGGACAAAATTTCACTTAAACGTGCATTAAATGGAAACTTTTTACTGTAAAAATGTCGGACCAGTTTTAAAATATGAGTTTGGATGCCGGAATGAACATCAGTAACTATAAATATGCTACTTTGAAAATTTCGCAAGTTATTGGAAATTTACGAATTTCTTAACATGGCAGTATAGGGCAAAATTTCACATAAACGTCAATTTTGAGAGATATTTTCATCGTAAAGATGTCAGACTACTTTTGAAATATTATTTAGAACACTGGCATGAATATTAATGACTATGAATTTTCCAATATAAAAATTTCGTAAGTTATTGGAAAATTACGAATTTCTTAACATGGCAGAATAGAGCAAAATTTCACATAAACGTCAATCTTGAGGGATATTTTCATCGTAAAGATGTCAAACCACTTTTTAAATATTATTTTGGATACTAGCATGAATATCATAGACTATGATTTTTCCAATTTAAAAAATTCGTAAGTTATCTGGAATTTACGATTTACTTAACATGTCAGAATAAGGCAAAATTGAGCATAAACTTCCATTTTGAGGATCATAAATACATTAGACAACTTCAAAATTACATTTATGATATTTGTTTGAATATGATTGAATACAAATATTCTAATAGGAAAATTTCGTAAATTATTCGCAATTTAAGATTTTATCAACATAGCGAAATTGTAAAATTTTATATAAATATGAACTTTGAGGATTATTGCATTGGAAATAGTAGCATGAAAACTAAACAACAGAATTGACCCTGATAAAATAAATTAATAGATTAGAATAAGATAAATATATCGAAGTGAACGGTGGATAGCCTATTAGGCGGGGATTTCATTCTGTCACTGTATCAATCTTTGGTCAAATTCATTTCTTTTAACATGATTATAATACGTCTCCCACTAGAAATTTACGAGAAGATAAATATGATTAGGAACTGAGCAGAGTTCACCTATGGCAACTAGTTTTTCTTTAAAATCTCGAATTTTCAACCGAGTTTAGTGTTTTTTTGTCTGCTGACTCATGACCACTATTTTAGCCAAATTTTAATTTTTGTTAAAATCAGTTAAAAATTTGCGATTTAAAATTAAAACTATTTTATACTCTAATAATGATATTAATACTAATATTAATATTAATAATAAAATGACTTATCTAAAATGTGTTTAAAGTTGGAAAATTGTCAGTTCAACATTTTAAAATATCAGCACAAAGTGGCCAAAAAAAAAAATCATATTTTAAATAATTTTATAAAATCTCCATAAAATCTCTGATTTTCAACCAAATTCAGAGATTTTTTGATTGTGGACTCACTATTTATGAAAATTCTTTAATTTTCGTCAAAATCGGCTTAAAATTCGCGATTGAAAAAAAAAAAGGGAAAAAAAATGTGTTTTTATACTTCAATCCAAAAAACAACGTTTTTTATGACGTAATTCATTTGTTCTTTTATACGGAATTTAAGACTGCGTTTAGTTTAACAAGATACAGATAAACAACACTGCCAGAAAATACTATAAATACCTCAAGAGTTATGCATACATTCGGCAGCAAAATTATTCGAGCGCTAGCCAATATTTCCTATATTAAAAAAATACGCTTAATACTGTTTTGTGAAATAAATCCTTGTCGAATCATGTTCTTAGACTGACTAACAAGGAAACATTCAAAAGGTGTCATCTTCGAAAATTATTGAAAAAAATATATTTCATTCTACTCTTCATAAAACACCAGAAAATGAAAAAATTATCGGCTGAAATTAATTACAGAGACCACAAAAAATGATCAAAATTAAGCACATTTGGCGATTTCATACTGCTAGGCGATTGATTTTGAGTACTTGGCGGAAAAGTAAAATACGGTTCTGTTCATACACGGCAATCTCGGTGCTAGCAAAACCTAACAGCACTAAATCACCAAATATGCTTAATTTTGATCATTTTTCGTGGTCGCTGTAATTAATTTCAGCCGATAATTTTTTCATTTCCTGCTGTTTTATGAAGAGTAGAATCACATATATTTTTTTCAATGCTTTTTGAAGATGACACCTTTTGAATGTTTCCTTGTAAGACATGACTCCACAAGGATTTATTTAACAAAGCAGTATTAAGTGTACTTTTTTTAGATGCGGATTATTGCTAGTGCTCGAATAATTTTGCTGCCGACTATATCTAAAGAATCTTTCAACTGAGAAAGGGTAAGTTTATCGGAAAGATAAAAAAAAAATATATTTTAAAAACATACTGTTCAGAACTTTAGCTATGGCATAATTTAATTCAGAAAAACATAGTAAAACAATATTGATATTAGAAGAGACCGATTTAGGAGACGATGTACGAGGAAGCTCCAATTTTTGAATAGTTTTATGTATGATGGAAGGGTTGTAACCTTAACTTCTGTCAATTGCAATGGCTTTCAGGTATTTGATTTGAGAAATTCTAAAATTAAAAAACATGTTTTAAACTGGCGTTGGAAACAGAGGGCTGTCGGACCCCAGCCCCTAATTCCGTTACTACTTGATCATCGTAGTTATACATGTATGCAAAATTTATGTATATTCGTATGTTAGGAAAATGATGAAAATTAAATTCTTAGACTTGATACACACACATAATCAACAGATACTAAGTTAAATAAAAGCCTATAAAAATATCCAATAGAGTTTATTGGAAAGTATAATTTTTATATTATGTGTGCATTAAACAACTTGTCCGCCACTCACCTTACCTTACTCTGTGGCAAATGCTTTGCTGACGATACGTACGTGTTGATGCAAGCTTTGAATAGTAAATTATACAAAATTAAAATACATCTGTTTAATAAAAGATATCATTAAAAATCTCTAAACGTAAACGATAAAGCTGAAAACATTTAATTTAATATAACATCTAAAATTTCAACGTTTTTTTTTTTTTTTTTTTTAAATTTTTTTTTTTATAACTTTTTTTTTTTTTTTTTTTTTTTTTTTTTTTTTTTAATTATCAGTGAATGTTTGATTTATCTACTGCATTTTTTTTTTTTTAAATAATACCTTTTTTTTCTGTTCTGAAAATAAAAATAACAAAGACTAAGAAAAATAAAAAAGAAGTATATTAAAATATTTTAATGAAACAGTTTTTTAAAACAGAACTTTTTTATGGAACTACACATACAAAATATTCTTTTTATTGGTTTATTTTCCAAAAGTCGTCTCCAGGTCTGCTATTGCTTCATTTGCATAGATTTCACATTACTGAATGATGCTTTTAATTTTAAAATGTCAGTTACTACAACAAAGGTATATACTGTTTAACAAATGGTTTTCACGTTAACTTATTCAACAGACTTACAATAATAATTACAATTATTTTCCATTATCTGCTCTTCAATTATAGTTTAAATTATTGACATTTTTATCGTAGTTTACTATAATTGCATTTTTAAACATTACATTCATATTTTCTACTTCATTTAACATTGAAAATATTAGCTAGAGTATCATAACAATAAATTATTCAACGATTGGTCAAGCGGAAGGACATTTTTCCGGAAATATTATCATGCCATATATATATATATTCCCTTACTTAGTGTAAATACTTTACAATCGGTACACAAGATTGACATTTATTCACCATTTTCCTTAACGTAATAACATAATGGGTGTAAAAAAAAATTGAAAAATAATAACCATCTGAAATTCTCCGTAAATGCATCATTTCAAAATATTTATCATCAAATTTACTAAAAGTGAGATATCTTTTAGATAATATAAAAGCTGCATACAAAGCGCAATTTGGTATAACTACTTCCTGTTTCCTTTTTTGTCATTGTTGCTTTTGACGTGCCTAGACTGTTGTCGTTTGGACAGTTAAACCATTTAAGATCGTGGAAAAAAAAATATTTTCATGATACGTCATTTTTTTCAAAAATTGTCAGTTATTTGTGTAATTTCTTTTATCATTCAAAATGCTTATTTCCTGCTTTAGGAGAATACATTTTGTGTAAATTGTTCAGAAAATGTACTGTCAGAGTAAATGAACGAGAATTAATTAACCTCAATTTATTTTTTTATTTTCACTATTTTGAAAGGAAAAGTGTTGGTATAATGACTACATACTTTTTGCTTTTTTATGACTCACTTACTGCTGCGTGATTTTTACATGCAGCGTCATCAAAGCATTCTTTATATCCTTAGAAATTTATAAGCGGTCCTCAACTTTCACAGGTATACCGTAAAAAATAGTTTGTTTAGAAAACCAAATTTATTTTATTGATTTATTTTGTCGGTTTATTTTGCCTTTTTAACCCTTTCATTTCCCATGATTCCAACTAATAATCATGACATTTAAGCTTTTACTTCTTACCATGTAAAACTCCCATTGATTCAAATGGAACAATATTAAAATCTACAGGGTGGTTCCGAGATCATAGGACAAACTAAGAGGAGAGGTAGAGAACATCACAACGATT
Source organism: Salticus scenicus (assembly GCA_963930645.1). NCBI lineage: Eukaryota > Metazoa > Arthropoda > Arachnida > Araneae > Salticidae > Salticus > Salticus scenicus. The sequence goes on along the minus strand of OZ005649.1, from coordinate 61,597,424 downwards.
CAAAATTGTATAGGAATCTATGTCCCCAAACGCTATTTTTACCATTTAACCGGTTAGTAGTCGCTATAGATAGCGCCACCTATTACAGATTGCGCACTTTTTATTTAACTGTCACCAATAATTGTAAAAAGTGATGTGGTCGACGTCTCTTCGAGTTTATTCGCGTTTTATGTATAACAAATTCCACTTCTAAATATTTTTGGTGGCTATCGAATAAAAAAATCTGGCAGCACTTAAGGATGGGCGGCAAATCGACCAACTAGCGACTACTAACGGGTTAAGAACTGGATGTTTTAGGCTACTGTGTACTATTAACTCCGCCTACTGTGTAAATTTTAAAATCTTGCATGATTCATTATTTCGCAAAATCATACACAATGTTCGTATTATTGCAATCACTGCGATAAAATACATCGAGAAAAACAGAATTTATTTATTTATGTAAACATTAGCATGCAAAAACTCTTTTTTCAAAAAATACAACACTTTAGGGCCACGCCCATATCCTCGCAAAATCACCCGGTTCTTAAAGGGTTAAAAGGACGTTTGGGGCATAGCCTCCTTAAATAAATGCCTGTCACGTAGCTCAGAAACTAGGCAACAGTTGAAGCGGTAGACAGCGCCACCTAGTGCAGATTATGGGACTATTTTATTCAACTGTCACCAATAATTTAAAGAAGTGATACATGATATATATAATCGACGTTTCTTCGATTCTATTCGCCTTTTATGTATATCAAATCCCACTTTTAAAAAATTTTGGTGGCTGTTGAATACAAAAGTCGCGCAATCTGTACCAGGTGGCGCTATCTACCACTTCAACTGTTGCCTAGTTTCCTAGCTACGCGACGGACGTCTAGTTAAGGAGGCTATGTTTGGAAACACGGATTTCTATACAATTCTGAATCCTTGTGATGTTCTCTACCTACCATCCAAATTTGTCCCATGACCTCGGAATCACCCTGTATATAAATTTTCCTACCAGGGGGGGGGGAGGTACGTTTTAGATGATTTTAGTATCCCTGTTGATGAATGAAAGTAAATTTTACTCTATTCTGATAATAATATCGGAATTAGTTTCCGCTTTGGGTCGATTTAAGTGAATTAACTGTTTCAAATATTTATTTTATTTTATTTTTTAATGTTTAAAACATATATTTCATTTAATTGTAACATGTGTTTCTTTCAAAATTTTGATATTTTTATTTATTGAAAAGTTATAATTTTAAATGGCATCAATGGTTATATTAAAGACAAGTAAACAGCTCTTAGTTGCTTTGTTAACTATATTAATTCGTACTTTGCTGTTACTCCTATTTTCAAAAATTGTTTATATTTTTTTCTACTTTTGAAATATATTTATGACTAAATGTAAGCTTTATTGTTTTATGGATGAAAAAATTAGGAATGAAAAAGTTAACAATATTTTTTTACAGTTAACCAAACCAACCTGTTTCAATTGACCAAAAGAATATAATTTAGTTTAAAGAGTCATTGTCATCATTAGATAGTCTGATAATCTATGTCACAGACAGTGTTGAACAAAATTCAATCATCTGGATAACTAACGACTAATGATTAAATTATTAGTTAATCATAAATATTTTGAATAATCAATAAATTATTCTTCAATCCAGTTACAAGAATTATTTGACCATTGTTTGTTTGTTTTTGCTATGGTAACTAAAATAAATATAAACATATTAACTCTAATTACCGTTATTATTATTTAATTAATTAATATTTACTCTAGTTAACGTGTTTTTTTTTGTTTTTTTTTACAACAAGTGATATATTAGATAAAGTCACTTTTTCAAAACTTTCGACATGGTATATTAAAAATGTATGTATTTATTTTTAAGCTTGGTTTACATGAAGTTGTACTTTCTGAACTACTTCAAAGCTGTTTATTGTAAAGTACTATAATCTGAATCCTTCACATAATTTTTACAGTCCCAATTTAATTTCCAGATAGAAAATGGTCTGAAATTCCGTGCAACCTAAAATAATAATAATTTTAAAATGGCATGTAGTGGCCATGAGAAAATTGTTTTCTATATTTTCCTATACAAATTTTTTCAGTACAAATTTTTTTAGTACAAATTATTTGTTATTCTACGACGGATTTAGATAATTTTCAAACTCGGAGAATTGTAACACTAAACATCAAAAGAAAGCCGATTTCGAGCCATATGGACGGCAACTGAAGAAATTCTCTCTCTCTCTTGGTCAAAGATTTTGTGTGAGAGTGTATTAAAAATGAAAAAAAATCGATAACTTTGTTTTAAATTTTTACAGATGGATCATAAGAGATGCTTCTACATGTACAAAAATATTTTCTTAGTTTATTATTGCTATTATACATATATATATATATATATATATATATATATACATAATAGATATCGTAATAAGATTAAATCATAAAATTCAGCTATTAATAGAACTAAGACAATAACAGCACACTAAAATATAGAACTGAATTTAACATAGAGGAAAGAATTACACAAAAAGTTGCAATGTAGATTAAGAACCAATGAGTTAGGATAGTAACTTAAAATACTTACGCCGACCGGAATGATAATAAAAATGACCATTAAGCTTATGAGAGTGAAAACGAATAATAAATAATAAATCACAGAAATATTTGGATGTAAATGCTTAAACATAGAAACATACTTATCAAGGGGTGCATGCTTCATAAAGCTTAAAGAGCCGCAACGATTTCGTACAACGATATTGCTAATCATAGCAATTAATATCGTTTCACACCCCGATCGATGCAGCAAAACCATAAAGAATTAGAAATAATTGAAATATTAAATTAAAACAAAGAATAAAAAAAGATTAAATGTAATCTTAATGGAAACCAAAGTGAACACATGAATGAAGCAAAGCAACCACATGTATAACAATTAACTCTAACAGGAGAAAAGGATGATGCCAAAACTTAAATTGAAGTAAAATAAAATCTCGACAGATATCGATTAATCGAAGATACTTCAGAGCATTTTCATTAAAGATAAATTACACAGAGTTAATATTAAATGATAATGTTAAAAATAGATTTTATATTTAATTAATTTTAAAACTAGAAGAGTTGAATTAAATCGTACTATATACATTAATAATATATCATTTAAGTTAAAGACTGAAGAATAAAAGCATAAGACAGAGTGCAAGCGCCATCTATCGGTGAGCTATAAAAACATTAAGACAGTAAAATTATTTCAGGAGAAGAATCCAATGCAATAAGGGAAATTAAGATGTAGTGACTGAAAGATTAAGGTAATTAGAAGTATTGACTGCAAGATTAAGATAATTTTTAGCGCCAATTAAGTAATTAGAAGAATTGAACTTTTGTGATTAACCCAAAACTAAATCTTGAAATCATAGTATTAAATGTTAAGTTTTAATCAGACACAATTACAAGCAATAATGCCAAAGAGTACACATATAAGGATAAGCATTATAGGGCAGTCATTAATAATTAAAATTATAAATTAAAAGATTTTTTTTTCCCCAATAATATAAGATCTTATTTTTGTTATGCATATAGATTGATTGTTCAAACTTAACAAGGGAAGCCTCAAGTAGCCAGATGTACAAAATTAAATTTAAGGATAAAAGATTTCAAAATACATAGTATCAACCAGAAATATAAGCATGTAACTATGAGTAATCCCCCCCACACTTTTCTTTTTATTATTATTAATTTTATTCAGCATCAAACCCTCCCAACCAACCAGCCAAACAACACCACCCTACCTCCTTAATCAAACATCTGCCCACCCATCCACCAGTTTTTTTTTTTTTTTTTTTTTTTTTTTTTTTTTATATATTTTTTTTAATTAAACCTTAGTAGTTTTTTTTTTTTTTTTTTTTTTTTTTTGTGTGTGTGTGTGTGTGTTAGACAAAGACCCTTTATGATAAACAAGTGAATAAATAAATTTTTTAGTATAACCCATTTTTGTAGCAACATTAATTATGTGAGAGATATTTTTGTTTTTAAACCTAACAGAACAAAGATTATGTATACGAAAGAGGTGATTGAGTAGGATATTTCTGTAAACAGAGATATGAAGACAAGAAGTAAAGTGAGTAAATAAATTTACTTTGAAACTGAAATCTTGTCTTTTGTCATACAGATCAGTATAAATTTGACTACCATCAAGTTTGATTTTTAAATCCAAGAAATTTATACAGTTATTGTTGAGAAGATTATGAGTTAAGGTAAGGTGAGAAGGATATTCAAATTTAAATAAATTAGGGGAAAAATTATTGACATAAAAAATTATAATGTCATCAATGTATCGGTAAAAATAGACATTTTTAATACATAATCCCTGTTCATAATGGTAAAGGTATAAGTCAGCTAACATACTCGAGCTGCATCCTCCTTGTGGAATACCGACCTTTTGAATATAGATCTTATTACAGTGTAGAATGTAATTGTTATGAATAATAAAATTTAAAAGTGTCTTAAATGATGCTGCCGAAAAGCATTTTGGTAAAGAGATTTGACTTTTAAATTTTTCAAAAAGGTTAAAGATGATATGATGAAGATCCGTTAAATTAATATTATTAAACAGGTCAGCAAAATCATAAGTCATGATATCAGTCACATTATTCATAGATAAGACATTGGCTTTAAGTTGATAACTATTTTTAAGGCAAAAAAAATTTTTTGATCTACTGATTAAGTCATAGATTTGTTTGAGAATATCAAGGAGAATTTTGTTAGCGTTATTGTTGTAAGTATTACACCCTACAGTAACAGTTCTAAATTTAATAGGATTTTTGTGAAATTTAGGGATAAGTACAATATAAGGATATTTAAAATTATTATATGGTAGCTTTAGCAATTTATAAAAGCAGTGAATTTTGCGGTTATTGATTTTGAGATCATGATTTGTAGGATGAAAGTTAGTACTATTAGATATAGATGAACTGAGTAAAGAAAGATAATAATGTTTACATATTATAGCATAATTATTAGGAGATTTATCTACATAAGTAATAACAAAGTTTTGTTGCAATTCTTTGATAGATTTAAAGAGATTTGATTTATTGTAATGTGTGAGATTTGATTTTTGTTTAATTAATTCATCTTTAAGTTTTGAAATCACTAAAAATTTCCATTGATTGAAATATTCAATAGGTTTATTATAAGAGATGGAGAGTTTATAAATAAACAAATCAATATCATATGAAAACTGTTGTATAATCTGTGAAATATTAGTTTTTGAAGGGAGTCGATATTTAGTACCATATTCCATAAATTTCTTTAAATTAGAGTCATTAATAATATTAAGATCACCAGTGATAATATGTGCATGATCTCTGTCAACATATTTTACATAAGAGGGATGAGCACAACTACAAGTCACATGAGAAGATAAATTAGACTTAGAGACTGAATTATAGTTAAAAAGCAGACGACCAAGCGTAATAGGATATTTAAAGGTACGAGAAATATGAATGTCTTTACTTGGAAACATGCATGTTTTATCATTAAGAATGGATGATATATTAATGCTATTAAATATTTGATTAGAATAATTTAGAATAAGCTGTGAATTAGATTGGATTTTGTGAGGTTTTTTAGAGATATTTAAATTGAAGAGTTTTATTCTGTATAATATTAAATCATAGAAAATATCAGAAATATATATATATATATTAATTTCACAATGGTTCGTTAAAATTAATTCTCATTGCATACATTTATATGAAATTTTGCCCTTTACTGCCATATTAAAAATTACGAAAAAACAGGATGGCAACGCCACTTTTAGGGTGATTTTAACAAAATGTTGATGAGTACTAATTTATGTTAAGATGCAACTACATGTACATTTATATGAAATTTTGTGCATTGATTCTTAAGCTAGAGCTACCACATAATTTTTGCCGTATAAATACACACAAAAAAAGGGGGGGGATTTTCTAAAAATAATAAAATCGTGTTCTAGACTTCTCAAAACGTGGAAATTCATCGAAAACTGGAAGTCGAAAATGTTTACGAATGTAATACTTTCTTCTATAGAATGTAAAATAAAAAAGTTTCGAAAATTAAGGAAAATATTCTGTCAAAAATTCTACTCTACATATTGTTTCGATTCTGCTTGCCACCAAGATAATTTCGTGCAATACATTTGACAAGGCATCACACGCACGCGAAGTCCTTCGGAACAATACTAATTTGCTTAGTGACCAGACAACACCTGATCCATTCATTTGAACAAATATTGGTTCCGACCAAAAATGCTTTCTTTTTCCGGCCATATGAGCTTGTGTAATTTTTTCCGTGCGCTACTTATTTTCTGGCGCGTCTCTTGCTTTAAATCTGAGCACGGAAAGTGTAAGAACACACGATGTTTTGTGGAATAATTGGAAGAAAAGGGAGTGGTTTTTATGTTACCGTGAGACATATAATAGTGATGCAAGAATTATTCTTTAAATATTGGGAAAGAAATAATTTTCATCAGCTAAAGTATAATATTTTTTATCTTCTTTTTTATGATATTGTGAATGAAATTTTGGAAGAGAGAAGTTGAAAAGCGTTTTCCATGGTTACGATTCTCAAGTATGACCCCGAAGAAATCTTGAGTAACAGAATAAAAAAGTTAACAAAAAGTCGTGTAATACGTTGTTGAAAACTTCAGATTATTAAAAAGGGATGCGGTACATTTACGAAGTATCTTTTTAAATATAAAACTTCCATGAGATAGAAATTATAATTCTCTCTCTCTCTCTCTCTCTCTCTCTCTCTCTCTCTCTCTCTCTCTCTCTCTCTCTCTCTCTCTCTCTCTCTCTCTCTCTCTCTCTCTCTCTCTCTCTCCCCTCCCCCCCTCTCTCTCCCCTCCCCCTCTCTCTCTCTCTCTCATATGTGTGAAATAGTCTGAATAAATTGAAACATACTTTGAAATTTCCAAGCAGCTCAATTTTTTTTTATGATTATATTATTAAAAGATAGAAAATAATCTGATGTGTCACTCACACGACTTTCTCTTACCCTGAAATTTAATAGTACAAGTACGGATTGGAGATTGAGGGTTAAGATAACGAGTACTGTTACGTAAACCTATTTTAAAACAATTCAACTTAGGCTTCGGAACAGCTTTATTTGACACGTATTTCTATGTGAGGGGGCTACCGTCCCCCTCAACCCCCCGTTTCATTATTGTACCTACATTTATAGAGAATTCAAATCTGTTATTAAGTTCAAAAGTTCATTTAAAATTATTCAGACAACTTTCACACGCATCATTCCTTAAAACTTATCAATCTTCCAAAAAACTTTTCTAGTAACAAATGTATTCACTTCAGAATACATCATTTAAATTGCCTGAAGTTATTTGTTTTTAATTTGCTCTAACAGACACATGCAAAGATCAAATTATAAAACTTGACTTCGGTATTCAGGAAGCCTCAAAACGTGTTAATATACAAGAAACATATCGATGAATATTTAGCTTAAAAAAAATACTTTATTTGCCATGTGGTTTTGAGGAATTAATTTCAATTCCTGGCAAGCTCTCCTGGACAAGGTAAAATATTATATGATATAGTACATTATAGTAAAGTGCTTCCACTAAAAAATTAAAAAGAATGTTATGGTTTAAATATTGGCAGCCCTGTATATCTTCTGAAAGTTATGTACACCATTTCTATACCATATTCTGCATGAAACATGTTTTTATGCATATAAAAATATATATTCGTTTCATTTGGTTTAATGCAGTCTATAGATGTTAAACTCTACTTACCTGCAATTTTTCCCATAGACGCAATGTAATTGAATTCTCTTGGGTGTTCCTGTACACGAACCATTTGCTTGATCTCAACGAAAAGCTTAGTGTAGCATCCCTATATGATACACATTTAGAATACCAAGTTTGAACTTTCTGCTATAATTTCTTTTTGAGATATGTTGATAACGGGCAGACACACACACAGATCAACCTCTAAAAACATGATTTTTAGATTCAGAGGACCTCGAAATGTATAAATATAACAAAAACTCAATTTCGAACATCTGACCCAAAAACAATACTCCCTCTACCTTATGGGTAAGAGAAAGTAAAAATGTAGTGTCTGTCACTCAGACTGAGTTAATTTTCACTCTTTTCCAGTAATAAAGATGCACTTATCTTATAAGAATGAATTTCGTTCATCTTGCAGAGTGACTATTTTTTACTTCTCTTACCCATATGTATGATAAAAATAAATATTGTTTTAGTGCAAAATTTTCGAGGTTTTTTTTTTTTTTTTTAAACATATTTTGAGCTGTTGGTCTCAGTATGTGTCTGTTATCAACACATCTGAATAACAAATAGTAGTAGGAAGTCCAAACTCAGTATTCTATTTATGTATCACATAGTGATGCTACACTAAACTTTTTCATTGTACAGGGATATCCAGGAGGATTCAAAAACATTACGTCTCTGGGCAAAATTTCTGGTAAATACAATGTAACCTATAGTCTGCCTTAAATAAAATGGAATGAACATATTATTATTATTATTATTATTACTATTTGCATAAAATCATATTTTTTCTAGATTGTGGTATGGAAATCAATCATCATTTGTTTACAGGGCTACCCAAAGCATCTGGGTGTACTGGAGCTATAGTTGGAAATTACTGAAACTGTATTTCAAGTTCTTTTTTATTCAATATAGGACTAAATTTAAGTGCACAATGTGATGCGTATATAGTTTATAAACAATATACAGGGCAACCCAAAATTCAGGCAAACAGTCTTTTCTGTAGATTGAAACTGATGGAAGTGTTTGTCGTCGAATGCTGCTTAAAGAGGCCTCTCTACTTATCGTCCCCAGAAGCGAAAACCACTGTTATTCTATGGAGAATTTCGCCCCATTATAACTTATTAACTAATATATATTTTTAAATTTTGTTTTCACATTTAGAAGCTTCACAACTATTAAACAGTTTATCGCTTTCTAAAAATTATTATTATTTTTTTTTAATTTTTAATATTTTATTTTGAGGTTGTAAAATGCGAATTTTTACTATGTCAAATTTTTCATTTTTGAGCTTTAAAATGAAAGCTTAAAAAAAAAAAAAAAAATCAATTTTTAGAAAGCGATAAATTGTTTAATAGTTGTGAATTTTCGGAAAGTGAAAACGGAATTTAAAAATACGTATTAGTTAATGAATTATAATGGGGCAAAATTTCCTATAGAATAACATTGGTTTCGGCTTTTGGAGACGATAGGTAGAGAGTCCCCTTAAGAAGGAAAATTAATTTCGTATACCCATACTGTAAAAAATATAAAATAAATAAATAAATCTGATTTTCAGTTGTTTATTTTTTATTTTTTATTTTATTATTATTAAAGAACACATATTCACAAACTGTAAGAAACTACTAATTAATATATTTTAAGAAACAGATTGATTTTATGAATTTAAATGACGGAATGGTGATACCATCTTGACACTTATCAAATTTCTTTATTCAATTTGATATTTCACGCTGCAGAATTATTCTAAGGTGTTTGGAAATTGAAAAATTGTTTTACAGTCAGTTAGAACAAGTGTTTAATACAACTGCATTGTATCTACGATTTTAGTCGTCCTATACATAACAATATCTATCTGAAACATATTAAATCTTAATTGTGGGGGCATGATTTGAAATATGAGTTTTTTTTTGTTTTTTTTCTTTTTCCAAATAAAAATCGAGAAAGAAAACAAAATAATAATAATAACAACAACAACAACAATAATAATAGTATCTTCATACATAAGAAAAACACTTTATTTGTTCATTTTAAAAGTCAGAAGCCATTTACAATTTATTTAACAAATGTCGAGTTATTGACCATTAAGTCATTGGGCTGTACGCTCTCCAATATGATAGATGTCAAATTAGAAAAAATATATGTTTTTCAGTAGGTAATAAAGTATTTTATATTCATAGAGAGTAATTGTTGCATGTGACCACACACTTTATTTAATCTTTACACTTTTTTTTTTTCTTAACCTGGTATCTTGTTTACTACGTATGTGTATGGCTCAGAGCTAAGAATTGAAAAATCACCCTCTTTTTATCGTCCGACAGAGGTGAAATCGTTTCATACATGTATATCTCCGATAACAGTACATGCACAAGTAGAAACGGACTTAAGGGAGTGGAGGGGGGGAGGGGGGGGAGGGGGGGGGGGAGGGCCTTGGACACCAACTCCCGTTCAAAATTTGTTTTCGAATCTTAACTCGCGTCCTATCGCTCGATTAAGCTGAAATTTTGCATACATCATGTATAATTACTACAACAATACATCTCAAACAGTAACGGACTTGGGGACCTGAGTGTGTGTGTATACCTTTAAAAAAATTAAAATATTCTTCAATTTCATCGTTATATCCTATCTGCAAAGAATCATATATTAAAAGATACTAGCTGGACCCCGTCGACTTCGACGGTCACTTTATTGACCGTAATGTTTCAAAAATCGTTTATTAATTATATCATTAAATTATTTATTAAATCATTATTTAAATGTATTTCAAGTTAAAACATCTAATTTAATTTACAACATTTCACTTAAAAAAAAAGAAATTCGGAAAAATGGTTATAAATTAAAATACTATGTATGACATCACTTTCTACAAAACAAAGTACTGTCAATGTGACGTCAAACTGACTCCAAATAAAACAGTTGCTATCTTTTATTTTCTGTTTCTTTTAATACTAAGGCTACATGTTAGCTGACCAACCCGGCGTTGCCTGTACCCATGATAATAACCTTAATTGAACCTTAAATTTGTATGATTTTATATCTTTAACTCGATTTTGTTTGAATTTCTATTTTTAAATAAAGGCAACGCGAAAAAATAATCAGCTGTAACAAAAACATTACCTCGAACCGAACGAAACTCAGTCTTGTGACACCGGTGTCTGTGGCAGCACATACGTGAGCCGCTAATAACGTAAAAAAAAATTCCCAAAAATTAACCTGCAACCGAAAGAACCCACCCGGTGTTGCCCGGGCCCATGATAATAACCTTAAATGCACCTTAAATTTGTATGGTTTTATATCTTTAACTCGATTTTGTTTGAATTTCTATTTTTAAATGAAAAGATCACAAAAAAAAAAAAAGAAAATAATAATAATAATAATAATAATCATTATCTGTAACAAATAAAAATTACTTCAAACAGAACGGAACTCGGGTTCGTATCCCAGTGCCTGTGGCACGTATATGCAGACAGCTATTAACATGAAAAAATTCTCAAAAATTAACCTTGAACCGAACGAACCTCTGACTCGTGTTACCGCTGCCTGTGGCTGCGGCACCGTATAGCAGGCATGCTACTTACGCACTGCAAAATCCACTTTCCTCCAACAGGGAGCACAGTATGTTCTATACGAAAATCACCAATCACCTTGAATTTCCAAGACCTTTCAAATAAGGTGTCACATGGTGGTGTCAACTGTAAAATCCTTTAGTTGCACTTTCCACCGCTAGGGGGCGCAGTTTGTTCTGTACGAACATCACCAACGGTGAGGAAATACCAAGATCACTTAGTTCCATTTCACTTAGTTCCAAAATCACTTAGTTCCATTTTTTACCACCAGGGGTCGCATTATACTGTATACAAACATCCCCAATCGACATGAAATTTCAAGACCTTTAAAATGAGGTGCTACATGTGTGGGTCTAGAACGGATTTCCCTCTCAAACTAATATCCCCCCTTTCCCCTCTCCTCCAAATCTACTTTCCCCCTTTTTCCCCCTTTAAAATCGAAAATTCCAAATTCGCAGATATTGATTTTTTAGTATTCGACTCTAGTCCCCATATGTAGAATTTCTTCACCGTGAAGCAATTTGAAGCTTAGTTAAGCTCGTAAACGTGTTTTTAACCCGAAACGGGTGGGAAATGGTTTCCCACCCGTTTCCCCCGGGGGGAAACTGATTAAAGTTGATTCTGCACGCATAACTTTCCTCAAACTCAACGAATTTAAGCAGTTAATAGCTCAAAAGAAAGAGCTTGATCCACTGAGTGTTCTTAGACTTGTGTCAACAGCCTACATTAATTAGAAATCTAGTTATAGAGGTTTGAGTGAAGGAAAATCTTGAAAAAATTGAATGTAAAGTTGATTCTGCACGCATAACTTTCCTCAAACTCAACGAATTTAAGCAGTTAATAGCTCAAAAGAAAGAGCTTGATCCACTGAGTGTTCTTAGACTTGTGTCAACAGCCTACATTAATTAGAACTCTAGTTATAGAGGTTTGAGTAAAGGAAAATCTTGAAAAAATTGAATGTAAAGTTGATTCTGCACGCATAACTTTCCTCAGACTCAACGAATTTAAGCAGTTAATAGCTCAAAAGAAAGAGCTTGATTCACTGAGTGTTCTGAGAGTGAAACGATCAAGATCCATTCAATAGAAGAGGAGCTATGAGAATTCGAATTGTTTGAGTGAATGTGTCCCATAGGAAATGTACAGGGAAGAATCGCGTTTGAGTATAACTTGAGTAAGGTGGGAGTTGAGTAAATTTCAATGATTGATGACATATCTGTGTCTAAATACCTTTCATTTAAAAAAAAATGAAGGAAATCGCCCGGATAGAACGGCCAGACGGACTGCCTTTAGTTTTCATAAATTCTTTTAATATATAAGATTACAGTCGGCAGCAAAATTTTTGAAGCACACATTCACATTTTTCCTATTTTATTTTTTAGTTTGATTGCTAATTTTTATTAACATTTTACTTTTTTTTTTTTTTTTTTTTTTTATAAACAGCATAAGAACATGACTGGACAAATATTTACTTAACAAAACAGCATTAGGTTTCCATCTTTTAAATAGGAATTATTGCTAGAGCTTTAAACATTTTCCTGGCCACTGTATATTCAATCGTTGCTGCTCTGATAGACCAGCAATAATTTTTTTTTCCCTTTTTTCTGAAAGAGCGCATACATAAAAATTGATTAAAGTTCCTATAGGTCAGCATACTACATTTAATGACAGCGAGAGAAAGATATCAGCATGGCGTCTAACATTGGCTACGACCATTAAGCATCCGCACGATACTTCGCTTGTATCCGTTCATCAGCTTCTTATAAGTACGTAGCTTCCCTTTCAGTATGTTCCTGAAGCCTGGTTGATGACAATTTTTCCCTTTCTTCTTGTCATCGAACTGCTATCCGTTCATCCTCTGCACGATACCTGATATTTTGCTATTCACCAGTTTTTTCTCGACTTCTAAACTAGAGCGATTCGGACTAGAGCACAACAGCAAGTGCTAAGTCGGTTCTATTCAAATTCCTTTTGATGAGGGATTTGAGTTTGCGCGAGTCCCGAAGGAAGATTTCCTCCTCTGACAAACCTCTTGTTTTCGATAATTGGCATGGAAAACTTGAATTTCTTTTGTATTATTCTTTAAGGAACAATAAAAATAATGTCCTTCATTGTAAACATGCCCAAAAGTTCAAAGATTACTTTCCAATAATTGATAATTTACAACTATTTTGCGCGCCTGCATCATGCGCGATGCAAGAGTTGCTCATGTTCTTTAAGTTACCTTCACGGATCCGTGGTTATCTTCTACTATTTAACTACATTTCTTGCGACCATGGAAGCCTCTGCGCAAGTGCGGATTCAACGAGTCCACTAGTAAAATAGGGGAGACAAGCTTTTCGTTGAAAGAAAATAAGCGATAAGGTAATACCGAATGACTGGATGCTTACTAAATTCAAATCTGTTGGTCAACTTGGAAACCCTCCAAGATTTTCGACGCGTCCTCACTGCTAGGCGTAGGAAACGTGGTTACACTATAGACTCTATTCACTGAGCATCTACACAATACCTATCTTGTTGTTGGTCAGTTTCTTCTCGTCTGCTAGCAACACCTATGACACTTAGCAAGCGGTGTTGCTTTTAATTGTTCCTGAATTTCTTCTAGAATTAACCTAAGCTTGGGCCGATTAACGGTTCCTTACTATTGTTCTCTTTGTAATTTTCTTTATACTGCAGTTCTTTTCGCAGCAGAAATCTTTACATAAGAAAGACGCATTGGATGCATTAATTTTTTTTATTTATGTATAAGGCATAGAAATAAACAGTAGTTAGTTATTTACATGACCGTTAAGTTTTAATATCAAAATTATTTAAACTTTAAAACTCTAAGAAAAAATTTATTAAATAAAAAGAAAGCAGTGAAATGAGTCACCAAACCACAAATAAACAATTAATTTAAATTTAAACAAATATTTGCACGTTCTTTTTTTTTTTTTTTTTTTTTTTTTTACATAAAAATAAATGTATTTTTTCTATGTCTGGAAAAAAAATGAATGCATAATTTATTTATTTATTTATTTTTGGCATCGATTCTCTTCTTTCTTTTTTTTAATAATTTTGAAATTGAAATGGGAGTTTTATTTACTATTTTTGAACCACTTATCCGATTGAACTAAAAAAAAAAAAAAAAAAAACTTTATTTTACTCTGACTAATAAGTGTAGCGATTTTCGTAGCGATCGGCTGACTGGTGTAGTTTAGTATAGCGACCTAAAAAATCTAGACAAACACAACGACCAAATTTCAGCTTTATATAAATAGATTCATCCTATTTTGTTGGATTTTTATTTTTATCAATTTAAACATATCATTATCTACGAAATTACACTTTTTTTTTTTTTTTTTTTTTTTTTTTTTATGCGTCTTCACTTAAGAGTACACCAGTAAAAAAAAACAAACAATGCGTATTTTAGAGATCAATAAACTTAAACAAGCGTTTAAATAAAATTAACATGAAAAAAAAAAAAAAATCCACCGAATTAACCATTTAAATTGATATATTAGATATCACGAAATCATAGAGCATACACTCCACAGCGGAACCCCGAAGCTATGTTTACACTTGCAAAACAGCCAAGTTATGGTCTGTTCCTCACGCATAATCTCTAATCCGAAAGCTTTTTCTGGTGGATTAATCATCATTTTGTTACGTATACTGACATTAATGCTGTCAGTTATATTTGAGGATACATCCAGTTTCCTTAAATAAGCGGATCGCCTGAAGGCTGGGTTGTGGTTTTTAATCAGAGTGAACCAACACAGAAATAATAGAAACAATATAGTTAATAACAGAAATTTAGTGTTGATGTGTGTGTGTACGTTAAGATATTATTTACTAATTTTTAAAAGAATTAAAAGTATCTTTGAATCATATGTCTTATTTATTTTTTATTTTTTAAATAATAACCGTGTTTAAAGAAAATGTATTATATGTTTCCCGATTATATATAGAGAGAGATCGATATATACAGTAGAGGTCTGCACGGGCCGGAATTTTGAGGCTTGGGCCCGGCCCAGCCCGTACGAAAGCTTTGCCTACCCGTCCCGGCCCGGTATGAACTTGAAAATTTCGGCCCGGGCCGGCCCGATTCAAAAACATGAAAAATATAAAGAAATGCATGCCTTTCTATGAAAAAGATTTTTAGTATGTGTTTTGCAGAGGTTTTATATAGCGAACCAATAGAATCTTCTTTAACAAAACTGCTGAAATTTTACAAGATAATTATATATATATATATATATATATATATATAAACAAAAGTTCATTATTACAGACGTATACAGAAGGCACAAAGACAGACAGAAAGTCAAATCGAAAATATTAGCACTCATCAAACAATATGGACGGTATTTAAAATGGTTATTACTACTAAAAATGCACGTTCAACCATTTCGTCTTATATACCGTAATGTATACGAATCTTCCATGCGATCCGGTAAACAAAATTTCAATGGTAATCCAACCATGTTCTATAGAAATGAGGCTTTTGTACATGCTAAATATTATGCTACTTTCATTCAGTGCACTGGAGAAAAGAAAAAGGAGTTTAGAGAAAAAATTACAGGGGCAGGATTTTTATAGCCTTCATACCACCTAAACTCTACAGACCATAGGGCACAAAGCCTTATACACAGTAATGTATCTAATTTCTTTTGTTTGAACATGTGCGCAAACTAGTAGTGACATGCATACTATTTTGAATAGGAAAGCATTTAATATTACTTGAAATAAAATATATTAATTTCAAAGCATGCTAAAAATATTTGCGGAAAATCAGATCGCGAACAGACAGACTGATAAGCAATTAAATTGAAGTTACAGACATTGTTTTAACAAAATAAAATTTATGTGATATACGAGCCTGTAAAATTATGTGAAATAAATGACTGAAGAAATATTTTATCATTTTCCTTTTTCGTTGATTAACAATAAAAACTAGAAAAAGGTTCGGGTCGACACGGCCCGGAAAAAATTTCATTCAGGCCCGGCCCGGCCCGGCCCGGCCCGAGAACATATTGAAAAATTCGGCCCGAACCCGGCCCGAGGGCCGGGCCGGGCTCGAGCTCGGGCCGTAAGCTCGGCCCGTGCAGACATCTAATATACAGACCAAACACCACCTCCCTTTCTCCAGTTTTTATGTGAGGACACGTCAAAATTTTGAAAATAAATAAGTAATTAAATAAATAAATTTTCGAATTTTTCAGAATTACAGTTTATTGTTATATTTCTTTGATGTAACATGTACTCATTCAATGTAACAGGCAATATGGTTCACCTCTTGTTTAAGTTGACTATGGTGTTAACACCTATACAATATGACTATATTGTCATTCTTAAAACTGTACATATGTTTTATTATTAAATAAGTGTTGCCGTATAATAGTCATGAATATTAATTTACTAGCAGGCTACGCCCGCTTCGCTGGTCACTATATTTAAATGAATTTTCAAAAGAATTGAATTAATATTTATTTTTTTACACCACATTAGAGACAAAAACTTAAGAAAAAAAAAAAAATGAAGAATAAAAAAGAAACTGAAATTACTCCAAACCTTGCTTCGGGTACCCGCTGTCTACGGCAGCTCTTTTCCCGCCCGTGCTGCATCGAGGGGTCCAGGTTCCCACTATCTGCAGAAAGATCTTTCCCGGGCACTTAAATCTGGATATTTTTCGACGACAGGGGGGATCTGCTACTATTTAAGAACTGCGATTTTAAAGATGACTGTATCTCAGCATCTATTAAATATTTTAGTTTTGAACCATGTATTTTATTGCCCATGCTATTTGCACTATATTACGATTTGATTCTGACCAATGTAATAAAATAAAATAAAATAAAAAGTAGATTAATATGTATATATATATATATATATATATATAAACAAATAAATTTTAATCATTTTAATCCTTTTTACTGATATACTACCACTTTTCCCGATAAATACTGTAAATAAATAAAAAATTAATGAATAAAAGTTTTTTCTTTTAAAGGAATTAATTAAAAAATGAAAAATAAGAAGTTGTTCTACTATAAAAAAGTAAACATATCTGTTATAAATACGTTTTTAAATTTAAAACTAATTATACTTAATTTTTTCTACTGCGTTGCGATTTAATTTTCAATAAATATAACAAATTTAAAAAAAAAATCGCCTTCAAATGAATGTATTAAATAAAAATAAGTTGCGTAATAGCCGTTGCTAAGATACGCAGACGATTGAAGCAAAACAATAAATCTATGAAAATTAAACAAAGAAGCCAATATTTAAAATCTGAAAAACATTAATTTAAAAAATTCAAATTCGAAATTTGAAAAAATATCGATGAGGTGCACTCCTGCAGGGTCCCAGGTACCTATATCCCAAAATCTAAAAATTTAATATATTTAATTTTTCTACTGTATGTGTATAACTATTTGATTTCAATAAATATAATAAAAAAGATTTCTTCCTCAAATGAATTTAAATAAATAAATAGTTTAATAGCCGTTGCTAAGATACGCAGACTTTTGAAACGAAAGAAATTTCCGAAAAAGGAAACATTGAAGCCAATTTTTAAAATCGAAAAAACATTAATTTAAAAAATTCAAATTCGAAATTCGAAAAATTCTCGATGAGGTGCACACCTACAGGGTCCCAGGTACTTATATGCCAAATTTGGAGGCTCTGCGATTAGTAGTGTGAGCACCAGAGCGCAGATACACACACAGACACACAGTCACTTCTCTTTATTTATATAAGACTAGCTGACCCGTCCGGCTTCGCACTGATGAACAAATTTTAGTTAAAGATGGATTGATATGTAAAAAATCAAGAAATATATCAGTTTATATGTTATAGTCAGGCAATATTATTAACTGGAAAGTCAAAATATAATTTTACAATTATTTTTTTTAATTAGTTGTTAAATGTTGGCAATTTTTACTTAATGCTATTTATTTATTTATTTATTTCATAAAAAGAAACATTTCTTTACTCATGAATAAAAAAATATTGAAAAATAAACCTATGACATGAAAATGTTTTTGATAAAATTGACGTCATAATAGCTTTAATTATTATTTATTTTTTCATTTCGCAAATATATTTAATTTTTTCCATAATTGATTATTATTTTAATAATGTATATTAAAGGAGAAATCAATAATATGAAACAATATTCGTACAATATATACTATTACAGAATCTGGTGTGAAACAACCACACGACTTCCATTACCCACTATATTACACGTAATATATACAAATTTTGGGAGATATTACTTGCATTTTTTGAGATTTTCGAGTAAGAGAAACTTGATACACGTATAAAGACACATACAACAGAGTTTGCATAGCGAGTTAAAAAATAAGGGGGGGGGGGGGGAAATAGATAGTTATTTTTTTAAACACGAATTTCCGAGATCTAAAACTGAACTACCTAATTAGGATGACCGTTAATATTCCTGTAATAAGCACGTAATATTTGAGAAAGGTTATCTAAATTGGATTAAAGAAAAATTTTCAAGAATACGTTACAGCCGTTTTTGAGATACCAACTTTCACCAAAACTTAACATACTCAATTATTGACCTAAAAACAATAATTACATACAAAAGGATATTTAATAGGAAGTTAACATGGCGAGTTTGAAAAAAATCCGTACAGGCGTTTTTAAAGGAACGCACTTGCGAAGTCTCAAATTGAGCTGTTTATAGAGGACGCCTATCAATTTTCTTGAACTAAGCAACTTTTCAATCGAAAGGGCATCTAATATATTATTTATATAGCAACTTTGAAGAAAATCATTAGAGGTGTTTTTGAATATGGGCTTAGGGTCCCATTTCTGGTTTTCGATGACCCAATTCCGGTTTTTCAATTTTCACGAAAATTTGGAAAATTTATCTGTACACCAGACCTGAATCACTTGTGAAGTTTAGTAGTTCTATTTTTATTAGTTTTGGAGATATGACAGCCAGAAGATTACACACACACGTGCACATATACACACACACTGACCAATTGCCAAAACCTATACAATACTTCCACTACCTACGGTAGTAGGGTAATTGAAGTAAACACATACATCTCGTATTTACTACGATAATATACAGATTTTCGTATTACGTTTTCGATCGCCAAATACAAAAATCGCCAATGACGATAGATATCAAATCTATGCTTTGTTTTCAATTAAAATATTGAAAATTTTAATTAAAAATTTATTATAGCTTCTAGCACTTAGAGAGAGACAGTGTAACTTTTGATTATTGAAAGAAAAAAAAAAAAAAAAAAAGAAAAAAAGCAATCGGCTTTTTAGTTCTAGCGATCGTTCTCTACATATGCATATAAACATTTCTTTTTTTATATATTAGTATAGCTATAGAGCATAGGTATATTAAATAGGTTTCCAGTCAACATAATGTAACTCAAATAATTAAATGCTATTTACATTTCAGTAATGGCCGTATGCGCTATGTATATTGAGCTACTTGCCATAACTGTTAGTTGCTAAAAATAGTCGCCAAATAAATTTAAACATCTCAATACGCAAGCGAAGTATCACTGACCGCCCGTGGATGCAAGAAAAAGATTTTCCATGTTAATCGCTCATTGGATTTTTTTTTTTTTTTTTTATTTATTAAAATTCTAGAAGAATTATTTCCCGATTTTAATCCTCATATTTGGGTATAGATATGTATTAGTTATTGTATGCATGCGTTAGATTGAGTTATTTTGCTGTCAAATTGACAAAATTTTAATTTTAAATTTCAAAACTGTCACCCTTGGCGTTTTTTGTATTTGGCGATCAAAAACGTTATACGAAAATATACATGCCAGATGTATATTTTCGTAATATGTATTGTACGAAATATTGTTTCATATTATTCGTTACACTCTTAATGTAAGTTTTTAAAATAACCATGATTTTTGAAAGGAATTAAATTATATTCGCCAGATAATTTGGCGATATTTTTTTTTTCTGCCAAGGATGACGGATATCAAATCTATTCCGCTGCAACATATTAGTATATTATATCAGATACTTTATTTAGACATTTGAAAACAAATTTGACTTCAAATTATGATAGAATATTTATCCTTTCCCTTTTAATTAGCTTATTAGTTGGATGTTTATTGTGTAAATATCATCCTTTGAAATGAAATGTTTATGTTTTCAATCGAATATGGAAATTTGCCATTTTTTTTCTAGAGTTTTGAAATTTAAAATTCCAATTTTATCAATTTTACAACAAAAACAATTTAATCTAACGGATGCACATGATAACTAATACATATCTATATCCAAATATGGGGATTAAAATGGGGAAATAATTTTCCTCGATCATTATTATTTTTTTACAAAAAATCCAGTTCACTTTTTATATTATTGTTCGCGTGAAAATATATTTTATTATATGTCTAAAAATAAATTAATTCGTAAATCTTTTTGGCAACAATTATAAATTAAAATAAATAACATTATAAAATAGAATTTCTTATTTTATTTTATTTTATTTATTTATTTATTTTTAAATTCCAATTTCGTTTACACTACTCCGTGGTTTACACACATCAGTTTAAACCACGGAGTAATAAAGACTACGTGGTTTAAGCATTGATGCTTAGATATTATATCATATCATATCAAATTAAATTATTAGAAAAATAAACACTTTTAATTCTATAATGACGTCAGATTTAACGTGTAAGTTTAACAATTAAAAAAGCTTTATATGAATTTCAATTTAATGCACGTGCAAATATATTTCTTTTCTTTTCACGTCAAGATATTTTAAAAACGAAATGAATATGTAAATGTTTCTTTTATGTTGGCAGCAGCTAATTTTTTTAATATTTCATTATTTCCATTTCTATTACGGCTTCTATGGAGATTTTAATTAAAATGCTCAGATTTTAAACTAAAATTTATTTTATCAAAATTAAATATAGCCTATAACAATATGGCATACTGTAGCTTTCGGTCAGTGAAAGAAGTTTTTAAATCGGTTCAGTAGTTTCAGAGATTACCCTCCACAAACAAACAATTTTTTGCGCTTTATATAATGATATAGATTAACCGAAATTACAGTCCAATGATGAGAAATACAATTCGGAGTGCAAACAGACTCGGAATTTCGAAAAACTGTAAAAAACCTATTCAATCAATTTGAGAGGGACCTCATTCGATTTATTTAAAAATAGAACCTCATGAGTAGAGCGCACTAAAAGGGCAAACTTTAAAATTTCAAAGGAATAAGGTTTTTTATTTATTTATTTATTTATTTATTTGTAGCTTAATAGAAAACTCTTTTCAAAACAATTATTTTTTTTTCAACAATATTTTGTCCAACACCAACAATGTTTTTTTTTTATATTTTCGCTACAAGTGCATTCTCTTTCCCCTCCCCTGTACCTCTAAAATTTCTTTGAATTTCAAAAACGGCAAAAAAAAAAAAAATTATAAAAAAAAAAAAAAAAAAATATGCTCAAGCAATTTGAAGGGGATCTACGTTTAATTAAAAGAAAGGGGGCAAAAGCGCACCTAGAAAGGCTATCTTTGAAATTTCAAATGGGAGAAGGAATTGTATACTCGTTGAAAGGTGTTCCATAGAAAAACATTAAAAAAAAAAGAAAGAAAGAAAAAGGAAGTCTTATAATATATTTTAAAGAAGTTAGTACTAATTCAAAATTTAAGATATAAATCAAGATTCTTTTTTTTTAATTACATGTTTAATACATTAATGATTTAAACTGCTTCCCTATGTCTCAGCACCTTTTCTTTTCTTTTCTTTTTTTTTTTTTTTTTTTTTTTTTTGTTTAGTCAAACGAAAATGTTTTCTATAGTTTTTCGAAATTCCGAGATTGTTCGTTATGAGAATTCTATTTCTAAGTAAAAGACTGTAATTTCGATTAATAAATTAATATTCCTGAGTAATTAATCCTGACAAGACAATATTTATTGAATCATTATATATATGCACAGTTTTAAAAATGACACAATAGTCATATTGCATAGATATTGACATCATAGTCAACATAAACAAGAGCTAAACCATATCACCTGTTACATCGATGAAGTATAAAGTCAAATTGTAACTGTTTAAAAAAGTCAAATTTCTATCTTTTTGTTTATTTATTTGAAAAATTTCAAAGTGCTCTTTTTAATTATTTTTTTCCTTTATTTTACATCATCAAAGTCTTAAAATATGATTGTAACACATTTGTTTATTATTTTGAGGATTCATTGGAAATTTTCTTTTTAAGAAATATTTTTATGCTCGAATAATAAAATTTCATGTGAATTTCATTTTATTCAAAAATTAAATTTTGTTTTGAAATCTCAAGACAAAAACTAAGATGTATTCAAAAATTTACTTAAATATTTGCCAGTAAACTTACTTAGTATTATTATAAAAATGTATCCAAAATTAAGACGCAAAGAGCATATCAAAGACTTGAAATTCTGAAAAATATTCGCTTTTGGAACACTTGCCTGTAAAACTTACATTTAGAAAGCTATTAAATCTTAATTAATTTCTTCTTTATTCATCGGGAAAAAAATGTATATTAGATTCATAAAAATGTTTCACTTCCGGTTTTTAAAGAATATACTCTTTTGTTTTCTCTTTCTCTCTTTTACAAGATTTTACCATTTTTAGAAAATGTCTGTCTGCAACAAAACATCTTGGCCAACTCTATCTCAAGAATTAATGCACACTTTTACAAAAAGTTATATGTAGTTTTACCTTGACATAAATTGGTATCCATCAACTTTTAGGCATATTGTTCAAGAAACGGTGTTACCATTCAGTGGTTTTTTTTTTTTTTTTTTTTTTTTTTTTTTTTTTTTTTTCATAATTTTTTAATGTGGCGTTATAAAACAAAATTTCATATAAATGTACACAACGAGAATTATTTTTTAACCAATCACTGTGAAATTAAAAAGAATTATTTATAATAGTAATAATCAATTAAGGAAAAAAAAATTGTGTAGTAGGAGGATCATTTCTCCTCACTGGGTGTACATTTTCAGTATGAATATTTTTCAAAAAGAACTTGTCAGTGCCTTTAAAACGAATGATTGAACCATATATCTGCGAAAATTTAAAACAAAGTTATGGAATATTTTCATATTAAAAAAAAAAAAAAAAAAAAGAATCTATAAGCATGTAATCTGAAAAATTATGAATTCCTCCAAAGTTGTCTGTAGGGCAGAAAATTGAATTTCTATGTTGAATATTGATATCTGTGTTGAAAATAGAATATCTGTATATCCTCTGAGATGAAAATCGTCTGCATTCATCATAGAAAATAATTTTAAAATTAATAATTTTAATAAATAATTTGTAGTGCGTGAATTTCTATAGAGAAAAATATATTAGAAAGTTTTGTGAGGGCCATAACATATCCTAGTTTTATTTTATTATACTTATTAAATATTATATTAACTACTCTATCAACTAATTATTTTTTGATTGATTTTTAATAACATAAAGCTTTCAATTTAAATCAATCAACAACTATGTTCTTTTACACATAGTTCTTTACACATTGTTCTTTACTAATGTTCTTTTACACAAACATCGCCTCGTATCATTAGATAACATAAAACAGATTCATTATATATTTGCCTTTAATAACCCCAATTTCTACAGAATGTGAAGTATTTTTTTTCGAAAAAATAACTAAAGATTTATTTTCGTAGTCACTGCTATTATAAAAGGCTCAAAAAATAAAATAAATATATCATATTGAAGTAGTATTTAAAATTCGACAACTGTTTAAAATGCGACTTTAATTAAATTTCATAAACAAGCTATTAAATGATCCTAATGTGCAAGTATTTGAAGTTACAGGGTGAAAAAAAAATCTCCTTGTCATTGACTTCAGATAAATTATCATCTTTTTAAAAATCCATAACGATTTAAAATAATCCTTTTTTGAAAACAAAGCTAAACAAACCGACCTCGGAAAACAAAGAAAAGTCAGCTTTTTCTCGCATCCATGAAAACTTATCATCGCTACTATAATGGATTAAGTAATTCCTTTTTTAAAACACATCTCAGTTTCCTCTTAGATTATTTATTAACTTAACTGTGTTTATTCCAGCATAACACCCAAAATAATCTTTTCAGTTTTCGATATACGTTCTTGTGTATAGTTTATTAATAGGCGTGTTGTTTTCTTAGATGCTTTTCTAGCTACGCAGAGATGAAATCTGCGGCCTTTTCATACCTGGATAAGTTGTTAGGTCATTTTTCTTTAATGTCTATTTTGTTCTTGGAAGAAAAATGGATGACCCTTCGTTAGTTTGTTAAAGTTCTTGTCTGAGTGAAAGTTGAGAGATGGTTGAGAGATCTTATTATAAAAGAAATAAAGAAAATGTAACTCATCGTTTATTTATAAAGAATTTCACTTTCAGTTCTTTAGAAAATGTTACGAGATTAGTCATCTATAATACATTCGCAGTAATGCCACAAAGAAAATACCATGTACTCTATTTATTAGAAAATGTTAGATGAGTATAACTTGTTGCATAAATCTTTTCAAACAATGACTTTGCTGTATGTAAAAAGAAAAAAAAGAATTATGAGTTGCATTAAAAATATTCGTATTTAAAAAGAAAATGTTATGGATGAAAGTTCTGTAAAAACACTACTAACGTCATTAGTACAAAAATAACAAGAAAAGAAACGAAAGGAAAAGAAAAAAAAAGAAGCAATAAAACTCGTTTTTAATTTCCGAACAATACTGTTTAATTTAGGTTGAGGGAATGCCTGATGTGGAGGTCTTTCTAAGGGGTCCTTGCTCATATTTACGCAGAAAATTTCTCCATTATCTTCTCCATTAATAATCGAAAATCTGAACGACTAAAAACTGATTAACGCGAATTAGGCTCGAAAATCTTTAATAGCCTCTCAGCCATTAATAAAACCACCGTGTTCTATAAGGCAAGTATTACAACCATTAAAGGAAAACTTTTCGATATAAATATCGCCTAATTAAAAAATTTCTTTTACTATTTATTTATACTATCAAAGATAAAATGATATGTATCATTAGAAAAATGGTTAAATTTTACTGCAACCAATATTTTGGTTTTCTGTTTTACGCTGAGGGGAAAAAAAATAATAATAATACATATACTACTTTCATCTAGAATGGATAAGTGGTCACTTTCTGAATCCCTAAGCTAGAAATATAGATTTCCGAGTCACGCGTATAAGGTAAACAAATAACATGTATAGACGAAATTATCGAGAATTTCTAGTCTATACTTTTCTAGATGGTGAAATACATAGTATTATGAATAATATGAATAGAATGAATTCTTTGTATCGCTTGAAATTCTCGCTTGATTTCCTAGAATTGGGTCATAAACCAAAATTATAGTTACTAAAACTCGCCTTTTGTGTTTGAATTTATTTGCAAAGATTTTTAAATAAGTTTTACCACGATAATATAGAAAAACGCTCTAGAATTCTAAAAGAGGTTTTTAGAACTTCCTAGCAAAAGAAACTTGAATTTATAAGGATGACATGGAGCTATATTTTTACTAGAACCACAATTTAATTTCTAGATGTCAGTCCCAGAATTTTCTTTCGGTGCACTGTTTTAGTAGTGCATACTCCTGAAAAAGCAGTTATGTATATATGCAATAGAGCTTGAAAGCATCCAAACAGTAGATTTGATTGAAATCAAATTTATAGGTATGTTTGGTAAACCATAGCCTCCTAAACTAGATGCCTGTCGCGTGACTCAAAAACTTGGCGACTTTTTTATTCAACTGTCACCAATAATTTTAAGAAGTGATATATGTTACATATAATCGACGTTTTTTTTTCGATTCTATTCCCTTTTTATGTATATCAATCTCACTTTTAAAAATTTTTGGTGGCTGTTGAATAAAAAAATCGCGCAATCTGTACCAGGTGGCGCTGTCTACCGCTTCAACTGTTGCCAGGTTTCCGAGCTGCGCTACAGGCATCTAGTTTAGGAGGCTATGGGTAAACACTGCTAAAAGTCTGAGGATTAAAAAAAGGGGGGGGGGGCAATAGTTCTGTCGTTTAAATAATTTTTTATTATTTTCAAACAATATTCCGCTTTATGTGTATTTGTAAATACGAAAACAAACAAATTATGTGCTTTATTAATTTCAAATTTAACAAGTATGTCTGATACCGAATGAACCAGCGACAAACGATTCTCATAGTTAACCAAAATTACATACTCTCCAGCATCCTAATTAATATTCCGTAGTATTGTTAGCCCCGCCCTTTTTTTCACACTAATAAATTTTTAGAGTAATATTCTCCATATGCGATTACGATTAAATAAGAAGAAAAATACTGTAAAAAGATACTGGTGTGAAAAAGAAATGGCTGGGCTAACAATACTACGAAATATTAATTAGCATGTTGGAGAGTATGTAATTATGATCTCAAAGTTGTACTTATATATAAAACTTAGAATATCCCGAGTATTTTGTGAGTCTCTGAAAAAAGTAACTGCAAATTGCACACCCACCCTTTTTACAGAAAACATACTGTAGTAAACTTTCATAACAAATTTAAATACTAAAAAAAAAATCCAAACACCATATATAATACTTACCAGGAAACCATCCCATACTGTAATCATAAAAAAAAAAAAAAAAAAAAAAAAAAATTCCTAACAAGCATTAATCGAAAGAGCGTATATTTTTTCACGCATAAAACAATAGCTCGTTTTCGAGTTATAAATTTTGAAAATTCGCTAATAACACTGCTCTACAAAAAAAAAAAAAAAAAATTCGAGATCTGTTACCATTCTTGTTGATTCTTATGTAAAATGACCTCCTGATTCCGAATATGACTCCCATTGCACCCAGTCACCCACCGTTTTCTAGATACACCACCCCCTCCCTCAATTTCTTTTCCTGTTCGATAATTTTAGGACCATGAATTTGATTTGAAGAATGAAAAATGATTAATTTAACACCTAAAAACAAAAAATATAAAGTTTAAAAAATAGCATTAATAACAGATTAAAAATATATAAGATATGTAATGCATAATTTCAGTGGCAAATCCCCCCCCCCCCCAAAAAAAAAAAAAAAAAAAAAAAAAAAAAAAAAAAAATCCGCAAATGTCCATGTTTTAGAATTTTCCAACTCTGTAGCCCCTCAGAAGATATTTAACGGTTAGAATAATCCTCCCCCCTCCTAAAAGTCAAATTTATAGCCATAAAATCTGCGAAACATGATAAAAATAGGGGGTCATTCCTAAAAAACGGTGGGTGACAGGGCAAAATAGGCGTCATATTCGGATTCAGGAGGTCATTTTACATAAGAATAGGCTGAAATGGTGTCAGAGGCAATTTTCATGCCGAGCAGTGTAATCGGTGCAACCGCGCCTTACTGAAATAATAATTGAAATCCAAAATAAGCAAAAATCGAAAGAGCATTGATAAACGTGTTCTTTGATGCAATAATCAGTTGCCTATTTCAGCTTTAAGATATACATATTCAATCGCGATACAATGCCTAAAAATTCGCTAATATAGAATCTAAAAATTGATAAAAGCATGGTTCTGGCAGGTCTTAACGGGACTCCTCCCACTACTACATTTTTGCTCAAACTTATATATAGATTTCTCGAGAACGGGCTTACGAGGGCTAACAGTTTATGCGTCGAAAATCATGTTAGATTATGCCCTCTGCCCTCTCAAATGAACATAATTTAATTGATATCTATTGTTACACTATTGGGTTGGTTTCCTGGTTAGAGTGTGAACAAATTAAATATGTAGATAGGCTGATTAAAAAAAAAAAAAAAGAAAAAAAAAAAAAAATCACAAATTTCGCCATCCTTGTAAACTATAAAAAATGCATGTTTTATTCAAAAATAACTGTTAAAATTTAAAATGAAAAACAATGAAAGGACACATGGGGAAAAAAATGCAGGAAATGAAAAATGAATTTCATTAAAAATTACCAGGCCAAAAATATCTAAATTACTAATTTGGAATCTAAAAATATAAATCAGACATAAATCTCCTTTAAAAGGAATAAATTAATTTCCCCCAACTAAATAGCAGACATTATTTAGATTTTAAACTTTTATTATTTCTTTTTGGATGACAGAACATATTAATTATCATAACGTGATGAAAATACTTTTCCACACAACTAATATGGAACTTTGCCCGATTTCGATCTTTGTTTTAACAATTATAAATTCCTTCTATGCTAAAGTAATCCCACGAGTAAGTCACTGGATTAAGAGGAAAATGCATTAGTCAATAGTATTAATATATAGAATTCACCGAATGAGATTAAGATTTATTTATTTTATTTTATTTATTTATTTATTTATTTATTCATTTATTACTTTCTTCTATCTTCAATAGAAGAAAGTATTGGATTCGTAAAAATTTTCGATTTCGGGCTTTTGATGGATTTACACGTTTTGAGAGATGTAGAACACGATTTTACCATTTTTAGAAAATGTCTGTCTGTCTGTCTGTCTGTCTGTCTGTCTGTCTGTCTGTGTGTGTGTGTGTGACAAAATTTTGTGGCAACTGTATCTCTGGAACTACTGCACAAAATTTCATACAAATTGGTATGTAGTTGCACCTTGACATAAATTAGTGCCTATCAACTTTTGGTAAAAATCGTCTTACAGGTTGCGTTGCCATCCCGCTTTTTCTAAATTTTCAACAGGGTGATAAAGGCAAAAATTTTCAAGATGGGTATCTTTCGAAAGGTCTCGTCAGTACCTTTAAAACGAATGGTTGAACTATAAATCTGTGATAATTTAAAACAAAGTTATCGATTTTCTTTACTTTTTACGAAAAAAAAACTTAGAAATTTTTTTTTTCTCTCCCCTTAATTTTATCAAACTCCCACGGTTTCCGTGTTCTGACAAACTTAAACTAATTTTTGCTTTTTTCCCCTGATTTTGTCAAAGTCCTACGGTTTCCGTGTCTTGACAAACTTTAACATATTTTTGCATTTTTCCCCTAATTTTGTCAAAGTTCCACGGTTTCCGTGTTTTGACAAACTTTGACGAAATTTTGGGTAAAATGTGAAAATTATTCTAAATTTGTCAAAACACGGAAACCGTGGAACTTTGACAAAATTGGGGCGAAAATGCAAAAATTTGTTTAAGTTTGTCAGAACACGGAAACCGTGGGAGTTTGATAGAATTAAGGGGAGAGGGAAAAAAAAAAAAAAAAAAAAAGTGGGACTTTGACAAAATTTTGGGTAAAATGTGAAAATTTGTTAAAGTCCCACTTTTTTTTTTCCCTCTCCCCTTAATTCTATCAAACTCCCACGGTTTCCGTGTTCTGACAAACTTAAACTAATTTTTGCTTTTTTCCCCTAATTTTGTCAAAGTCCCACGGTTTCCGTGTTTTGACAAACTTAGAATAAATTTCATTTTTTACCCAAAATTTTGTCAAAGTCCCACTTTTTTTTTTTTTTTTTTTTTTTAAATTATTGTTGCTGAGTGAATATGTATAGGAAAAGATAGAAGAAAGTCATGTGGTGGCCACAACATACTAGTTTTTCATATTAAAAACGTTTTTATGAGATTATGAGAAAAAAAAATTTTTTTTTTCAACCTCCCTCGTGTTTTAAGCAAGAGTAGATTAGTATATACCCATATAAATAACACATACTCAATATTAAAATATATATACTTAAAAATAATATTAAAAAAAAAAAAAAAAAAAAAAAAAAAGGGGGGGGGACAATATTTTGTATTTTAACATTTTTCACGGATATTTTTTTTTTTTTTTTTTTTTTTTTTTTTTTTTTAACAATTATTTTTTCTCAGTAGACAATCACATTCTATAGAACAAAACATAACTGGTTAATTATCTGCTAATATTTAAACTAGAAAAACTACTTCACACGCCATAAAATTAGTGTAAGCACTACCGGTTTCGAAAGGACGTGGCCTTTCTTCTTCAGATGCAAAATACGTGCTACTTACCTTGGAGGCAAAAGCAAGACTGAAAGCAGGGTGAAATCCAAAGAGGGAGGAGCAACAAAACCAACCAAAAGGAAGCAGCCTGTAAAATGAAACAGACATACTTGCCAACATCTAAGTATGAACCGGAAGATTTTTTTTCTGCACGCCCTTTTTTCCCGTCAGTATATTTTTAGAGTAATTTTCTCCAAATTTTATTACGATTAAATAAGACGAAAAACACTCTAAAATTTTACTGGTGTGGAAAAAGGGGCGTATACTAAAAAATCTTTCGGTTCATAATTAGGATGTTGGCAAGTATGAGAGAAACACACACACAAAAAAAAAAAAAAAAAAATCATAAAACAAGAGAAACAGACACAAAAAATGGAGGGAATGGATTTTAAAATAATTTATTTTTATTTTATTTTAATTTAAATACCTTTAATTTTACTTAATAATTTTAAAGGAAATTAAATGTAAAGTATTTAAATAAAAATAAAAATAAAAATAAATTATTTTAAAATCCATTCCCTCTATTTTTTTGTGCCTCTCTGTTTGGTTCAAACCTAAATATTTTTATGATAGTACTATTCTTTTATTTAAGCTATCAAATGCGAAAAACCTTCACTAAATTATAGAGAAAATCAATTTTGAATATTCATCCGGTAATAAAATTATCATTACACTAACAAAACATAAATATTTTTTACAGTAGGTTTATTTGTACGGCAGGACTACTGCATTCTGGCAGACAATTTGGGTCGTCGTCATTTGTTGTAGTTCACCTTGATAATATCAGATTTTAGATCGCTATAAAACATTCAACCGATCGCTACGAAAATGATACACTTATTAAGAACAAAAACTAGCTACTGCTACTGCCAATCGGATAATTGGAGCAAAATATATTAAATAAAAACTTAGTTATAGCTTTAAAATTTTTAAAAAGGAAGAACAAGTAGATACAAAAAATAAATAAATGAATAAAACAAAATAAAATAAATAAATGAATGATAAATAAAAATAATGTATGCACACGTTATTTTTTCCCGACATAAAAGAAATTATATCGAAAAAGAAATGAACGTGTAACTTTTATTTATTTATTTTGGCTTTTTGTATATTTAAACCAATTAAAAAAGTTTTTCTTTTTTTAATTCTCGCATCGAAAAAAAAAAAATTAAATTAAATTAAATTGAGAAAAGTCGTGTTAAATAAATGGAACGGGTTTAGTAGAGGACCCTCTTGGCGAAATTTGAAATTTTGCACCGAAATTGCTCTGACACTTCTCGCCAAGGCCTTTACTTATGCAATTGCGATAGCCATTTTAATTTATCGCCAAAATGGCAACAATATTTCGAAAGTCGCGAAGTGGGTCTTTACTCTAAAGCTATAACAAAGAAATTTTAAGAAATGAATATAGTAAGCGTTGCTAAGGAATGCAACACAGTTATCATATGCTTTTATGGAAGAACAATCTCCTAAAGTAAAGTCCTGTTGTACTAAATTAAATTCTGTTTTGTACAGAATTTTATATCTACTACTTAAAAACAAAAATATACCTTTTTTTTTACCCTCGTACAAATAAAATAATTTAAAAGAGTTTTAAAGAGAAAAACTAATTCGAATATTTAACTGCATCACTAGAGAAAAAATCACTAACCAAATTTTCCGAACATTTGTGCATTTGACAACGATATGATTGACCCTAAATATCTAGTATTAACTGCTTTCATGTAACTAAAGTATACAGAATTCATCTAGCATGTAAAATTTTCAATTTTGTAATAAGATGTAACTTTGTTATGTATTGTTCACTATTAGTAACACAATTTGTCATCATTGTCCAGTAGTGAACCTGGTCATTTGATTTTTAGATGAATAACCTTAACCTGTAGTGGACACGAATTCTTCCAAATTTAGTATAAAATAGGAATTCAAAATAGAATGGGAATAAATTTCATCCAAAATGTGTTCGGAATACCTCGATACGTTAAAATGAGATTTTGTTTTATTTTTCGGATTTTCACTGAATATTTAAGAATTCATTGATAATCTGCAAATATTTGAAAAGGTGATTGGCTAGTATAGACATAAAATTACAATAAAGGAGTGTGGTAAAAAAAATACTTATGAACTAAGATTCGATTTAAATTAAAGAAAAAAAATGATCGGAGTATTTCAATTTTTACCAGTTAAAAGCGTAAAA
Organism: Salticus scenicus; assembly: GCA_963930645.1. Taxonomy (NCBI): domain Eukaryota; kingdom Metazoa; phylum Arthropoda; class Arachnida; order Araneae; family Salticidae; genus Salticus; species Salticus scenicus. Next base: position 61,564,937 of record OZ005649.1, on the reverse strand, counting down.
TTTTTCAGAAGCAATTTATTCTCAGTTTTCTAATATAGATGACAAATTTATATAATCTTTCGTTTATTAACATATTACTGTTACAAAATATACTTTTTGTCAATTGAATATTTATTTCTAATCGGTTCACTTTTATTTAGCTTTTTCTTGCAAAATTTCAAAGGTGTTCATTACTAGAACAGAAAAATGTCCACTACGAAGATTTTCTTTTCCGTTACTTGGTGCATTTTCAGATAAATGCAACATTCACAATGCAGTCATGTACAGAAAGAGTTAATTGAGGCGTCAAACACTGTTGTTTATGAATGTCTCGAAAACGAAAAACAGGGGGGGGGGGGAGATGAAATGTATTCTTAAAATGCTCAACAGCCTTAAGTTTTCAGCTATAGTTTCTCTTAAAATGCACGTAGAATGAAATGCCTTACAATTGTATCACAATTGCATCATATACCGAATTAATATAACTTATTTAAAAAGCTTGAAACTACTTAAATATTAAAAAATATTAGAAGCTATTATAAAATATTGTAAAATGACTGGTTGTTCGACAGTATGGCATTTCAAAATTTTTATACCATTGATGAAATAAAATCTAAAACATTTAGGTTAATTATTATTATTATTATCAAAGCACAATGCTTAAAAACATCACTTTTACCTTATGTTGGCGTATTTTCATACAAAAAATTTTAATTGAACATACGTTTTATTTTCAAAGATATTTCAGACAAGCTAAATTTTAAATTAATACTTTTATGTTGTAACAAATAATAATAATATACAGGTAAATGTAAATATTTATTGATTATTCAAACAAGTTTAAGTGTATGCTGTATAGGTACGTATACTTATGTGCATCTTTGCGTGGTTCTTGCGTATTTCAACTGTACAGTGCGGCGCAAAAGTTGAAGCGCAAGCTAATATTTTTTATAAAATGGAAAATATACACCGGAACTCTTCGAAATTTTTACTGTATCTAGACAATTGCATTACAAATTCATGTTTCGTATTCAGAAACAGCTAATTGAAAGGAAAATAATAAATTTTAGAAAAGTCAAAATTGTGATATCGCAAGACAAATGAGACATTTTGCAAATATCTCTTAAAACGTGATTGGTGGAGTATAGGGGAGGCTTATCTTTTTTACTGCAAAGTGTAGGACATGGAGATACAGATTCCATTACCATGGTGTAGGAGATTTACCGATGTACGAGTAATCAAAATGCCAAAATCGCTGCAGCTCTCGCCTGAAGAAGTTGCGAAAGTGTGGAAGCTGAAAACAGAGGGTAAATCCGCGCTTTGCAAATGTCACTTATTTTAAATCGGTCCGAACGGGGCATTTATAGTATTTTGAAACGTGAAGAACAATTCAAAATTGCGTATCACTCAGGAAGACCGAGAAAAACCCCATTTCATGAGGATAAAGAATGGCTCTAACTGACAATTTATCTCTTAATCAGATAAAAAATCGACTTGGATCTTAAAAATATCACATGACACCATATGCAAATGAATAACCAAATCGGAATTCATCGAAAAACAAAAATTAGCTCGTAAACATTTTTTGAAACAGTGTCACAAAGAAGCAAGACTTCAATAGGAAAACAGCACATGTATTATCGTGACGAATGGATTAGTGGTATTTTCTATGATGAAAAAAAAATGGAATTTTAATGGTCCAAATGGGTTCTTATTCTATTGGCGTGACTTGAGGAAATATCAGAAGAATATATTCAGAGGGTAGTAGCTCGCTCATGGTATGGGGCGCTTTTGGCTACAATGGACAAACGTCTCTTTGCTTCCTAAATGACAGATAAAATTCAAGGAAGTATCAGGAAACTCTGAACGAGCATTTGTTTCTATTTGGTGAATTTCTAAGTGGTACCAAGTGGATCTTTCAGCAGGACAATGCGTCGACATACACTTCTTGTTGTACAAAAGAATGGCTTAGATCTCAAAATATCAGTGTGATGAACTGGCCAGCACTCATCCCAAATCTCAATCCGATTAGAGAAAATCTGGAGAATTCTCTCATGCGACGTCTACAAGAAAGGGAAACAGTATTACTCAGTGCAAGAGCTCAAATCAGAGATCGAGGAAGCCTAGCACAGAATCGCTCCCGAAACCTTCCAAAAGCTCGTGTTATCAATGGAAAATCGCGTATTTGATATCACCAGGTGCAAAGGAAATACCATAGACTACTAAAGGACTTTTGTGCTTTGTGAAATGTAAATATTTTGGTTTTGTGCCTAAACTTTCACAATTTTGGTTTTTATATAATTTATTATTTTATTTTCAATTAATTGTTTTCGAATTTGAAAAATGAATTTGTAATCCAATTCTTTAGATACAGTAAAACTTTCGAAGAATTCCTGCGTATATTTTTCATTTTATTAAAAAACTTAGCTTGTGCATAAAATTTTGCGCCGCACTATATAATAACTAGTGAATCTACAGATCAGGAGCCTGAACATCCTGTCTGAATCATTCATTACTCAGCAGATCATTTTTATTTATTCCATATTATTTAATATATATATATATATATATATATATATATATATATATATATATATTATTAACTCGATACATAGCCAGATACGTTTCTTCTTGTCTATATCTATCTGTATATATGTGATTATATATATATATTTCTTTATAACTCATAGCGTTATAGCCTTGTGTTAATACCTTGTAACCAGTGTTGGGCATAATTGATTAAAAAATAATTGAATTACAATTAAACTACAATTATTTTACTGCCAATCGATTAACAAGTAATTGATTACAAATAAATTGAATTTACTTATTCAATTTATTTGTAATCAATTACTTGTTAACCGATTGGCAGTAAAATAATTATAATTGTAATTTAATTGTAATTCAATTACTTCTTAATCAGTTATGCCCAACACTGCTTGTAACTCATAAATACTTGTACCAAGTTTAATGCCTAATGATTGCATAACATATCGGAATTAATTTGTATAGTCCTGTAAGCTAATTACCAATTCTATAACTATCATTTTACACAGAAAATATAATGCTTTTAAGCTTTCTAACAACATATGTTTATTTCAATATGTTTAATGGAGTGTAACCACGTTAAAATGCATTTATAAGAAATACCGTCTATAGATCGTAATGGCACGAAATTATTTTGTGTCCCTGTACACGAGCCATAGTTTATTATACACACCAGTAAAAAGTATAGAACTAATTTATTAAATGTTTCATGGCATCATTTGGATGATTACAGAATGCTATCGGTATTCTTTTTGTGGTTCTGAAAATAAATTATTTAGTCTGTGCATACCATTTTTTCTAGAGAAAACATGCTTTAAGCATCTGAATAATGTATGTTAATTCTATTACGCTTAATGCAGAATAAATGCATTAAAATGCTCTTAAGAAGACTTGGCACCTTTAATTTGGCACGACTGAAGTAGGTTCCATATAAAAGCTTATATTTCCATTCAATATTTATAAATTAAACTATATTAGGTTTGTTCAGTAAAATATATATTAAGGAAACAATTCTTATTGTCTATATATTTTACAGGTTTAAAATCTTCAAATTGAATTGTCAGAGTTTGCATTTTTTATTTTTATTTATTTATTTATTTATTTATTTTATTTATTTATTTTATTTTATTTTATTTTATTTTTTCTTTCATAAGTTCATGATCTTCAAAATCCTAAAAAATCTGCAGACATTTCAAAAAAAAAAAAAAAAAAAAAAAAAAACACCCCTTTTTTTTTCTTTTAATTATATTTATTTATTTTCAAATTTTGACATAGAGATGCACTTTTTAGTTTTTTTTCTCTAAAACTAATCAATAAATTTCAAAATTTATCATTAATTCTTTCAAGTAGGTTTTTTTAAATACCCCAAAAAAACTAAGTTTTTTCTTAACCCTTAAATGCCTGCTTATTTTTTAAACCAATTTAAAAATGTTTTATTCTTACCTCTATTAAATAAATCACGTGAAAAGAACTTTAAAACATCGTACTCTATTTTAACTATGGTTTACAGCTAAAAAAACAATTTGTTGTCCATCAGCAAACATGAGGCATTAGAGCTTCAACATTATTCTAATAATACTTTAGAAGACAGAATTGGATATGTGTCCGAAAGGCAACACACGGCATTTAAGCATTAAATATTTGTAGAAGTTTTAGCATTTTGAAGATCATGAATTCGTGAAAATATGCAAACTTCAGGTAAAGCAGTTTAAAAATTTAAAATCTGAAAAAAAAAATGTGTCAAGAACCATACGAATTGTTTCCTGAATATATATTTTATTGAACAAACCTAATATAGTTCAATTTATAAATGTTAAAGGGAAGTACAAAGCTATCATATGAAACCTTCAGTAGTGCCAAGTCACCTTAAATAAAAATCTGTCCATAGGCTCTAATGTCCCGAAATTCTTTTTTCGTCCCTGTAAATGAGCCATAAACATTATATACACCAGTAAAAACTATGCAACTTATTCTATGTAGTTCATGAATAATTGTTCGATATTTCCGATAATTTGGATGATTACGTAATATTCTCGGAACACTTCTGTAAGGTCCTGTACATTAATTATTAAGTCTAAGCACACATTTTTCTACAGAAAACAAGCATTCAAACATTTCAATAATGAATGTTAATTTTATTTTGCTGAATGTTGTGTAACCGAATTTAAATTCGTTTAAGCGAAATTCTGCCCATAGGCTGTAATAAGAAAAACAAATCATAAACTATATACACGCCGAAAACTGTACAGCTATATCTGTATGGTGCGTGAACATGTGTACCAATTTGCATACCAATTGGGTGATTTTTTAAGGCCGCTATCGCAATACAGAGAAGTTCTCTCCATAATGTGTACCAGTTTGGGAGTCAATCGGTAATTTTTGCGGCCGCTATCATGGTACATAGAGACAAATAGACAGACAAACACATATGTATTTATTGGACTTTTAAATAATATATCACCTTTAATTTGAATTAAAATATTCAAAAGAATTTATATAAATACCACTTATGCATGATGTCCTATTTTTAGGACGATGGTGAAATATGGGTTAAATACTGTATCAAACAAAAACGTAATAAAATACGTGGACTTAAATGAAAACAAACAATCGAAACTAATATCGATAAATTTACACAGCAAATTACGATAAGGTTTAAATATTTAGAAGAGTGTCAAAAGAACGACCGCACTACAGGATTGTGTGGTAAATAACATAAAAAAAAAAAAAAAAAAACACTTTTATAAGAATTCAAGCACAAAATAAAACTGAAACTAATGAAATTACGCAGAAAATAAAGATTAAAATGTTCAAAAGTTGTAAGGCTAATGAGTGAGTGTGGTATTCCAATGGTTGGATTGGGTTTACGGTTTTTAATCTAGTTTATACTAAGATCTAGTGTGGACAATTGTAGCATAAAATTGCATGGGAAAATACTATGATAAAATGTTTAAAAAAAACTGTTTCTTTGATAATAAATTTCCAGTCTGAAAATATGGCTGCATTAAGTATATTTCTGTTACTGTTAGTTGACAGAATACAGAGACTGTTCGCACATTTTTTAGACGATTTTATTTCGCAGTAAGAAAAAATCGTTTGCATGGAGAATTTTATTTTCACAACAGTTATATTTTTGGAAGTTTTATTTATCTTCTGATATTTAGAATTTTTGTTTAGATGCAAAAATGCGCTTTTAAAATGGCAGTGGGTGGAAGGATAGGTTTCCGCTCTTTCCAAAGATAGTTTTTAGTGAAATCTTTATAAAAAGCATTTATCAGGAGAAAAATGGAAAAATGTTGCAACAACAGATGAATCTTGAGTCTATTTAAGTGGTTGCAATAAAAAAAGGTCAATTTATTATCACAAAAGTGGAGAAAAAAATTTGCTACATGGCTCAAAGCAATAGTTGACTTAAATTATTAGAAAAATGTATTGTCACCGTGTTGTGAGCTGTCCTGAAAATTTCAAATATCTAGCTAGTCGGGAAGTTTGTTAAAAATCGATTGCAAGATTTGTCCCTGACAAACACACAAACAAACAAACAAGAATCGAAGTTAATAAAAACATGGTAAAATATACCTCTTCCGATATTATAAAAAGCATTATTATCATAAAAATTATGATGTAGAATGTTAGTTAAGAACAAGGGCTATCAAACTGAACAAATAAAACTCGAAATATGAGTGAAATTGCTTCAGTACACTCCATCAAAATCGTCTAAAAAATGTGCGAACAGCCTCTGTAAACAATAGATAGACACTGCGGGCATCAATCGTACAGGGAATTCTGTGCATAAAGACTAAATTCCTCATCACTTGAAAAATTGGCTATTCATTATATATATATATATATATATATATATTTTAAAGCAAACATGTTAGCAATAAAAAATAAATAAAATAAAACCCTCTTGTTAACATTATTAATAAATCTACAAAAATAAAGCGAATTTATTATATTCAAAAACACAATAAACAAAAAAATCTTAAGAAGCTCAAAGTATAACAAATATTGTTTTATATCAATTGCACATACAAGCCCTTATTACTGTTTCAGACACTTTCTGATTGGTGTTTGCTGAAGCTTGAAGCCCAAAATCAGCCGGTAGCGGGAATAAAAACTCTTTAAACAAAAGGGGAAGTTGAATACAAACGATAGTGAGAGGTATTTAGCATTCGCTGTTTTTCCTCCTTGGCTATATAAACGGAGGACTTCTTCAATTTGAGGATTTAACAAAATTTTATCTTAACTATTTGGATCCTCTCAGCAAATTTAACAGATATGTTCGGCCTAAAGGAATTTTTAGTAAGTAACTTCTTTTAAAATAATTTTAACAAGTTTTGTATTATAGTAACTAAATGTATGAATTTGAATACTTTAATAAATATTTATGGCAAATGCCGTTCATTTATTTACTTCATTTTATTTTTTGTATAGTAAAGCAAAATACTTTGGTATATTTAAAATAATTGAAACAAATTACCAAAGATATGATCACGTGGTAAAATTTATCCTTTCATTCACATGGTAAAATTTATCATATATTTTATCATTTTAACTGATTAATGTTCATTTGGTATTATTGGAAAATGAATAATGAATATGATACATTTAGTATATATCGAATATAACATGCTCAATGAATATAATATATGTATTAATATTAATCTTTTCTTTTCCTTTGTAAATATTTTATTATATAAAAAGCTTATAAATCAAATGATTTTACTATGTTTGAACACGTGGGCAAGTTTATCCAGTATAAAAATTTAAACTAAAATTTATTTTATTAGAGTTTTATTTCCGAGAGTTGTTATTTTTATATATTTATTTAAAGAATGAAATATATATATACATATATGCAGTCGAACCTCGTTAACGTGAATCTGAAGGAGGATAAAAAATTAGTTCATGTTATCAGTAGTTCATGCTATCAGTAACTAATCTTCATATAACTAAACTAATCTTCATTATGACGGGAATTGGGGAAACGCAGTTCATGATAAAAGTAATTCACGTTAACAGTGTTCACGTTACGAGATTGGACTGTGTATCCATTTACAACACCGAACGTCATTGTATTATCAAATTAACAAGTATTTTGTTATAATAATAATAATTGTATTATTATTATTATTATTATCATTATCATTATTATTTTATTTTTCTTTTCTTTCTTTTTTTTTTTTTTTTTTTCATGATTTTTTTCTCTAAATTAAAAAATAATTATAATTAACTACACGTTTAATACAAAAATCTATATATATAAAAATGAATATTTGTCTGTATGTTATTTATAAAATCGTAAACGGCTTGACCGATTTCGATCATTCTTTTTTTGTTTTTTTCCTTATAGGTCAGGGATGGTTTAGGAAAAAAAAAAAAAATTGAAAAAATCTTTAAAATTAATTAAAATATGAAAATAATAAACTTATGGACTTATATTGACTTAATATAAGCCATTTAAATTTTTAATTGTTGCCAAAAAAAGTTTACGAGATATATTTATTTATTGTTTTCAGCATAAAATGAAATATGCTTTCATGCGAAAAATAAGAAATTACTAAATGTTAAATTGGTCGATGAGAAAATGACACATTATAATTTTAAAATAAAATAGTAGTATTACAAATCTAACATATTTCTTCTGAATTTTATTTCACAGCATTTTTTTTATATACCTCAACTTCAGATTTTTTTTTTTTTTTTAGTATGGCGGATGAAACACGCTTGGCATAAAAGTTAATTCAGCATTATGGTAAAGGTATTTTCTTATTGATAATTCTTGACAATTTTTTATAATTTTGATGCTGAAGTAGATCGGACATTTTTCGCCAAGGAAAAGATGGAAAGAAATACGCAAGCGAAGTGATGACGTCACTGGCCGTTCGTGGATGCAAGAAAAATATTTCCTATGTTAAACGCCCATTGGATTTTTTGTAAAAAATTATTAAAAATCGAGGAAAAATATTTCCCGATTTTAATCCGCATATTTAGGTATAGATATGTATTAGTTATCATGTCCATGCATTAGATTAAGTTATTTTTGTTGTAAAATTGACAAAATTTGAATTTTTAATTTCAAAACTCTAGAAAAAAAAATGGCAAACTTCCATATTCGATTGAAAACACAAACATTTAATTTCAAAGGATGGTATTAACACAATAAATATCCAACTAATATACTGATTAAAAGGGAAATGATAAATATTCTATCGTAATTTGAAGTCAAATTTGTTTTCAAATGTCTAATTAAAGTATCTGATATAAGATACTAATATGTTGTAGCGGAATAGATTTGATATCGGTCATCCTTGGTAGAAAAATAAAATATCGCCAAATTATTTGGCGAACATAATTTAATTCCTTTCAAAAATCATGGTTATTTTAACAACTTATTTTAAGACAGTAATGAATAATATGAAACAATATTTCGTACAATGCATATTACGAAAATATACATCTGGCATGTATATTTTCGTATTACGTTTTTGATCACCAAATACAATAAGCGCCAAGAACGACAGAGTTTTGAAATTTAAAATTAAAATTTTGTGAATTTGACAGCAAAATAACTCAATCTAACACATGCACATGATAACTAATACATATGTGTACCCAAATATGGGGATTAAAATCGGGAAATAATTTTCTTCGATTTTTTATCATTTTTTACAAAAAATCCAATGGGCGATTGACATAGGAAATCATTTTCTTGCATCCACGGACGGTCAGTGACGTCACGCTTCACTTGCGTATAGGAACAATAATCGCATAAATTATATTTTGGTCTAAAACGGCAACAAAAATTTAAAAGTCGCCAAGGGCATTAAGGCTGTACCATGATCAAGTTTACATACTAATTTATTTATTTTTCTATATACCAACTACTATTAACTAAGCATGAAGTATATATAACCACAAAATAATAATTGTCTCATGCGATAGAAGTTGCCGATCATAGCATATTGTAATATTATATGTGGCTTGAAATTGCTGTCATTCTATGGTTGATTGATTAAATCAAATAAATATAGGAAATAACTTGAGAGCAAATAGTATGTACATCACATATAATGTTGTTCATATGTAACTGGGATTCAGATATAAACGAGCTACTTCAAATTTTTCGATACTGTCCGTATCGAAACTGTTATGTATGATAAGCAACCAAATGGAAGCCCTCGGGTAAGCCATTGTCGCAGGCAATAGGGACAGGCACCGGAGATTGCACGGACGAACAAGGCGCTGCCTAAGGCAGCGGGAACCCAAAGAAAGCTTTTAACCGATTTCAGTTTTTTTTTTTTTTTTTTTTTTTTTTTTTTTTATAAAGCATATAGAAAAGAGTTTGCCAGCGAAGCGGGCAAAGCCGTCCAAAATTGTTTAAGAACTAAAATATTATTCAACAATTCGCCGGGAAATGAAAAAAAAAAAAAAAAAAAAAATCATTTATTTGTAAAAAAAAAAAAAAAAAAAAAAAAAAAAAAAATTAAAAATTTGAAACTCATAAATATTATATGAATTTCACCACATAGTTAAAATTTTAATTAACCAGTCACCAAATTATTATTAGAACCAGATTAATGTTGTGCAATAGTGAACTAAAATCATACAAAGAAAGGTTTCGAAATAAAATTCATAATTGACGACCCAGTTTTTATACTTCCACAACGCAGTACTGTTTTAGTCCAGAATCCCTATGGACGAATTTTAAATTTTTATCGCCATGTTGGCGATAACTTTTTATTTATTTATTTTGGCATTTTATTTTGGCTTTCAGTGAGTTACAAATTTTTTTGAGTGTACTTTATCAGACTCTGTTTTGCACAGCACCACAATGATAAGGTTTCATTTCATTACACATTATGATCAAACCGCCAGTTCCCACACATACACATCAAAATTTCCACGTGAACGAAGTCGCGGGTAGCAGCTAGTTATCAAATAAAAATTACAGGAATGTTTGTTTTTATTTGAAAATAAATTTTTAAATTTGAAGTAAATAAGGCTTTTTCTTTCTTTCTTTCTTTTTTTTTTTTTTTTTTTTAATGATATGCTTATTTGATATAGCACATTTTATTTGATTTTTGTGATTTTGCATTTAAAGTGGCGATTCTTTTTTCTTTACTTTCTCTCTTTTTCTTTATTACCTATTTATTTATTGATCTGGTATCATCATCTTTAAAATAAACGATATTTTATGTCAATAAAATATTTTCGCACGTAACATGTATATTTCATATTTACAAATGCCAGATAACATTTTATAAAAAAAAAAAAAAAAAAAAAGACCTTATTCAAAAAGAAACAGTGTGTCTAGTTATTTTAAACTAATATAAAACGCGTCAAATATATTGAAAATAAATTAAAATTGTGTGAATATTTCGATGTTGTTTAAACTTTTATGAATATACAAATACGCCACGCTTCGTTAGATAATTAATATTTTTCCTAATCTTTTAAGTTATCATCCTTTTAAATTAATTTTTTATCTAAATTATTATTTAAAATTTATCATATTTGAAGTAGATAGAGGGGGGAAATGAGAAGTAATTACTAAGAATAATCAATAAAAACCGTAATTAATATTTTATTGTAACTAATGAATAATTAAATTAATATTTTTCATCGTCTGTTATATTTGCATATTTTTAAACTAATTTTTATCTAATCCATTATTTATAAAGCGTCAGATTTAAAGTAAAGAAAAAAACGAGAAAAAAAAAAGATATTTAATTACAAAGAATAATGAGTAAATATTAATAATTTTACCGATAGTTATCATATGTTATTTAATTATGCATTTCATGTATGATTTATAGAGTTTGTATTTAATTTTGCATTACTCGTTAGATTTTTATATTGAACTGTTATAATCTATCATAAAAATACTTCACTAAATTAGAAAAAGAAATTTTATTTTTTAATTTCTATTTCTATTTATTAGTGCTAGAGGCCTATTTCAGTCGGTACAGTTGTCGAATTTTTATAATACACTCTTAATTAGTGCCAAGGGCCTATTTCAGTCGGTTTATTAAATGGGGATTTATTGAATGAAGTTCCCCCAAGGCCCAACTTTGACATGAGTCCCCCCCCCAGGCCCAACTTTGACATGAGTCCCCCCCCAAGGTACCCCTATTTCAGTCGGTACAGCGTTGTCGAATTTTTATAATACACTCTTAATTAGTGCTAAGGGCCTATTTCAGTCGGTTTATTGAATGGGGATTTATTGAATGAAGTCCCCCCAAGGCACAACTTTGACATGAGTCCCCCCAAGGCCCAACTTTGACATGAGTCCCCCCCAAGGTACAACTTTGACATGAGTCCCCCCCCAAGGCACACCTTTGACATGAGTCCCCCCAAGGCACACCTCCCCCTCATTGGGAAAAAGAGAAAAAACGTTGTTTTGCGGCTATAAGACAGTTTGGACTTCCAACGTTATTTGTTACAGTATCTGCAGCTGAAACACATTGGTTTGATTTAATGAAAACTTTATCATGGAATTTAGATCGTCACGAATTAACTAAAGAAGAATTTGTCGATATTAACAAGTTTAGCAGTATGCCTCTGGCACTAAATTAAAATCTGTCAATGTCAGATTTTCATGTTTTTTTATTTATTTTCATTTGTATGTAGGACACTGTACTAGAAATATCACTATTATGCTACTGCTACAGTATCAACGATTTTTGTTATATAGCTATATTTTGACACTTATTCACAAGAATCGCAATAAACTTAGTACATAAAATAATTATTAAAAGAAACTATGCCGATTTATTTCTGTCGCATATTGCACAACAGATGTCGTCGTTATGCTGCAATTTTTTCGTTTGCTGAAATAGTTGTAACTCAGCTTCTAAAATATAGACTCTAACAAAACTTAATACGTATATTTATTATGAAGTTTAACACTCTGTCAAGCACTGTTCGAAATTTTTAGTTCTAATTTGTTTTAGTTTATTCTTTCTTATTTTATAATATTAATTTCTTCAAACTACATGAAACCCTATTATTATATAAAATAACAATTTATTTAGTAAAAGAAAATAATTCCTTGCAAAAACTAATTTTTTAAGGTGGTTTTTCAGGCACATGGCGCATTGCGCCCGACGAAGGGTTAATACTGATTTTATTTCAATTCATCTTAAGCAACAGGGGAATTTGTCTGAAATGAACAGTAAAACTGTTAAATAAGATTCAAAACTTTTCAAGAAACAATATCCGCAGACAAATTAATAAAACTCGGTTTCCTTTAAAAAGTCAAACAACAAGTCTACGTTCTCTTCTTGGAAGAGTTGCGCCCGTTATCCTTTATGCATAGTTGCCAACATTTTAATATATTCCGGAGCCCTTTTAGCCCCGCCTTTATTTCGCACCACTTTATTTATAGAACAGTTTTCTCCAATATTTAACAACGGTAAAATAATAAAAAATTGCTTTGTTCAACTTCATAAGCAAGTAATCGGACTGTAAAAACTAAGGAGCTATCTTCTCCGAAGAGAACAACATTTGCGATAATATGTCTCTATTGGTCTCTATACCACTCTTATTATAGGAGTGATTCTTCAGTTCATTGCCGAAAGTCCGATGCGCAACTCCAGTTCTATATTCTAAGCGATGACAGCTGTTATCAGATTTTATTGGATAGGAAATCGACCCTATTCATAAAATGTACTCCGAATACTTTGAATAGTACTAATGTTTAATTGAAACAGATTAGAATAATTAAAGAAAGCAATTCTGTTATATTCACACTTTCCTGGTTACCTGTCACGTTAAAATGCTACTTTATCTATATCTGTAAATCCTAGCTACTATTTCTCACCGGTGTGCGTGCATATCTGATAGATACATGAGAATTAAATCTTGCCATTTCTTTCCCTTGAGAAGTTCTTTTACTCGAACTTTCGTTTCTGTTTTTATTACTGTTGTATCACTTCTATACAAAAATGACTTTTCACGAATTTCGTTAGAACACGTAAACTTTTTATAAAGCCGTCGAGCTTAAAAATAGCTCTAATTATACCCGCATTTGATGCAGTTGCTTTTATTTTATTATTATTATTTTTTTTTTTAAGATTTCTTTTCATGCAAAATTTCCCATAAGAAATTTACTTGTTTGATTTGAATTTCTGTTTCATTCTCCTTATACAGGGGGATTCAAAAGTCAACGTACAAACCCTTAAGGGTGGTCGGGTACATCATAAGAATTAAAAATTGCACAGGAGCTCATGACCGAAAAAGTCATTTTAAGCCTTTAAAAACCGGATGTTTATGCGTGGATATAAGCTATGTTATAGAATATTGCAATTTTTTTTTTTTTTTTTTTTTTAGTTTTTACCTGCTAATTTTTACATAAATAAATAAATTCTGTTTTTTATAGATGTGTTTTATCGCACTGATTGCATTAATTGTATACAATGCAACACCTATAGTATATATAATGTAACACCCGCAACAAATTTCCCCCATAGCCATAATGTATTTGAATTATTTTGGATGCCCTGTACTTCAACTATTTGCTTGATCTCAAAGAAAAGTTTAGTGTAGCATCACTATATAATACAGATGTAGATTACCGAGTTTGAACTTCTTGCTACAATTTGTTCTTGAGATATACTGATAATAGACAAACACACACAGAGACAGACAGGCACATAGACCGACCGCTCAAAACATGTTTTTCTCATTCAGGGAACCATAAAACATGTAAATATAACAAAAACTCAATTTCGAAAGTTTGCCCCAAAAATATTACTTTCTCCTTATCATATATAGGAGAGAAAGTAAAAAAAAAAAAAAGTTTTAAAATCTCTTTTATTACCATTATTATTCTTTTTTGCTAAACTAAATTTTAGTTTTTCCTTTTACTCTCTTACAAAATAAGTAGTAAAATTAGTGTTTTTTAATGTGTTTAATTTCATACTCAACAACATTTAGCTTTCGTAGTTTTTTCTTTTCTTTTTTTACGAAAAATGCGAAAACAAATAAATAAATAACATACTTCTCGAATAATTTCGTGATAACACAATAAACGCTCAAGGATACGAATATTTTTACGTTTACGTAAAAATAAATAATTCCAGATATATTAGAAATATCCATAGTGATCATGATTGAAATAAAATCAAAATAACAAAAATGGTTTAAAAAAAAATACTATTCATAAAAATTTCAAATTTATATAAATAGTTACTTCACTTTATTTGAAAAACTCAATCTGGATTAATGTAAAATTTATTATATATTTGTGCAAACGTATAACACAGCTACCTTACATTACAGCAATAAAAACTCATTAAATGATAATTTGGTCCTATAAAAACCTTATAAACAACCAGTAAAAGAATTCAGTAATAGCTGCTAAGCGAAAATTGCTAGCAGATATTGTAATCACTGTTCCCTCAAGCATGTCAAATAATATTCCAACAATTTCTGGGGAAAGTTGAAAAGTGTAAAGTATTTCCTGTAAGACATTGATACTCTATAGATATACATAGATATGCAGCTTAATAAATGGATATCAAGTGAAATATTTGTTTGGCCGCTTTGTTTTTCTTATCTTAAGGATGTATTTATGTTATCTTTATTACACATAATTCGTTATATTATTTTACTCGAAATTCAGTATGTGTTAGGAAGATATTTTACCAAAGGAAATGAATCAGTTACTCTATTTTTATGTCACTTTCCAAAATAAGAACTTATATTATTGTATTTTGAGGAAATCTGACTTCCCCTATGACAGATAAATCTAAAGTGGATTTTATTATTTTTAAAATTGTTAAAATATATAAAGTGACATTTTCATTTGCTTATATATTTTTGCTTATGTATCATGCCTGAAGTCTGTAATATAAAATTTAGTAAAACTCAAAAAAGAAAAAAAAAAAAAAAAAAAAAAAAAGAAGAAGAAGAAGAAGAAGAACATAGGAACGTGAATTTATTAACAGTATATCTACATCTTTACTAATCTGTGTATCGACATTACTTTTTAATAACTAATTTTTTTTTTTTTTTTTTTTTTTTTTTTTTTTAAGAGAAAGTATTGTTTTGGGATCAATCTTTTGAAAAGGAGTTTTTGTTTTTTTACACATTTTGACGTGACCTGAATCCGAAAATCCTACTTTTAGCGGTTGGTCTGTGTTCGTTGTCTGTTATCAGCATATCTCAAGAATAAACAGTAGCAGAAATTCTAAACTCGGTATTCTAAATCTGTATCATATGCTTATGTTACACTAAAATTTGCGGTGATATCAAGCTAAAGGTTCGTGTACAGGGTCTAACCCTTTTAAGCGATAAAACTTTATTGTTCTTGAGTTAAAAAAAAAAAAAGAAAAAGAAAAAAAAGGAATGAAAAGCCTAAAATCTTCAAGATTTATTTCTTATCATATCTTGTTTGTTGCCAAGCATTATTTTCATACACTAAAATTACATTTAATGCAAAATGTTCAGTCTCCAAGCGAAAAAGTTAGATAGAAATTGTATTGTAATTTCTTAATTATGTAAATATGGAGTTTTAATTAATTTCATTCTTTAAATTTAAAAACTACGATTTAACATATTTTTTCTTATATGGAATTTAACATTCAAATAATAATCATTTAATTAGTTTTCCAATATAATAATACTTTATCATTAAAATTTATCGCTATAATAATATTTATCTTGCCCCTTCTTGTTTTACGGGATCAAAATTTTATTATTCTTGAGTGAACAGTAATAATAAAGAAATCTCTTACATCTCCTGTATCATTATTATTATGTCTTATTTCATTCTGCTGATTATTTTTAAATACTAAAATTATTTTTGAACGTAACATTTTATCGATTTGTTTTCAAACATCAGTGATTGGCTATGGGGGTTGGTGTATGGTTTAAGGCCAGTTAATTTTCTGATCTAGGCCTGGATGAAAAGCTTTTCTTGGAGGTCTTTCTAAGGAGACCTAGTCCGTATTCATGAGTGTTTTAGGAAAAAAAAAAAAAAAAAAAAACGCAAGAAACTCTGAAAGGTTAAATAGACGAGAGTGACTTGAGTTCGAATCCACACCTTCGTCGTCGCTGGTAGAGATTATGAGTTACTTGTTTTTTCAGACTATTTGAATATAGAATTTTAAATAATATAACTTTTTGAAATTAATATTTTAAAGTCGAATTTAGAATTTATTATCACCATGAAAACTTATGTTTAAATAATAATTAGTTTATGAACAAATAATTTCTCGTAACCTCAGAATTATAGCTAAAGTAATTCGTTTTCTAACTTTCGAACAAAAACTTATGAATCATAATTAAAAAAAAAAAAAGAAAAGAAAAGAAAGAAAGAAAGAAAGAAAGAAAAGAAAGAAAGAAAGAAAAATAATGAAAGAACAGATTATTTTTGCATAGTAAAATTATTTTTAACTATGAAATTTCGGCCTCCATTTACATACTTTATGTTTGTGTCTAGAATTTATTAATCATTAAAATGTGAAATTTTAATAATTTAATTTATAAATCTTTTTTAAAGCACAATTTAACAGCTTTTTTTTTTTTTTTTTTTTTTTATGAAAAACAATATTCGAATGATCCGCGTTTGTAATGATGGATAGATGGCGCTTTTCCAACTTTTGTTGTTAGTAAATATAATAGCCACGTGTATTTGTTATTGTTATATTTGTGTTACTACTTAATATTCGTGCTATAATTTCTCCTCCATTATATCATGGAAAATCGATTGCTTTTGGAAATAATATTTCAGTTTATTCAAAGTTCGATCGGAAGTAGATGTTTAACTGAAGCTGAACAAATATTAGTTTCAAATCATCTAACTAAAGCTTTACTTCCATTAGCGGAAGCAACTGAAATTTTAAATTTGTCATTTGAAAATAAATGGAAGTTTAATTCTGAATTTCTTGATCCTTTGGAGTTACACTGTGTCACACAACAGTATGTGTCATCTTTTTTACCGGGTTTATTCATTTTTATTCAATAAATGTATGTGAAACTAAACATCGAATATACAGCAAGCAATGGCGTCTCGACGAAAGCCGAAAGCTATTTCTGTTAATTGTAATTTCACCTTAGCCCACCAGAGGGCGAGCATTACATTATAATCGCGGATAATCCTTTGTTTAGTTTTACAGTGAACTAAGTTTCGATAATATCAAAATCTTTATTAAAATAATTCATCATACCAACTTCCTGTTTTGAAAGGCTAAATATTATTATTCTTGAATTAAAAAAAAAAAAAAAAAAAAAAAAAATCTATAGTAAAACACGGGTAAAATAACAAAGGCACAAATCTTTAATGCAGTTTTCTTTCGTTTATTTAATCGATTGAATAACTTAATGGGCAAATATTTTCAAATTGGATTTAATTGTTTGAGTAAGTAATTACAAGAATTTCCCTTTCTTCTTTCTGATTTCATTCACTATGATGCAACACAATTAAAGGGACAGACTGCTTTTAAAAATAAGGAAGTGAAGAAAATTTTCGATCAACTTTCAGAATTAAAAAAAAAAAAAAAGAATGACTGCATGTACAAACAATTTATTATTATTAATTTTTTAATTAGTATGACATTACGCTATTGATTAAAAATATTATTTTGGTAAGTAGAAAAATATTTTTATTGCAGATTATTTTTTAAATAAATCCAAAAAGGCTTTCATATTGTGAGCATGTTATCTCAATTACAATTTTCTTTATCCTTATAATTTTTACATTAAATAAAACAAAACATTCAAATTAAGAATCTGAACTAAAATGTTTTAATTATTTAAACAGTATAGAGTTTAATTAGCAATTAAATTTGAAATATGAAATATGAAATTACCATTAACATTTTTATATTTCCACAATCATTTTTTTTTTCTTTCCCTGTTTATTTTTTTTTTCCCCCTGTTGAACAGAGTTTCTTATTTTTAGTTCATTTTATTCATTATATCAAAATGTATGGCTGAGAAAAAAATTTCAATTACTTTTTGAAATATCATGCACGCAGTGAAAAAGTACCCTTGAATTTTTTAAAAATAATCTGCAGTAAAAATAATTTTCTCTTTTAAAGTAAACCAAAATGATATTTTTAATCAATAGAGTACTGTCATACTAGTTAAAAAAAAAAAAATTGTTTGTTTGTACATGCATTTATGCTTTTTTAAAGAATTCTGAAATTTGATCTAAAATTTTCTTCATTTTCTTATTTTCAAAAGTAGTCTGTCTCCTTAAAAATAATTTAACTGTTGTTGCTGTCATTATTATTATTAATATTATTAATTCTTTTACTTACCACATTCTTCAATTTAACTACAATAATTTGGGCCGAACTGGTTTAGAAAATAAATTTAACTGTTTGCCTGATAAAAGATTACTTAAAATAAGTTTCATCGAATTGGAGGATTACGTAATATTACAATTTCCGAATTTTTTATGGTCGTATTTTGTCGCCGCGTTCCAAAAATATTCATTTGCATTTTATTATATTGTCTCTACTATATTTAAAAAAAAAATTCTTTGAAGGTTTTAATGCAATAATATTATTAGAAAAATGGCAGTTTTGAAATATTAGTGAAAATATAATGAAATACGAGTAAAATTTTTTAAACGCCGCAAGCCCTGCATGCATTTTTGAAACTGATATTGCATATAAAAGGGAAAAATAAAAGAAATCTTTAGATTAAAATAGCAATCCAATTTAAGAAAAATTCTAGCTATTTTAAAGAGCATCATGTTCTGAGAATATGTTTTTAGAATATTGTTGGAAACAAATATGAAAAAATTGTTGATGAATGTCAGTTCTAATTTTAATGTCAATAATTCCTTTTAAATAATGTTTATTGATTGCAATTTATTTTCTCTTCATAAAATAATAATAATAATAACAATAAGGTCTAAAAGAGTTTATTCAAATTTCTTTCTTTAATCAATCTCTACAAAAATATCGATAGTTAAGATTGTGTGTATCATTTATTAACAGAGATGTGGTTTCCGCTAGTTTTCATACCACTATTCTGATTAAGAATTTTTCTTCTTATTCTTACATCAATTTATTTTACGATGAATAGAGCAATATTTATTATTAGAAAATTCTAATGTGAAACAAACGTGGAAATGACATATCTGTATTAAGGACGACTATTAATGAAAGTGATTAGTTTTCAAATAACATGTCACCTCGTTTGAAATATAAAGTGCCCTTAACAATCTTAAAAAAAAAATAATAATAATAATGATGATGATGATGATAATAATAATAATAATAAAATAAGTGATAACCAGTTACACTATATACTAGCAAACCTGTGCGAAATTTTCGAAATTTCTTTCTTTCTTTTTTTTAATCACCTTTAAAATTTGAAACTAATAAGTCCTATACCAATTTCACCACCCGATTTAAATTTTAATTCACCAGAAACCAAATTATTATTAGTTTTTGTGTGATGGAACGTTAATGACATTTAAACCAAATCCTTCAAAGAAAAGTTTGAAAGTAAAATTCATGTTTAACTATCCAGTTTTCATATTTCCTCAGGCAGGACAGCTTTAGTATAGCACCCTATTGGCGACTTTTAAATTTTTATCGCCATGCTGTCGATGCCTTTTAATTTATTTTTTAATTTATTCATTTTGGCATTTTTTTTTTTTTAATTATTTCGATCATACTTTTTATTATTGTGTTTTTTAGTCAATTTATAATAAAAGTTGAGGTTTTGTAGTATTGTTAGGTTTAAAATGACTCTTGCAAAGATCGTAAAGATGCAACTTTTAAAAATAGATATTTCTACAAAATGATCTAATCAGACAAATGTCGTCATTCTTTTTATCAGATCACTGAACATAGTACGCGTGCTTAAATATTGCTTATGTATTACTTTTTTATCCTCGCATATTTTATTAAGTCACTATCGTATCATTTCTACAAAATTTAATCGTTACTAGTCCACGTCAGAGAAATATTATATAGATTTTATGTCCTATAGTTTTTAACTTTCCGGACCACTTCATTTATAATTCTCTTGGGAAAACAGAGAAATATAAGTCGGAACTAAGATTTTTGTGCAGATAAAATACTGCTCTTTTACAATTATTTAACTTCATATATTCATTACTGTCTACAGTAGCTATTAAAATAATAATATTAATAATTTTTCAACGTGCTTTTTAAATTTAAGTGACTGTAATATAACAAATAGAATCCTTAAATATTAATTATTATAAATAACATGATTCAAAAGAATACCTTATGAAATATTATACATATATGTGTATGTGTCATGTTTGTGCATATATGTATATTTGAAATTTATCTTTAGTTGCACTTCCTCTCCCGAAATTTGTTCTAATATCTGTTCGTACAAGATACGATGCTTACAAATATATATATATATATATTTATTTATTTATATATCTAAATTAGATAAAAATTTCTAATCACTTTTCAGGAAAATTAATTATTTGTACAAATTACCAAGTATTTTAAAAGCAGAATTTATCTTCAGAAAAACTTTAAATTGATACAAAATTTTGCTATCATATTTATATATATAATTTTCTCGGGTCGCTGATTCATTCTTCAATACAATTTACAAAGCTATGTTGAAGAAATTTGACTAATTCAAGCAATATGATTTTTTTTTTTTTTAGGGCTTCTTTTTTTTTTTTTTTTTTTTTTTTAGGGCGGGGGCAATATTCCTTTTTTGAAATCTTTAAAGTTTTGGACTTTCCGCTTTTGATAGGCGTTTAAAGATGTTCTGAACTTGATATGGTCATTTTCAAGAAAGGTCCGTCTCTCTGCGTGTGTGGGTGACATAAGACTTTGTGGCAGCTTTAAATCTAGATTTAATGCACAGAATTTCATAAAAATTTATATTTTGTTGCACCTTGACATAAATTGGTGTATATCAACTTTTGGTGCATATCGTCGCTTTGCTGCGATTTCTCCCATCTACACAAAAGCTATATGTCATGTTTTATACTGCATAATTGCACAAAAGTAAGCATGTGAAATAATCAATATTAAAAACTACGTTTATTCAATTTGGGTTCATATCAGTCAACAGGTGGCGCTGCTGTACTATTATTTTTCCAGTATACAGGAATTTCCCGTGTACTATTATTTTCCCGTATACTTTTATAGTGTATAAATGCCCCAAATTTTCTATGCGAGATAGCCATCATGAAGGAAAAAAAATCTTAACTTAAATTGTGTATGCATCGGCCACCAGGTAGCTTTACTATTACCAATTGCTGACCTTTTCCAATTTTTCATGATTACATATGATCTCTTGGTTAAAATTGTACTAAAGTACATGAGTAAAACGTTTAATGTGAGAAGCTATGTGGATTTAATTTTGTTCATGCTAACTGGTAGGTGGCTCTGTTATGCTGAAGGATGTAGAAGAAAGTTTTGTGATGGTGACAGACAGCGTACTGGTTTCCATTCATCATATTCTAATAAATTCGTAATATGGATTTATGACTTATTTCTATTACGATTGGATTTTATTTATCAAAACATAATTTCCAAAATGGACTTTCTTTTCTAAAGGTAAGACTCCGAAGTATTACTAGTGTTGAATAGAGAAAAGTTAAAATTTTCTTTCTGTTAAAAAAAGAAAAGAAAAAAAATACTAAACACTTTTAAATACCAACTCTACATTTAATTATCGCTTTTGTATCCTTAATTTTATAATTATAACATACAATCGAAGTCCATTAATCCTAGTAGAAACTGAATACGAATATTTGCTTAAGCTAATAATAGGCTATTTTTAATTATAATCGTCAAATTCTATTTTTAATTATCGTTTTTGTAACACAGTTTATATGCTATAAAATGCAATCGAACTCCATTAAATCTGATAAAAATCGAAAATGATATTTACTTAAACTAATAATTAAGAGAGAGGCTATAAATATGAGTATCATATTTAGGTTAGGGTGACAATAATGAAAGAAAACGTGAGATATGCAAGAAAAGTTTTATATATTTCTCATAAAGCGGTACTAGGATCGGAAGAAATTTTCTGTCAAACATACCGTAACCTGGTTGTTATATAACATCGTAATGTAATATAATATATATATGTGGGATGGCACACTTTTGTAGGCGTTAAACAAAACTAATACTTATTTACTAATTATAAATTTAATAAAAGATTAAATTGTAATTTACATATGTACAGGAATGCTAATAAGCATTATCGAATGTTACTTTGGTAATGTCCGTCGAAGTAGTTGCACCCGTCTAGTGTGCACGCTTCGTCGAAAACTCAAAAGAAAACAAGTCATCAAATACAGTTATTACGTTCCGTCTGAACATCCCGTCGAAAACTGAATGTCGTTCCTTCAGCGCTCTCTTAGCAGGCGCGCGTTCCGGAAAGACGTCATTCACGTCATGAGCACGTATTTCCTCTCAAGCGCTGGCGCTCCGTCACATGATCAGCAAACAGAAACTAAACTGCCTTGGATTTCAGGAACGGCAAAGAGAAATCAAATAGCTAGGGTTCTGAGTCATGGGAAAGCCAAGTAAGGGGAGAGAAACAGGATACTTCACTCGGCCATCCTTCCTCGACTGGACCTCCAGGCGATCACACTGAAAAGATACAAACAAAAAAAACAAACAAACACAAAAGCAACACAAAATAAAAACAGACTTATTTACAAATTTTTACAAATCTTCAAAAATTTTTGTTTTTAAGTTATTCCCCATTTGAGGAATTCAGCTTTTGCAGATGTGTAATAGGAGCCTTCATGGCATCCATTTCTAACTTTTTCATCAATATTATCATTTTTAATTTTTTCAGTCGTACAGTTACAAAAGTACATCAGTTTTGGTTTTACGGCAACTTGGTCGCTTAGTTCACCAGTTTTTGGTGGTTGTTTACTCAACTTGCATTTCAATCTATTTTTCTTTCTGACTCTAGAAAGTTGTTTTTTATCATGTGCACTTAAATCTTTACTTTGGGGTTCAAAATTATTTTGGGACTCGAACTCGAGACCCTCCAATCGATCATTTTCAGTCTTAACGCCTTTTAAGGCCTCTGTTGCATCAAGTTCAGTCGAAAAGTCTATAATGGCAGTCTTATATGTAGGAAAAACTTCTAATTTTATTTGTATAGCTTTGGGAAACAATATGGCTATTTCACCAATCGTGGTTTTCAGTGGAAGTGATGGAATGAACAACTTTCCTAAATTGACACTGGCAGTCTCCTCTTTAGGCATATTCTGTCTTTTACACTCGATGGAATCTATCGTCGATGGCTTTTTTCTGGATTTCTTCCTTTTAAGGAGTTCGGAATTCTCGTCAACTTTTTCTTTTAATTTTTTCAACTCTTCGGCTAACTGTGAAATTTTTTCATGTAGGATTCGTTTTTCGTCTTTCTTTGAAGGAGTGTTTTCTTGATTTTGCGATTTCATTTGGGAAATGTTCATCTGATTTTGTTTCTTTCGTTGAGGCTCCACCTCTTCCTCACTGTCATCATCTTCACTATTATCGTCCTTTAAAACCATTTTCTTACCGTCATCACTTTCGTCATCGTCATTACTTTCACTTACATCTTTTTTGGAAGATTCTAATGATTTTTTGAACATAACAGCTTGAGGGGTTTTGTTTTTACACTTTTCAACACTATTCAATGTTTTATTTATTTCTGGGGATTTCTCAGAAATTTTACTTTCAATGTTAATGGGGGCGTCAACAGCAATATTTGTTTTAACTTCATTTTGATATTTATCTATTGGAAGAACTGTTACTAAATTTACCTCGAGGGAACTAGATTTGTTTTTCATAAAAATACCATTTTCATTTATTATCGTCTCACCCACCATCAGTACATTCAACCCGATGATTACGTCATATGGTATTACATCATTGTTTACAACATAAATATTAGTTTTACTTTCAAAATTATCAACTTTAAGATTGGCGTCGAATGAGCCTAACGGCTTTATTGAACTTTTCCCGATCCCCTTCAAAATAGTACTCATAGTATTTAATTTTTTTACATTTAATTTGTCAAAAGAACTTTTACGCAACAATGTTGCTTCACTTCCTGTATCAATAATTCCAATAAAATTTACATCATTTACTTGTATAATTTTACTCATGTTTTGATTTACATTAATACACAGTGCATCAACTTCTTGTTTCGAACCTGGACACTCCGAACTTTTATGCCCGTACTGCTTGCACGTAAAACACTTTAGGCCTTTGGCCTTATGAGGGCAATCTCTAGATAAGTGGTTTTTTTCACCACAATTATAACACAATTTATTCACATCATTTCTAGGACTAAATTTTTCATATACATTATGTTGTACAGTTTTCAATTTTGCATTATAATCTACTTTATCAAATTTATGTCTGACTTTTTCACTATCACGTTTATACATTTCATACAATTTTATTTTCTCTTTAAATTCACGAATATTTTTAGCCCCATACAAAATTAGTTTATTTTCACTTTTGTCATTTATTCCTTGGATCACGTAATGCATTAACGCGGCATCTTCAATGTGCCCGTTTTTTGCTAGTTCGCGCATTTTAAAGAAATACTCTATAACTGTTTCATTTGGCTTCATTTTCCTTTTACACAAAATTTCGTGTAAAGAGGCAGAATTAATTTCTAATTCAAACTCTTCAATAAGTGCATTTTTTAGTTTCTTATACGTTAATAATCCTTTTTCGGATTTTACAAATAACAGAGCATTTCCGCTCAAAGACCTTTTACAGAAAATTATTTTTTGTAATTCGTTTAGGTTAAACATTTCAGCTAACTCTTCAAATTCATTTAAGAATTCAATTATGTTCTCATGCGGCTCGCCGCTAAATTTAGAAATAGAATTTTCAAAATCATTGAAAGAAATTGCACCAAGTGATCCATTATTCACATTATTACTATAATTTATACTTTTTTTACCCTTATTATGATCATCAATAACATTGTCACTATCATTATAATAATCATAACATTTATTTTTACTGATATGGCATTGCACAGAGGAGTCAGTTTTTTCAATATCATTATCGCCACTACTTTCGGATTCACTGTTCGATTCGTTTTCCGAATCTTCCTCTTCCGAATTATTTTCTGAACTCTCTTGTTTTAACAACTCCGTGTCACACAAATGTAACAATAATCTGTCTCTTAGTTCATGTTTGCTCCCATCAAAAGGGACATTTAATACATTACAAATAATAAGTAATTCATTTAACGAAAAACTTTCGTCGATGAATTTTTGTTTTTTTATATAATTCTCATCATCTATGGCAAAATTAAAGCCGGAAAACTTTCGTATTCTGCATCGATTTTTTCTGTCACCAATATCATTAAATAAAAAACGATGCAGAATTTTAATTTTACTATAACTCTCAGTCCTCAGTGCAGAGCCGATTTTGGGAATATCTCCCAGAGAAACCATTTTATAGGAAGATAAAGTGTACGTACCTTTGTAGAGTCGAAACAGCTGTTGTTTTAAATTTTATTTAAAATTCCCATTTAGTCGATCCTCGAGAACCCTGAAGAACATCTTTCTCTTGTTCAGACCTTTATCCAGACGATCCGTAGCTATTCCGTAGCATCCACAGAACACACTTTACTTATTTTATTATCCACTATAAATTGCAGAATAGAAAAAGCACTCCGTACAGAAGCTTCAGTGTGATTCAACACCGTAGACACACAGTTCAATCACAGTCTTAAAATCAATTAAAAGTTCAGTCTATAAAAGTTTATATAAAGTTTGTTTTTTAAAGTTCGTGTTTCTCGAAAATTCACGTTAAAATCAAAATTCACTTTAGAATTAAAATTCGCGTTCTATCCAAACTTTAAATCAAAATTAAAATTCGCGTTCTATCCGTTCATGAAGTAGATTTTATTCTTTATCCAGTAGATTTTATTCTTTATCCAGTAGATTTTATTCTTGATCCCGTAGATTTTATTCTTGATCCCACTTCTGAACTTGTGGGATGGCACACTTTTGTAGGCGTTAAACAAAACTAATACTTATTTACTAATTATAAATTTAATAAAAGATTAAATTGTAATTTACATATGTACAGGAATGCTAATAAGCATTATCGAATGTTACTTTGGTAATGTCCGTCGAAGTAGTTGCACCCGTCTAGTGTGCACGCTTCGTCGAAAACTCAAAAGAAAACAAGTCATCAAATACAGTTATTACGTTCCGTCTGAACATCCCGTCGAAAACTGAATGTCGTTCCTTCAGCGCTCTCTTAGCAGGCGCGCGTTCCGGAAAGACGTCATTCACGTCATGAGCACGTATTTCCTCTCAAGCGCTGGCGCTCCGTCACATGATCAGCAAACAGAAACTAAACTGCCTTGGATTTCAGGAACGGCAAAGAGAAATCAAATAGCTAGGGTTCTGAGTCATGGGAAAGCCAAGTAAGGGGAGAGAAACAGGATACTTCATATATATATATATATATATATATATATATATATATTAATGTAAAATAAATACAATAAAAATGTGATACCTGTAATTATATACTTTTAAAAATATAAAGCTTATAAAAGATTCAGTAAACATTTTGTTTTATCTAAGTCCAAGCTGTCTTCAATTGGTAATTATTGCAGAAATTGGGAGAAGGGGAAAAAACATTGTCATTTTTAGATGTTTTTACTTGGCATTTCTGAACAATTTCTCTCAGATCTCCTGCATTATTGTAAAATTAGAAGCATGCATTATGTATATATATTTTTACTTTCTTCTATATTCAATAGAAGAAAGTATTGGATTCGTAAAAATTTTCGACCTCGGGTTTTTGATGGATTTACATGTTTTGAGAGCTGTAGAACACGATTTGGCCATTTTTAGAAAATGTCTGTCTGTCTGTCTGTCTGTGTGTGTGTGTGACAAAATTTTGTGGCAACTGTATCTCAGGAACTACTGCACAGAATTTGATACAAATTGGTGTGTAGTTGCACCTTGACATAAATTAGTGCCTATCAACTTTTGGTAAAAATTGTTTAACAGATTGCGTTGTCATCCCGCTTTTTCTAAATATTTAACATGGTGATAAAGGACAAAATTTTGTATAAATGTGCATAAAGAGAATTATTTTTTTGTAATCATTATGAAATTTACAAGAATTATTTATAATAGAAATAGTCAACTGTGAAAATTGTTTTGTATGTGTAGGAGCCTCGCCCCCCCCCCCTGGGGGTGAAGTCCCCCTTCGAGGGGAGTAAATTTTCAAGATGGGTATATTTCGAAAGGTCTCGTCAATACCTTTAAAACGAATGGTTGAACTATAAATCTGTGATAATTTAAAACAAAGTTATCGATTTTTTTTTACTTTTAATTAAAAAAAAAAAAACTATTTTTTTTTTTTTTTTTTTTTTTTTTTTACGAAATTTAACCAAACTTGGTATTTAGTTCGCCCCTGACATAAACTGGTGCTGATTAGATTTGGGGATCAATCGCTCAACAGGTGGCGCTGTGATCGTATTTTTTCTAAATTTTTAACATGGCAGTATTGGACAAAATTTCGTATAAATGTACATAATGAAAGTTATTCTTAACCTGTGATTGTAAAATTAATATGAATTATTGATAATAGTAGTAGTTAATTAGGAAAAAAAATTGTGTATGAGGGGCATCACTTCCCCCCCCCCTGGGGGGGAAGTACCCTGCAGTGGGAGGTAAATTTTCAAGATGGGCATCCTTCGAAAGGTCTCGTCAATACCTTGAAAACGAATGTTAGAACTATAAATATGTGATAATTTAAAATAAAGTTATCGATTTTTTTTTTTACTTTTAACGAAAAAAAAAACAACTGAAAAACGTATTTTTTTTTTTTTTTTTTTTTTTTTTTTTTTTTATTTTATTGTTACTGAGTGAATTTGTATAGGAAAATATAGAAGAAAGTCTTGTGGTGGCCACAACATACTAGTTTTCATTAACTTAGTATATTTTGTTAGCATATCATTCGCAATTCTGATTTGCAAATAAACAATTAAGATACTTAATTTAATACTAAATCCTTAAATTATTCACAGTAATTCATTTCTGAATTTTTAAGTTACAAAATTATAAATATAGCCTGAACCACGTACGAATTGTGAAATTCAAGTGAAACTTGAAGTACTATGCTTTATAAAATTTTAAACATATATCTTTTATTTATAAGATATTTATCTCTTTAAAGTTAATATTTTAAAAAGCATCTTAAACGCGGATCTGCTAATATTTTATTAAGGTGAGCATTTTCCAGTAAACTGAAAACTGTTTATTTCAGTTCTTCGGTCTGTTTCCCCGTTGCAATAGTTTGCATAATATTTGTAGTTCTTCTATAGAGAGAGATAAAAAAAGAAAAAAGAAAAAGAAGAAATGAAAAAAATAAAAACTCTTATACATTACGGTCTACCGGTGTTATTTTTTAGATGTGGTGTTTCAAATATATTAAACTACAAAACTGAACAAAACTGTTACCTATTTTACATATTCATTACAACATATTTTCCATTGTGAGTGGTATTTTTAATTTGAACGATTATATAACAAGGACATTGATTTTGGGTTATCTTAAAATCTTTCAAATGAATCTGAAACCGTAATTACCTCGCATAATGGAATAAAAATCTAATGGAAAAAATTTATTATAAAATTATTTTAATAACTAAAGATTTTCGTACTAAATTAGTAATAACATTTTAAATAAACACACCTTTTTAATTATTATTTTAAATATTTAATATCTTTGAAACTATGCAAACTATGAAGTTACATAAAATTGTAAGTACATGGATCGTACTTTCCGCCCTTTTGTCGGGACACTCTCATGAATGAGGTATTTTCAAACTTATTGCTACCTCTATTTTTAGAAGGTATTTCTGTATGAAATTATTCGTGGCAAAACAAGCGGAAATTTCTTATCTCTGATATTGTCCTGAAAAAAAAGGCGGAGAGTACGACCCCTGTAAGTATATAGGGGAGATCCGTGTACCTAGGACCGCTTTTTTTCAATACCCAAAAACCGAGCCCTTGGCCTGTTTAAAATTATAAATCTGATATATACATATCTTTAGGACTAATTACTTTCAATTGGGATTAATATAAATACCTAAAATAATAAATTCCGACAAATAGTAGGTTTTTTAAAAAAACGTCACTCGTGGCCCTAGGTACAACACCCTCATTGTACCTGAGGCCAGACCTCATTGTACCTAGGGCCATTCTCTCAAATTTAGATTTCACTTTGTAATGAATAGAAAATAAGCATATAAACATATATTTTATAAAAGAAACAATATCAAGTAATATAATTATTTATCATATAATAATTATCGTGTTGTTGCCTTAATTTAAACCACGAAATTTTTCACTTTTTCTTTTTTTTTTTCTTTGGGATATTCTAACACAATGTTTTTTTTTTTTTTTTTTTTTTGTTTGTTTGTTTGTTTTTTTCTTTCTTCTTCAATTTCTTTTTTTTTTTTTTTTTTTTTTTCTTATGGAGTGTCTCTTGGATTTCTAGATCTCTCTGGTTTTCGGTCACATCTTTTTTTTTTTATGTGGAAGGTTTTGCTTAGGTTCATACCTGTTAAAGCATAGCACACGAAAAGATGTTAGATGTTGAAGGTTTCGAAATTTCAACAGGACTCGAAACAGAGACATCCAATTCTATCATTGTTGGTTCACTTTCTTCCTGGAAAATCTTTTTTTTTTTTTTTTTTTTTTTTATGGAGGGGTTTTGTCTTTCAGTCACATTTGAATTTAAATATTCATCCTCAGTGAATGTGTTTTGATTTATTGGCTATATGCCACATACACGAAAGCCTGATAGAATGTTTACAGGAGTAAAGGCTGAGGGATAGGACTTGCCAACACTTTTAGCAACGTCATATATAGTGATTGGTTTACCACCATCCAATAGGCTGTACTGTGTTTCTTAACATTTTCTCGACCGCTGACGTAGATTCACGTCATTTGAAAATATGAAACTCCACCAGTGGGCGTTTCTTTTGCAATTTGTATGTTATTTGTTTCTAAAAAATATACACAATATTCATATTTGTACAATCAGTATACTATGGATGCAAATACTTTGATTAGAGAGAGAGTATGATTATAATGCATATCCATTTGTAATATAAATGTGACTACGAAAAATTTTGTTTTGAAAAACTGTAACTTATGAGAAAAACGCCCACAGGCGGACTTTACTGTCAAAAAGACAAAAACATGCGGTCGCGAAAGTGTTAAAAGGCCCAAACATACTGGCCCTAGGTACAAGTTTTGGTAACTTCATTCAAAATGCCTTCCACTGAAAAATCCCCATGCAGAGAGGACTAATTAAATATCTCATTTATTACTCAATATAACAAGCAAAATTATACACTAGAAATGAAAGAAAAATATTTGACTCGCCTTTGTAAAATAGCAAAAGAGATGAGCTGCAAAATTTTACTTCAAACCATGTAAATTCGTTTTCTACATGTAACTTGTCAAAACTCTCTCCTCAAAAGTTCCAAAGTAGTTGTAAAAGTAGCAACTGGTGTTTTTACTCGCCCAATTGAGTATTAAAACTTATAATTAAATATTATTCAAATTAAGTGGGGTGGCCTTAGGTACATGATGGCCCTAGGTACACGGGTCTCCCCTATATAAGATGTCTTTTACCTTTACTGTAATTGTATTGTAGTTCCTTCCATTTTCCTAAGCTTGCGAGATTATTTCTAGGAAAATAATTTGATAAATAAAAATGACCTGACCGAACGTGGTTGACAGCCTCACTCCACTATTATTCTAAAGGGAAACTTGTTTCGCAAATTACTCATTATCTTATGTATTTTTTTAGATTACGTTTCGACATTTAGAAAATTCACAACAAATATACCGCTTCTCATCTTTCAAAAACTGATTAAAAAAAATTTTTAATATTTTATTTAGAAATTATAAAGTGCAAAAAATACACTTAGTTCATTATTCAAATTTTAGGGCTTCAAAAGGAAATATTAATAGTTAAAAAGAATTAGTTCTAAGGTCGAGTATTTTCACTCTGTCTCTCTCTCTGTATATATATAATAAAATAAATAAATATATTTGGTAATGAGTAATTTGAGTAAGAAATTTCCTCATGGGGTTACGCTGCTAGTGACGATAGATAAAGCACCTTATTAACAATATCATGATATTGATTTCAGCTTTATTCAGATAAACTTATTTTAATAATTAATGGCACAATAAGCACTGAACAGCAATTGTGCTATTTATGTATATATATGTGTAAGTATTTTTTCTGGTTTCTTTTTACTTTTCATTTGATTTCTGAATTAAGTTTATCTTGCTTTTATGTTTCATTGGTCACCCTTAATTTAAATGAATTGGGCAGTGATATCTATTTCTTTATTTCTTTCTTGGTTTTTGGCTTATAGATAGATAAAAGTTCATTTATTATTTAAAATCCGAATAAACTACTACGTCAGAAACGCCAAAGAAAAATATTTGAGATGCATACAGCTGTTTCGGTAGCATTAAGCGTACCGTCTTCAGTGCAAAAAGAATTCTGAATCTGGAGAAGTGCTGGTTTGGCGTTTCTGACGTAGTAGTTTAATCGGGTTTTAATTTTCCAACGCCAAGTCTCATGTTAGTATTCATTTATTATTTGCATATATTAATCAATCACTGCCCTTGCAGAAGCATTGTGTTTTAAAGTATGTTTTCATTCTTGGATTTTTAATATATATATATATATATTTTAATTATATCTTCCATTTAATCATGGGATTGTTAATTTTTCTTCCTGTGAAATGTTTTAAAAGCTTTTTCCTACATAATTATATATATATGTATGTATGTATGTATACTTCTTTATCGACTCGTTTAACACTAAAGTATTGCTTTATAAATAATGTATAGTTCTTACAATAATTAGATAATACTTAACATTTTAGGGAATATTAAGTAGAATGTTTTAAATAAATATACTGTCCTTTGTTTTTACAGCTTTCAAGTGTAACAGTTTTTGTCTTCTACAAAGCTACACAGGCAAATATTCTCGGGCACAGCGGAGTTGTATTTCATGTGGATAAGTACGGTCACATAAGTGGCCACAGTTCTCATTATGACTACAGAGTTTTCCCGGAAAAAATATACTTGCCATTGCCACTGCTTGATCATAACAATATCATCGGACATCACCATCATGAACTTGAAAACTATCATCACGAAGAATTTCCTCTAATAGAAGAGGAATATCACAAATCTCATCCATTATTACTTCCTTATACAAAGTATAAGGAAGTATAG
Source organism: Salticus scenicus (assembly GCA_963930645.1). Taxonomy (NCBI): domain Eukaryota; kingdom Metazoa; phylum Arthropoda; class Arachnida; order Araneae; family Salticidae; genus Salticus; species Salticus scenicus. Next base: position 61,532,152 of record OZ005649.1, on the reverse strand, counting down.
TAATCCCGATTTGCGAAATGGATTTTGTATTTCACATTGCTCGAAAACGAATGATCGCTGAATGTTGCTAATTTATACGTGTGACTTTCATGATGTCTAGTTGTACACCTGCAAGTGTCATCTTAACACGAGCTCTCGTTTTAGAGATATAAGGGATTTTACACGATTTTTCGTGACGTCTGTATGTGTGTGTGTCTGTGTGTGTGTGGGTATGTCGCATAACTCAAAAACGGTTGGACGTAGAAAGTTGCGAATTGGTACATAGGTTTGTTATAACATCTAGTTGTGCACCTCCCTTTTTGGACTTTCTATGATTTTCCGTATTGGAGATATTTAGGAAAATTAGGTTCATAATGACAAAAATACATAGGTTTTAGCCATAATGTATCAAAAAACGGTATAGACAAATCTTGCAATCGATTTTTAACTAACTTCTCGACTAGCTAGATATTTGAAATTTTCAGGACAGCTCACAACACGGTGACAGTACATTTTTCTAATAATTTTAGTCAACTATTTCAAGTCCCGCTGCCTTCGGCAGCGCTTATATGATTCGACAGAAAATTTATTTAACTAACTTCCCGACTAGCTAGACATTTGAAACTTTCAGACTAGATAGAACACGGTGAAAATAATTTTTTTTAATACTTTTAGCCAACTGTATAGGGTCCCTGCTGACTTCGGCAGCGTTACCAGTGCAAATCTTGGAATCGATTTTAACTAACTTCCCGAGTAGCTAGACATTTAAAACTTCCGAAAAAGCTCAGAACACTGTGACAATGCATTTTTTAAATATTTTTAGCCAATTGTTTCGGGTCACTGCTGCCTGCGGCACCGTTTATATGGTTTAACAGAAAATTTATTTAACTAACTTCCTGACTAGCTAGACACTTGAAACTTTCAGAATAGTTCAGAACACGGTGGATATGCATCGTTTTAATACTTTTAGCCAACTGTTTCAGGCCCCTGCTGCCTTCGGCAGCGTTTATATGGTTCAACAGAAAATTTATTTAACTAACTTCCCGACTAGCTAGACATTTGAAATTTCAGAGTTCAGAACACGGTGAAAATACCTTTTTTTAATACTTTTAGCCATTTTTTTCGGGTCCCTGCTGCCTTCGTCAGCGTTACCAGTACAAATCTTGCAATCGGTTTTTAACTAACTTTCAGAAAACCTCAGAACACGGTGATAATTCATTTTTTTTTATAATATTTTCAGCCAACTGTTTCGGGTCCAGTGTCAATGTTTTTTAACATTATGTATATTTCTAAAAGTGTATAAGGAAGTCATGTGGTGCCCACATCAGATTTTTTTACTACAATCATCACATCGAGCATGACGATTTCCATGATCATCACAGTTATCACGATCATTTTTAAGTTTTATATAAGCATAAAGTAAGTGAATACTATTATTTGATTAAGGGCTGATAAAAATTATGCAATTAAAAATAACTAAATAATTATTATAGAATGTACTAAGCTATTTAATATTTAAACTAGTATGTTGTGGCCACCATAAGACTTTCTTCTATATTTTCCTATACAAATTCACTAAGAGCAAATAATTTATTAAAACTGTTATTTTTTAAAATTATCTAACATAATGAATGTAAATGAATTTCATCTTAGAGAAAACTAACACTAAATATCCAAAGAAAGACAGTTTTATTGTCTATAAATAACATTTTAAAAAATGCATTTTTATAATGGTTATCTCACATGTCAAGTTTCGTACAGTTATATTGCCATACAAGTTGAGATACAGCCTTCCCGTTATCGAGGAAATTCGCAGTATAGCAGGGCCATCAATTGCCCTATAAGCATCCAACTTGAATCAGCGTAAACATTCCTAATAATAAATATTATATGTTCTTTTTCTAACTGTATTTAATTGAAGTATACGTCAAAAAATTAAACATTTAAAAATTTATTTGTTTATAATGATAATCTATGGCTGAAAAAACTTATGACGTGACTTACTACCGTTTCTTAAATTTGTAATCTTACTATAGTCTATTATTTTATTTGATGAAAATTTATTGACAAATAATCGATAAAAACGTCCCTCGCATTGAATTCTAAGTTAATGCACAGCTGAAAGATGGACTGAAAAGTCAAGTTAAAAGATTTTGTCTTGACTTATTTTAAATGTAAGCATTAAAGGATCAATAGATACTAAAAGATCTACATTTTAAATGAAGCATTAACAGATCAATGGATAGGTAAAGGAACATTTTACGAGTTTTACAATTTACTAATTGAGCAAAGCAGTTTGTTATTTACGTGGTTCCGTAAACATCTGCTGAAATAGAATAAATGATTTTTTTAAAAAATGCAAGATTAATTTGAATTTAGTTTTACAATTCAGAATTTCCACGTTTTAAAAATAGTGTTTAATAACACTCAAAGAATGTATTTAAAAAGTAGTAACAATATTTATAACAAAAACATTTACAAAAGTAGCTAAGACAAAGAAGAACATGATTATTGTTCTATAAAAAAGATTTCTAAATAACTGTGATACTTCGTTAGTTTATTTATTTTTTTGCGTATAAAATTTGTACAACCCATTTTGATTGAAGGCGCCACGCTCTCATTATGTATGGTGAACAGCTAGAAGAAAGCTGGAAATTTGTAGAAGATATGTTTTTGCTTCATGTACTGTCATTACATGGGATGAAAATCCTTAAACATCAGCATATTATTTTAATATGCGTTACGCGTGCGATAAAAATTTTGTTGTTCGTATGTGTTTTGCATATAACAAGCCTTAATCTCGTAGGTTTGTACAAATACTGTGACACTGTTCAATTTTCTTTTATTCTTTTGCTCTTCTTTAGTTTTCTCTTATGGTACGTTTCATTTAAGCGAAGGAAAAACTTTCATAAACTCTTTTCTCAAATCTATAAATATAGAAATTTATTGCGTATTCCAAGTAATAAAAGTAAATACTTAATCAATACTGTCTTATTAATAGATATATCATTTTTAGTTCTATTTCCATTGACGGATTTATTGCTGATAAAAACATATAAATATGAAGGGAATTTATTTTGGACATATATACACCGAATGGAAAATAAAAAATTCGAAAGTGCTATAATTATCCTGGGTTGTTTCTGCTCTTACGTATTTTTTGTGCATATTCCAGTTCTTGTAACTTTAACAATTTGCACAACAGTGTACCGCTCCTCTGAAATATTGAAGTATTTTAACAAAAATTTGCAATTAGTGTTGAAGAAAAACAACCCTAGTTGTTTGGTGAATTTCGCGACATCTTATTTTGATATAGTAGAAATGCTGAGAGAACTGAAAATAACTGTCGGAGTTCCTCTATTAGCTCTACTTCTATGCAATTTTTTGGGAGTTTTCATAGCTTTATCTTCAATGATGTTGATAAAAAAATTAGAAATCTATAGTAAATTTGAGGTTATAGTTAGTTGTTTTGCAGGTACTTGTATGTTGGTTGTCCTGTCACTTTGTGGTTCGCTTATCCCTCATTATATGACAGAAATCAAATTCAGCACTGAAAAGCTTATTGAAAAATATGGTAAACATCCTACAAAGAAATTGATCGATATTTTCTATTTAAAAAGAATCGAAAGAAAAAAACTGGTTTATATCACTGCTTGTGATATCATATATTATGATAAGAATCTTATACTTAGTGTGTTTGGAGCACTGTTTACATATGGATTGTTGATAATAAATTTTGAAAAGTATTGAAAATAGAAGCACTTTTTCTTTACAATTACAGTTAGTTGTCTTGCACGTATGTTAGTTGTCCTATTAATTTGTGGTTCGCTTATACCTCATTATATGACAGAAATCAAATTCAGCACTGAAAAGCTTATTCAAAAATATGGTAAACATCCTATAAAGAAATTGATCGATATTTTCTATTTAAAAAGAATCGAAAGAAAAAAGATTGGTTTATATCACTGCTCGTGATATCATATATTATAAGAATCTTATACTTAGAAGGGAAGTATGAATCAGTAAAATTGCTATTAAAACCAAACCAAGCTCAAATTAAAGAGCATTGTCAAAAACATTGGGTACCGTACAAATTTGCTGCAACAACTCCCATGAGGGTGAGATATGCCCTCTATTAGTTTTAGTTATTTCTATAAAAGCTATTAAAACATACATTGTTGTGTGAACAGATGGTGCAGAGCTAGCGTGCTTGACTTCGGATACGGAGGTCCTGGGATCAAATCCCGCAAGGGCGGTTTGTAATTTTTTCAATTCTTTTTGTTTTCTATACGTTTTTAATTAAATTAAATTATGAATTTAAGAGAAAATATTATTACATTAAGATTTTTTTTTTTTTTAATGGACAATATTCCTGTGACGTCACAGTAGGTAAAATCGCCGAACACGTGGCCGATATTTTGTAAACAAATTAGATTCAAGATGCCATTTTATTGTTACGCATAACATTTTCCTAAATATTTCTCCAGTGAAACTTAATAATCAGATATCTGTTCAAACAAGAACAAAAGCGAAATGTAAACAACTGAATCGAATGATAAAGTTAAGACTATTCCATATCGTAAAATTGCAGAACATTTTATGTATACACACACACGCATATATATATAATGAATAAAAGATTAATAAGAACATTTTATACACTCACACACACACACATATATATATATATATAGACATCAAAGCTTAAATAATTAGAATTTCAATCACTTTAATAAAGGAATTTATTAAATGGAACATTCATTTAAATTTGTTAACATCGCCACAATTCACATGGCAACTTTTAATATTACATACTAGCTGGCTTCGCCCGCTAGCGGGTCAGTATTTTCAAATGAATCACTAACAGAAACTTTTAGTGTTAAGAAAAGAAATAAAAAAAAAAAAATCATTTCTGATTGGGTAAAAAGTCGGACCGGATCCCCACGCGCTGCGCGCGCGTATTCCTTCCCTGACCCTACGTGCCCCCTAAAAAAAATCATTTCTGATCGGGTAAAAACTCGCACCGGGTCCCCACTGCCTTCGGCAGCGCAGTACCGTGTGCGCTGCGCGCGCACAACTGAAGGGATACACGCACTGCGCGCGCGTATTCCTTCCCTGACCCTTCGTGCCCCCTAAAAAAAAATCATCTCTGATCGGGTAAAAACTCGCACCGGGTCCCCACTGCCTTCGGCAGCGCAGACCCGTGCGCGCTGCGCGCGGGTATTCCTTCCCTGAGCTTTCGTGCCCCCTAAAAAAAAAAAATCATTTCTGATCGGGAAAAAATTCGCACCGGGTCCCCACTGCCTTCGGCCGCGCACAAGTTAAGGGATACGCGCGCGGTGCACGCCTATTTCTTCTCCACCCTTTCAGGCCCTCTTAATTAACCTACGTATACCAATTTTGAACGATCTAACTCATTTGGCTGAGATGCAAAAGAAAACGTAATCAGGAAACCTCAAAACGTGTAAATCTGGTGAAAACTTTCGATAATTTAAAAGAACTTTAAAATATCTTTAGAATGATGTATTAAAAATAATTGAATCATAATTAGAAATTGAAATATTGAAATTTGAAAATATTACAGCGCCATCTGACGGTACAAATATCTGTATTCCACTGTTTGATTCCAATTCAAAAAAGCTTTCTAATGATGTCTTACTTATGAAATTATTTTAATTAGTAGCTGAGATACAAAAGAAAACTAATTCAGGATACCTCAAAACGTGTAAATCTGGTGAAAACTTTCGATAATTTAAAAGAACTTTAAAATATCTTTCGAATGATGTATTAAAAATAATTTAATCATAATTAGAAATTGAAATATTGAAATTTGAAAATATTACAGCGCCATATGTCGGTAGAAATTTCTGTATTCCACTGTTCCATTCCAATTCAAAAACGCTTTCTAATGATGTATTACTTATGAAATTATTTTAATTAGTAGCTGAGATACAAAGAAAACTAATTCAGGACACCTCAAAACGTGTAAATCTGGTAAAAACTTTCGATAATATAAAAGAACTTTAAAACATCTTTCGAATGATGTATTAAAAAAAGTTTAATCATAATTAGAAATTGAAATATTGAAATTTGAAAATAATACAGCACTATAAGAGAAAACTGATTCAGGACACCTCAAAACGTGTAAATCTCGTGAAAACTTTCGATAATTTAAAAGAACTTTAAAATATTTTTCGAGTGATGCATTAAAAATAATTTAATTATAATTAGAAATTGAAATATTGAAATTTGAAAAAAATTACAGCGCCATCTGGCGGTAGAAATTTCTGTATTCCACTGTTCGATTCCAAATTAAAAAAGCTTTCTAATGATGTATTACTTATAATTAGTATCTGAGATACAAAAGAAAACTCATTCGGGACACCTCAAAACGTGTAAATCTGGTGAAAACTTTCGATAATATAAAAGAATTTTAAAATATCTTTCGAATTAAGTATTAAAAATAATTTAATCATAATTAGAAATTGTAATATTGAAATTTGAAAATATTACAACGCCATAAAAGAAAACTGATTCAGGAGACCTCAAAACGTGTAATTCTGGTGAAAACTTTCGATAATTTAAAAGATTTTTAAAATATCTTTCGAATGATGCATTAAAAATAATTTAATCATAATTAGAAATTGAAATATTGAAATTTGAAAATATTACAGCGCCATAAAAGAACACTGATTCAGGAGACCTCAAAACGTGTAAATCTGTTGAAAACTTTGAATTATGTAAAAGAACTTTAAAATATCTTTTGTATGATGTATAAAAAATAAATTAATCGTAATTAGAAATTGAAATACGCGTATTAGAATATTGCAAAAATGTCCGGCGTGTAAAGATAAAATTTAATTTGCAATTAAAATGTAAATCTTTTGTTTATTGACCAAAATCGATGAAATTTGAAATGCAAGTTTGTTTTTTGGTGTAAATATTATATACTAAATAAAATGTGTAAAATTTGAAAAATTGAAGAAAATAGAAAATTGCAATTTTTAATCGCAGTACGAAACACGTGACTTCATTAAGTACCAGATGTGTTTCCGTTGAAGACTGCTGTAGACGAAAAGTCTGCAAAGCTAAGATTCTTGTGATTTGTTGCCAATATTTTTTTATAGTTTAGTTAATTTTAAAAAATCTAATTGTCCGATCGATAAGCCGTTTAAAAAACCATCGGTTTAAGAAAAAAAAGGCCTTTCCAATGGTATCTTGTTTGTAACAATACGACTGATATTTCTAATTTATTTTCCACCTTTTCCGTAAAAATGTCGTTTTTTAAGCATTTAATCATGAATTCTGGGTCATTTTTCGTTAGACAATGGTCGACATTTTAATTAATATCTCCGCTAATTAGGGTCGCACCGTTTAGCAAATTACATATCGTACATCTGCGATAAATTCTCTGTCCGACGGTACCTATTCGAAGTCCGTGCGACCGTTAGCGGCGGAGCCTTTTCCGTTTCAAGCCGATTCTCACAGACACACACACACACACACATACACACACACACAGACAAAAACACACACGCGTACAGATTTTAATAATATAAGGAGATATTGATTAATATTAAAGTATATTACTAAAACCGGATTAAAAACAAAACAAAGGTATCACTATATCACTCTTACTTCGATTTCATGTAATCTGTAACTCTTATAAATAATACTGCAAGATAAAAATTTGCAAGCCACAATGCTTTGCTATGGTAGAGTTGAGAACTGTTTTCCGAAAACAGCTGATTTTTTATAGTCTCGAACCCAAAGAAGGAATATGGTCCATTAGAAACACATTTTTTTATTTATAAAAAAGAAAACCATGTTTAAAGTTACGAATATAGTTTTTAATTTATAACAATTATGATTAAAAGTAGAAAAATCATGAAACCATAAGTATTTTTCACAGTTAGAACAAGAAATATAAAAAGATTGATGACAATTATTTGAGTTTCAATTTTGTTCACCGTCAATCCGCGATTGTAATGAAATGCTCGCCCTCTGGTGGGCTAAGGTGAAATTACAATAAACATGGTTTAATTCGAATTCCATACAGCCGCCATTGCTTGCCGATATTTAGTTTCACATATATTTATTGAATAAAAATGAATAAATACGGTAAAAAAGATAACACATACTTTTGTGTGCCACAGTGTAACTCCAAAGGATCAAGAAATCCAGAATTGAGCTTCCATTTATTTCCAAATGACAAATTTAAAATTTCAGTTGCTTCGGCTAATGGAAGTAAAGAATTAATCAGATGATTTGAAATTAATATTTGTTCAACTTCAGTTAAAAATCTACTTCCGATCGAACTTTGAATAAACTGAAGTATTTTTTCCAAAAGCAATCAATTTTCCATAATGTAATGGCGGAGAAATTATAGTACGAATATTAAGTAGAATAACAAAAAGAACACTAGTGGAACACACGTGGCTATAATGTTTACTAACAACTGCAGTTCACAAAGCGCTCATCTATCGATCATTACAAACGCGGATTATTGTTCATCACGAACATTTTGTCAAATATTTAGCTTTTCGTCGAGATTACTTGATTTGTAAAATTCATATTTACCCAGATTTTGAATTTTTTTTAGATGTAAACTACTTATAAATTGGTAAAATCTTTTTGAGAAAATTTGTCATTGTCTTCAATATTATCCGCGATTGTAATGAAATGCTCGCCCTCTGGTGGGCTAAGGTGAAATTACAATAAACATGGTTTAATTCGAATTCCATACAGCCGCCATTGCTTGCCGATATTTAGTTTCACATATATTTATTGAATAAAAATGAATAAATACGGTAAAAAAGATAACACATACTTTTGTGTGCCACAGTGTAACTCCAAATTATCAAGAAATCCAGAATTGAGCTTCCATTTATTTCCAAATGACAAATTTAAAATTTCAGTTGCTTCGGCTAATGGAAGTAAAGAATTAATCAGATGATTTGAAATTAATATTTGTTCAACTTCAGTTAAAAATCTACTTCTGATCGAACTTTGAATAAACTGAAGTATTTTTTCCAAAAGCAATCAATTTTCCATAATGTAATGGCGGAGAAATTATAGTACGAATATTAAGTAGAATAACAAAAAGAACACTAATGGAACACACGTGGTATAATGTTTACTAACAACTGCAGTGTTCAGAGAGCGCCATCTATCGATCATTACAATCGCGGATGCTGCGTGTTTTGTTGGTTTTTTTAGAAATAACTAAAACTAATAGAGGGCATATCTCACCACCATGGGAGTTGTTGCAGCAAATTTATACGGTACACAATGTTTTCGACCATGCTCTTTAAATTAAGCGTGGTTTGGTTTCAATAGCAATTTTACTGATTCATACTTCCCTTGTTAGTGAGTGTGTTTGGAGCACTATTTACATATGGATTGTTGATAAAAAATTTTGAAAAGTATTGAAAATAGAAGCACTTTTTCTTTACAGTTAGTTCGCATACATACATAACATGCAACTGTTCTATTACTTTGTGGTTCGCTTATTCCTCATTATATGACAGAAATCAAATTCAGCACTGAAAAGATTATTGAAAAATATGGTAAACATCCTACAAAGAAATTGATCAATATTTTCTATTTTAAAAAAATCGAAAGAAAAAAACTGGTTCATATCACTGCTTGTGATATCATATATTATGATAAGAATCTTATACTTAGTGTGTTTGGACGACTATTAACGTATGGATTGTTGATAATAAATTTTGAAAAGTATTGAAAATAGAAGCACGTTTTCTTTATAGTCAGTTGTCTTACATATATGTTAGTTGTCCTGTTAATTTGTAGTTCGCTTATTTCTCATTATATGACAGAAATCAAATTCAGCACTGAAAAGATTATTGAAAAATATGGTAAACATCCTACAAAGAAATTGATCAATATTTTCTATTTAAAAAAAATCGAAAGAAAAAAACTGGTTCATATCACTGCTTGTGATATCATATATTATGATAAGAATCTTATACTTAGTGTGTTTGGACGACTATTAACGTATGGATTGTTGATAATAAATTTTGAAAAGTATTGAAAATAGAAGCACGTTTTCTTTATAGTCAGTTGTCTTACATATATGTTAGTTGTCCTGTTAATTTGTAGTTCGCTTATTTCTCATTATATGACAGAAATCAAATTCAGCACTGAAAAGATTATTGAAAAATATGGTAAACATCCTACAAAGAAATTGATCAATATTTTCTATTTTAAAAAAATCGAAAGAAAAAAACTGGTTCATATCACTGCTTGTGATATCATATATTATGATAAGAATCTTATACTTAGTGTGTTTGGACGACTATTAATGTATGGATTGTTGATAATAAATTTTGAAAAGTATTGAAAATAGAAGCACGTTTTCTTTATAGTCAGTTGTCTTACATATATGTTAGTTGTCCTGTTAATTTGTAGTTCGCTTATTTCTCATTATATGACAGAAATCAAATTCAGCACTGAAAAGCTTGTTGAAAAATATGGTAAATTTCCCACGAAGAATTTGATCAATATTTTCTATATAAAAAGAGTCGAAAGGAAATATATGTGATATGTTATGCGAACAACGATATATTATATCACTGCTACTGATATTATATATTGCGATAAGAATGTTTTTTTTTTTTTTTTTAATTGATTTTGGAGCTCTCTGCATGTATGGATTTTCTGACAAACTTTGAAAAGTATTGAAAATACAATCATTCTTTCATATTGAGCATAAAAAATGCGTATTTTTAATGAAAATTTTAATGATTGATACCTCGATGATTTACTTAAGAATTTTTGAAAAAAAAAATTTTTATAGTTTTAAAAAACAATATAAATTATTTTACATATTAACACTTTAATATTTTCGACATGAAAGCATTTAAAGATAATAAATAGTCTTTAATTTGTTCAAATGCGGTTTTTTATATTCGACAATGCTGATGAAATTTTAATATACTTAATATGTATATATTCCAGGTGATACAGCTAGGCCCCGATCATGACAGATTGAAGCCCTGGTGAAAGTGAAATTGGGGGTCCCCGGTCCCCTCTCGAAACTGTCGGATCATCATTTATATACGATAAATGGTGGCTAATCGTATGTACAACGCATAAACAATATTTTCGAGGCTGGACGTTTAAATATGTTAATAGAGGGTGGCCACTAATCAGGGAAAGCCAGGGAATCATGAAAAGTCAAGGAATTTAAGTATGAAATAGTCAAGGAATTTTTACAAATTTTGTGAAAATTAGCCATATTTGAAAACCCGCTATTGAAAATTGCGAAATTGTTCGCTAATTTTGTTAAAATTTTTGGGAAATAAACGGCGCAAGTCAGGGAAAATGATAATATAATATATAGTCATGCAAATGTCAGGGAATTTGGAAAAGTTCTGATGTTAGCCACCCTGTAATATACAGTCGACACCGGTTATAACGTACCTGGGATATAGCGTACTTTCGCTTATAACGTACTCAGATGCTTGGTCCCGAATGAAACACTATATAATGTAATGGTTTACATCTTAATCTATAACGGACTATGCAAAAGCCTAATCTGGTTATAACGTACTTTTTAGACTGGAATGAAAAGCCAAAATTGGATGTCAACCTTGTATTTCTGGTTTGGAAATCGGTATATTTTCTTGGATACCGTCTTTCAATGTCTCCTTTATCGCCTTATATCTCCTTTATACCTTTAAAACTTTATCGCGTTTCGTTGAATTCCATACTGACTATTCAGAGACTCTGCAAAGTTCCATTATAAATATTGAAAATGTAATTTTTACTGTGTCATCTAATCAAAGAAAACAACGAAAAATAACAGATTATTTTTCTAAATAAACATGTAAGTAGTAAAATGTTTTTTTTTTTTTTTTTTCTTATTTTATTTTGAGAAAATCCTAAACTTTCTATTTAAAATCTCTATAATTGCGAGTGCTATTATGCCCCTTTTTCTTTTGTTAGGCACTAAATTATATTGGAAATATTGCTTATAACGTACTTCGGTTATAACGTACCATATTTTCTGGTCCCCTGACAGTACGTTATAACCGGTGTTGACTGTATTTTACATTTGTAATTGCTATTAATGTTGACAGCTCCACGTCCAAACAATTCAATATGGAATGGGTTTGTTTTGGTGATCCCCTCATAATATCATGCCCGAGAGGCGACAACAAAGCACTGTACAACATATTTAATTTACACTAAACAGGATTTGACATATAAATTTATTAGTCATAGATTTCCCAGTCTTGGTTTGTCACTCTACTGTTGTTTTTTTACACAACTAGGATTAATTACAGTGGGACCTACTGATTAAAATAAATTTCGAACCACTACAAACTTTCTGCCTGAACTGAGACACGAACTCTGCATCTGTTGATACAAGGCTAGTATGTTCACTATTTAGGCACTACGAGAGCCAGTAGAAATAGAAAAATCAAAATATATCCAAAATGAAAATTCTGTTTTATAGAAAGTTTAGTACTTTTTAAAGAGAAATTTCATAAACGTAAACAAATACATATTTAAATTTTCATTCAAATAAAAGGGGAATATTTTGCAGTTTAATATTAGGGAATTTGGGGGCCCCTAGGCAAAGTCCCGAGTTGCCCATGCAATAATATGGGCCTGGATACAGCCCTAATAACATTGATCGATCGTATTTTGCTCGGCCTTTCATCGACACCTCGAAATTTTTTCGAGTATTAATATGGACATACAGTTCAGAGCAGTGTCTAAGATCGGTTTTCGATGACGAGGAGTATTTCACCGAAAAAAAGATATCGAACCGATGAAAAAACACGTGAAAACTCGGAAGAAATCGTGTCTTTTCATTGGATCATGTTTCTAAAATTCATCGGGTTTCGATCATCAGATTCAACTATTCCCGACGAGACATTTTAAATGAACTTCCGGTGAGATTCATCGATCTTTATGAGATTCCGAGTATCGGCAGTTCACAAGTTCATCGGTCGTCGATAAGAGGCCATTCAAAGGCCGATTACATTTTGCTGCTAGGGAGAGTTACTAACGGTGTTAATTATATAAACGTGTATAGTGATAATTGACGTGACGTTCTTTACAGCTTTATTTATTAAACAATTGTGTTACAGCATTTAGAGTTATAGACACTAGCGTACAGTTAGTTATGTTACGATCATGTGCTTATTAGAAGCTCTCTTATTTGCAGTTCTTAGTAATTTCGCAGTTTGTGATTCATTGATGAAAAATTTGCTACAAATATTAAAAAAGTTTTAGGAATTTTTTTGAGAATGTTCATCTCTTTGATATCTATAATTAGTATGTTAATTTACTCTCTTTGTAGCTAAAAAGAAAACGTTTGTAACAAATTTCTACGATTAAAATAAGCCGAATATTACACATTTTTAATGGCAATGGCGAATTATTATTTTTTTTAAGTAGAAAGTGACCGAGTCAGGAAACTAATCTAGGTCTTTGGTAAACGGTTCCACCAGTGTCCGAAAGATTCTGCTTTCGAAGCTGGTAGACTGGAGGTGAAAACACAGATTAGAATACAAGTTATGCTCATCGGCCTAGTCTTCCGGATTGTTCGGTAGTTTTCTCCGAAATTTGCGCAATTACGGGCTACTATGCTACATTTTTCACGATTTTCCATGTAGCAATATCTCAGGATTTATTAAATGTAATTGCACCAATAAGAGAACTATTTCGATTGATTTTTTTCTGTATACTATCTAACAAGCCGTGTTGTAATACACTTCTACTTACTATTATCATTTCCTTAACAATATCTAAACAACTTTTGTTTGGAAACCCACGAAACAGATGCGAGATAATGTTATGAACAGAAAGTTCAATCAATTTTAATTTTGATTTCTTATCACTGTTATGCTCTTTTTATGAACATTATAACTATTTCCCAGATGCTACAGTGTGAAAGTGAACCTAATTTATATCTAATACCCTTAAAAATGGGAATATCATCATTTTTCTGTTAAATTATACTAGCATAGTAAAGGGGGAAAAAAAAGTTTTGTATTGGCTGCAGCAAATTTGCTTAACATGTAACAGAAAATAGATTTCTCATAAAATACTACATTGCCATAAATGACCGGATACTTCTGATTTCAGATGTTTTATGAAGTATCAAGAAAAATACTTGACGAATCATTGTGAAATTTCGAGCGTATAAAGAACATGTTATACACCACAAATTTCAACAAGTTTCGTCGTGATGACAAAAAGGAAATCAGTAACAAATTTTTAAAAAAGCAAAATGTTCTTTATCACCCTGTAGAAAGTAATGCTTGAAATACCCTGTAACTGTAGCCTGTGACTGTCAATTTTCTTTTAATTATCTGTATTCAATTTGTATCTGAATAGCAAACACTTTTATTCATGGAGGTATAAAAGTTTCTTTAAAAAATATTTATAAAAATTGCTTTTTTTTTTTTTTTTTTTAATTATTATTATAGCGTGCAGGGGTGTTGGTGTCATGGTTAAGACCGATCGTTTTAACAAACTATGGACTTGGGCTTAAGTAATATCCTCTCCTACCCTTTGGAGATTGTGTTGGCTTAAAGGTAGATGCCCATCGTCATGGCTTCCTGCAATTCAATAGATTAGGTCGCAGGGAGCCATACCCACCGTCGGTCTTTATAAAAGTCCTACCCCATATTCACGCAAATTTCAGAGAAAAATCACAATAGCATGCAGGGTGCGTGCAGGGTACAATCAATGTAATTCTATTTTCAGGAAACTTGACGTACTACATTGGAGCTCTCTTTATTATGCATTCAATCATTTTCTTTCAAGTTGATGGGATATTTCATCAAAAAAATAATTTTTTTTAAGTATTTATTATTACATTGAATTGTCACGTTTATATGATTCAACAGAAAATTTAAAAATGCGGTACATAAAAAGTTCTTTTTATCTTGTAATTATTCATATTCTGATTGCTGTATATTGTATCTAATATAAAATAATAGTTTCCTCAAAAAAAAAAAAAAAAAAAAAAAAGGCATTGCATTAAGTTGAATATCGTGCATTTTATAGTGAAAAAATAGGCTTTTTTTTTCCTCTTAAGATTTTAAAAGAAACCTTTATATCCCATAAATATATTAAAGTTTCTTTTAAAAATTTGTTCTGTTAGCATAATAATCATTATGTATACAGTGTTCTATTCAAATACAAATGAATATCGATAAATACAAATATGCCTCTCATAATCATATATTACAGCTACAAATTATTTCAAACATTGCTGAAATCTAGACAAACTGTGAATGCAGAACTTTACTGGGAATTGATTCGGTAAATCAACCTTTATTTTACAGTGATTGTCAACAGATAAGGCGTTATTATACAAAAAGATAATGCAAGACCACACTACCCAAGACGAACCCTGAAAAAAAATAATAATAATAATGGATTGGGGTGGAAGGTATTGTCTCACTTACCATACTCACCCAATATTGTGCCATTAGACTTTTATTCATTTTGACCTACAATATTTTCTAAGTGGCAAAAAATTTGAATATTTAGATCATGTCTAAAATGTAATATCCAGAGATTTTTGCTTAAAAATTAATTGATTATCGATCCAGCATTGAAAACTTGACACTACATGCCTAAAGATTGTTGATAACGAGAGTAATTATATAACTGGTTAAAAATAAAAAATAAAAACATGTTAAAAAATTATCTGCTTAAATTTATTCTTAAAAAAAAAAAAAAAAAAAAAAAAAATTCCGCTCCCCCCTAATAGTATAAAGATTTTAAATTATGCTTTAAAAATATGCTACTCACAGGCAATAATGCATCGCAAATTTTGTGAATCCCTGTACTGAAACCAGTTGCACTATCTTAAAACTTTCTCAATGGAGAACAGAACATATTATAGTGAACATAAATAACAAATTCATTTCAAGGCACTGTATAACTATTAATGAAAATTAGAGTGTGAGCAGACAGAAAGACAGACCAATCGAAGCCATAATCACTCTTAAATATTATTTGAAAGTGTTAAAAAAGCATGCAACACAAATGAAAATGTAATTTGAGCAATTTCCAATTATAGCCCTTAATCTATTTCAATATTTTGTTGAGGCTTTGTAATCCTTAATGCTTATCATACCATAATCTATAGAAAACAATTTTTTGTACATATGAACAATAAATGCCAATTTCATTATGATTTGTGCAGTACAAGTTTACTTAAACACAAATTTATAAAAATTTCCCTCATCTGTTGGGTGTATCTGTACACTAACTAGTTATACTATTGATATTTTAAGTAGGGAACAAGAAATGATGAATATGAATAACATATCAGTTTTAAAAAAATTCTGAAGATATTTATAGACATTAGAGCATGTACAGATGGACAGACAGATAACACAAAATCATAAACACTTTACAACTTTGTTGTAAAGTGTTAAAAAGTAGCAAGTTGTCTTTTTTTTTTTTTTTTTTTTTTTAAAACTTGCCCTTTTATTTAGTCACTTGTTCAGTTGATATCTTCAGATCTAACGTCTAGTATCTAAATCAAGTTCTAACAGTATATTTTCTGTCTTGATACTATTTGATCACTTAGGATTAGAGTTTCTTTTTTTTCTCTATAAATCAGATTACCTGTACCTGTTTTCTTAGTTACAATTCAGTCCAGATAAGTAGCCTTAGCTTTATTTAAATTTTAAGCATACAATTTGTGGCTGCTAGCAAAGAACCGATTAAAGTCTTTCTGTTCATTACAATGCTGAATGTTATAGAAATTTTCTACATAGAAAATAAGCTATAATTAGGAAATTTATTCATGCATTTGCTCTCATCATATACAGCGTTTGTGATTATTAATACTGCATGTTAAAGACAAAAATGTTAATGTTATTTATATTTTTATGATATACAAATTGAATTAGTTTTTCGAAATTTTTTTAGGATAGACACCAAACACTGTTAAAAAAAAATACAACTTTGTTGCTAGAAATTCTCTGTAATTACAGAAAAATATGTTTTGTCAACATAATTTTTCCGTAATTTACAACATTTTTCTCAAATTACAGAGAATCTCTGGCAGCAAAGTTGCATTTTTTTAACAGTGTACATACCCACTAAATTGTGAAAATAAAAATTTAGTTCAATGCCATCAAACTAAATAAAAACAAAATTTTACATTTGTACTCAGAATGTGTGTATTAGTTAACCCCCCCCTCCCCCTTGCACTCAAGATGTGACTCTCAGTCACCACTTGATTTGATCAACACCTCCTATAATAATGCCTTTGAATGCAGTTACAACCAATTATATTCACTCCACATGATCCTATAAATATTAGAGATAGTGTTGATTGGATATCCGAAATTCCATGATATGAAGGTCAGTTCAAAGGTATTATTACAGGAGGTGTTGATCAAATCAAGTAGTGAGTATAGTGTAGCCACGTTTCCTAAAACTAACAGTGAGGATGAGTCCAAAAAGTTGGAGGGGTGCCAACTTGACCGCAAGATTAGGATTTGGAAAACATCCAGTGATTCTGTGCTCTGTTACTGCTTATTTTCTCTGAATCAGATGACTGTCACCCCTATTTTTAGTATGTTTTTATTAACTCGTTTTCTTGTTTATTTGTTTGTTCAGTACAAATCTTGCAATCGGTTTTTAACTAACTTCCCTATTAGCTAGACATTTGAAACTTTTAGAATAGCTCAGAACCCGATGACAACACAACACCTTGAAGCCTGATTTTCGAATTTTTGAGTAGTTTTCTTTTAATTAATCAAAATATAAAAATAACCTCCTAATAGCTTTAAAATTAGACATTTAAATATTAGCTATAATTTAATTGTAGCCAAAAAAAAAAAAAAAAAAATTAATTATTTTCTTTTGACATAAAAATAAATACATTTAATTAAATGTGAACATTAAAAAAAGTTAAATTATGCATCTCACAAAAATTGGCATCATTATAACTTTAAAAATTTTATACATTTTGATAAAGTGCTAATGTAGTTCTATAGCTATGATTCAATAGAAAATTTAAAAACGTGGTATGTAAAATGTTTTTTATCTTATCATTATTAACACTGGATTCGTTAAAACAACACATGCACAGAGGCTTCCATGGTTTCATGAAAGGTGGTCGAAGAATAGCAATCACGTATCAAGTGCAAAGGGTCAACACTAGAATGACCAGAGTGACCATTTTTGCCTGCAAAGTTATCAGTTAACCCAAGGATGAGGATGGCAGGATAGAGCAGATATTTCTTTGAAAATTTCCTCTGCTGAATGTTTAGGACTTTGGCTTTCAGTTTCCAGGTATCAGGTTCGAATAGGAGTTCAGGCATGAGATTTCGTAGTAGTTCAGAATGCACTTCAATCTCTTAATGGATGATTTATTTCTAGTAGTAATGGTATATTAAAATAGTTTTGACTCTATGTTATGCTAATTTACAGGGTGCTCCACCTTGCGGCCCTTTTTCAACCCATTTTAGCACCCAGTGGACCTTTTAAAAACATTTAAGTATGTGGCCTTTTAAAACATTTTAAATGTTCAGAGGCCTTTAGATACTTTTTTTTCTGAAATGTAACCTTCTAGCAATAGTTTTACAGCAGTCCAGGAACAACAAATGCATATAGTCCACATTTATACACATAAAATTAGTAATTTACAATTTAATTTAGAAATTTATTCATCAAATCTGAAAGTTCATTTCAGAAAATTATGGAGTGGAAGGCTGAGTTTTTATACCAACTATGTGAAAAATACCAGAGCCGGGAATCGGACCCGGGCCTTCTGCTTTACATGCGGATGCTCAAACCATCGAACTACCCTGGCTGATTACCAGCTGGGCATTTCTCACATAACATTCGTTGGCAAAGTCACCGAGTCTGTACACACAGCTGTATCAAGTGACATTATTAATCATGGCAGAACTCCAATAGACCATGAAATTTTCAATTTAATTTCTAAATTAAATTAAATGCCTAGCTGATAATCAGCCAGGGTAGCTCGATGGTTTGAGCATCCGCACGTAAAGCGGAAGGCCCCGGTTCGATTCCCGGCTCTGGTATTTTTCACATAGTTGGTATAAAAAATCAGCCTACCACTCCATAATTTAGTAATTCACTTTTGTCACATACAAAAATCGCAACATAGAAGACCACAAATTATGCAAATAATGCCCTTTTTGAAAATAGGTTGTCCTTTTTATTGAATTCCCCCCAGCGGCCCTTTAATTCTAGAGTCAGTACTATAAAATATTTTAGGAATTGTGATTGATTTAAGAAAAATTCATTTAGCTTATTAGATAAAGTTAATTTGATATTCACCATTCTTTTTGGTGGTAAGTATGCTTAGTATCACTCATTAAGGATAAATAAAATTTAAGAAAATAAAACAGGAAAATTAACAGAAAATTAAAAAAAAAAAAAAAAAAAAATCGATAAAAAGAAAAAGAAAGAAAGAAAATCTCTATGCACACCTGCAAGATCTAAGCTACGCATCTGACAATTTTTTGAAGCTCTGCATCAGTAGCCTGATCTTCAGAGCGCATATAGACACAAACAAGCAAGACACTTAAAATAATATTTTTCTGCTACATAAAGAATTCTTTAGAAATTTATCCAAATTTTATTTTACAATTTAATCATGATTTATAAATAAATTCAATTTTTTTTTTCTGTTTAAGAAAGTTTTTTTTAATTACATCATTGTAAAATGAAGTAGTAGATTTTACTTAATCAACTAGTTAGAGAAAGCAGCTCTCCTCGCTATGTGAACACTTCTACCGAAGAAAAGAAAATCCCTAATGTTTTAAAAATATCAAAAACTCCAGAACATGCTCTCCAAGGATGGCATGACTTGGATCCTTTAGACAGCGGAAACCCCCTTATACTTTATATGGGAAAAAGGTTGAGGAATTATTAATGCAATTAATATTTCCTTAAGAGGCAAAAAATCTCTATACCATAGAATAAATATAAATTCATTTCTGCTTTCATTATGGAAAACAATTTTCATTAACAATAATTTCACTATATAAGTTGTACTGTAGAAGAAAGATTTGTGATGACCACAAGATACTAGTTTTAAAAATTTGGAAAAATGTACAGTGAAAACAACATTACAAGTTTGATCTTTTTCAAGGTGGTCAAAAGGTTAAAAGCCTGTTGAGTTCAGTGGCCGATTTGGGAAGGGGGGGGGGGGGGGCTGAAGTCCCAAAAATAACATTGACATTCACAAAACTTATAAATAAAGGAAAATAACTGATAATGATTGAATAACATTTTCAATAAAATCATTTTAAAGTAATTATCTGTCATAGTTCAATGAACATCAGCAATTAAAAACCTCTCTAAAACTCCACCTCTATCTAAGTGCCATCTCCTATAAGAATAAATTTTATTGCTCCCAAAATTTCCTTTTTGGCTTTAATACTGATTTATATTGATTCAATGTCCATGTACAAACACATATCTCTGTTACGGGTCACATTTTGCGAGATCAGGTAATATTGTTTCACTCTTGATGTGAACTAACCACTTTTCATCTCTTTTAAGAGCCCAATCAAGGTCATAGCCAAAAATATTTCCAAAGGTGGGGAGGGGGCTTCAAATTTTAGTACACAGTTGTGTGTGTTAAAAGTAGTTTATTTCAAAAATTTTCAACAAGTCTGCAAAATTTCGGGGATTTTTTAAACTCCCAACCCTGCTCTCTTCCCCTCAGCCACGACCGTGATCTTATTGCTATCTAATTTTGAAATTATAACAGATCTTCCCTATGAATATGTTGGTAGAGAAAAGAAGTGTTTAATAAGACTTTATAGTTTTTAAAGTGCATATTACAGGTGAAATTTGTGAATTTATGTCCTATCAATATTCAAGTAATAATTAAAAAAAACTTTTAAGAGAGTAATGTTGAATTTAAAAAGCAAAATTAAAATATTATACATAGTTCAGTTTAAAAATTACAAACTAAACCTATTATTTTTAATAAGAGTTTTCAGTGGGCTTATTAAAGACCCCTTATTCATTCAGAAATAACATTAAGTTGATCAATTTGATCTAGGATATAAAAGAAATCTTAGAAACAAAATTACTGCAAAAAAACATTTAAAATTTAAACTAATATTAATGACTTTTTACAAAGCAATATAGACAAAGAATGTAAATTTAAATGTCCATTTTTTTACAGCACTGCGAGTGGTTTTCTTACGAAGGTTTCAGTATATTTCTTTTTCAACACTTTTCAAGAAAGCTGAAAAGTATTTATGACTTTGGTTTGTTTATCTGCATTTCCACGCATTAACTCCAGTAAATATTCATGAAATTCCTTAAAACTGATATGTGTCATTCAAGTTCACTTTGGGATGTTCCCCATTGAAAATGGGAGTAAATACTGCCACTGGTTTACCTACAGAAGCACCAGAAATAATTTCAAAGCATTGCATCCTATGAGAGGTTTTTCTACCTATATATTATATTTCAGCACTTTTATTTCATGCAAATCTTAATGAAATTCACATTAACAATACATATGCATACAAAAAAAGCTTTCTATAGAATGTAGTATGATTAGCTTTAAATGCTTAGCTTTTTATCTGCATTTCCACGCATTAACTCCAGTAAATAGTCATGAAATTCCTTAAAACTGATATGTGTCATTAAAGTTCACTTTGGGATGTTCCCCATTGAAAATGGGAGTAAATACTGCCACTGGTTTATCTACAGAAACACCAGAAATAATTTCAAAGCATTGCATCCTATGAGAAGTTTTTCTACCTATATATTATATTTCAGCACTTTTATTTCATGCAAATCTTAATGAAATTGACATTAACAATACATATGCATACAAAAAAAAAGCTTTCTATAGAATGTAGTATGATTAGCTTTAAATGCTTAGCTTTTTATCTGCATTTCCACGCATTAACTCCAGTAAATAGTCATGAAATTCCTTAAAACTGATATGTGTCATTAAAGTTCACTTTGGGATGTTCCCCATTGAAAATGGGAGTAAATACTGCCACTGGTTTATCTACAGAAACACCAGAAATAATTTCAAAGCATTGCATCCTATGAGAAGTTTTTCTACCTATATATTATATTTCAGCACTTTTATTTCATGCAAATCTTAATGAAATTGACATTAACAATACATATGCATACAAAAAAAAGCTTTCTATAGAATGTAGTATGATTAGCTTTAAATGCTTAGCTTTTTATCTGCATTTCCATGCATTAACTCCAGTAAATAGTCATGAAATTCCTTAAAACTGATATGTGTCATTAAAGTTCACTTTGGGATGTTCCCCATTGAAAATGGGAGTAAATACTGCCACTGGTTTATCTACAGAAACACCAGAAATAATTTCAAAGCATTGCATCCTATGAGAAGTTTTTCTACCTATATATTATATTTCAGCACTTTTATTTCATGCAAATCTTAATGAAATTGACATTAACAATACATATGCATACAAAAAAAAGCTTTCTATAGAATGTAGTATGATTAGCTTTAAATGCTTAGCTTTTTATCTGCATTTCCATGCATTAACTCCAGTAAATAGTCATGAAATTCCTTAAAACTGATATGTGTCATTAAAGTTCACTTTGGGATGTTCCCCATTGAAAATGGGAGTAAATACTGCCACTGGTTTATCTACAGAAACACCAGAAATAATTTCAAAGCATTGCATCCTATGAGAAGTTTTTCTACCTATATATTATATTTCAGCACTTTTATTTCATGCAAATCTTAATGAAATTGACATTAACAATACATATGCATACAAAAAAAAGCTTTCTATAGAATGTAGTATGATTAGCTTTAAATGCTTAGCTTTTTATCTGCATTTCCATGCATTAACTCCAGTAAATAGTCATGAAATTCCTTAAAACTGATATGTGTCATTAAAGTTCACTTTGGGATGTTCCCCATTGAAAATGGGAGTAAATACTGCCACTGGTTTATCTACAGAAACACCAGAAATAATTTCAAAGCATTGCATCCTATGAGAAGTTTTTCTACCTATATATTATATTTCAGCACTTTTATTTCATGCAAATCTTAATGAAATTGACATTAACAATACATACGCATACAAAAAAAAGCTTTCTATAGAATGTAGTATGATTAGCTTTAAGATTTACAAGGTCACGAAAAATATTCAGTTACACAAACAGATGTAACTGGAAATACTGAAATTGTATTTTTATTTGCATTAATCATTTTTAACTCTTTCTAATGATGTTTAAGAGTGATTATTATATGAATTAGTCTATGTCTGTCTTTCTGCCCATGAACTGTCTAACTTCCATAAATATTCATGGAATTTCTTGAAATTGATATATGTTACTCAAGTTTACAATGGGACATTCCCGATTTAAAATGAGGTAAATACAACCACTGGTTTGTATAGGGACAATCCCCCCCCCCCCCCCAAAAAAAAAAAAAAAAAAAAAAAAAAAATTAAATAAATAAAAATCAAAAACATTACGTTTTATGAGAGTTACTTCTATAAATCACCTTTTAATACTTTCATTTTGTACAAATCGTAAGTACGTGCAAATTTTGTAAGTAATCATTGTTGCACATCATCCCATAGACACCTTAATTACATTTTATGTTTCTAATTGCAGTTCCCGTTAATGTATTACATACATGCTTGTGCACATGTATTATTAAAAAATTTTGATAAATCCTTCAAACTTTCTCCATATAATAATTATAAATAAATTATTGCAACAATTTCTTAATGCAGGCTTAATGTATCTAAGGAATGCACACTAATATTATACTTGTAAATTTTTCATTGATCTGGAATAACATCTTGAAAAATCTTAGCTTAGCCCCTCCAAAAGTTAAGTTCTGGATCTGCCACTGGTTGAGTCCAGTTAAAATTTAGCTATTACAAGTCTTGACTAAAGCACGGGCTTGTGTCTGTTTCAGCCCCCACTTTGGAGTGGGAGTCCCAAATCAAACGTAAAATTTACTTAAATGACTTCTTTGGTCGTAAGTTTAAGTGAAAAGGTGTAATGACGTTTCCTGAAGAAATGGCTGTCTTAGACCTTGAACTATAATAACTTCTTAATTTCGATAACTATTTTTGTACAATTTCTACATGTTCATCTGCAACTTCAAAAATGCAAAAGAATACTTTATTAAGTTAAACTAATGCCTATTATTAATCCAACAATTGAATTCTTATAATTTATTGAGGTTAAAAAACAGAAAATAAATAAATAAAACAATTACACAGTTTTTAAGAATTTATTTATTTATTTACAGCTATTTCAAGTGTACATAAACACATTCTGGTTTCCAGTCAAGAGGATGCCAGCCTCACCTTGATGATGTCAGTGTACTAAGAAATCCCAGATCATGTTGGATGATTTTTGTGCCACAAGAAATGTATGTTCTAAAATTATTTATAGTCTGTACAACTATGCTCTCACGAAGAATTATGTACATATTTTCTTTCTCCAGTATCACAAATAAAGTCATATATATTTTTTATATAATCACATATCTAGTAAACCATTCTTAAATTAATAATTTTTGAATGGAATAAAAATATAATTAATTAAAAAAAGACATAATTATCAACTAACATTAATATTGGAAGCTTAACAGAAAAATTTCTTCTTCTTAAATACAAAGAAAAATTAAAAAGAAAAACTACACAATAAAAAGAAATGCATTGAAAATATTGAAACACATAAAAAAATTGCATTAAAGGAATTGAAAACTAAATTTTAACTGACTGCATGATTGTCCTCTTATTTTATTTTTTTAATATTTTTACATTATGCATTATGAATTCCTATAGTTCATATTAAAAATAATTTTTAAAAAATTGCAAAAAACATATTTTTCAAATATTACTGAGAGAAATAGAAAAAATTACAAAACAATAATGCTTACTATTCAGAGAAAAAAAAATCTTTTGCCAAACAATTCTACCACAATTCAAATATTTTCCTATTCTTTCTTGACAGGCTTAAAGTTTAATCTTTAAAAATGATCAAGGAACTATATAAGATTTAATAATTAAAAGCTCATTTTTAAAATGGAATTCTTCAATTACTTACTGCAAAATAACTTTTTTTTTCTTTGAGTATACAATAGAAATATGAAACAGAACATACTTATTTTTCCATTCTTTTTTATTTATTTATTTATTTTTTTTAATTTAACATTTTATCTTATTTTATTAACAGAAAAAAATTCAACTCTTCATTTGTCAAAATACATATGAATATACACCTTCTTAATGACATATGTACAAAATGGGAATTAATCTAAAAAGTAGCTATAAAAATTCAGATTTGGAATAATTATTTAAAAAGTAAGAACAAATGTCATTACAATTCAAACTTTCTTCTTTTTAATAACTCCTTCAACAAATAAATAATAAAGTTACAGCATTTCACCATTTAATTACTAGAAATATTATTTACTTTATTTCTTTCTGGAAGATCTCACCGATATATTTCACCTCGGGCAACCTGGATATCTTCAGAATGAACTGATGTTTCCTTGACTATTTTTCTTTTATTTCTAGTTGTTTGATATGATTTTCCATCCCGTGGCATCATCAATTATCAATATCATGTTGGGTGTCATTCGGGAATCTGATTTGTCAGAATATGTGAATCATGAATTAGATTACTGTAATGACATCCATTAATGCTCATACTAACAGCAGATGGCACCACTTGGGGGAAAAAACACACCAATAAATAGAAGTTAAATGAACAAGAAAATGTCAGCTTATCCTGAAGATATATATCCATGCTATCTGTGATGAAATACGTATAAAATCTAATAGTAAGATATAAGGTAAAACAAATTGTTGGTATTAAAGACATTACTGTTTATTGAGAGAAATTTAATAATTTTTTTACACTTTAACGAGGTTTTATTTCTTTTTTTCTTATGTCAAAATTATGTCACTTTAACACGAGAAAAATCTTAAACAAGCATCCAAGTAATTATAAATCTTCACTAAAACAAAGAATGTAATAATTAAAAACTGTGATATTAATATAATCAATTTTAATATATTCACATTATGAATATTTGTAAGTCTTTAGCTGAATATAAAAAAATATAAAATAATCTTTACTCATTTACTTACATATATCTAATAAATAATATAACAGTTTGAAAAATATTTATTTATTTATTTATTAATTACAGACAATACATCATTATGAAGAATAATTTTAAACTTAAAATATAACAAATTGTACAAACAAACAAATAAATTTTATAAACAAAATAACACAGTGACATACATTGGCACTACAGAAACTATAGAAATAATAAAGATTTATTTATTTTAATTTATAAATATAACATCAGAAACCAAGCACTATTAAATAAATTTCTAATCTTTATTGGAAATATTTATCATATTAATATATAATATTTTTTCTTATTTAAATACAATCAAAAACTAAATGTTAAATCATTTGTCTTTCAATTAAAACTTCAATCATTGAGATAGTAATATATATATATATATATATGATTTTAATGAATATTAATAAGTCCTACAACAAATCTATAGACTCAATAAGTTAAATAAAATCTTATGCAAGTAAATAATTTTACAACAGTTTACTAGTGCTATAAAAGTTGCCAACAGCAATTTGCAATAAAACTGCTTTCACTAAAAATTATAATATTCTGTGAAATGGTGTGAAACATTTAAAATATCCAAACATTTCAATATGAAAAGTAAATTTCCTTTACAAAAAGTTACATTTTTATATCAGTACTCTATTTCTGATTTATAAATAAATGGCAGTGATATAGTTTAATATTAGAAAGTAAATTTTAAAAAGTGTATAAAAACAAGATAAAATTCATAACAATTATTATAAATATGACAGGGACTCAGGGGAAAAAAAAAAAAAAAAAGACAAAAATGAAGTATGTTTAGAATAATTTAGAAATTCATAATATAATAGAAAATATTTTTTATAAATTATATTTACACCTTCTCCTACAAAGTATATACAATACATATATACAATAGAAATTAAAAAAAAAAAAAAAAAAAAAAAAAAACCTTCCTTTCAAATTTCTTTATTTAATAAACAAGCAATTTCCAGTTTCTTCTTTATGAAAGTCAAATTTGGCAACAGTTATTTTCAATGTATCAGATTATTTTAACGCCAAAACCTTACTATCCATCTTCTAAAAAATAAGTAAATGAAGGGCATGATAATCATTCTTTTTCATGACATCTTACATTTGAGAGAAAAATACTACAATTTCTTGACAGCATTTATCTAAAAATAACTTTTCCTTCTGAGCCAATGTTTCCCCCCACCCCCCACCCATGTTTAATTATGAATTATTTACTTCCCAGATCTAAATAATTGTAAAATGTTTAACGAATTTCAAAATATCATACATTATCAATTATTTGGAGAAGCTGGGAATTAAAAATATTCAGTTTCATTTTATTGTTTTTGCAGACAAGGAAAGGGGCAATGATGAAAGTTAGAATTAACTATTAACAATAACCAAGTTCATAAATAACATTCCGTAAAATCAATTCAAGAATGGTCATCAACAGGAATGGGCAAGGAATGGACTGGGGTGGTGTAGAACCACAGCCCTTCCCTAGATCTTCAAAATTCATTTAAACTGTCTATCTTTCACAATTTTGAAAAATAAATTAAAGTTATTTTAAATAATTAAATATAACAAGAAAAACATTAACTTCTATAAAAGTACTCTAAACTCTCTTCACCTATGCCAACAGAAAAATTGTTGAGAGACCACATGGCTGTGTCCTGAAAATTTTTTTGGTGAGGGTGAGAGTTCAAACATTAGTGCAGTATGGATTTAATCTAAAGAAATACAAACTAATTTTTTACTCCTTATGAGTTGGGTTCTAGTTGAATATGTTGATCCCCCCCCCCCTCCTTCCAGAATTTCTTGCTTTTCCCTAGATTTATTTTCTGCCGTCAGCTATGAAACAAAAGGTAGCCATTGCAATTTGAAATGGACCTGAATTCAAAAACAAGAACCATTACCAACACCAACACTTAACACTAACATTTAAAAACATTTTGAAAGAATTCTCATAGACAAATGAACTTCCTATATACACAATGTCCTCAACATTGCAATATGGAATCAAGCCCACTAATTGAACCTTCTTTTAATTTTTTATGTTATTTAGATTCTTCTGACAGGTATAATAAAGAAAACAGCACAATCTTCATGTTTTTAATTAACATTTAAATTTTTGGTTAAAATAATTTTCTTAAAAAGGGGGTCTATTTTGTGTATATTATTCTCCAACTGAAAGTTTGGGTTAAATGTTACTTGACAAAGACAGAAGTGGGAGGAGAGTTACAGGGGTAAACAGTTAAAAAAAAAAAAAAAAAAAAAAACAGATTTAATATAAATAACTATATCATTGCATATTAAATTATGCAATCCAATTTTATTGTTCCAATTTATATACTATAAATTAAACAAAATAAGGTTTCTTTCCTATTTCTAAAATAATTTCTTTTCAAAAATCATGAAAAATTACACTCGGGGGAAAAAAAGTTACATAAAATAACTGCATAATTTATGCAATTATTAAATAATTTAGACAACAAAATAATTTATGAATGTAATAGAAATATATAGCATACTTTATCCAACTATTAAATAAGTTATTCATAATTAAAAGCCTTCCAGATAATTGATAACTTTCTCTAAATAACAGAGTACACTTAAATTTTGAATAAAAAATTTTTTGAACGTCATACTGATAAGAAATAAAACAAAACACAGAAGGAAAAAATGAAATCTGTACAAGATTTTTATAATACAATGGCAAAAAATATAAATACATAAGCTATTACTTATTATATATATGAATGAATGAATTCAGTATTTTCATTCAAAACCATCTCTTTAAAAGCTCATCAAGGATACATCATAAAAGATAATCTTCTCTATTATTTACAAAATATAGTACAGGTAAAAAAATATTTAAATATGAATTAAAACAACACAAATAAAAGTCAATAAATAAAAATTTATTGAAATAAGGAAAAAGGTGTCAGCTTTCCAAAGTTCGAATAAGTAAAGTCCAGTTTTTTTTTTCAACATACAGATTTTGAAATGTATTGTTATATATTAAGTATAGATTTAAAAATAAGCTACAGAATATAATTTGTTAAGGTATGGTTGATTTAATTTCTGTCTGGGGTGGGGATGGGGATCACAAACACTACATTTTGATAGTTTTATTAAAGACATACTTTGAAGTAACTTACAAAATTAAATCAATTTTAGCAACAGTTCACTTTAATATCGGCAATATTATGCAAAATCATCTGAAAGTCTTACTATTTTATTTATGATTCTTCACAAAATAAAAATCGTTAATAGCTTCAATAATTGTGCAAAACCTAAGCACTTATCCTTAAAAAAAAAAAAAAAAAAAAAATGAAAGAAAGAAAAAGAAAATGGGGATTAAAAAAAAAAATAATAATAATAAAGTTGAAATTTTATGTGGAAAATAGACATTAAAACAAAATACCAGAATTCAGTTGGCAAAAGTATCATATTGCAGATATAATTAATCTTTAAGCTATAAAAAAGAACCAATTGTTTTCTCTAACACTGGTATGTAAAAATGTATTTGTTTGGCCATGTAACAGAAATACACATCACAAAATATAAACTTTATTTTTCTTCCTGTAATCATATATGCCAAATAAATTTACATAAATACTGAAAAAGAAAGAAAGAGAGAAAAACAAAAACTTCATCCCTGAAAAAAGAACTGAGAGTTAGTCATTGATGACTTATTTCTCTAAACCCTGTTTCATATCACAAGTTTATTCATTTAAAGAATAAATGAATATTTTACTAGTGTACAAAATTAAAATTTTTTCAAGAACATAGGTTATGGCAGATATAACGCAAGAAGGGTTGGGAGGGGGGGGGGGGGTTCTTAAATTTTGAAGCTTGATTTGAATTGCCTTTATTATTTATAATTTTGAAAAATAAATTTAAAATTATTTTAAACAGTTAAAAATTATGAGTGAAAGATTATGTCTCATAAACGTATTATCCTCTCTGTTCACATCCCTTAAAGAGAAATTGGTTAAAGATCAATATACAAATGTCTTACTCCTAATTTTTTATTTCTATTTATTTATTTTTTTTTTTCTGATGATGTTACGTTTCAGTATATAAAACTTTGGATAGTGAACACCTTTTATTAAAAGTACTTTAAATATTCTATTAAACAATCAATAGTCTCAATGTCTTCAGTGAATTTCAGTTCCTTCAATATCCAAAAAAGGGCGAGTTCAAAATGGCTGCACTGCAGCTTGTAGAAATAATATTTTACCTTTTCTTCTCTTAATTACAGTAAAAATAGTTTCATACACACACTAATCTGACAAAAATATGTGCTAAAGTACATGTGATTAATAAATATATGCTAATGGCACCTATGAAAGATGAACTGAAAACAGGGCAGTATGGACACTGATATGATCCACAAACTTGGCAAACACTTAAGAGGAACAAATTATACATATCCATCATTGTTTCGTTGTATCGCTCTGGAAAAAAAGGAATAATAAACAAGTCTGTAATATAATAATGCATAATATAATCACAGTATTATAGTATATCATCAGGGGTCGATCTAGGCAAAAATTGGGTCCCTTTTGCTGCCCCTTCACAAAATTAAAATCTTTAAAATAGACCCCTTCACAAAATTAATATCTTTAAAACAGCCTTTTCACAAAATTCAAATCCATAAAATGGGCTGCTTCACAAAATTCAAATTCACAAAACCAATCCTTTCAAACAAGATTTTGTGTTATACACCGTGTCCCAAAAGTTTAGACAATCAATAAAATTTGCATTAACATAAAAATCAATAAGGTACAATTAAAATTCATGAGATAGGTAATAAATAAAAACAGTTTTGCTGATATACATATAGAAATTATGATCAAAGGTTTGAAATTATAAAATGTACATTAAATTGTATAAAAATGTGCTGTCCCAAAAGTATAGACACAATGTTATCTTTTACATTTTTGTTCAAAGAATAAAATATTTTTATTGTCGTTTGCTTCTATAAATGCAGAATTTATATTATTATTTTCCCTTTAATTGAAATATCGTCTGCTATATTTTTAGCATAATAATTTAATGAGTTCAATGTATTGTTCTGTTTGTGATTCGGAAAAGACGTTCCTTGCGTATTCTGATATAAGTGCCACGTTCTAAAGAAATTCCTAAAGGTGAAATTATTCAGATTTTACAGTTAAAAGCGCAACGACAAAATCCTGTACAAATATCGAGATGAATAAAGAGATCCTTGAGCAGTATTTATAGAGTTTTGAGATCAGGTGGAACATGGGATACTCAAAAGCGAGTCGGAAGACAAAAGAAATGATAGAATGTTATTGAAAAAGGCTTCAGATGATAATTTATCTGTGCGTGCAATTGCATCAGCTTCCAGAATTTCAAAAAGTACTGTACACGGAAGAATTAAAGCTTCAAAACACATTTTTTACAGGAGAATGAAAGCAAGACATTGCTTAAAACAGAGACATAAAGATGCATGTCTAAATTGGGCTAGAAAGCATATGTCATAAGGTGAAAAGTGGTTTCTGTCATCTTCAGTGATGAAAAGAAATAAAATTTGAACGGCCTTGACGGTTATAAATTTTACTGGTATGATCTAAGAAAAGAACTGAAGAACTGTTTCAGCAGGCAACAAGACGGAGGATCCATAATGACCTGGGGAGGGTTTTGTTTCAACGGGCAAACATTTCTTGGATTTATAGATGGAAAAAAGAAATCAGAGGATTATCAGGATATTTTACGTACCAGTTTACTGCCGATTATATATTTGCTAGCAGAACTGGACTGTGTTTTCCAACAAGATGGGGCATCCATCCATACCTCCAGATCAAAGAAAACGTGGTTTATGCAAAACAATATCACACTATTAGATAGGCCAGCACTTAGTCTGGATTTTAATCCCATGGAGAATATATGGGCGATCTTATTTCGTAAAATATATGAAAATGGAAACAATATATACAAGTATAAATGACTTAAAAACTGCAATTGACAAAGCGTGGTATGAAATATCTCCTTCTGTAATGCAATGCTTAGTTAA
Source organism: Salticus scenicus (assembly GCA_963930645.1). Lineage (NCBI taxonomy): Eukaryota > Metazoa > Arthropoda > Arachnida > Araneae > Salticidae > Salticus > Salticus scenicus. The sequence goes on along the minus strand of OZ005649.1, from coordinate 61,499,996 downwards.
TTCTGTCGAACAATGTTTATTTGATGTTATAAAGTGTCGTGGCAATACAATTCAATATTAAAAGTAAGTTTTTAGCTACTTTTATAAATATAAAACCAAAAACGCTTACAAGTGTCTATACTTTTGGGACAGTACATTTTTATATAATTTAATGTACATTTTATAATTTCAAACCTTTGATCATAATTTATATGTGTATATCAGCAAAACTGTATTTATTTATTACCTATCTCACGAATTTTAATTGTAACTTATTACTTTTTATTTTAATGCAAATTTTACTGATTGTCTAAACTTTTGGGACACGGTGTAAAAATGATAATTTTGTAAAACTTTTCCAGCATTACTTTGAATGAATGTTTATACAAGGGTTCAATGAAATGCCATTAACTTAATATTAGACTACTAGTATATAACCCCGTCAAAAATGACGGAATGTGAACGATAAATCTTGAAAACAATGTTTAGATCATGAAGATTACCCCGTGATCATTCAAATGTATTTTCAGTTTTTGTTTATAAATCAAATGTGTTTTGATATTTTCTAATTTTCGTTCTGAAATTAAAAAAATTCTACCCGATCAATAAATATGAATGACAAAAAAACTGCTGGTTGACAAAAAATATAGCCCCGAAAGCACAACAGCAACAACACATCCCAGTGTTCCGTTAAGTGCTCTATTTAAAGTCCTCATAATAAGAATAATCTAGTGTGTCACTCACACGACTTTCTCTTACCCTGAAATTTAATGCTATAAGTACAGGTTGGAGATTAAGAGGTAAGATAACGTGTACTGTTATGTAAACCTATGTTAAACAATTCAAATTAGGGTTCGGAAGAATTTTATATGATAATTAGTTCTTTCCCCCCCTCAACCCCCCGTTTCATTAATGCACCTAAATTTATATAGAATTTAATTCGGTTATTAAAAAATAATTCAGTTAAAAAAAAATAATTTATTAAAATTATTATTTTAAAAAGTTATCTTGTATGATAATACAGACGATTTCCATATTAGGGAAATAGTATAACACTAAATATCCAAAAAATAGTTGAATTTATTCTCAATATTAAAGTTAAAAAAAAAAAAAAAAAATGTTAAAAATGAAAGAAATCAATAACTTTATTTTAAATTATCGTAGATCGATGGTTCAACCATTCGTTTTAAAGGTGTTTGCGAGATCTTTTGAAAGATACCCATCATGAATATTTACTCCACTCGAGGGAGGGCATCTACCCCAGGGGGGGAGGCGAGGCTCCTACATACACAAAAAAAAATTTTCCCAGTTGACTATCTCTATTACAAAAAGTATGTATTCGTTTCATTTGGTTTAGTGCAGTCTATAGATGTTAAATTCTACTTACCTGCAATTTCCCCCATAGACGTAATGTATTTGAATACTTTTGAATGTCCCTGTACACGAACCATTTGCTTCATCTTAACGAAAAGCTTACTGTAGCATCCCTATATGATACACATTTAGAATACCGAGTTTGGAATTTCTGCTACTATTTGTTCTTGAGATATGCTAATAAAAGACACAGACACACAGACAGACACAGAGACCATTCGCTAAAAACGTGATTTTCGTATTCAGGGGACCTCAGAACATGTAAGTATAACAAAAACTCACGTTCGAAAATTTGACCCTAAAACAATACTTTCTCGACCCTATGGGTAAGAGGAAGTAAATAACGATTCACTTCTTTTTACCAAAATACTTTTTTTTAAGACTATCGAAGATCCTGTTTCCAAATACGTAAGCGAAGTGTAACGTCACTGACCGTCCGTGAATGCAAGAAATGATTCCCTATGTTAATCGTCCATTGTATTTTTTGTAAAAAATTACTAAAAATCGAGGAAAATTATTTTCCGATTTTAATACCCATATTTGGGTATAGGTATGATATCGTATCCATGTGTTAGATTGAGTTATTTTGCTGTCAAATTGACAAAATTTTAAATTTCAAAACTGTGTCATCTTTGGCGTTTTTTGTATTTGGCGATTAAAAACATACTACGAAAATATACATGCCAGATGTTTATTTTCGTAATATGTATTGTACGATATATTGTTTCATATAATTCAGTTAAAATAACCGTGATTTTTGAAAGGAATGAAATATGTTCGCTAAATAATTTGGCGATATATTTTTTCCGCCAAGGATGACAGATATATTAAATCTATTCCGCTGCAACATATGAGTATCTTATATCAGACACTTTATTTAAACATTTGAAAACAAATTTGACTTCAAATTATGATAGAATATTTATCATTTTCTTTTTAATTAGTATATTAGTTGGATATTTATTGTGTAAATATCATCCTTTGAAATGAAATGTTTATGTTTTCAATCAAATATGGAAGTTTGCTATTTTATTTTTCTAAAGTTTTGAAATTTAAAATTTAAATTTTATCAATTTTACAGCAAAAACAACTTAATCTAACGCATGCACACGATAACTAATACATATCTATACCGAAATATGGGAATTAAAATCGGGAAATAATTTTCCTCAATTTTTAATAATTTTTTACAAAAAATCCAATGGGCGATTAACATAGGAAATCTTTTTCTTGCATCCACTGACGCCCAGTGACGTCATCACTTTGCTTGCGTATTTTCTAACTAACTATCTAATAATTACAGACACTCCATGCTAACCCAAATTCACCTCTACTCTATACTCCCAACCAGCTATCTCACCCACAACATCGCCAAAATATCCATGATCCAGCTAGGGACTTTCTCATTCTCAACCGAACATTTTATCTTGACTCGACATTATCACCTTAGACTACCTACTTTCAATACTCATTTCAACTGGTAACCTTTACTTGCCCAACCAAACATTCTATCCCGACTATAACTTTACATTAATTTCAAAACTAAAATCAACTGGCGACATTTACGTACTGAACTCGACACCAATCATACCATACAATGTAAACAAATAATGAAGCTTGATACAAATATTTAAAGACTTTAATATGTTTTTACAAATATATTTTAAGATTTTTAAGGCTTTAATATGTTTTAGAAATATTTTAAGCGTTTTTTTTTTTTTAATGAAACAGTCAAAGAGTCGTTCATTCGCAATTAAAGAGTTGTTCATTATGACAGATGAGGATCATTATATATATTAATTATTAGACTAATATTAGATAGAGTAACTATTAAAACGAAAGGTTTTATTTTTAAAATATGATTTTTTTTTTTTTTTCAAAAAGAAATAAAATTTCACAATAATATTTTTTTTTTTTTTTTTTTTTTTTACAAAAATGGGCCCTGAAAATTAAAGCCTGGATCAACCCCTGATCATAGATATATATAATATAATATGACATATCAGGATGCAATGCAAAGTCAAGTCACAATGAGACTTATTTCCACAACCATCAATCACAGACGAGTGATTCCATACCAACTCAGATTTTCTTTAAATTAGGTACACAGATTGATGATACAGAGGCATGAAAAAGTCCAAATTTTTAACTACTTGTTCCACTTATTTATAGATATACAGGTCCTCAAAGTTTGTCCGTTCCCTCAAAATACCAAAAAATTGATGTTATTTAATTTTTTTTTTCCTTAAAAATTGTATTCATGCAATATGAAAGTGTTAGGTATCTATGGAAACTAGTTATTCCAGGCATTCAGAAAAAAAAAATACTACAATGTTTATAATGAAAATCATTAAGGTACAGTACTCTTAGAAGTTGCAACCACAAAAATTTGATTTTCCCGATTTTGCTAAAATTGAGACATCAATTCCAAAAAAAGGAAAATAAAACCAAAGGTTTACTCACTTTCTTGTAGAGTACAGGTGTTCACCATAAATTACTACACAATAAATTACTTGGGTTTCTCACGCCTTCTTGGAAATATTTAAGCTTAAAGACAAACCATAGGGCAAAAACATGCAATTTCGGCCATCTTGGCAGCCATTTTTCTCATAAAGGGGGAGCACTAGAAACTTTATTTTTTTAAAATAAGCTGCTGATGTGTTAGCTATTCATGGGAAAAGAGTATACTTTTGGTTATTTTTTGCATAAAGAGATATCCTGCTGATAGTATATGCATGTTTTTCTCTAATACCATATGCTTGTGCTTCCCCTCTCACAGACTTATCATTAATAAAAAAAGATGTAAAAAAAAAAAAAACTTATTGAATATTATATAAATATTGTTAAATACATGTATCAGACTTTATTTACCCTCTGAACGTTTCTTAGTTACTTTTAGAAATAGTGTTATTAGGGGAATGAAGCATTGAATAATGGAGCATCATTCTGATTTTATTATATTCTGGTATTAAAACAAAACTAATGTGTACTCTATTTTTGTGATATCTTAAATGAAAGATGTAGGAAACCTTTTAATTTTTAAAAATTCAAGTTAGTATTTAGTGAAGAAATAGAATATTTACAAAACAGAAACACCTCATTTTATGTAATCTCAAAGAAGTATACACACTTTTTAAACAGGAATATCCCAATCACAAGATTGGATTATCTAAATTTGCTGATTTGCGACTGAAGTGGTGTGTGTTTGCTGGTAGTACAGGAACTCATTCAGTCTATGTGTCGTAGAGCGGAATGGCAGCTCATGACATAAAAATTGGAATTTTATGGTTTAGCATTCTATGGTAAAAACTGAATATGAATAAACTATAGTAGTTATGACGATCACCAAAATTAAGTTCCAGAGTTGCACTGCATATTGAGCTTAGATGCACCTAGAAAGTTTCAGTGAATAGTTAAAACTGATGATCGATCTCCAGGTTCTGTGATTATGAACATCGCTGGAGAGGATCACGCGGTGAAGAATAGTGGAAGGATAAAATATAACCATACATACCAGAAGGTCTTGAGAAGAAAGTAACAACACCATAGGATGTACAATACCAAATGATTTTTATTGTGCCTTGAAAAGGGTAGTTTGGAACGTTCGTCCGTGGATCCGTCTTTTCCAAAGCTTTTGCATATCTGGCTCCTGGGAAATTCAATCAATATCCTTATGCATCGTGGGGCTGGTAATTTGAAGGTCGAAAGTCATCTCCGAATATTTTTACATACGAATTATTAGTCTTGATGGCGTGTGTATTTTCCCATGAAGGTAATTAATTTATCAACGACTACGAGACTGGATGACACAATCCACATGCATCCGTCTCCGATAAAATCGAATGCACGCAAACGTTACGGAATCCGTCTACAAAAGTCTTTAAGAATGTAATTATGTCCTTATTTTTTTTTGAAATATTAAGTATTACTGCGTATTTTACACAAAATTAGATCCGTAGATATACGTGCGGTGATACCGCTAAAGGCACGTGGGCCGCACACGCCGAAGCGCGGCGACCTCCCACAAAAACGTGTTAACTCCGGCTGTTCAGCTATCCAAGTGCTGAAGAGAGAAGTCTTTCCGCTCTCAGGTCGGCGAGCGACGAAACGTAACGGCATTAGCGGCCAATCAGAACGCGCGCTCACGGCAGGATGAAACCAAGCCTCCAAAACCGGCTGGAAGGAGGGGAAAAGTAGGAAGAAGCATTGAGAGAATTTTTCGCGCCGCCGCGAAGTAAACTTACAGGGGCGAACGGGAAACTAATGAAACTTAAATAAATTTAGGATAAAATGCGATCTAATAATTTGGGTTTGTTAAAATGATTGAAAAATAATTAAATTAAATAAAAACACTGTCGTGTTTCACGACACACTCCCCGAAAAAGGGGTTTGAAAAAAAATTAAAGCACCAGGTGGAAAAAGGAACAAGAGCAGATGACGCCAAGACGATGGATCAGACGGCCACAGAACTGTCCCCTACAGAGGGTTACAGGAAGACACACAGCATGTCTGTTAAAATTCAACATCTTTTTGCTGACAGAGCTTGATGTTTTACAAGAAGTAGGTGAGTATACATGATTGTATAAATAATAAAAATAAAGCTATTTTTTTTTTTTTTTGACAACTACAGATTTTTGTGTTCTCCTTGACTATTTTACATGTAACTGAACTTACACCTGCTGACTGCATGTGATGAATCAAGTACTAAATTTACATATCACGCTGTAAAAGAAAATGTGAAGTACAAGAAAAAAAATAAGGGTTTAAAAATATACCTTGTTGTAGAAAATTTAAAGTTCATAAGTAGTTACTACAACCTTACTTTAAAAAACAAAAACAGACCAAAAATTTTATATGAAATATCATTTTAAGTCTCAATTGCTAAATGTTGAAATTACTACTGTTATCATTGAATGAATTGATGTGCAATATTAGAAATACGTTAACCAACAAAGAAAGAAGTAGCTTAAAAAAACAAGTATTGGTAAATAAAACTGTTGATTAAAAAAAAAAAATAAATAAAGTCATCAGTTCAAGAACAGGGTCCGGAATGTTCCCAGACTGACGAGGGGGGAATGGCAAGCATCAGGACTGTATCCCTGCAGAAGATACCATCTCGATGCTACCAAAGGAGAAATTTTTAAAGGTAAGTAAGAATTACTATTACTATTGTTAGAATTAAATGACTGTAACAGACGTAAAATGAGTAAATACAACAATGGGGAAGGGATATGTAAATGAATGCAAAAAGTTGAGAACACTTAAAATAGCAATCGCAAAAAAAACATTATCTCTTGCCAAGGAGACATCTCACCATTAAAAAAAATATATAGCTCATCAGTATCATTTATAAATATCTGCCAAAATTTGAATCTTTTTCTTTATATAGTCGACTATGTGAAAATAGAGTGAGCATTAATGCTATGGCAGAAAAAAAACATGTCACTAATCAATATATCAATACAGGCCTTGAATCAGTAATTGCTGATAATAAAGATACAGCTACAGCTACCATGGTAGTTAATATGCATATACTTTGCATATCCATCCATAAAAATGACAAGTATTTAAAATTTTTTTTTTTTTTTTTTTTTTTTTTTCAAAAAAAAACAGCTCTCGCAAATATAGAGAGTTCAAATTGTTCAATACACATATAAAAAAACACATTTTTTTTTTTTTTTTTTTTTTTTTTTTTTAAATCATATATAACAAATAAAAAAATAAATGCATATATACATACGTAGAGTATAATTACTAAAAAACTATTGTAAATGTAAATGCAATAATGTGAGTATGGAAGTATCATTTTATGTATGCTCAAAATGTAAATAAGAAGATGAAAATTTGAACACAAAAACAAATAAGTTTTGTTTCATTCTGTATATTGTACTCAAAAAAAAATTACTAGACAACATGTACATTTATGTGTCTTAAAAGATAAATAAATTTAAAATAGTATGTGAGTAATTGTGATGAGAGTGCAGCAAAACAACCTGTCACATAGCTAATCCGAGTAAATCTATTGATTATACAGAAATAAAATTGTATGAGGTTATGTTGAGTGTAAACAATTGAACACCCACTAAAACTAATAACATGGAAAAGTGTGTAAGTGTAAGTGTGATAATCATATAGAAACAAAATGACTATTGTTGAATACAAAAAAATAAATAAAAACACATTGTGAAAATAACAAAGACTTTTGAAAAGTTCAGAAAACTACCGTATGGAAACAATGGTAAACTAAACCATTTCTTAAGCAAAGTGTAACATCTAACAATGAGGTACACTTGAATAATTTGGTATGAAAGGTAAAAAAATAAACAATAAAAAAAAAATGTCACATTAAAAAAACTATTGGTTATGTGAATCTACATTTGGGTTAAATTGTGTGACGTGTAATCAACCCAAAGCCAAAATGAAATGAGAATGTGTAAGTGTACTTAGGAAATTGTGTATACATAGTATGGCTATTGAATATATCATACGAGTAGAAAAATGAATTGAATAACATAGAGAAACAAAAACAGTTAAGTTGTGTATAAATGCGAAACTACCTGCAAACTATTTTGCCAGGCATCGTGATAAAATAAATGTTTGTTATAAAAAAATATAAGTGTAAAGTAACATGTGAGATAAAAAATAATTTTATATCTATAACATGAATAACTCTATTGATCATGAGCAAACAACCTATTATAAGGATGTGTGAAGCGTGAAAAGTGAACACCATCTCAAAAATAAAGTTAAAAAAATGTGGATGTGTAAGTATGAAAGTCGTGTAAAAAAAATAACATAGTGTGAAGAATAATACAAAAATTAAATCAACAAGTTGACCCACTGTGAGAATGCAAATGCACAAAAATGTAGAGTAAGTAAAACTATTGAAGAGTGTAACCAGTAATGAAAATATGTGAATAAAACAAACAAAACAAATTGAACATTGCAAACCACATGTGAATCAAACAGGAGAAAATTTAATTGTATATAGCAATTAAATAAGACAACTATTGAATGTGTGACTAGTAATGTGTAAGTGAGAAGGAACATAATTCCCCTATAAAAGTAAATAAAAAAATAAAAACACCCTAAGGTTATAAAAAAATAAATAAAAACTATTGAAATGAATAAAAAATGTATGTTAACAATATTAAACGGTGGTCACTGCCTAAACTGCATGAATGACACAATACCGCATAGGTCTGTCCAGCAGTACCATCGTGTATTGTCCATAAACAGGAACCGTCATTCCCATTAATGGGTTGCCAATGAGTGCAGGAAAGGAGAACCACATGAAGAGCTATTATAATAATGCAAACAAGAGCACCTGAATGGTACAAAAAACAACTGAAGCAATGAACGAAAATTAACGTGTATGTAATAAATGATGAAATAGAATTCACCTATTAGATAAATAGACAAAAGCAAATCAAGAACCATGAAAGAGAACAGAAGTCAACCCGTAACAATCTATGAAATCTCACCACCAAATTGCCTCCTCCAAAACAACTGGTGAATGTGAGTGAAAATGTGTAAAGTGTAACCATTGTGAAAGGTACAGTCGTTTACGCCGCCAAAATAAACGCTGTCCAAAAAGTGTGAAAATAAACTATTGACCATAGTTGAACAAGTTGAAGTCTAAAATCCAACACAGAACAAGATAAACTCAAGTCTCAAAGTGTGTAAATTAAATAAAACATAACTAAAATTGAATGAATGTAAATAGTTTTGAATCGAAAATGTAAATTGACACCTCCTAACCCAATGCATTATAGTGTGCAGGTTATATGGAGATTTATAGAAATAAACTGAAGTTATGAAAAATGCAAAAAAAAATTTGCAGTCTTGTAAAAATGAACAAAATGAGATGTGACACTAACACAATGCTAAAAATGAAGTGTGGAAAAATTAACGTTTGTAGGAAACCACATGTGTAAAAATTGAGATAAAAAAACTATTGAGTTAAGTCTGTAAAACAAACTGTGAATGTGTTATACATATCGAATTGATATACACACCAAAAAAAACATAAGTGAATGCACAAAAAAATATAAATGTCAAATAGTGTTAATGACTTGTTTGTGTAACCAGATTAAATAATAGTTTTTTTTTTTTTTTTTTGAAAGCGATAAAAAAAATGTAATAGACATAACATAAAACTTATGTAGATACTTCCTATCCATCCAATGCGATGAATATTTTAGTGTAAATTTACTCTATTGATCTATCATATGTGCATAAATATCGTAAGTGAAAAGAAAAATTTCATGACCTAAAATTCCCACTCGAGAATTATTAAAAATAACTAAACAGCCATATACCATGAAAATTAGGAGATTAAAAAAAAATATGTAATCATTTGTAAATTTAAAAAAAATAAATGCAATAATTTAATACAAGATAAATAAGATTTGTCCTAATACTAGTTCAATACGACGAACTTTTATCATCATTGCATAGATTAAAATACGACATGCAAAGTACTTTTGTAAAAATGGAAAAAATAAGTATACACAAAAAAACTATAAATACAGATAAGAAGGATTAAAATGCATCAAAAATACTTAAAAAAATTTTATATATGAGTTACTATATATATCACGTTCCCCAAATATTGGGCGAAGCATAAACAAACATTCACTATTTGTGAATCCAATATAATACCTGTAATATACCTAGATTAGTAATGAAAATAAAATAGAAAGGAACATATAAATATATAGATATATAAAAGTATTGGCAAAATCTAAAAAAATGTATGATACTAGTTTAATACTGAAAACAAGAAAAATCATAAAGTGGATACCACATATATATCATATAACATGTAACACAAATTATTGGCCAAACTGTAAATAATAAAACAATAAATGCATAAAATAAAAAAAAATATAAAGATGAGTCATCAAATTCCAACATTACGTCTCATTAACCTTTGGTCACAGTCCTAATAATAAGTTGTACATTAAAGGACAAAAAAATTAGAGAAAAATTAATTCTGTGGAAACAGAAAAAGGATATATTTCCCGAAGGTTGTGGAATTAAACGATATAATATGTCAGTCATTCCTAGCACACACTGCATAAGATGCACAATATTGTATAAATCTGTCCGGCATGACCATTATCAAGCACGTCCTCCGATTAATGGATGCTACACTGGTGAAGCATGAGGGTAACGTAAACTCGTTGATTTAAAAACACAACAGACTTCAGCTGGAGAGGAAACGGCAAACAACCAAATCGGACCCACATATTGTTCAGTAATTCTTTCCTGAATAGTTCAGCTTATATAATATTAATTTGTCAAATACAGTTTATTCTTCCATAAGGTGACTTTTAAGAATGAAGTATACGCGTGATGCCTCGTGCGAAACTAAACACGGCACCATATTGTCGTAGAGCGGAATGGCAGCTCATGACATAAAAATTGGAATTTTATGGTTTAGCATTCTATGGTAAAAACTGAATATGAATAAACTATAGTAGTTATGACGATCACCAAAATTAAGTTCCAGAGTTGCACTGCATATTGAGCTTAGATGCACCTAGAAAGTTTCAGTGAATAGTTAAAACTGATGATCGATCTCCAGGTTCTGTGATTATGAACATCGCTGGAGAGGATCACGCGGTGAAGAATAGTGGAAGGATAAAATATAACCATACATACCAGAAGGTCTTGAGAAGAAAGTAACAACACCATAGGATGTACAATACCAAATGATTTTTATTGTGCCTTGAAAAGGGTAGTTTGGAACGTTCGTCCGTGGATCCGTCTTTTCCAAAGCTTTTGCATATCTGGCTCCTGGGAAATTCAATCAATATCCTTATGCATCGTGGGGCTGGTAATTTGAAGGTCGAAAGTCATCTCCGAATATTTTTACATACGAATTATTAGTCTTGATGGCGTGTGTATTTTTCCATGAAGGTAATTAATTTATCAACGACTACGAGACTGGATGACACAATCCACATGCATCCGTCTCCGATAAAATCGAATGCACGCAAACGTTACGGAATCCGTCTACAAAAGTCTTTAAGAATGTAATTATGTCCTTATTTTTTTTTGAAATATTAAGTATTACTGCGTATTTTACACAAAATTAGATCCGTAGATATACGTGCGGCGATACCGCTAAAGGCACGTGGGCCGCACACGCCGAAGCGCGGCGACCTCCCACAAAAACGTGTTAACTCCGGCTGTTCAGCTATCCAAGTGCTGAAGAGAGAAGTCTTTCCGCTCTCAGGTCGGCGAGCGACGAAACGTAACGGCATTAGCGGCCAATCAGAATGCGCGCTCACGGCAGGACGAAACCAAGCCTCCAAAACCGGCTGGAAGGAGGGGAAAAGTAGGAAGAAGCATTGAGAGAATTTTTCGCGCCGCCGCGAAGTAAACTTACAGGGGCGAACGGGAAACTAATGAAACTTAAATAAATTTAGGATAAAATGCGATCTAATAATTTGGGTTTGTTAAAATGATTGAAAAATAATTAAATTAAATAAAAACACTGTCGTGTTTCACGACACTATGTCTGTATGATTCACCAAAATGACAGGCTAATGATGGCATCTCTAAAACAATCTATTAAACCATCTATCGGTGAATTTTTTTTTTTTTTTTTTGTCTCATTATGTGTGTGACATTAACAATGAAGCATGTATGTTAGGATTTTGTTCACAGTGTCCACTCCAAACTGTATTTGAAGAATTTTTAGATATGTTAATGGATGATTATGATGAAGAATCTGAAGTGACATTTCGACGGTGGATAACTACAGTCCATTCAACACTCATTAAATTACTTTGTCCGCACCTGATTTTAAATCGGAACTTTTATTGAAAATGAAGTCCTTGGAAAAACACCATTACATTGCAAAATCTCAATCAGAGTATTTAAAAACAAGAAAAGCAGAACTAAAACCAGATGAGTGCATTTTATTACTTGATTTTTCTGAAAATTTTACTCTTATTGTACAGGATGAAATACAGGGATATCACTGGGAAAACATGCAAGCTACACTCCATCCTTTTTTAGCATATGTTTGGCCAAATGATAACCTAAAAGTTTTTTCTATGCATATTATCAGTGACTGTTTGACACATGATATGGTGGCAGTAGTTTCTTTTCAAAGGCCTGTAATTCCATATTTAACATCACAATATCCAGACATACAGAAAATAATTTATTTCAGTGGTGGTAGCTCAGTGCAGTACAAAAAGAAGAAAACTTTTTAAATTTATGCCAACATAAAGATGATTTCAAACTAAATGCTGAGTGACATTTTTTTGCCACCTCCCATGGCAAAAGCCCCTGTGATGCCACTGAAGGCACAGTTAAAAGGTCTGCTTACAGAACCAGCTTGCGACGTCCTTACAAGGATCAGATAATTTCTCCACATGATTTGTTTCATTATTGCACAGGTAATTTAAAAAATAGTAAGTTTTTCTTTGCATCTGAAGAATAAGTAGCAGAAACAAGAGCATTGCTTTCTGAAAGACTAACTTTCGCTGTAAGAATTGAGGGTATCAGGGATTATCATAAATTTATTCCTATTAGTAAATCTGTGATTTTAGTTTCCATTGTATCTACAAACATATCGAATCAGATTGAAGTATCTTCAGTAAGTAAGCAACATGTCAAAAATTTAGTCTTAATAACATTTCTAAAGGTTTTTATGTTGCTTGCATGTATGATAAGAAATGGTGGTTAGGAGTTGTCTTAAAAAACTGTTTTGAAAAAGGTGATGTTCAATTTATGCATCCTCATGGCCCCTGCCAAATTTCTACTGGCCAGAAAAACCAGATACATGCTGGATTTCATACAGGCATCTGTTAGATATAATACTAATGCCATCAGCAGCAGCAGCCACATGATGCATGTTTTTAATATCAAATGATGCAGTGAAAAAAGTACAGGAACTTATGCTTGCAGTTGAATAAAATTCTGTACACATCAATTTTTAATATATTGCTGTATTTCAAATATATTTGCTTATGAAATAAATATTTATAGCTCTTTTATTTTGATTGATTTTTTAAGAAATTATTTAGTACTTTATAATTACGAATGGACAACGTTCAGTTTTGGAAAAATTCTATTTCTTGTTTTCATCAAATATCTAATTTTGCTATAAAATGTAGAAATTATATTTTTAATTATTATTAAATAATTTAATATATCAAATTTCTTGAATTCTTGTATAGATAGTGCAGCTATTAATACATGCATTATTATTTTTCCTTTTTATTAATGTTAAGTCTATGAGAGGGGGAACACAAGCATATTGGTATTAGAGAAAAACATGCATATACTATCAGCAGGATATCTCTTTATGCAAAAAATAACCAAAAGTATACTCTATTCCCATGAATAGCTAACACATCAGCAGCTTATTTAAAAAAATAAAAAAGTTTCTAGTGCTCCCCCTTTATGAGAAAAATGGCTGCCAAGATGGCCGAAATTGCATGTTTTTGCCCTATGGTTTGTCTTTAAGCTTAAATATTTCCAAGAAGGAGTGAGAAACCCAAGTATTTTATTGTGTAGTAATTTATGGTGGACACCTGTATTCTACCAGAAAGTGAGTAAACCTTTGGTTTTATTTTCCTTTTTTTGGAATTGATGTTTCAATTTTAGCAAAATTGGGAAAATCAAATTTTTGTGGTTGCAACTTCTAAGAGTACTGTACCTTAATGATTTTCATTATAAACATTGTAGTTTTTTTTTTTTTTTTTTTTTTTTTTTTCTGAATGCCTGGAATAACTAGTTTCCATAGATACCTAACACTTTCATATTGCATGAATACAATTTTTAAGAAAAAAAAATTAAATAACATCAATTTTTTGGTATTTTGAGGGAACGGACAAACTTTGAGGACCTGTATATCTATAAATAAGTGGAGCAAGTAGTTAAAAATTTGGACTTTTTCATGCCTCTATATCATCAATCTGTGTACCAAATTTAAAGAAAATCCAAGTCGGTCATGCAACCCTCATTAGGTGAGTTGGTATGGAATCCCTCAGACATATACTTCCAATTACAAACCACAACTGAAAGTTTGGGATTTTTTTTTTGCATTTTCTCGGGCTTTATTAAAGACTTTTTAAACCTATCCCTTAATAAAGGCTAAAAAGAAAAAAAAAAGTGAAAAAAATCCAAAAAAAAAAACTTTAAACTAAATATATTGTTCAATCCTGGACACACAGAAGTGGAACTTTTTAGCTTAAATTGGAACAATATTCTTTTCAAATGTGAAGCCAAAAAGTCAAAATGCATTATTTCTTTAAATTAAAATATACACATAAATACAGTCATAATTAACTTTTACAGTTAACACACCAACTACGGGAAACCTACAACTGCATCCATTTAACAGCAAGCACATCATTAATTATAAATTTTTAAAATTTTTAAATTTTTATACTTATAACTAGTGGTATTTTAGCTTTCAGTAATGATAAAAAAGAAAAAAAAATCCTTACTTCATTCAAAGTAACTACTTAAAAATCATGCTAAATAGTTAATTATATTTTAAAAAGAATTCTGGAGTGTTAAAAATTACAAAATGTTTTTATTAAGCCGGTCAAGTTTATAATTTAATGTAGATAACAAATATATACAACTTATTAAAGCAGAAAACTTAAAAATGATAATATGTTACCTGGTGAATAGTAATCATACACTTTTGCTGGTAAATATCTAGTCATATTTGCAACTGGATACCACCTCTGAACAGTAAAAGTCACACAGATTGGGGCTATATCTAACTGCAAGAGTATAAAAAAAGCGAAGATAAAACTCCTTTTCATAATTACTTTTGAATGATAAGAATTTTAATCAATAGCATGCATTTTAGAAAATAATAATTGTATGCAATCATAAAAATTTTTAATTAGAAATTTAAAATACAGTATGAAACCATTTATCCAGAATCATACTTTTGACAGTTTAACTTTCATCCCCCCCCCCTCCCCCAATTTAAAGAAAAATAATCATAAGAAAAAAAAAATTAAAAGAAAACTGGTAATACATTGCGATGCTTCTACAGGTACACATTTTTTTTCCTACTTTGCTACTACTATTATCAATAATTCATATTAATTTTACATTCATTCATCAAAATTAACTCTCATTATGTACGTTTACATGAAATTTTCTCCTATACAGTCATATTAAAAATTATGAAAAAATGGGATCCTAGCACCACCTTCCTACTACAAAAATCAAAGAAATTTTTTGTTAATACTCTAAAATAATGTTTCGTATAGAATACAATATGCTTAAGATTTACAGGTCTACATTAAAACATACTTGCCAACTTTTCCGGTTTTCCCGGAAGACTTTCGGTTTTTTAACGTATCTTCCGGTCTTCCGGACAAATGATGAAATCTTCCGTTTTTAAAAAAGTCGCGGACATCGTTCGTTTTAAAAAGAAAACCCAAATGTTCTACGAAAAATCCTGATTCCCAATCTTTTTCCATCCATAACATAAATGCCAATATTCATTTCAAACTTGCTTTATGAGATTCTAGAACATGTAAAGAAATAGAATTGTTAAATATTTCTTGCTGATGTAATTAATTTTTGCCCCCCCCTCCCCCTTTCATTTATCTCCAACTAGTGATCAGCAATCAAATGTTCTGCAGAAGTCTTTTGTTTCCTAATTTTTATCCATCTGCAATCACATGCACAAAAACGAAAAAAAAAAAAAAAAAAAAAATGGAAACAAAATAGCTAAAGAAACATCAGTTCAACCTGAAAGTGTCCAATATACTAAATGAATTATATTTAGATAGAAATTAAACAGTAGAAAAGAAGGCAATAGAATATTTTATGTAGTAATACAGGTATTACTACTTATATAGAACAAAATTAATAATTCTGCACTTGTTTTCACCAAAAGATCAAAGAAAAACATAAATAAAACTTAGAGGTTTGCTAATGAAGGGGAAACTATCATAAAGATATAAACAAATACTTTACCAATGTTCAACAATAAAATATCAGAATCTGCTAACGTTTATAAAAATCCGATATAGATAATAGCGGGGAAAAAATATGTTCTGAACTTATAAAAATTAAAATTATAAATGAAAATTCATTAAAATATTATTTACCATACATGAATATGGTATGGGTTCATTAATAACTTTTTAATCAAATTGTGAAACCATAATTAGATAAGAAAAATTTATTATTTATTTTCCCATTACTAACTGACATAATAGTTGAGAAAAGAGAAGGAAATAACTTTATTTAATAAAGAAATTTAAAAAGACATTCAAAAAAGTACTTACATATTCAAAATAAAATATAATTTTCCCTTCTTCAAATCGTGCTTCCCTTAGATTTCGCACTCTATGTGAACGGACATAACCATGAAGTTCATGCTGTTCAATTATATAACCTGTAGGAATTCCTATTTCTAGAACTGCCATTCCACTGGTTTTGCTTTCAGAGAGTAAGCTCCAGCTAAATTAAAGAATAAAATATTCTAATAAAGAAAATGACATACTTCAAATATTAAAATAGATAACATCTTTATAGAAATTTTATTGATAAACTCATCAACCGTGAAAATTCATTTTAAGTAGTTTGGAATGTAAGGTTGATTTTTTTTGTACCACTAAGCTCAGTGGAAGAGCATCCACATGTTAAGCAGAGAACCCGGGTTCGATTCCCGACTCTGGCAATTTTCACAGAGTTGGTATAAAAAAAATCAACCTTGCACTGCAAAATACTTAAAATAGATAACATCTTTTTCTTTAAAAACATTCATATGCCATTCATATTGGTAATCATAAAATATTTAGATTTAGTAATAGTCAAGTGCCCCGAGTAACATTTTGAATATTAAATTTACTTTTCTATTTAGGAATAATACATGTTCTATTCACAGTTACAAAATTTTAATTAAAAATTCTAATCAAATTTAGTTATACTACACTTTTAAGGTATGAAAATAATCTAATATAAATTATCTTTTCACTAAATCAAAATAAGTATCTTAAATTATCTAAGCTCTATAAAATATCTATAAATATAATTTTATCTAAACGATGGCAGCACTGTTCTAAAATTATCATTTTGTCCCTAATAACTTCATGCTTTCTGTAATACTATTGAATTTTAAAAATTACAATAATAATAATAAATATTTTATTTAATAAAACATACTTTTAGATATATCAGATATTATGAAATATTGTAATAAGGTTTATCTATGTTTTATGGTACGTTAAACTATGTTACCTCCATGGTCACTGTATATATCAAATCTTCAATACTTATAAATTAAATAAATGGTTTTTAATCGGAAACAAAGATTTAAGACTTTAATGACATAAAATACCACTTTAAAAATTCTTTAAAAACCCAAAAGTTAAAAAAGTAAACAAACAATAAAATGAGACATGCATTGTTTATGTTTATTAGATATTTTACTTTTATATCGGCCCAACATGGGGCCACTATCAAAGAAAAGAACTATAAATACTATTAAAAAAAAAAACTGAGCTGTATCAAGTACTCAGTACTCTGACAATACAGGACAGGTGTAAGAATTTCATTAATTTTTTACATTATTGAAGAAAATTTATTAATAACAGATGACTATTAGTAACTAAACAAAGAAATTATAAAAATATGAATCCAGAATCATTATAATTAAACTTTTGCTATAAACAGATTTCTGCAATAAAAACAGGCAGGTTGATTGCCACCAAATTTGGTATAGTGACGTTTCATAAAATGTACTTGTCTGTTTAGACTATGGGGAGCTGTTTATAGCAAAAATTTAATTTATAACCATCTAGTATGTACGTAATATATGCAACAATCAGGGTTGCCACTCAAACAGGAGAATGAAATTCCCTGACTTTTCCAGCTTTTTAAGAAATATTTTAAGAAAATTCCAATCTAACCATATATTAAACATTGGTTGTGTTCAGGGCAAATTAATTATGGTATCATTTGAAAAGACAAAAGTTACATATAGTGATAGCATCTGTCGCTTAAAGCGAGATAAGAAATTTCTTTCATGAGTGGAAAAGAAGAGTAGGAGTGTTTGAAACAAATGGTGGACGCTAAGGAAAAAAAAAAAAAAAAAAAAAAAAAAAAAATCAGAAAAATGACCTTATGTTGGCAGACAAATTGTTTATTTTTTGGCAATCATCTTATGAAATTCCCTGACTTTTCCAGATTCTAGCTAAAATATTCAAATTCTCTGACTTTTCTAGTCAATTTTTGAATTCCCTGAATATTTCAGGTTTTCCAGGTAGCGTGGCAACCTTGAACAATTCATAAAAACTTAGTACATAAAATTGATAAAAAATATTTTAGAAAAAAAAATCCTTGATGTAAAATTAACACAAACAAAATTCTAGTTACACATTTGTACAAATGAATGTATTAAGCGACTAAAATCGATTTTGGTTAACATACTGACTGCCATAATATGAGATAACTCATAGCTAACTACGATTTATCCCATATCTTGGCAGTCAATGTGAAAAAAAAAAATAATAATTTTAAATAAAAGAAAATACACTAAAATGTTATTAAGAATATATCTTAATAATCAAATCTGTTGTTTTACAAAATTATGGCTAAAAAGCCACCAAGTCTTTCTACAGTTGTATGATCTGAAGATTAGCGCAGAATTTTTTAAATGATAAAATATTTATTATATATACTCACATTTCATAAGTATATTTCATATATCTTAAATTAAGTTTCAGTCTCAATATATAAGAACTTTTATATTCTCTAAAAATTATTTGAGAAAATTTCACATCTTAAAAACACAGTAAAGCACTGATTTCAAGTGACTGACGTAAAAGAATGTATAAACAAAGAGATGTATAGTCGAAATTAAAAAAATAAAACTTTGATTAATACAAACTGAATGACACTGAAGCAAAATTTATGTGAAAATACTAATAAAGCTGTGAGAAAAATCATACCATTAATGTATGACTTGAATACTAACTTGAGTACTGTATTACATAGGAACGCAACTTGAATATTAATTATATATATTGTGTACACTTTATTTTTTCTTTTTTGTCACTTCTGCTTTTGTTAAACCCATACTCTTGTCAATTTCTTTTAAAATTCCAGTTTTACCTTTCAATGAAAGTGCTTTAAGCTTTCAAGACATTATAAGATTTTAAATAATAAAGGGAAAAGAACAACAATTAAGAAAAACATTGTTTATTCGTAGACCAAAATTCGATATTTTCTTTACTTATCAATCTGGTTAACTGCCTGAACAGACCCTTCCATTTTCCGTTCTCCTTTATGATAAAGATAATTGATTTAGATCATTTCTCTGTTCCTTAATTTCGGATGCTTTCCAGGAATAGCTCTGCTTATTAAAAATGGAAAAATAATGACTGGTAGAGAATTTTCGTGAATTTAAAAAAAGCAGAAAAGACGTATAAACCGATATTGAGCGGCACATGAATGAAATATTTTTGCATTAAAATGAATAGGGGTGAAACAGGACTTCACTAAAAGTAAAAGGACATAAAAATGTAAAAGACGTATAAACGGTGCTTTGCTGTATTTTAAGAACAAAGTTATCAATAATTATGGTCTAAGCATAACACATACAGCTTACTACAAAAATTCTGAAACACTTCCTGAAAATATGCTGTTTGAAATTTAACCACATTTTGCATTCATTTCTTTTCTTTTTTTTTCCAGGTAAACAAAATTTTTATATGTGCATCAATTATTCTTTCTTACAGTTACTCAGTACTTGGCACTTCAGCCAAATGTTTCTATTTCATGGTATAGTGCTAATAAAAAGTAGTAGAAAAGTATTACAAAAATACTATATATGGAGCTGCTATAAAAGAAAACTAGCATTTACAGTAAATATATGAAATTTTTAAAATAAGGAACGACATTTTAGATTAAATTTCAAAAGATATTTAAATATCATTCATTACCTTTGGCACGATTTAATAGTCAGATGAGAACTATTGCGTCCGGAATAATAATTTGTAATATCAAGATTGAATGAAGGAATAGGAGGTGGAGTCATTAGATATAGCCAATCCACATTGTAATGAACTGAAAGTTGAACTAATGCTAAACCAGATCCTTGAGCTTTCACAATAAGAGCACCATAAGCATTACGTATCTAGAGAAAAAAATAAATTAAAAGAATAATAAATAAAATTTTCCCAAAACAAAACAAGTGTTAGACAAAGTGTTCCTAAATTAAATTTACAACATGATTAAATAAACAATTACTAGAAAATTAAAATAAATCTTGAGATCTTGCATTAAGGGTGTAAAATATCTATCCTTGCCGACATCCAAAGTCCATGTTATTCCATGGGGAATTTTGCTTCAAGAATTATTCATTATGTTGTGTTACTTTATTGATTCGTTTGTTTTGCATGCTGTTGATTAGTGGAACTGGTTTCTTTACATTAGTGTATTTCATCCACTGATAAAATATTTTAATATCTGATTGGTCATTGGTGTTTCAGTGATCTTGTATCTGTTGCTTGGCTTCTACTATGCTTAATAGATCATCTTTATTATATATCTGGTTTCTTTACATTAGTGTATTTCATCCACTGATAAAATTTTTTTAAATCTTATTGGTCATTGGTTTTTCAGTGATCTTGTATCTGTTGCTTGGCTTCTACTATGCTTAATAGTTTATCTTTATTATATATATGTACTAAAGTCAGTTTCATATTCAAAAAAATTCCCAACTACTAAAACTGTAGACAATATAAAAAGAAAGATCAGAGAAAATGAATATGAAAAAGTGCATTGAATATGTATTATGTAAATATTCATATGAATATGTATTACATTTCAATCACTGCATACAAAAAGGGCTTCAATCTTTAAAACCACTGTTCAAGGAAACTGAGGAGGAAAAAAAAAAAAAAAGACTGTTTATTGCTTTTTCTGTAAGTGCAAAAAATCTGAAAAAAATTACATTTATAATCTAGTACATAAGTTTTCTTAATATACAAAATTTAGACCACATAGAAATTAAGAACCTAGGCTGAAGCACTTTCTGGTAGTAAAGACATGGATTTATCATTTTCTATTGTTTTTAAGAAATAATCCTTAAATTCATCTTTATTTGTGCCTGGATTATGTATTTTGAAGATTGAATCATTTCTTTAACATATTTAGACCACACAGAAAAAATTAAGACCTTGTTCTGAAGCCCCTTCTACATGTATAAAAATATGTGTATTTTTCTCCATTTTCTATTATCTTATAAGAAATCGTCTTAATTATTCATCTTTATTTGAGGAGCAAACATTCAAACCCTGTTTTCTCTAAAATAAAAAAATGAGTTAGTGATATATATTTTTTCTTAACTTAACATAAAATAGAATATCTACGCATCTTCCAAGATATGTCTACATATTTTCCGAGTAACTAGTAATACAGATAAACAAATGATAATTAGAGTTTAAGTTTAGTTATTTTTTAACTTATTAAGTTTTTTGCATTTTGTGAAAAATTGTACCCAAAGAGGAAAACATGGTTTGAATGTTTGCTCCTCATTTGTGCATGGATAATGTTTTTCAAAGAATGAAACATTTTTTTAACATATTTAATTGTAAGAGGTTAAAAGAAAAAAAAAGTGTTTTGTACATATATGTTTCAATTAATTGTTTAAAAAACAGTACACAATAAAGACTTCAGTTGCTTCAATAAGAAAATTGACCTCTCTGTACCATCCTCAATATTTATCAACTTGACATCTTTTTTACATGCATTGATGGATGTACCAATAGAAACACTGAAACCTCTGCTATTTCAATTTTGAAAAAAAAAATGGACTGGAGCCCTTTCTGCATGCACTGATTCATTTATGATACAGAAGGTGATATTAACATTTAAACACTCAAATTCAGTTTTTGATTCTTTAGTTTCAGAAAATTATGAAGATGTTTAGCAAATCAATAGCAAAGCAATACATATCTCATATTTTATGTCAATTCTGAATGTATTAGAGGAAAAAAAACAATTGCTTAGTGAATGGAAAATCTGTGCCAGCCATTCAGAGGGTTAAAAAGCATCCATATACTTTTATTTTTTCACAGATTCAATGAATATCTAATTTATACTTTTTTTTTCCCCTCTTTCATATACAAAGTAAATATTGGGGTCAATAAAGAGCAAATATAAGAAATCTGCATTTTTATGGATTTAGTTTGCGAGTATGAAAATACTTTTTTTTTTACATGTAAAAGTTATAGAGCTTCAAAGTAGTCCCGAGCAATGCTGTGCAGGTAAGCTAGTTCATAAAATAAACTTAATAAACATGAAATATTTTACTTTACATTACTTACTTCTACAGTTTGCTGTTCAGATAAATTATGTTCATCAATTTGGATTTGGTGTGAAAAACCAGGAATAGATGGGGCTTCAATAGTGACTGTGACATCCATTACTTCTCGAATGCGAGACTGGATAGCATATTCGATAAGAGCTTCCATTGCAATAATAGTGTCCTATTATAAAAATAAATAAAGGATAGTTAAAGAAATTAATTTATTATTTATCAGATGTTCATGAGAGAGAAAGTATAACAATCCCTGTGCATAACCGATATCTTGTATAATCATTTTCAAAATTATTTGCCTATATTAATTAGAGGAGGTACAAGAAAATAAGCTACATATTTTACACATAATTGATAATTGTCAAAATCTGAAGATAGGATAAAATATAGTAGGGGTAAATTGGTCAAAAATATTAATTTATATAATCAAGATGATTAAAAATCCTACTAAAATGTTAATAACTTTTACAACAAATAACAAAAACTAAAATCGGTATTATTTGTAAAAATTGTATAAACATCTATATATTAATAGGCAAGCATAAAATTCGTAGTCCCTTTTTAACGTATTAATTATGGGAGTAGAGGGTTGAAAATGGTATCATTCAAAAAGTATGGTTGGCCAGATGCTGCAAATACAAAAATTATTTTCTTACGATGTCAAGAAGGTATTTTAAAATACTTTTATTTTTTATGCATTTTCCCCCATTTTTCCCATTCATACACATATTCCTTTACATTAAAAAATACCTAAAAGTGGAAAGTTGTTAAATCTGGCAATTTCATAAACTCAAATAAAACCATAGACACAGTAATTTCTATAATGTAGCATCACTGACCATCGCAAGTGAAGTGATGCGTTACGCATCACTTCGCAGCATTACGCAAGCGAAGTGATGACGTCACTGACCGTCTGTGGAGCCCCGAAAAAGATTTCGTATGTTAATCGTCCATTGGATTTTTTTGTAAAAATTATTAAAAATTAATGGAACTTATCTCTTGATTTTAATTCTCATATTTGGGTATAGTTATATATAAGTTACTGTCTACATGTGTTAGAATGAGTTATTTTTGCTGTAAAATTGATAAAAGTTTAATTTAAAATTTAAAAACTGTAGAAAAAAAAATGGCAAACTTCCAGTTTTGATTGTAAACAAACATTTCATTTCAAAGGGTGATATTTACACATTAAATATCAAACTAATATACCAAATAAAAGGAAAATGGTAACAATTCTATCATAATTTGAAGTTAAATTTATTTTCAAATGTCTAAATAAAGTATCTGATATAAGATACTAATATGTAGCAGCGGAAGATATTTGATATCTGTCATTCTTGGCGGAAAAAAAAAATTGTCAAATTATCTGGCGAACATATTTAATTCCTTTCAAAAATCATGGTTATTTTAACAATGTATATTAAGAAAGCAATCAATAATATGAAACAATATTTCATACAACAGCTATTACGAAAGTATACATCTGGTATGCATATTTTCGTATTACGTTTTTGATTGCCAAGTACAAAAAACGCCAAGGACGACATAGTTTTGAAATTTAAAATTTAAATTTTATCAATTTGATAGCAAAATAACTTAATCTAGCACATGCACATGATAATTAATTTATAATTATATCCAAATATGGGGATTAAAATCGGGAAATAATTTTCATCAATTTTTAATATTTTTTTTTACAAAAAATCCAATGAACAATAACATAAAAAATGTTTTACTTAGCCCCAACAACGGTCAATGACATCGCACTTCGCTTGCATATATCTTTTGCATCAGTAAGAAAAAAGTAGAAGATATAGAAAAGCTTTTGATTTCCGGTTTTCAATAAATTTACACATTTTGAGATTTCCTTGGATTTCAATTAACTTAAATCGACTACTTACTTTTAAAAAAGTTGATTTATTACTATCTGCTGCATGTATAAGAAAAAAGTAGATGATACGGAAAAAATTTCGTTTTTCGCTGAATGTACATGTTTTGAGCTTTCCTTACATTTCAATTAACTTAAATTGACTACTTATTTTTAAAAAAGTGGTTGCTTGCTTTTATTTACATGTATAAGAAGCAAGTAGAAGATACGGAAAAACTTTTGATTTCTGGTTTTCGATGAATTTATACATTTTGAGATTTCCTTGCATTTCAATTACCTGAAATTGACTACTTATTTTTTAAAAAGTGCATTTATTATTCTTTCTTCTGCATATATAAGAAGAAAATTTCAGAAAAATTTCAGATTTTTGGTTTTTGATAAAGTTACACATTTTGAAATTTCCCAAACTCAATTCGACCATTTTTGCAAAATACCTTTCTTTTTGGGTTCAAACACCGTACTTTATTAACCAATGGAATTAATTTAACAGAATTTGATATTTGGTTGGACCTTGGTTTGACATGTTACCGATGAGCTTTTGGGCTGTATCACCCAACAAGGGGGTTTTCATATTGTGATTTTCTCTTATTTCAGGAAAGGCTCAACATCTGCAGAGAGAAATATATTAAGTAAAACTCTGCTGATTCAGTTAGAGTGCATATCGGCAAACAATTGCCGCAGCTGTGTTGCAATTTAATTCCGTTAAGACAAAGCAATAACTTTTGCTTTGCCTTCCTTTGAAAAAAAAAATGGTAGAGTTTCGACCACTGGGCAATACTAGTTTTTATAAATAAATTAAACCATATAAAATTATCACAGTAATTTTGGCTGATAAACAATTAAAAACTGCTTATTAGATATTTTATTTGTTTATTTAGTCTTAAATTTCAAACTAAAATGCAAAATTTTTTTTTATATGATTCTATAAAAATAATAAATAAATAAGTATTTCAAAAATATTAAGAATTAAGACTTAAATTTAAAATAGTAAACTATTACACAGCATTTTTTTTTTTTTTTTTTAAATATATTATTCTAATACTTTAGAAGTATAGTGAAATGTTTTCAATTTTAAAAATTACAACTTCATCATCATGAACCATCAACTGAAATCATTGTGTAATCACACAATCACATTTTCTACTTGTATGATGAGTATGTTGATTTATTTATCGAAAAGTATACAATTCTTACATAAGAAAATAAGCAATATATTTTTTAATCTCTCTTGAATATATTTTTTTCAATACAATGAAAAATAATCTTAAAATAAATACCTGTGTTGAAGCCCATCCACCATCTCTAGATCTCTGAGTATTCAACCAATGAACTATTTCTTTTTGAATTACAGCTTGCCGTTTCACATGAACAAGTAAGGCATAAGCAGTTGTTTCCACATTGGATGCATCATATTTATGAGGCAGGCGTGGGATTAGATAAGGTCTATTATTTTCTACTTTAGAAAGAGGTGGAGGTACATATTCTTTTGACCAATAACGTAAACCACCTATAAAATTATAAGTCGTGAGATATAAATGAAAAGGAAAAAAGCTGTTTAAGTACATTAATTTTAAAATATAGTAATTTAAATAAATAATAATTTATGAGTAGTAAGATATAATTTAAAATAAAAAGAGCCGTTTATTACACATTAATTTTACAATATAGCATAATAATTTATGTTGATAAACAATGTAGCATTAGATTAAATTTTAATTAAATTTTATCATGTTTACTTGGTAATTTTAGGATTATTCTTCTTAAATAAAATTACCAGAATTACTCAGAAAAAAGAAAACTGCATGGCCTGCAAAAGACTATCAAAAAAGTAAGCCCAACATCATTGAATTAATCAGTTCAATAAAATTAAGAAATCACAAACTTAAAAAGAAAAAGCTTCACTGATTATCAATAAATCATTATTCCATACATAACAGCTGCTGTTTGGAAGTAGAAGAAAAGAAAGAATAATATATTGAAAATCCATTGTTTACTAAGAAGTCAATCAAATTACATAATTTTTGAAATATAGTTGAGAAAATAATACAGAGTGCAAGAAGCATAATAATAATAATAATAATAATAATAAATAATATATAAGCAATATTAGCATTTTAAGAAATATTTTGTTGGAATCAGTAGTGTTAAATTAATCTTTTTACAATATAAAATAAAATGTGATAATGGGAATGAAAGAAAATAAATAAGTACATGAAGATTAAAGAAAATTACAAATTGGTTTCTTATAACATTCTGAATAAGTTTTCCAGCAGGAAAACTGAAATTTTTACAATACGCAATTATGAGGGACTGTTTTTCAATTGATCAAAGTTTCGACATCTCTAGAAAAACCCACAATGAATTATTTATTTATTTTTACTTAAGTAACACAGTTCTTTAATAAACACTTTCAATGGCATTGAATAACTTTAAAATTTCTTAATTGATTTCTCATATGTATTTTTATTTTCAGAAAATACTGGTAATTTCTTGCTATCATCAACTTGAGTAAAAATTAAAGCAAAGGAACACCAGGAATTTATAAATGGAACACCAGGAATTTATTTTCCGTTGTTTAACATTAAGTAAATCAAGAAATAAGAATTAATAAACTATAATTAGACTTTTGAACCTTAAAAAGAGATAAAATATCCGAATAAAAAAAAAATTATTATTAGAAAATAAGATGTTCTAAAAATTAGGAAGATTTTTTTTCTTTTTTCTCACAATCAAACAAAGAGAACACAAATATTTTGAAATAATTGAAACACAAATAATAATTTACCACTGAGCTGTGGTAATAAAAAAAATAAACAAACATATTTAAAATTTAGAGCATAAAATACAAATTCACTATGGTTAATTTTGTTGAATCAGATCCCAAAATAACACAAGAATCTATGTTTTACAAAGCTATTTATTGTATATAATAAGTGTTTAAGAAAATAAGTACACACTGAAACATAACACTACAGCTATTAGATTATTGTTTAATTCCAATTTCATCTGATGGAAGCAAAAATTACATGCATTACTAAATGTAACTCAACAAGTAGGCTTCCTATTCAAAAGGATACATGAATGTCACTACTAGTTTCTCCACATGCACAAACAAAAGAGATTAAATGCATTATTGTCTTTATGTCCTATGGTCTGTAGAATAGTGATGCCGAACCTATAATCCATGGGTCAGGTACTGGCCCACGAAAGTTTTTTAAATGACTCACGCATTAATTTTTATAAAAAATTTTAATATTACAAAAGAGAGAACATGCAATCTTAAATATTATAAAATAAAGTATAAATATTTAATCTAAAATATATATGAGAAAGATATTTCCAAGTCAATGTGTAACTGATTTTCTATCATACCACTGTTTTTTATCCTGTTTGACTTATGACAGTTGATCATAAATTTAGAGTGGCACATTCATTACATTTTAGAATAATTGATGTATCAGCTTGTAAAGTAATTAGTAGCCTTGATGGACACGTCTTTAAGTGTTCAGTAATTCAATTTATCTACTTATACCTATTTATAATAAATTTTATTAATAAAACTTTTTACTTTCTTAGAGCACTTTTATTTATTCCTTTTTTACTCAAATGCCTTGTACAAAAGGATGGGTCACCTGGTGCAGTAATTCATAGTATCACCTTTTTTCTATAAAATTTTTGAGGTAGACCTTTATTTTTCACTTATAACTTACAAAAGTAAATTATTTGTAAAAAAAAAAAAAAAAAAAAAGCAATGAAAAATTTTTTTGGGAATATTTTAAAAGTCAGAATCTAAAAAACGTGGGGTCAACTATCACGTTTTGCTGTTAGCAAATTTTCAGTGTTTCCAAATTATTGCCCCCTTAATCTACCTTCCCTTTTTAAGTGACGATGTTTGATTTTGTAACCCATGAGCTAGTATTAAAAATAATAGTGAATGAAAATTGACACATTTTTCAAAAAAGGTTCGCCATCACTGGTCTAGAGACTGCGAAAGATCTTTTTAAGTACTTTTCCATTGAAAATGATTAGATTACCATTAATGCTTTGTTTACAGGATCACATGAACAGATTCAGATACATTATGGGATATAAATAGAAATGGATGAAATTAGATTTTCAGTGCATTATTAACCATATTTAATACCTTCTTACATTGATGAAAAATAATATTTTTGATTTGACTTTATGTCTGTCTTCATTATTATCCATGCATAATAATGAATTTCTGTTTATATGTAGAGTCTTCCAAAGGTGGATATTTTATTCCATATAAAACCTCTGAAAAGTAGATACTAAAAACTTTTTGTATGGAAATGCATGCAATTTTGTTGTAGTTATTTATTAGGACTGAGGACTATTAGTCTCAATCTGGGATTTTTGCGGTGTCATTTTTTGATAGTTGGATATTTATCGAAAATATAATTGAATGATTTGAAAGCGATGTTATAATTTGAAGAAGGAAAAAAAAAAAAAAAAAAAACTAATAGTCCTCCGTCCTAAAATAAATTCTGCTTTTGCCAGAATTTCATCAAAATCATTTTTTTTTTTTTTTTTGAAAGAAAAAGAAAAGAAAAGAAAAGAAAATTAATAATAAACAGTATCGAAACAAACACTATCGTAAAAGTTTTTTAAAAATAATTTTGAATTAGGAAATAAAAAGTGCGCGTGGAAAATGAAATAAAAATAAGTAAAAAAATGAATTTAATGATTTAATTTTTATATAAAACATGATCGTGTGCTATCTTAAAAAGCAGATGTAAAATTTAAAGTTTATGTGGTGCATGTGGCATCTATAAAAATTGTTTTAAGAAATAAAATAGAATAAAGAAAGCAACGATGTTGGTTGCATTTTGTTATATAGTTTGAATTTTATAGAATTAATATCTACCGTAGGAATAATTTCTTATGTTAAAACTATAGGGAATTGTAATGTGAAGACAAGCGATGCTACTTTTTTATTTTTTAATTGGGCTAGGACGTGAATAATTTAATTGTATTTTATCTGGGCTGGACCGGGCCATACATTGCAATTAATAAACCCAATGAAACCGGGCCCAGGACAAACCTTCAGATATTATACCAGGCTGGGGTGAATAAGCAAAGCTTTTAAACAGGCTGGGCCTCAAAATTTTGGCCTGTGCAACTTCTCATGATCTTGTACTTTAATGGGAACCACTCAATGTTTATTTATAATGAATGATTCATTACACCAGGGCCCGAAAATTTCATCTCAGATTACACTCGCCGTAAAAAAAGCTTTACTCGCCTCAAAATAGAGTTGTCATTTTTTTTTGTTGTTGTTGTTGTTTATTACGCATTTTGGGTTTTTTATTTTTCCTATTTCAAATGCTTTTACAAATATGCCTAAAATTATATATATTAAAAGTGTCATATCATCATGTCTCATATTCATCTATAATCAAAAATCATTATAATGCATTGTATTTGAGATTTGTAAAAGATTAAAATATCTATAAATGCAAAGAGTGATTAAAGAAAAAAAGAAGGAGAAAAGAAAAAAAAACTTCGTAAAAAAAAATCCTGTGAAAATCTTTTTATTATGAAAGATTAAGCTTCATTATTTACCTATTTATTTATTTAACTTTTTTCATCAGAAATGTCTTATTTGTCCATTTTATTTTTATAATCAGACAGAATGTTGATGTGTATAACTTGTTCATTGTTGTCATTTGAAATAACTATTTCGGAATTACTTTTCGATAAAATCGTTGCTTACAAATCATAACAAGCACAAATCCTTGGCATTTCAGCAAAAAACTAGATAATATGAACTATTTTTTTTTAATCATTATTCAACAAAATAAACATAGGCAGTATCTTTAAAAGGGCCCGGGCTCATTTTCATGTGCCAATATATCGCATAGGCAAACTTTCACATTTTTCTTCTCTTGGATAGCGGGCGATGGGCAAAGAGGATCTTTGCTCATTTATTCTCGTTCTGCTTTAAGAAATCCCAGTGGAAGAAACAAAACTGCCAAAGAGTTAAAACTTTTATGCATGTACTAAGCATTTTTCCTTTCCCACACTGTAAAACAAAATCCTGTAAGATTACGGGGAAAGCCCGGCAGCAGAGATTCCAAACAAAGCCCGTAAAAAAACATTGGTTTTACGGGCAAAAATTTTTTTTACAGGCATGTAATGTAATTTAAGGTTATTATATACTTAATTTACGGTCTAAGCGTTTATTTTTACGCGCTTTGTCTAGAATCTCTGATACCGGGCTTTCCCTGTACTCTTACAGGATTTTTTTTTTGCAGTGCAGGATGGGGCGATCGTCGGACAGCGTGCACACAGACTCGGCACTCCGAGAAGAGAAAATGGAGAGGTTATAAGATGGCAAGATTCTACCATATTTAAATTTTTAAAAAGAATATTTTTTGTCACCGTACCATGTAAGAATTCTGTCTATAACTAGAACAAATTTTTACTCGCCACAGTAAAAATTCCACTCGCCAATGGCGAGCTGGCGAGCGGAAATTTCGCGCCCTGCATTACACATTAAGAAAAGGCAGCCTTCCCTCTTTTTGGTGCAGTCTGTTAAATACCAGAAAGTGTTTTTTAAGCAGATTGCTATTTCAACAATCATTTTTATTTTCTCTTTACTAAGAAAATATTAAAAATTTCCCCAGTCATCCTAAATTTCCAATACTTTTGCATGACTGAACGTGCTCTGTATCCCTGCAGAGAATATTCCAATTTCCTTATAACAATTCCATACTTTTTGTAAATAACATTTAAATTTATTGCCTCGCTCTTCCTCTCAAAATTTAACCTGTATTCAATATTTCAATGTCCATGCAAAATTTCTATTTACTTTCATATTTTCAAAAGAAATCAGCAATAAACCTATTTAAAAAAATTATTAATTTATGAATTATTACCAGCTTCTCTCATTTTACTATCAAGAATGTTAAAAGCTGCTTCTCCATCAATACTGTTAACAAGAGTCAAAGCATATGCAACTATTGCAATTTCATAAGGATCTTTGGATTCTTTTACTATGTGTAACATTTTTTCTAGATATCTCTGAGCACTTCTTTTGGCTCTAGATGCTCTAGTTCCGAGATCCTAAAAATAAATAAAAAATTGTGTAAGTAATTATATTCATCACTAATTGCTAGTTATAAAGATGGTTGGCCATTTGCCATAGAAAAATTGATTACAAATGTGTAGAAGATTTGTGCAAAATTTTAGTTTTTCATGACAAAAAACTGTGATCAAAATTAAATTCCTTTTATTATTAACATGAATTAGATTAAAACATCAGTCTCAAATTTGTTTAAGACATAATTTTGACTATTATATATTTTTAATGTTTTTTTTTTTTCTAATTATTGATGATTTAAAAAGCAAAATATTAAATTTTTCTTTAACCACTGGAAATGTGAATACAGTGAGGTCATAGGTACAACAATATATCCAGAAAGGATAAATTGACAAGATTTGATGCCACAGCTGTTACAAAAGCACATAAATTATCAATTGTGCAAAAAAAATAAAAAAATGATAATAAAAATGTGTAGCATCCAAATGGTTTGTAAGATTCCATTGAATTTTACTACTGTTTACCTTTAGATGTATTATAAAAACTCTTGATGAAAATAAAAAAAGAGCTTATTCTAAAAAAAAAAAAAAAATAAAACATTATCACCATTTTGCAGTAGACCACTAGAGCTCTAGATTAGTGATCACCAGTTACCAGTGGGCAACCATTAAACTGAAAATGGCTACCAAAAAAATCAGACCCTAGTTGCAAAAAAATGGTGCAAAAGATTTCAATGAAGGAATTTTAACTGTTAAATTATTAAATATTCCCTATTCTTATTGAACTGAATAGAAAAATATAATTTAACATTTGTTTGCTATTGTTTCTTAATGGAACAAATTAGATTTATCAATTTTTTTTTTTTTTTACTTTTAACAAAATAAAAACAGTAATTTCAACAAAATGACTTAATGTTATTACTTGCTAATATAAAATTCATGCTCTACACATTTTGTTTCCCAAATTTCATTACTGGTTTAACTAAATCTATCAATAATGAGACAAATGATGTCAAAAGCATTAAACTTGTGTTTCAACTTAAAAGCAGAAAAGTAGGAATTTAAAAATAATAATAACAACAATCAGCCAAACCTGGTAATGTTTGTCACTGTCAGAATTCCTTAAAGCAACGCATTAGATGTAAAGCTCCAGTGGAGCCACAAAGTCTAAGTTTGCTACAACCATTATTTTCAAGGGTTTTAAAAATCAGCTGGTCACTGAAGGTGGCTAATATTAAATAAATGGTCACAATTTATTTGAATTTGAATTATTAAAAATACTGTTTGAATCAAAATTAAATGTTTCCCTTGAAAGTCACAATTCAAAACTAGTAATTTGATTAATATATTTTTTTTTCTTTCCCTGTCTCCTAACCATTTTAATTGAACAGTCTTCTACACGCACAAAATAATAAATAAATAAAAATGAATATATACATATAGTAAAACAATTTTTAAAATGCAGCTACAGCCAGAGTAAGACATTTAATGCCACTGAATACCACATAGACCAATAAGAAATAAGAAAAAAAATCATGAGATTTAAATTTTTTTAAATATGGCAGAAAAAAAAAAATTTTTTTCAATAAAAGCAAATAATAATAAAAATTTAAAGTATACATTTAAACAAACCAAAATGTATTGGAACTTCATCTTAACATGAATAAATATTTAAAAAAATGGGAAAAAATAAGCTTAAAAAATTAAATATATAAATAAAATAATAAACTCACCCCATTTAAATGATCGATTTCAGCTAAAGTAATAAGAACATGAGCAGTGAGAGTAATATTCCTATATCTAATAGCATCTTTTAAACGACGAGTCTGAAATTGGAGTAAGTGATCATAAGTATAAAATTAAAATACACATTAAATTCATAAAAAGAAATCTAAGATAAAATATGCCATATTATATTTGTTTACTTTTTCAACACAAAACAAGTGGGACAGATCATTTTAATTTAATCTTTTTAATACTCGTTTAGAAAACAATAACAGCCACTTACATCCTTTACACATCTATAAAAGTTAAAAAATTATCCATTAAACTTCTACAAACATCCCACAGATATCTATTAGCACGGCAAATGTCACTCTTTTTTACATCCATTAGATGTCTGTTACATATCCAATAAATCTCCAAATGTCCAATAACTGGACTTGTTATATCTAATAGATATCGAAAATATCTATATCTTGTTTTGATCTAACATGTTACATCTGTTAGACATTGAAAGAGACATGTCTAAATTTCGTCTACATTTAAATGTATAATAGATATCTATAATTAGTACAGGATATCCAGGACTTTTGATGGACATTCTTAACATATTTTGTACCTTTTATGGATTACTGGATATCATTTAGGTGTCTAATGGATATAAGTGGCCGTATGGGTTACATACAATACAGAATGTAAAAATATATGCTAATGAAAACAAAAAACAAAAATAAATAATTTGGTTTTCGACAACAATAAATAAATAAACAAAATAAAAATACATTATATATATCTCAATATTAAAAACTTTAAAACTAATTAATAAAATATAAAGAAGTTGATTAACTATTTATTAACTTGAAAGCGAAATACAACACATAATACATATTAAATTAGATTTAAATTGGAAACTAAGCAAACTATAGTGTTTGTTTTTAGATAGGAGATTTAACAGGGAGAGTCCCCGTTCACCACTCGTAGTTTGTTTTTAGATAGTAATATACCTAACATTCCCTTTAATTTACGAAAAGACAGTTTTTTAACCAATTAAGAGCGGACAATACCTAAGCTTGCTGACAGCTGTGGCCCATGTTATGTTATTCTATGGGAAAATTTGTTTCCAGAATTACACATTAGCTAATGAATATTTTTCAATTCTGTTTTCACATTTAGAAAATTCATATGTTTTTCAAATTACTCATTATTTAATGTTTTTTTTTTTTTTTTTCTATTCCATTTTCATATTTAGAAAATTCACAACCATTAAATTGGTTCTTGTTTCCCAAAATTTCATTTTTAAATTTTTAATACTTCATTTTGAAACTATAATGTGCAAAAAAATATTCTTAATTTAGTTAATTGTTCGTAGTTTAAAGTTTTAAAAATAAAAATTTAAATTTAAAAAGACTTTTTTTTTTTTTTTTTTTTTTTTACCAGAATAAATTTAATGGCTGTGAATTATCAAAATGTTAAAAAAAAAAAAAAAAAAAGAAGTTTTACTTGGACTTCAGAATTTTTGTTCAATAGAAATTCTCAATACAAATTATAAAAGAAAGTATATGTTATTAAAATAAGTAACCTCAAAAATACCTGACTAATAAAACTTTACTAGTTAATACCTGTCAAAATTTGACGGATGATGTGCAACTAAAATCTCTTCACCCCATAAAGTTTAAAACACCCTTGCTTTAATATTTCACATTGCTTTTAACCGGTTTAAAAACCCCTGCCCAATTTCCCGTATTTGTAAAACCACTTTTATATAATCTAAAATATTAACTTATTATATTCTAAAAATAAACTGCAAATCAGAATAAAGTTAAAATTTGTTTTTACTGGAATAGTATTATAACACTTTATTCTATCAAAATAGTATATTTCAACAAAAGTATACTGTTAAAAATAAATAAATAAATAAATTTTTACTCTTATAAAATATCAATATTTTAATGTTATTCTTTTCAAATTATTTTTACTCTAATACAGTATCGAAATGAAATATCAGAAATTACAATAATTAGATAAATAATAATTAAATAAATAAATAAAATAAAATAAACTCCCCTTTGATTTTAAATATTTATCTCCATCTTTTCTAAACAAAGTTTTCAACTGATGAAAGTTAACTTTTAAAGAACAATAAACTTTGATAATTTGTTAATTTTAAAAGATTTTTTTTTTTTTTTTTTTTTTTTTCCTCTAAGAAATAGAAAAAAAAAAAAAAAAAAATTAAGAATATGTTATAATATATTAACATGGCAACAGATGGCGCCACATTCAGTGTACAGAAATTGTCGGCGAGCGAAAAGGAATACGAAGATAACCGATACTGATACGTATTCGCGAATTGCTTTGTTTATTATAGGTATACTTCCTTGGAAAATATGAATTAATCGTGTGAATTATTTTTATGATTGAGCCACGGAGTAATATTAACTTTAATTAGGCGTTAATGAGCTTTAATTAGGCGTTTGCCATAGACATATCAATATTAATATCGTCTGCTTCATCTATCATCGGTATTCTGCATAAAAAAAGGAATATTCCCGCTTCCAATTGGTTCAAAATTTTCTCGCGCATGCTCACATCGTACGATTTTGGTCTTACAGAATATGCTTTGTGTTTTAATATTATAGATTAAAAAATACTTGTTCTAAAATGATAACGTATTTTATATTTTTAAATAATCACTGATAAAAGCACTGTTTAAAAATTATTTAAGATAGAATTGGTATTAAATGTTGTTTATTTATAGATAAAAACTTAACCAAGAATTTTTAAATAAGGTTAAAATTATATAACAAAATAATATTACATTTTCTTTAGATGAAAAATTTAAGTTTTTTCATCTAAAAGGAAGGTAAAATTTACATATTTCATTAGAGATGTAAAATTTATATTTTTCGTAAAATAAAAAGGGAAAAATAATTAATGACAGATTTTTTTTTGCTTTACTCTAGATTTAAAATAAATTAGATATTAAAATATAAGGATTCATACTGTGAGATTCATTTTGCGATCCAGTGGATTTATGGAAGTTTCATAAAAAGATCCTTCGTATGTTTGATAATCTAACAGCCATGAAACAGCTCTAGTAATAACACTTGGATCAATGTATAAGTAATGCTCCCATTCTTGAAATGTAACTTTATGGAACACTCTGGCACAAAATGCAGTTAACCTACAAGTAGAGAAAATTAAGGGAATAAATATTTAAACATGCAAAATTTAAGTTATGGAACTGAAAGAAGAAAAAATAAAATTACATTATTTCATCAAACTAATTCTTACATTTTTAATTGATAAAACAAAAGAGAAAATAGGAATGGGTTTTCAATGCATCTGTAATGAAAAAGATCAAATAGACATTAAAGAAACTTCAGGTGTTTATAAAATTAACTTTAGCTTCATGGACTACAAAAACACTTCTTAATGATATGACTAAATGAAAAATTAAAGAACATCAAAAAGAAAATTTTTCTGACAAACCCTCCACTGCTTTTTCCAGAATAAACTTTCTTAACCCTAATACCATAACCATCTAAAATACAGTCCAATATCATTTCCACACCTATGCATTTAAAAGAGAAGCCATCAAAATTCTAACCTGCCCCTCCACCGTTAACGACCTTGAGCACAATATCATTCTTCCAGATTGGAAATAGCTTATGGAGATGCTGAAATGAAAAGAAGCAAAGAAACTGCGATGGAAGAATGCCAGACTTGTACTGAAGATGCCCACAATTGCGGAGCAAAAGTACTATACAGAAAGGTTGCACAGGTATTTTTAGTGTTTTTATTTGTTACCTATTTTTAAAAATATATTCAATTCAGCTTTGAATGCTCATGCATTTCAAAAGTCTACATAAAACTTCTACCATTTAATGGACTTGCCCACATCAACTACTGAACTCGATGTATGCTTTTTCACATAATGTGCGGTTAAACTATACTTCCCATAATATGCATATAATTTATTTGTGAAGGCTGTAATAGAAAATTTCTTTTTCAACAATTCTTTTGCTAAAATTATTTTATTATGGTAAATTAAAAGAATGAATTTATTTTTCATTTAAAAAACAAAGTCTTCTATCCTATTTAATTTTTTTATTCATCATATATAAACAGACACATACAAAAAATTCAAATATACTCTACAAACTGCACTGAAAAATTCACTTAAAAACTGAGAATATTTCAAATGAAAATGTTTGAAATGTCATTGTCTTAAAAACTGGTTCATAATTAATTTTTATTTAAAACTCTGTGCATTCAAATTTTTATCACCCATAAGGAAGCTGTTTTGTAATTGATATATTTCTGCTTTTTATTTGAATTTGGATTCAAAATACTATTTTATATCTATTTCTATGAGATAAATAATCAACAAACATGAAGTTTTAACTTTATTTAAATTGATTTCATACTGTTACATTTGAACTATTCAAACAATTTGGAATAATTATTTCAATTTAATACAAAACTTCTTC
The DNA here is from genome assembly GCA_963930645.1 of Salticus scenicus. Taxonomy (NCBI): domain Eukaryota; kingdom Metazoa; phylum Arthropoda; class Arachnida; order Araneae; family Salticidae; genus Salticus; species Salticus scenicus. Next base: position 61,462,144 of record OZ005649.1, on the reverse strand, counting down.
TATACATCATAAAAGTAATGAAGATCATACTTTGAAGCTCTGATGAAACTTTTTGTCACGGATATGCGACATCATCAGGTGCAACTTCTCTTGATGTGTAAGGTGACAAAACTAACCTTTGCTCTAATCATCCTAATTCAACTAAAGGATGAGGAGAGTAAAAGTCACCTTTGTCGCCTAACACATCAAGAAAAGCTGCACCTGATGATGTCACAGACCCACAATGAAAAGTTTCATCAGCGCTTCAAAGTAAGCCTTCATTATTTTTATAATCAATTTTAAATATATATAAAAAAAAGGTGAAATTTTGTTTTTAGTTCTAGGTTCTAGCTATAAAGGTGACACATTTCATATACATTAATAAAATAATGTTTGTGGGTATAAGGTAAATAGGCAAAACCAAAGGAATCTACAGCATATAGAAAATTAATTTTTTTTTCAAAAACAACTTAAACAGTTCCACCTGATTGAAAACTTATTTTTCAAATATTTAATGAAACTTAAAAATATTACATTTTTATTTTCTTCTAAATAAATTTCGCAAAAATCTCCAGTAAATAAATATGTATATTTAGCCATTTACTCACCATACACTAGAATAGCTATCCCAGCGAAAAGGGGAAAATGATCCATCAGATTGTTGATAACTTAACTGTCTCTGATAACCTGAAAATAAATTTGTATATGATTGTGTTAGCCCTAGAAAAATTCATATATAATATTTAAATTAAAGTATATTGTTCAGTTTCATGATCACTACAAAACAAAACCTATTACAAGCATTCCATAATAAGTATAGTTAATTGGTTCTGCAATATTGCCACACAAATCAAAACAGGTATTCTATAGGTAAACCACAATAGATCTACAGTCTTTTTAACACGCTTTTATTAGCTTCACCTGTATGTATGTTTGTAACCGCTCTGGGAGCAAACAAAAAATCTATATTGTAAAAAAAGACTTTCCCTACGTGAGCGATGTGGCTGAGAGGTATAGCTCCACGCTACGAACCTAAAGGTCCAGCGTTCGAGCCCAGTCAGGGGAGATTTTTTAAAAATGGTTTTTGTTTAATTCTATATTTTAATTAAAGATTTAAATGTATGTAAATATTATGGTGAGTCACTCACACAATTTTATCTTACCCTGCATTTTAATACTAAGATAGATATTTTGTGCTTTTTAGTTCACATTTCTATAAAAGCGTGTTCTTTAATTTTTTTAAACTATAATATTATTTCTTATAAATTCCACATACAAAAATAATGTGAATATAAATCTATCACAAATAATATGAAAATAATTTTAAAAACAGTGCAACAAGCTAGCACAGAAAAGCCAAAGGATTGGAGAATACCGTAAAATACTACAAATGTGTCCCATCTTGATTAAACACCCCTACTGTTTTCCACATGATTTGTGTTTGTTCTTAAAATGTTGAATCAACACCCGTTTCTATATATGTCAATTTCTGTACTTTTTGCCAATTTTTACCATTTATATGCCTTCTCCCGAAATATATTCCTATTTTGTTTGAAGACTGAGAGAGGGTGCTAAAAAGATATTTTACAGTATAATCTGATTTCTCGAAATTTTAACTGAATGAATATGTGAAAACAGAATATTTCTGCAAACAATAATATGTTGCTTAAAAAAAGGGGGATATGGTTTTATAACAAAGGGTTTTATAACAGATAAAGGACTTAGACAAGGATGTTGTATCTCCATAACACTTTTCAAAATTTATGTTGATAAAGCATTAAAAATTTGGAAAGAAAATTGCACAGCAATGGGATTTAATGTAAATGGAATGTCAATTTTTACTCTACAATTCGCAGATGACCAAGTCATAATTGCAAAAAGTAAATGTGATTTAGAGAAAATGACAAAAATTAAGGAAGAATATGAAAAAAGGGTATGAAAATACATGAATGTCAATAAAACGAAATACCTATGTATGGAGACGAGACAGACCTAAGTCTAAATAATAACATCAAAATTAAAAGTTGTGATCATTATAAATACCTTGGTGTAGACGTTAATAGAGAAGGAAGAGACTCGCAAGAAATTAAGAATAGAATCTGTCAAGGAAGAAAAGCGGTAAAACTATTAAACTCGATTTGGTGGAGTTAGGAGTTATCTAGGACGAGAAAGTATAATATATACAACTCCACTATAAAAAGCATATTGCTGTATGGAGCAGAGGGATGGAGAATTATGGAGATGGGAAAAAAAGAAATTGGCTGCTGTTGAAATGGATGCCCTGAGAAGATCATGCAGGATATCAAAAATGAAGAGAGTGAGAAATGAGAGAATCAGAGAAATGATGAAAATAAAGGAAAACATATTAGATGAGGTTAAAAAAAAGCAATTAATCTGGTTTGGTCATATTAAAAGAATGAACGATGAAAGATTACCTAAAATCGCTTTTAACTATATACCAAATCAGAAAAAAAACGAGGAAGACCAAGAAAGACTTGGATGGATAATGTAATAAAAGCGATGAGGGATAGGGGTCTGGAAGAAGAGTGGACCCATGACCGGAAGAACTGGCACAGACTTGTGGATTCTGTCGGAAGGCAACACCCGATGCCATAAACCGAACATACATACACATACCAAAAAAAAAAGGATGAAAATGTGATATACAAAATGAAATATGAAAATATTGTAGAATTTCCTCAACTTATCAAGACATACTTACCTTTATTTAAATATTTAAAAGCTTGTTTTTCAAGATCAGTTTTCTTTTGGCCACTTAATCTTAGATATAAAAGGGTATATAAATTAGCAGCAAAGTTAAACATGTTCTGTTCACCACACCATGCAGGTAGTTTAAGCAGACTTGTTGAATTTACTGGCATTGTAGGAAACACTGCTCCTACATAATCACCTAAAAATAATAAATAAAACGATTTAATATTAAATAAAATACTTAAATGAATATTAATTTACCAGAATGAAAATAAAACAAAATAATAATGTAGCAATAATTTCTTGTTATAATTTGATATAACTGAATATATATTTATTTAAATATATAAATTACATCACAAAACAAATATGATCATCATAAATATTATGTATCAACTTTTATTAGGAAAAACACAATTTAAAATAAAACAGTACAAAATTTTATTAATTATTCCTTTATAATGTCAATAATTTTTTAGTTCACTATTCCATATATTACTAATTCTAATATGATATATTTATAAATACAGTATTCAAAGAAATTGTGCTATTATGTTTAAAAATGATTTAAAAAAAAACTTTCTGCAACATCATGGTTAATTTTAAGCAAAAACCATTTTTACAGAGGGAAAATTTCATTAAATACTTAATATCCAGGGCTAAAAATATTGGGTGACTTTTAAAAACAAGATAAACAGGATTTAAAAATAATAACATGTTAACCGAACTTACACTTTTCAAATTATTTATTTATTTATTTATTTATTATTATTATTTTTTTTCATGGAAAAAAACTAAATCCATAAAATTATTGTCGTGAAACACGACAGTGTTTTTATATTAATTTAATTATTTTTCAATCATTTTAGCAAACCCAAATTATTAGATCGCATTTTATCCTAAATTTATTTAAGTTTCATTAGTTTCCCGTTCGCCCCTGTAAGTTTACTTCTCGGCGACGCGAAAAATTCACTCAGTGCTTCTTCCTCATTTTTCCCCTCCTTCCAGCCGGTTCTGGAGGCTTGGTTTCGTCCTGCCGTGAGCGCGCGTTCTGATTGGCCGCTTGTGCCGTGACGTTTCGTCGCTCGCCGACCTGGGAGCTGAAAGACTTCTCTCTCGAGCACTTGGATAGCAGCCCAGCCGGAGTTAACACGTTTTCTCGGAGGTCGCCGCGCTTCGGCGCGTGCGGCCCACGTGCCTTTAGCGGTATCGCCGCACGTATATCTATGGATTTAATTTTAGTGTAAAATACGCAGTAATACTTAATATTTCAAAAAGATAAGTCTATAATTTCACTCTTAAAGACTTTTATAGACGGATTCCTTAATGTTTGCGTGCATTCAATGTTGTCGGAGGCAGATGCATGCGGATGGTGTCATCCAGTCTCGTAGTCGTTGAAAGAGTCCGGGAGATCTTCAAACTCCCAAATTAATTACCTTCATGAGAAAATATACACGCCATCAAGACAAATAATTCACATGTAAAAATATTCGGCGATAACTTTCCACCTTCAAATTACCGGCCCCACGATGCACATGGATATGGATTGGAATTTCCCAGGAGCCAGATCTGCTTAAGCTTTGGAAAAGACGGACCCACGGACGAACGTTCCAACCTTCCCTTTTCAAGACACAATAAAAATTATTTGGTATTGTATAGCCTATGGTGTTGTTACTGTCTTCTTCTCAAGACCTTATGGTATGTACTTTTGCTTATATCAATTTTTATTAATTCTTCACCGCGTGATCCTCTCCAGCGATGTTCATAATCACAGGACCTGGAGATCGATCATCAGTTTTGGACTATTCACTGAAACTTTCTAGATTCATCTAATCTCAATTCACAGTGAAACTCTTGAACTTAAGTTTTGGTGATCGTCATAATTATAGTTTCTGCATATTCAGTTTTTACCATAGAATATAAACTTAAAAATCACATTCTTATGTCGAGAGCAGCCAGAGTCTGCTCCACGACAATATGGTGCCGTGTTTAGTTTCGCACGAGGCATCACGCGTATATTTCATTCTTAAAAGTCACTTTATGGAAGAATAAACTGTATTTGACAAATTAATATTATATAAGCTGAACTATTCAGGAAAGAATTACTGAACAATATGTGGGTCCGATTTGGTTGTTTGCCGTTTCCTCTCCAGCTGAAGTCTGCTGTGTTTTTAAATCAACGCACTTGCATTGCCTTCATGCTTCACCAATGTAGCATCCATTAATCGGAGGACGTTCCTGATAATGGACATGCCGGACAGATTTATACAATACTGAACTTCTTATGCAGTGTGAGCAAGGAGTGACTGCCATACAATATAGTTTAATTCCACAGTATTCGGCAAAATGTATCCTTTTTCAACAAAAATTCAGAATATAGTTCTCATAGATTTTTTTTCTCTCATAATTTTTTTTTCCCATTTTATCAATGGACGGCTTATTGTTAGAACTGTGAACAGAAAAAAAGATAATGCAAATTTTAATGTGGAGCTGAGAGTTATACTTTTATATATATAAAATTTTTTTTTTGCTTTACCAATTTTGTTTAAATTCTCAAAGATTGCATTAGCGTCATCGTCCATGACGTACAGGTATAACTTCATATTATAGGTATACCAGTTTTATGCATTTATTGTTTTATTATTTACAGTTTGGCCAATAATTTTTGTTACATGTTATATGATATATGTGTGGTATCCATTTTATGATTTTTCTTGTTTTCAGTATTAAACTAGTATCATACATTTTTTTAGATTTTTCCAATACTTTTATATATCTATATATTTATATGTTCCTTTCTATTTTATTTTCATTACTAATCTAGGTACTTTGCATGTCGTATTTTATTATATGCAATGATGATGAAAGTTCGTCGTATTGAACTAGTATTAGGACAAATCTTATTTATCTTGTGTTAAATTATTGCATTTATTTTTTTAAATTTACAAATGATTACATATGTTTTTTTTAATTTCCTAATTTTCATGGTATATGTCTGTTTATTTATTTTTAATAATTCTCGAGTGGGAATTTTAGGTCATGAAATTTTTCTTTTCACTTACGATATTTATGCACATATGATATATCAATAAAGTAAATTTACACTAAAATATTCATCGCATTGGATGGATAGGAAGTATCTACGTAAGTTTTATGTTATGTCTATTACATTTTTTTTTATCGCTTTCAAAAAAAAAAAAAAAAAAAAAAAAAAAAAATTATTTAATCTGGTTACACAAACAAGTCATTAACACTATTTGATATTTATTGCAATAGAATGACTCCTTACAAAAAAATTTTTTTTTGAATTTTTTATGTTTTTTTTTTTTACATACACTTAAGTCTTTTTGGGTGTATATCAATTCGGTTTGCATAACACTTTCACAGTTTGTTTTACAGACTTAACTCAAACAGTTTATCTCACTTTGTACACATGTGATTTCCTATAAACGTCAATTTTTTTCCACACGTCAATTTTTTTTAGTATTGTGTTTAGTGTCACATCTCATTTTGTTCATTTTCAAAACTTCATTTTTTTTTTGCATTTTTCAAAACTTCAATTTATTTCTATAAATCTCCATATAACCTGCACACTATAATGCATTGGGTTAGGAGGCATCAATTTACATTTTCGATTCAAAACTATTTACATTCATTTAATTTTAGTTATGTTTTATTTAATTTACACACTTTGAGACTTGAGTTTATCTTGTTCTGTGTTGGATTTTAGACTTCAACTTGTTCAACTATGGTCAATAGTTTATTTTCACACTTTTTGGACAGCGTTTATTTTGGCGGCGTAAACGACTGTACCTTTCACAATGGATACACTTTACACATTTTCACTCACATTCACCAATTGTTTTGGAGGAGGCAATTTGGTGGTGAGATTTCATAGATTGTTACGGGTTGACTTCTGTTTTCTTTCATGATTCTTGATTTGCTTTTGTCTATTTATCTAATAGGTGAATTTTATTTCATCATTTATTACATACACGTTAATTTTCGTTCATTGCTTCAGTTGTTTTTTTTTACCATTCAGGTGCTCTTGTTTACATTATTTTAATAGCTCTTCATGTGGTTCTCCTTTCCTGCACTCATTGGCAACCCATTAATGGGAATGACGGTTCCTGTTTATGGACAATACACGATGGTACTGCTGGACAGACCTATGCGGTATTGTGTCATTCGTGCAGTTTAGGCAGTGACCACCGTTTAATATTGTTAACATACATTTTTTTATTCATTTCAATAGTTTTTATTTTTTATAGCCTTAGGGTGTTTTTATTTTTTTATTTACTTTTATAGGGGAATTATATTCCTTCTCACTTACACATTACTTTTCACACATTCAATAGTTGTCTTATTTAATTGCTATATACAATTAAATTTTCTCTTGTTTGATTCATATGTGGTTTGCAATGTTCAATTTGTTTTGTTTGTTTTATTCACATATTTTCATTACTGGTTACACTCTTCAATAGTTGTACTTACTCTACATTTTTGTGCATTTGCATTCTCACAGTGGGTCAACTTGTTGATTTAATTTTTGTATTATTCTTCATACTATGTTATTTTTTTACATGACTTTCATATATACACATCCACACTTTTTAACTTTATTTTTGAGATGGTGTTCACTTTTCACACTTCACACATCCTTATAATAGGTTGTTTGCTCATGATCAATAGAGTTATTCATGTTATAGATATAAAATATTTTTTTTTCTCTCACGTATTACTTTACACTTATATTTGTTTTTTTTATATAACAAACATATATTTTATCACGTGGCCTGGCAAAATAGTTTGCAGGTAGTTTCGCATTTATACACAACTTAACTGTTTTTGTTTCTCTATGTTATTCAATTCATTTTTCTACTCGTATGATATTCAATAGCCATACTATGTATACACAATTTCCTAAGTACACTTACACATTCTCATTTCATTTTGGCTTTGGGTTGATTACACGTCACACAATTTAACCCAAATGTAGATTCACATAACCAATAGTTTTTTTAATGTGACATTTTTTTTATTGTTTATTTTTTTTACCTTTCATACCAAATTATTCAAGTGTACCTCATTGTTAGATGTTACACCTTGCTTAAGGGATGGTTTAGTTTACCATTGTTTCCATACAGTAGTTTTCTGAACTTTTCAAAAATCTTTGTTATTTTCACAATGTGTTTTTATTTATTTTTTGTATTCAACAATAGTCATTTTGTTTCTACATGATTATCACACTTACACTTACACACTTTTCCATGTTATTAGTTTTAGTGGGTGTTCAATTGTTTACACTCAACATAACCTCATACAATTTTATTTCTGTATAATCAATAGATTTACTCGGATTAGCTATGTGACAGGTTGTTTTGCTGCACTCTCATCACAATTACTCACATACTATTTTAAATTTATTTATCTTTTAAGACACATAAATGTACATGTTGTCTGGTAATTTTTTTTTTGCAGTACAATATACAGAATGAAACAAAACTTATTTGTTTTTGTGTTCAAATTTTCATTTTTCTTATTTACATTTTGAATATACATAAAAATGATACTTCCATACTCACATTATTGCATTTACATTTACAATAGTTTTTTTTAGTAATTGTATTCTACGTATGTATATATGCAATTTTTTTTATTTGTTATATATTATTTTTTTAATAAAAAAAAATGTATTTTTTATATGTGCATTGAACAATTTGAACTCTCTATATCTTTGGGAGCATTTTAAAATTTAAATATTTGTCATTTTTATGTAAGGCTATGCAAATTATGCATATTGACTACCATGGTAGCTATATCATCAGCAAGTACTGATTTAAGGCCTGTATTGATATATTGATTAGTGACATGTTTTTTTTCTGCCATAGCATTAATGCTCACTCTAATTTCACATAGTCGACTATATACAGAAAAAGATTTAAATCTTGGCAGATATTTATAAATGATACTTATGAGTTATATATTTTTTTAATGGTGAGATATCTCCTTAGCGAGAGATATTTTTTTTTTTTACGATTGCTGTTTTAAGTGTTCTCATTTGTTGTAGCATTCATTTATGTACCCTTCCCATTGTTTTAAAATTCTAACAATAGTAATAGTAATTTTTACTTACCTTTAAAAAAAAAGAAAAATTTCTCCTTTGGTAGCATCGAGATGGTATCTTCTGCAGGGATACAGTCCTGATGCTTGCCATTTCCTCCTCGTCAGTCTGGGAACATTCCGGACCCTGTTCTTGAACTGATGATTTTTTTTATATTTTTTTACCAATACTTGTTTTTTTTAAGTTACAAGTTTCTTTGTTGGTTAACTTATTTCTAATATTGAACTTTAATGTCTTCAATGATATCTGTAGTACTTTTCTAGTTAGCAAGTTAGACTCAAAATGATATTTCATATAAAATTTTTGTCTATTTTTTTTTAAATTAAGATGGTTGTGACAACTCATGAACTTTAAAAATTTTCTACAACAATGTTTATTTTAAACCCTGCTATTGTTTTGTGTACTTCACATTTTCTTTTACAGCGTGATATGTAAATTTAGTACTTTAATCATTACATACAGTCAACATATGTGAATCCAATTACATGTAAAGTATGCAATGAGAACACAAAAAAAAACATCTGTAGTTGTAAAAATAGCTTTATTTTTATTATTTATACAATCATATATACTCACCTACTTCATGTAAAACATCAAGCTCTGTCAGCAAAAAGATGTTGGATTTTTAACAGACATGCTGTGTGTCTTCCTGTAACCCTCTGTAGGGGACAGTTCTGTGGCCGTCTGATCCATTGTCTTTGCATCATCTCCTCTTGTTCCTTTTTCCACCTGGTGCTTTAATTTTTTTCAACTCCCTTTTTCGGGGAGTGTGTCGTGAAACACGACAGTGTTTTTATATTAATTTAATTATTTTTCAATCATTTTAGCAAACCCAAATTATTAGATCACATTTTATCCTAAATTTATTTAAGTTTCATTATAACTTTATGATTTAAACGAAGTCATTAAAACATATATAAATAAATATTAAACAAAATACCTTATTATTCGACTTCGTGCGTTGCAGAAAAGCTCTTTTCGGACGGGGGGCCCCTTCCGTCTTCAGTGTCGTCCGCACTTCGCGGCTGGCAGTCGTAGGTTTGATGTTTTTCCTTAAGTAGGTGCCGCCATATTTCTCCCATCTCTGCCGACTCGTGGTCATTAATTGCGTCACTATGATGCGCGATCTCTATGCTTTCACGGATATACGCGTAGGTGGAGTTGTTATAGTTTGCTATTTTTTCTACATTTTCAAAATCAATTTCTATGTCATCTTCAAAATATTTTCTAGCTAGCGTGGTGGTACGGCGATTAAATTTAATATCGTTTTTATGTTCTTTTACCCTTGTCTTAATCTTCCTTTTGGTGACTCCTATATATTTAAATTCTTTATTTTCTTTATTTTTTACGGGAATTTTATAGATACCTGCAGTTTCGGTGGGGGGGATCGAATCTTTATCGCTTCTTATTAATTGATATATATTGGGATTGGGTTTAATGGGAATATTAACGTTAAATTTATTAGCGGTGTGTTTTATTTTATTTGAGGTGCCTTGATTATAGGGAATAGAAAAGGTGTATTTTGTGGAAGTTTTTTGGGCATCTGGAATATTGTTTAATTGTTTTAATCGTTTTCTGTACAAGTGGTTGACTAATGTTTTGGGGTATCCTGCATCGATTGTTAATTTATTGATGAATTTTAATTCTTTTCTTAATTCTTTTTCATCTGAGCAAATAAGAATGGCACGATTAATATAGCTGCGTATGGTATTAATTTTGTATCTGTAGGGGGTTTTGCTTTTATTACTAATGATTTCGTTACTTGCGGTAGGTTTTCTGTATACTGTGGTTTTGAATTTGTTATTATCTTTAATGATTTTGACGTCTAAGTAGTTGATTTCCCCGTTATTTTCGTGTTCAAAAGTGAATTTGATATTGTTATCTAATTTGTTTAATTGGTTTAAGATTTCATCGCTATTGTAATTATCTTTAATAACGGCAAACACGTCGTCAACGTAACGGACCCAGAATTTAATTTTATTTCCTAGTTGTTTGGTGATTTGATTTTCCATAAGTCTTAATTTATATTCTGCAACTATGCCTGATATGGGGGACCCCATAGGGACGCCCATATTTTGTTTGTAGATAGTGTTATTAAATTGAAAATAGCTTTCTTTTAAAATTAGATTACTTGTTGAAATTAGTGTGTTTGCAATGGGTGTTTCATATTTCTCTTTTATTGCATTATTAATGATTTCGGATATTTCGTTTATGTCAATGGAGGGGTATAAATTTACAACGTCGAAGCTAATAAGATAATCATTTTGGTGTAAGGAAACTTCTTTTAATTGTTTAATAAAATCTTCAGTTGAGTGTAAACTAGTATGGGAGGGGGGTAGGAGTTCGCTATATATTTTGGTCATGTATTTTTCTAGCGGATACGTTGGTCCTTCTTTCTTATTGACAATGGGCCTGAATTTTGGAGGATTTTTGTGGTCTTTGTAACGTCCAAATAAACGGGGGGTGTTAGGGGCAAAATTATTAATATAGGGAGGTTTGTTATTAGGCCAATTACCTTTTTTGATTAACTGTTGGACTTTATTAATAAGCTTTCCGTTGGGGTCGATTGATAATTTGGTGGCATTAATCTCTTTTATAGTTTCTTGTATTTTATTTTCGTAATCGGTACGATTGAGAACGGCGATTTTGCGTGTTTTATCTGTAAGTGTACAGGTTATATTTCTATTTTTCTTAAGTTGTTTTAGGGTTTTTAGGTCAGCTTGATTAATATTATGGTGCTTGTCTTTTATGTTTTTGCTAATGAGATCGTGGGCAACGTTACGTACAGTATTTTTACATTCTGTCGAGGTTTTATTTATAGCGGTCTCAATTTTGGCTATTGAATCTTTAACATTAATAGGTTGTTCAAGAATGAATTTGGGGCCAAGTTTCAATAATGCATCTTCGTGGCTGTTAAAATTATAATCCGAAATGTTAATATATTGTTGTTCTTTTATCTTTTTCTCATTTAGAAAATCTCGATTAACCCACCCCCTAAGTTTTTTATTGTGTTTTTTAATCGCGATGTTCCTTTCAATATTATTATAGATTTCAATCTTCATCTTTAATTCATTAAAGCAGTCATTGTCCATTTCACTTTTTGCTGGATCTTCCAGTTCATTCTTTATTTTGATATAGTTATATAATTCAGATTTTTTACGCTTTATTATCTTGGAAAGGATTTTATTTTCAAAATTTTTGACATCGCGGGAAAATAATTGTCTAAGGGTTTTGTTATGTATTCGAAAACTTTTTGGAATAGTTTTAAAATTTTTACAATCTTGTAGGAAGTTAATGTTTTCTTTGGTTTTTTTCCTTCCCCCCTCCTCCCCGGTTTAGTATTGCGTCCTTCTTCATTAAGCCGTGTAATGAACAAATATAAAAGTAACGCGTCAAAATTAAAGAAAATCAATAAGAAATGTACTAAAACCAAAGAAAACATTAACTTCCTACAAGATTGTAAAAATTTTAAAACTATTCCAAAAAGTTTTCGAATACATAACAAAACCCTTAGACAATTATTTTCCCGCGATGTCAAAAATTTTGAAAATAAAATCCTTTCCAAGATAATAAAGCGTAAAAAATCTGAATTATATAACTATATCAAAATAAAGAATGAACTGGAAGATCCAGCAAAAAGTGAAATGGACAATGACTGCTTTAATGAATTAAAGATGAAGATTGAAATCTATAATAATATTGAAAGGAACATCGCGATTAAAAAACACAATAAAAAACTTAGGGGGTGGGTTAATCGAGATTTTCTAAATGAGAAAAAGATAAAAGAACAACAATATATTAACATTTCGGATTATAATTTTAACAGCCACGAAGATGCATTATTGAAACTTGGCCCCAAATTCATTCTTGAACAACCTATTAATGTTAAAGATTCAATAGCCAAAATTGAGACCGCTATAAATAAAACCTCGACAGAATGTAAAAATACTGTACGTAACGTTGCCCACGATCTCATTAGCAAAAACATAAAAGACAAGCACCATAATATTAATCAAGCTGACCTAAAAACCCTAAAACAACTTAAGAAAAATAGAAATATAACCTGTACACTTACAGATAAAACACGCAAAATCGCCGTTCTCAATCGTACCGATTACGAAAATAAAATACAAGAAACTATAAAAGAGATTAATGCCACCAAATTATCAATCGACCCCAACGGAAAGCTTATTAATAAAGTCCAACAGTTAATCAAAAAAGGTAATTGGCCTAATAACAAACCTCCCTATATTAATAATTTTGCCCCTAACACCCCCCGTTTATTTGGACGTTACAAAGACCACAAAAATCCTCCAAAATTCAGGCCCATTGTCAATAAGAAAGAAGGACCAACGTATCCGCTAGAAAAATACATGACCAAAATATATAGCGAACTCCTACCCCCCTCCCATACTAGTTTACACTCAACTGAAGATTTTATTAAACAATTAAAAGAAGTTTCCTTACACCAAAATGATTATCTTATTAGCTTCGACGTTGTAAATTTATACCCCTCCATTGACATAAACGAAATATCCGAAATCATTAATAATGCAATAAAAGAGAAATATGAAACACCCATTGCAAACACACTAATTTCAACAAGTAATCTAATTTTAAAAGAAAGCTATTTTCAATTTAATAACACTATCTACAAACAAAATATGGGCGTCCCTATGGGGTCCCCCATATCAGGCATAGTTGCAGAATATAAATTAAGACTTATGGAAAATCAAATCACCAAACAACTAGGAAATAAAATTAAATTCTGGGTCCGTTACGTTGACGACGTGTTTGCCGTTATTAAAGATAATTACAATAGCGATGAAATCTTAAACCAATTAAACAAATTAGATAACAATATCAAATTCACTTTTGAACACGAAAATAACGGGGAAATCAACTACTTAAGACGTCAAAATCATTAAAGATAATAACAAATTCAAAACCACAGTATACAGAAAACCTACCGCAAGTAACGAAATCATTAGTAATAAAAGCAAAACCCCCTACAGATACAAAATTAATACCATACGCAGCTATATTAATCGTGCCATTCTTATTTGCTCAGATGAAAAAGAATTAAGAAAAGAATTAAAATTCATCAATAAATTAACAATCGATGCAGGATACCCCAAAACATTAGTCAACCACTTGTACAGAAAACGATTAAAACAATTAAACAATATTCCAGATGCCCAAAAAACTTCCACAAAATACACCTTTTCTATTCCCTATAATCAAAGCACCTCAAATAAAATAAAACACACCGCTAATAAATTTAACGTTAATATTCCCATTAAACCCAATCCCAATATATATCAATTAATAAGAAGCGATAAAGATTCGATCCCCCCCACCGAAACTGCAGGTATCTATAAAATTCCCGTAAAAAATAAAGAAAATAAAGAATTTAAATATATAGGAGTCACCAAAAGGAAGATTAAGACAAGGGTAAAAGAACATAAAAACGATATTAAATTTAATCGCCGTACCACCACGCTAGCTAGAAAATATTTTGAAGATGACATAGAAATTGATTTTGAAAATGTAGAAAAAATAGCAAACTATAACAACTCCACCTACGCGTATATCCGTGAAAGCATAGAGATCGCGCATCATAGTGACGCAATTAATGACCACGAGTCGGCAGAGATGGGAGAAATATGGCGGCACCTACTTAAGGAAAAACATCAAACCTACGACTGCCAGCCGCGAAGTGCGGACGACACTGAAGACAGAAGGGGCCCCCCCGTCCGAAAAGAGCTCTTCTGCAACGCACGAAGTCGAATAATAAGGTATTTTGTTTAATATTTATTTATATATATTTAAGTTTCATTAGTTTCCCGTTCGCCCCTGTAAGTTTACTTCTCGGCGACGCGAAAAATTCACTCAGTGCTTCTTCCTCATTTTTCCCCTCCTTCCAGCCGGTTCTGGAGGCTTGGTTTCGTCCTGCCGTGAGCGCGCGTTCTGATTGGCCGCTTGTGCCGTGACGTTTCGTCGCTCGCCGACCTGGGAGCTGAAAGACTTCTCTCTCGAGCACTTGGATAGCAGCCCAGCCGGAGTTAACACGTTTTCTCGGAGGTCGCCGCGCTTCGGCGCGTGCGGCCCACGTGCCTTTAGCGGTATCGCCGCACGTATATCTATGGATTTAATTTTAGTGTAAAATACGCAGTAATACTTAATATTTCAAAAAGATAAGTCTATAATTTCACTCTTAAAGACTTTTATAGACGGATTCCTTAACGTTTGCGTGCATTCAATGTTGTCGGAGGCAGATGCATGCGGATGGTGTCATCCAGTCTCGTAGTCGTTGAAAGAGTCCGGGAGATCTTCAAACTCCCAAATTAATTACCTTCATGAGAAAATATACACGCCATCAAGACAAATAATTCACATGTAAAAATATTCGGCGATAACTTTCCACCTTCAAATTACCGGCCCCACGATGCACATGGATATGGATTGGAATTTCCCAGGAGCCAGATCTGCTTAAGCTTTGGAAAAGACGGACCCACGGACGAACGTTCCAACCTTCCCTTTTCAAGACACAATAAAAATTATTTGGTATTGTATAGCCTATGGTGTTGTTACTGTCTTCTTCTCAAGACCTTATGGTATGTACTTTTGCTTATATCAATTTTTATTAATTCTTCACCGCGTGATCCTCTCCAGCGATGTTCATAATCACAGGACCTGGAGATCGATCATCAGTTTTGGACTATTCACTGAAACTTTCTAGATTCATCTAATCTCAATTCACAGTGAAACTCTTGAACTTAAGTTTTGGTGATCGTCATAATTATAGTTTCTGCATATTCAGTTTTTACCATAGAATATAAACTTAAAAATCACATTCTTATGTCGAGAGCAGCCAGAGTCTGCTCCACGACAATATGGTGCCGTGTTTAGTTTCGCACGAGGCATCAGGCGTATATTTCATTCTTAAAAGTCACTTTATGGAAGAATAAACTGTATTTGACAAATTAATATTATATAAGCTGAACTATTCAGGAAAGAATTACTGAACAATATGTGGGTCCGATTTGGTTGTTTGCCGTTTCCTCTCCAGCTGAAGTCTGTTGTGTTTTTAAATCAACGCACTTGCATTGCCTTCATGCTTCACCAATGTAGCATCCATTAATCGGAGGACGTTCCTGATAATGGACATGCCGGACAGATTTATACAATACTGAACTTCTTATGCAGTGTGAGCAAGGAGTGACTGCCATACAATATAGTTTAATTCCACAGTATTCGGCAAAATGTATCCTTTTTCAACAAAAATTCAGAATATAGTTCTCATAGATTTTTTTTCTCTCATAATTTTTTTTCCCATTTTATCAATGGACGGCTTATTGTTAGAACTGTGAACAGAAGAAAAGATAATGCAAATTTTAATGTGGAGCTGAGAGTTATACTTTTATATATATAAAATTTTTTTTTTGCTTTACCAATTTTGTTTAAATTCTCAAAGATTGCATTAGCGTCATCGTCCATGACGTACAGGTATAACTTCATATTATAGGTATACCAGTTTTATGCATTTATTGTTTTATTATTTACAGTTTGGCCAATAATTTTTGTTACATGTTATATGATATATGTGTGGTATCCATTTTATGATTTTTCTTGTTTTCAGTATTAAATTAGTATCATACATTTTTTTAGATTTTTCCAATACTTTTATATATCTATATATTTATATGTTCCTTTCTATTTTATTTTCATTACTAATCTAGGTACTTTGCATGTCGTATTTTATTATATGCAATGATGATGAAAGTTCGTCGTATTGAACTAGTATTAGGACAAATCTTATTTATCTTGTGTTAAATTATTGCATTTATTTTTTTAAATTTACAAATGATTACATATGTTTTTTTTAATTTCCTAATTTTCATGGTATATGTCTGTTTATTTATTTTTAATAATTCTCGAGTGGGAATTTTAGGTCATGAAATTTTTCTTTTCACTTACGATATTTATGCACATATGATATATCAATAAAGTAAATTTACACTAAAATATTCATCGCATTGGATGGATAGGAAGTATCTACGTAAGTTTTATGTTATGTCTATTACATTTTTTTTTATCGCTTTCAAAAAAAAAAAAAAAAAAAAAATTATTTAATCTGGTTACACAAACAAGTCATTAACACTATTTGATATTTATTGCAATAGAATGACTCCTTACAAAAAAAATTTTTTTTGAATTTTTTATGTTTTTTTTTTTTACATACACTTAAGTCTTTTTGGGTGTATATCAATTCGGTTTGCATAACACTTTCACAGTTTGTTTTACAGACTTAACTCAAACAGTTTATCTCACTTTGTACACATGTGATTTCCTATAAACGTCAATTTTTTTCCACACGTCAATTTTTTTTAGTATTGTGTTTAGTGTCACATCTCATTTTGTTCATTTTCAAAACTTCATTTTTTTTTTGCATTTTTCAAAACTTCAATTTATTTCTATAAATCTCCATATAACCTGCACACTATAATGCATTGGGTTAGGAGGCATCAATTTACATTTTCGATTCAAAACTATTTACATTCATTTAATTTTAGTTATGTTTTATTTAATTTACACACTTTGAGACTTGAGTTTATCTTGTTCTGTGTTGGATTTTAGACTTCAACTTGTTCAACTATGGTCAATAGTTTATTTTCACACTTTTTGGACAGCGTTTATTTTGGCGGCGTAAACGACTGTACCTTTCACAATGGATACACTTTACACATTTTCACTCACATTCACCAATTGTTTTGGAGGAGGCAATTTGGTGGTGAGATTTCATAGATTGTTACGGGTTGACTTCTGTTTTCTTTCATGATTCTTGATTTGCTTTTGTCTATTTATCTAATAGGTGAATTTTATTTCATCATTTATTACATACACGTTAATTTTCGTTCATTGCTTCAGTTGTTTTTTTTTACCATTCAGGTGCTCTTGTTTACATTATTTTAATAGCTCTTCATGTGGTTCTCCTTTCCTGCACTCATTGGCAACCCATTAATGGGAATGACGGTTCCTGTTTATGGACAATACACGATGGTACTGCTGGACAGACCTATGCGGTATTGTGTCATTCGTGCAGTTTAGGCAGTGACCACCGTTTAATATTGTTAACATACATTTTTTTATTCATTTCAATAGTTTTTATTTATTTTTTATAGCCTTAGGGTGTTTTTATTTTTTTATTTACTTTTATAGGGGAATTATATTCCTTCTCACTTACACATTACTTTTCACACATTCAATAGTTGTCTTATTTAATTGCTATATACAATTAAATTTTCTCTTGTTTGATTCATATGTGGTTTGCAATGTTCAATTTGTTTTGTTTGTTTTATTCACATATTTTCATTACTGGTTACACTCTTCAATAGTTGTACTTACTCTACATTTTTGTGCATTTGCATTCTCACAGTGGGTCAACTTGTTGATTTAATTTTTGTATTATTCTTCATACTATGTTATTTTTTTACATGACTTTCATATATACACATCCACACTTTTTAACTTTATTTTTGAGATGGTGTTCACTTTTCACACTTCACACATCCTTATAATAGGTTGTTTGCTCATGATCAATAGAGTTATTCATGTTATAGATATAAAATATTTTTTTTTTCTCTCACGTATTACTTTACACTTATATTTGTTTTTTTTATATAACAAACATATATTTTATCACGTGGCCTGGCAAAATAGTTTGCAGGTAGTTTCGCATTTATACACAACTTAACTGTTTTTGTTTCTCTATGTTATTCAATTCATTTTTCTACTCGTATGATATTCAATAGCCATACTATGTATACACAATTTCCTAAGTACACTTACACATTCTCATTTCATTTTGGCTTTGGGTTGATTACACGTCACACAATTTAACCCAAATGTAGATTCACATAACCAATAGTTTTTTTAATGTGACATTTTTTTTATTGTTTATTTTTTTTACCTTTCATACCAAATTATTCAAGTGTACCTCATTGTTAGATGTTACACCTTGCTTAAGGGATGGTTTAGTTTACCATTGTTTCCATACAGTAGTTTTCTGAACTTTTCAAAAATCTTTGTTATTTTCACAATGTGTTTTTATTTATTTTTTGTATTCAACAATAGTCATTTTGTTTCTACATGATTATCACACTTACACTTACACACTTTTCCATGTTATTAGTTTTAGTGGGTGTTCAATTGTTTACACTCAACATAACCTCATACAATTTTATTTCTGTATAATCAATAGATTTACTCGGATTAGCTATGTGACAGGTTGTTTTGCTGCACTCTCATCACAATTACTCACATACTATTTTAAATTTATTTATCTTTTAAGACACATAAATGTACATGTTGTCTGGTAATTTTTTTTTGCAGTACAATATACAGAATGAAACAAAACTTATTTGTTTTTGTGTTCAAATTTTCATTTTTCTTATTTACATTTTGAATATACATAAAAATGATACTTCCATACTCACATTATTGCATTTACATTTACAATAGTTTTTTTTAGTAATTGTATTCTACGTATGTATATATGCAATTTTTTTTATTTGTTATATATTATTTTTTTAATAAAAAAAAAAATGTATTTTTTATATGTGCATTGAACAATTTGAACTCTCTATATCTTTGGGAGCATTTTAAAATTTAAATATTTGTCATTTTTATGTAAGGCTATGCAAATTATGCATATTGACTACCATGGTAGCTATATCATCAGCAAGTACTGATTTAAGGCCTGTATTGATATATTGATTAGTGACATGTTTTTTTTCTGCCATAGCATTAATGCTCACTCTAATTTCACATAGTCGACTATATACAGAAAAAGATTTAAATCTTGGCAGATATTTATAAATGATACTTATGAGTTATATATTTTTTTAATGGTGAGATATCTCCTTAGCGAGAGATAATATTTTTTTTTACGATTGCTGTTTTAAGTGTTCTCATTTGTTGTAGCATTCATTTATGTACCCTTCCCATTGTTTTAAAATTCTAACAATAGTAATAGTAATTTTTACTTACCTTTAAAAAAAAAGAAAAATTTCTCCTTTGGTAGCATCGAGATGGTATCTTCTGCAGGGATACAGTCCTGATGCTTGCCATTTCCTCCTCGTCAGTCTGGGAACATTCCGGACCCTGTTCTTGAACTGATGATTTTTTTTATATTTTTTTACCAATACTTGTTTTTTTTAAGTTACAAGTTTCTTTGTTGGTTAACTTATTTCTAATATTGAACTTTAATGTCTTCAATGATATCTGTAGTACTTTTCTAGTTAGCAAGTTAGACTCAAAATGATATTTCATATAAAATTTTTGTCTATTTTTTTTTAAATTAAGATGGTTGTGACAACTCATGAACTTTAAAAATTTTCTACAACAATGTTTATTTTAAACCCTGCTATTGTTTTGTGTACTTCACATTTTCTTTTACAGCGTGATATGTAAATTTAGTACTTTAATCATTACATACAGTCAACATATGTGAATCCAATTACATGTAAAGTATGCAATGAGAACACAAAAAAAAACATCTGTAGTTGTAAAAATAGCTTTATTTTTATTATTTATACAATCATATATACTCACCTACTTCATGTAAAACATCAAGCTCTGTCAGCAAAAAGATGTTGGATTTTTAACAGACATGCTGTGTGTCTTCCTGTAACCCTCTGTAGGGGACAGTTCTGTGGCCGTCTGATCCATTGTCTTTGCATCATCTCCTCTTGTTCCTTTTTCCACCTGGTGCTTTAATTTTTTTCAACTCCCTTTTTCGGGGAGTGTGTCGTGAAACACGACAGTGTTTTTATATTAATTTAATTATTTTTCAATCATTTTAGCAAACCCAAATTATTAGATCGCATTTTATCCTAAATTTATTTAAGTTTCATTAGTTTCCCGTTCGCCCCTGTAAGTTTACTTCTCGGCGACGCGAAAAATTCACTCAGTGCTTCTTCCTCATTTTTCCCCTCCTTCCAGCCGGTTCTGGAGGCTTGGTTTCGTCCTGCCGTGAGCGCGCGTTCTGATTGGCCGCTTGTGCCATGACGTTTCGTCGCTCGCCGACCTGGGAGCTGAAAGACTTCTCTCTCGAGCACTTGGATAGCAGCCCAGCCGGAGTTAACACGTTTTCTCGGAGGTCGCCGCGCTTCGGCGCGTGCGGCCCACGTGCCTTTAGCGGTATCGCCGCACGTATATCTATGGATTTAATTTTAGTGTAAAATACGCAGTAATACTTAATATTTCAAAAAGATAAGTCTATAATTTCACTCTTAAAGACTTTTATAGACGGATTCCTTAACGTTTGCGTGCATTCAATGTTGTCGGAGGCAGATGCATGTGGATGGTGTCATCCAGTCTCGTAGTCGTTGAAAGAGTCCGGGAGATCTTCAAACTCCCAAATTAATTACCTTCATGAGAAAATATACACGCCATCAAGACAAATAATTCACATGTAAAAATATTTGGCGATAACTTTCCACCTTCAAATTACCGGCCCCACGATGCACATGGATATGGATTGGAATTTCCCAGGAGCCAGATCTGCTTAAGCTTTGGAAAAGACGGACCCACGGACGAACGTTCCAACCTTCCCTTTTCAAGACACAATAAAAATTATTTGGTATTGTATAGCCTATGGTGTTGTTACTGTCTTCTTCTCAAGACCTTATGGTATGTACTTTTGCTTATATCAATTTTTATTAATTCTTCACCGCGTGATCCTCTCCAGCGATGTTCATAATCACAGGACCTGGAGATCGATCATCAGTTTTGGACTATTCACTGAAACTTTCTAGATTCATCTAATCTCAATTCACAGTGAAACTCTTGAACTTAAGTTTTGGTGATCGTCATAATTATAGTTTCTGCATATTCAGTTTTTACCATAGAATATAAACTTAAAAATCACATTCTTATGTCGAGAGCAGCCAGAGTCTGCTCCACGACAATTATAAAAAATAAAAATTTCTTTTCTAAATCAACATTAAACAAACATGTGTCATAAGTGACAATTAACATATTATCAATATCAATAAATATGATTTACCAGTAACAGAAATTGTGGCTCGATTGGAACCATACACATAAAGACGTTCCATTCTGTATGGTACAACAGGGGTTTCAGTAATGTTTGTATCCATATACTTCATCAAATAGGCTCCTTGGGATAAATCAAGTAAAATACTTGTATGTCTATATTGAGGTATTCCATCAGCCTATATTTAATAGAGTAATATTTTAAAATATTTTTTTTTCTCATATGATACATATTTCCTGTAATTATGTCTATAATTAATAAGTACAAAATAAAATAGACCTGAAAAAATTCACTTATGGGGTAACTAAACAAAAAATTAGCAACTTCCAAACAGTTTAATAACTTACCATTTTTTTTTTTTTTTTTTTTTTTTTATAACCTTCATAACGAATAAAATTCATTAATTGAGCATTATTTATTTCAGCAATTAGCCGTGATTAAATTTTATATATATATATAAATCAGTGGCAATGTAATTCCACATTTTGAAAAAGCAATCACGAAAATATCATTGAATTTTATTTGCCAATCAGCCACAAAAAATCGTTGTGAAAAAAAAAAAAAAACTTCAACGTCTATTTAGAAAAAAATTTGTTTCTTTAACCAGACACTTTACAAAAATTAGCAACTTAAAATAGCTCCTTCACAAAAACTGGAAAAGTTTCCTCAAAATTCAGATAAGAAAATTATTTTGAATTTTAAAAATCAAACAAAAAATTTGCAAGAAGTGGTATGTAAGTTTAAAGAATTGAGCAGCACTAGCGAGTAACTTTGAATTTTTAAGTCTATTATACACCATTATTATTTCGCCTACATGAAAAAATAACTGTGACAAAAATTATGCTAAATCAACACTGATAATAAACAAACAAAGCTAAATACTTGTACAAATAATAATAAAATAAATTATGACTTATTTCATTCATTTAATAACTCTGCAGTCACCATTTGAACAAATTTATCATAAAATTATAAATTCTTCTGATTTCTACACACAAGAACGATGGAGAAAAATCAATTTATGTGATGTAAATTATTTTAAGTCTGTAATTAATTTTAGTTTGAGGAGTATAAGAAATGTAATACCAACATACCAACAAGAATTATAACCGACATCGTACTTAACTTCATGACCAAAATGTAATCTTAAAAGATATCTTGTTATTTTGACTCCCACTCCATGCTATAATGCCTTTATAATTAATTTTAATAACTTATATATGGTCACCTAAATTATAATTCATATATATTTAAAATATTTAATAAATTAATCTGTGTTTCTAACTAAAAAAAATGCCTATTCATTTTGCAAATCTGGTAAATAATTTTACATTTTTATTTAAATTTTAAATATTTTAATACTAAATTTATAAGTAATTTATAGCCGAGTTAGAATTTATATGTGTTTTTATACGTATACGTGATAATTTCTATATCTTTCTTCATAAAAATAATGATTATTATGAATTTTAAAATATTAAAATAATAGAAATTACCAGGCACAAACAAAACAAATAAATGTAAGGTAAAAGATTTATACAACTTTTTTTTTTATCAACATCTAATCATTAAATTTAAAAGTAAAACCATATTCTTTATGCAATAGGTTGGAAGCTAACAAAATCAATAAGATTTTTTGGTATTGAAAAAATATAAACCAAATCAAAACCATTAAATTGGGTTAGAAAAAGGGGACACAAAAATTAAAGATTTAAAACATTATTTTTTTTTTTTTCTAGCTTTAATTAGTCAAAATATGAGAGCAAACAAATATACATATTTACAACACAAACAACTACAGCAAAAAAGCAATTAAAACAAACCTCAACAATTAAAGGTTTAGTTACAACATCTTTGGCTATTTGAGACTTGGCCAATACAGTAACATTCAACACACCAGTTGTAGTAGCTACTATTGGCATATAAACAACAGATGACTTCCCAGGTTTGATCTATATGTAAATAAAATGTATAAAAAATAAAGGTTTTTAAAATAAATCTATACACAAATATGAATATACATTAAAAAAGAAAGAAAAAAATAATTATATGCACAATTACATATATATATATATTATATATATATATATATATATATATATAAATAAAGGAAAAACCATAAAAATTTATGTATAAACGTGAAAGTTTGTTTCTTTTCTGCTACACATATAAGGATTCAGAAGAGAATTTACACTAATTTTCCTTAGTATTTGGAAGGGGGTAAATATGCTATTTAAAGCTGATCATCCCCCACTCCTTGAGGGGGGGGGGAGAAAATAAGGGGTATGCTGTGCAATTTGGGAACACTTTAAGAAGAAATTCGATATTTGATATGAAAATTCATTAAATTTCATATTTACATTGTAATTAAAAATATACTATCTCTAAGCCCCTAGGAGTAAAAATAGGGTAAAAGAGAGAGGATATTCTGTGCAATTTCTGAAACCACTTGAACTAGAAACTAGATAACTGATATCGGTATGAACAGTCTTATTCAAGTTCATTGATAGTGCACCTTCGAATTAATAGAGGTGGTGGAAGATACTCTACAAATAATGAAAAATAAGTTTGAGAAATGGAGCATTTCTGCCACTAAACTTTCTAACTATTAATTTTTTTTTTTTTTTTTTGTCATTTTTATCCTTGTTGTATCACTTTCTCCTCATATGAATCTAGAAAATGTTAAATATTTCAACTATTTAAACATTTTAATTGCTCGTAAACTTTTAGATACTTTACTGTCTGCTATAAAGCCTTCTAAGACAAAGTTTCAAAGTACCCAAATTCGGTTATTTGCCGACAATCACTATTTCATTTCCTCCTACAAGATTCTAAGCATGTTACATATATATAAATGAATAAAAGCTATAGCTTGGTTTTACCATTCTTTTAAATTTCAATGTATAAGGTAGAAAGTGTGGGAAAAAAATAGAGTGGGGTGCTAATTGAGGGAGAGATAAGCAATGCACTTTCTGAGAAAGGTTTAACAAGTTTTCTCCTGTGTTCATAGTATCTTACATGTTTGATTTTATAAAGAGAATATTCAATTAAAATAAATCAAGATTAAATCATTTAATAAAATATACAGTTACAAAAATGAATACTTTTAAGTTCATTCTGTACTTCAGAAAGTTTTAAACTAAATATTAAGTTCAGAAAAAAAATATTGCAGTAGGTACACCTTCCCTTTTTAAATATTTATATTTAAAAAAAATTCTCTTTTAAATAGATTTTTACAGCTATATTAAAGATCATTACTAATAAAAATCTTCATTAACCCCTTATTGGCTCAGTTTATTCTGGGTTTGAAGTTAAAAAATGTCAAAATTTTCAATGTTTTTTTTTTTTCAAAGATATATATTTTTTAAACGTAGTAACACCATTTGCATATGACATTTTCTAAATAAATATATAAATAAAATAACATTTAAATTACAAGTTAATATTACATTTAAAGTTGGCTTTCTGCATTTTGTCTGTCTGACCTCAGCCTGGGATAAGCCAGCAATGGGTTAAATACTTTATATATAAATACAAGATAATGTGATCATCACCTCATTGCTTTGACTTTGAAACATAACCATATATTATGGGAATGGAAAAAATAAATTAAGTCTAATGAGTCATTACAATCAGATGTACAAGAGATGTCTCTGGGCAATTTACTATCTTGATATTTTAAATGCTTTAAATATTAGCTTTTTTTTTTTTTTTTTTTTTTTTTGACAAACTTTAATTTTGTAAAAATACTGCCAATATATTTTTATGACTCTTGAAATAACTGTTAGTTATACTTGGCGTGTTTTCAAGACAATTTCACCAACTGGCAAAACACCTTTTCTCCAATCTCTTACATAGATTCAAAATTTTGATATACTTCTCTGATTTTCCTGTGATAAGGAATTACAGATATAACCTCTTCTGCTTGTTCAAATGAAAGTTTCCTTGCAAACAACAAGTTATTATTTATTATGCAGTGAACTAATTAAATAAAAAAATTTCCAAGAATCTGGTAAATTGCTCATCTTTTCAACATAAAGTTCCTTTCACAGAAATAGTTATCTTCACAATCAATGAAAATAATGCAATAAATTTAAGCAATTTGAACAATTTCTATACTCCAAAATTCTCTTTTATTCTTGAATGGGCACTAATAAAATATATTACTTTGATATGCATATGATACACTTTTTATAAACCCATATAATAGAATTATAACTATAAGAAGTACACAGGAAAACAAATTACATAGACTAGGTGATGTTGTTCTTCAGAGGATGTTCGAGGATCATATGAGTGAACAACACCAAATGGCTCAACATGAACAAACTGGTAGTAAGGTGAACTTGCAAGCATAATAAGAGCCTGAAAAAGAGGTAAAATATGAGAATTTGTTAATTATTTAATTAATAATAATTAAATTTCTGTCAATTGATTACAAAAAGATAATAAATTATTTAGAATTACAAAATAAAACATGGTTTCAATCATACAGTTACTGAATGAGCACTTACATCAATTTCGTAATGCAAATAATTAAATACAGTGATACGCAATCCAATTTGTTCACCAATTTTGCATCTTGATGGCATTTCCAAGTTCATATAGAATGGTTTTGAAGAAGAAAACTGGAAAAAAAAAATCAAATATTCATATCATAATTAATCTTGAGTAAACTACTTTTAGTTCCAAAAATGAAATTAGTGGATTTTTAATGCTAACTAAATAACATTTTAAAAACTATTTACTGAAAAAGTACAAAACTTTGAATAAATACCATGAAATGCAATAAACTTGCAACAATTGTTTTGGGTCAAAAAAACATGCAACCCTTAGTCAGGCGAACAAAGTAGCCACGAGTGCTGCAATCAAAGCAGCACACCTAAAGAGAGAACGGAAACACTCGCAAAACTACTTACTTGAAGCCAGAAGCCCAAAGTAGCAACTAAAATAATAAGAAAGCACCACAAAACTGCATTTTAAAGTGCTTTAAAATTCCAGCTCTGTGGTGCTTTCTTATTATTTACTGAAGCCCCTTAAACACTCTTTCTCTTTCTTAAAAAAATAAATAAAACAAAGGTTAAGTGAATGTCTAAAATATTTAAATGGAGAACCTTATAATGTTACTATTAAAATAAAAAACAAAAATAAAATTATAGTACTTGACCAGGAATGGGTAGCAAAATAATATTTACGACAGGCAATAGAATATCATGCTTCAAACCTATATAATCATGTACTCAATGGGCTCTTCCCATCATAGTCTGCTCAATCATGTGATATAGAAAAACAAAGAAGTGAATTTAGTTAAATATTGTTCTTAAGAACAAAAGTATTAATATTTAACATAAAATAAAATAAAAGTAATATTGTGCTTTTGTAAACAGTAGAATAATTGTATTTGTAAGTTCAATAATTTTTTAAAAACACTTTATATGTTTATTTATTTTCACAAGTAAGAATCGATTTTTGTATGTTGTAGAGTAACTGTTACAGTGACTGATCTAGCAATAAATAGTGGAATGCTTATGGATAATAACTTGAAATTAATTTAAAATGTTTTAAATTTAATTTAATAGTGTAAAGGTGTTACAAGTTAATTAACTTAGCTACTGGCCGAAATGGCTTTACACCGTACGATGTTGCACTGTTAATGATATAAGTACCAAAATCAGAGTACTTGAGATGTTCTCCATCAACATTAATAACAAATATAAACTACATGATGATTGTAAATGTATACAGCAAACAGCAGATAATGAATAATGATATAAAATTGATTAAAAATGATGTAAAAAAAATAATAACACAGATTAAATCGGATTGATCAAAAGTAAAAATAGAATTTTTTATTTTTTTTATTTTAGCAATCGCTATAGATATAGAAGACTTTGTCTACTCTTTGTTTAACTATGTCATGTGACCTCTGGCATCAGGTGGGGGGGGGGAGCCCATTAGATTATCTACAAATATAAAATAGCCTATAACACCTGTTTGGAGGCAATATAAAGCAATAATTTTAAATTGATTTGTATCAAGCTTGGCAAATGTACATTTTAAGACCTAATTTAAATTAGTGGCTGCTTTAGAATTTTGTCAAATCAGTGGTTACCTTCTGCTTTAATTGCCTGCTATATATTATTAGAATATTGTTTACATTATTAGCACATTGTTTACAAGAATTAGAATAAGAAATCATACTCAAGACAGATATATATATATATATATATATTAATAATGATCTATTAAGCAAAGTAGAAGCCAAGCAACAGATACAAGATCACTGAAACACCAATGATCAATAAGATTTTAAAAAAAATTTATCAGTGGATGAAATACACAAATTTCAAGAAACCAGATTTATTAATTAACAACCTGCAAAACAAACGAATCAATAAACTATCACAACAAATCTTAATTTAAAACCATAAACTATATCAAAATTTATGAAAAAATAATTTAAGAAACTTAAGTTAGGTAGGAAGGAGGCAGGCGGATATATAAATATTGCTGAACATGATATATGTTTGAATTTTCTTTGAGTACTCAAAGTAAACCATATACACAAATTTATCTAAATTAAATTAAACTTATATAATTTTCATCTAATTTTCTCTGAAATTAAGGCAAAACAATATTACCAAATAAATATTAAGTGAAATTAGGAAATATCTGGCTTAGCATATTAAAAATTTTTATTTAACATTTTTATTTCTGGCAACATATTAAAAATTAAAAAAAAAAAATATTATAGTCGAATCTTGTCAATGTGAACATGCTTAACATGAATTACTTTTAACATGAACTGTTTCCACAATCCCCGTGAAAATGAAAATTAGTTTAGTTATACAAAAATTAGTTACTGATAACATGAACAATTTTTTTCCCCCTTAAGATTCCCGTTAATGAGGTTCGACTGCATATAGGAAGAAACTTTTGAGTTAAAGTAATAGGCCAATGCCCTAGAGTTGACAGCATCCATTTAGAAAGGCTGACCAAAAGCCTTAACATAGAAAATGTCAGTTTTTACTCATCTACAAGTGTGGAATATACATATATGTTAAAATTTTTCTTACAAAATTTCAATATACATAATGCACTTTATAATTTTAATTATATAATTATATAAAAATTTGCCTTGATATATATTTCTTAGTAAATAAATGACAATAAAATATAGTAGAACCTCTATTACCCAAAACTCTTAACCTTCAGCTATTGGTTAACAGAAATTCATTTTATTTATTTCCCCACCACCACCACCACATTTTTTGTATGTAAAATTCACAGACATTTCTTGTGTGTGAAATCCATTTTTTAAAGCTGCCTTATATTATTTTTTTTTTTTTTTCTTCTTCTTCTTAACTATTACATTTCTCGGGTGTAAAATTCACAGACGTATGCAAAATCCACATTCAAAAGAAATAACAATTGGCTGAATTGTAACACAAATGATCCTAGATTTCATATATTGAACAATAAAGAAATCATTGACAATATCTGAGAAATATGTGCTGATCAAAGTGAAAAAGGGATAATGATGTGCATGAAGAAAATGGACAAATTAGCAATTCTGAAGATTTAAATGATTTTCAAAATGTCTGGTATGGTTGAAGCAGCTACTGGTGAACAAATAGTATTTAAAAAAAAAAAAATCTTCACAACAGACCTGCAAAGCAAAAACAATCGATACTGCAACAAACAAAACTTTATTTCACTTCCTTGTGAAATATGTAAAAGGTACTTAATTTCAAAATTAAAAATCAGGTAATTTATTCTTGTTTTATTTTGCTATTGCTTGATTTTTATTAAGCACTTCATACCAAATTAAGAAATAGTGCATAGATTTGTCCTTAATCTCAAAATTGAAGCATTCTTGATAATCTGAAAAATTTGATTTTCAGAAAGATGGTCAATCCCAAATACATCAGATAAGTGAGGTTCATTCAAGGTATGCATTTAGTTTCTTCTTTAAATATCAAGCAGAGTTACCATACAGGTAGAGCCATGGAAATAACACCTCAGGAAATTACATTTATATTCCAAATAAATAAACATAATTGCATATATATAGATGTGATACAATAAAAATAATTTTAGGTTAATTTAAAACCACTTTCATTTTGCTTTTTTTTTTTTTTTTTTTTTTGTCAATTTTTAACTTTGGTGTCTTAAAATAGTCTAGTGTCTTAAAATTTTTATAAACCTATGATTTTTTTTTTTTTTTTTATTATATTAATTCACAATATTGATATTATATTTTATCTTGCTGTATTTCATAATTTAAAAAATAGAATGAATAGTTTTACTAATATGAGGGATTTGAAATGATAATGTCAATTTATTACTGTAGAAAGGAATATTTTAAAACAGTGTAAAAAGTGAAAAAATGATTCACAAGAATTTATTTTCTGCAGTAATTATTTGTCACAGGTAATGAAAAAAGCCTATTTATCATTGCACAACATTACAAATATAAGAAATTCACTAGTTTTAACTACAACTGGCAGAAAAGCGCTAAACTTGGCATGCCTTTTAGATTATAGTGTAACCCTGTTCCCTATGCCGAGCAGTGAGGACGAGTCCAAAGGCTTGGAGGGGTGCCAAGTTGACTGACAGGTTCTGAGTAAACATCCAGTTATTCGAAGTTCCTGTATCACTTATGTTCTCTTAATGACAAGGGTTATAACCCCTATTTTAACAGTGAATTAATTGAGTTCACACTTGCACAGAGACTCCCATGGTCACAAGAAATGTGGTTAAAGAATAGAATTGTTCTTCCGCCTTTTAACAGGCAGTTTATAATTTCTGGATCAGAACAGGTGGTATGGTTGACCTTATTTGTGATTTGAGTTTGATGTCAATACTCATAATGTAACAAGACTAGTATATCATCATCTTTGATTATACATATGTAATTAAACTTTACTCTCGTGTAATTGGCCCAATTATGATTAATAATAATAATAAACATTATCCATTCATATTAGGTTATCTATTAATAATATTTAATTCAGTTGTTTATTGAACGAACATTTCAAAGCACAAACAATGGTTTTATAAAACTACTAAAGAAAAATAAAGAATGCACATAATAAAATTAATTTCAAAAATAGAGTAAAATTTAAGATAGAATCAAGCCATCTCAATGATTTCTGATTAAGATTACCCCAACACATATGTCCACAACACATCCCGAAGATGCCCACAAGATGTCTTTTCATCCAGAGGACATCCAGAGGATATCATTATGGAGAAGATATAGATATGCTGTTAGGGTAAAGATATATGTTTTCCTTTCAGTATTCAAGTGTGAAAAATTGTGCACAAAATACATATACATAGACACATACAGATTATATATTGACAAAATAATATAGTATAAAACATACAAGTAATGGTGAAGGAAGCAGTCCAAAACCACTAGCACTATTCATTCCAAATGCTGTAATAACCCATGTTGTTGGAACTGGGGGAACTGGTATGTTAAAAATATAATGTCCAAGAGGCCTGCATAAGAAAAATAAAGTAAAAATACTTTAGTCATTTAAAGCTATCTTTTAAACTTAAAATACGTAAGATATTACAATCCTCAATGTAAATAAACAATTAAAATTAAAATAAATAAATTCTCTCCTCTAAAGTAAAAATATTGCTTCTTTTGGAAAAATTAAAATATCAATAATTAAAATGAGCGTTGTAATATAAATTATTTACATCCTTATTTAAAAGGAAAAAGAATTCATAAAAATTAAACGAAGCCAAAAATCTTTCAAAATATTTTATAATAAATTCAAGTACAATATATATAAAAACATTATTTAACAGAAATATTCAAATGAATATATAGTTATTTCTTAATAAAAATTACCATCAATTTGTTATTTAATAACATACACACAGAAAGAAAAAAAAGTATAGTAATTTCATATTTCATTTACGTTGCAACAAAGTGTTTCCCTGCAGATTGCTTTATGCCCTTAAAAGTTTATGAAATGATTTATCTAAAACCATCATTGATTAGCTTAAACTTGTTTCAATTAATAAAGTCATCAGTACATATATTTTCACTGAAATTTGGACCTAATTTTACCCATGTTCTCATCATCCTATGAAACTCAAAAGAAGCATATACTACTCAGTTCAAAGTCTTGTTTCGTCCAACACAAGATCCTGTAGAGATCTTGGTAATCTCCTTCCATCTGATTTTTTTTTTATCAAATATTTTAAATTTGTGTTATAATTCACAAATTTATTAAAATGAAAATAATAATAATGTTATATTATTTTAACTATTAAAAAGATAAAATCTGTTACCCAATATGTATGTCTTTCCACATCCACGTATTGTCATACATCCTCTGAATTCTACTTAATCGTGTACGTTGGTACTCAGCTACATCTATCTGATTCTGAATACGACCTGCATTAAAGAATATATCACCATAATCAAGTATTACATAAGCTTGAGAACAACAAACTACAACAAAACTTGACAAAAAAAAACTTACGCCCATTAGCTCTGCAAGAGACTGATCATGAAGGTCCCAAATGGGAAGCATGATAAAAACAGCATCATATTGTTTAAATTACAATAATAAATACAAATAACTTTATTTTAAACATTTACAAATGCATTTTTACAAACACTGCTTTTAAAATGCAATATTTATTTAAAATCAATTTTAGCATTTCAGTCTTAAGGAGACTTGGCATCTTTCATTTCTGATTATTGAAGGTTTCATATAAAAGCTTATATTTCCATTTAATATTTGTAAATTGAATAGTATTAGGTTTGTTCGATAAAATATATATTCAGACAACAATTCCTATGGTTTTGATACGTTTTTTAGATTTGAAATTGTTAAATTGCATTTTATCAGTCTGCATTTTTTTTTTTTTTTTTTTAATGAATTCATGATCTTTAAAATGCTAAAATTTTTACAAATATTTAAGAAAATAATTAGTTTTTTTTTTTTTTTTTTTTTTTTAAGAATATGATGAGCAGGAATACATGAAAAAATGCAAACTGAGAGAACACGATTTAAAGATTTTAAGTTCGTAAAAAATAAATCAAAAACCATAAATATTGTCGCCTGAATATTTATTTTACTGAACAAACTAATACAGTGCAATTTATAAATATAAAATGGAAATATTAGCTTTCATAAGACACCTACTTCAGTGGTGCCAAGTCAAAGGCACCTTAAACCTAAGGCACCCAAGTCAAAAGCACCAAGTCAATCCCCTTAAAAAAAAAAAAAAAAAAAAAAAACTGATATTTTAAAAATATTGATGACATAAATAAAATATTTAAGAAAATGTATGTACAAAGTTTCAAATAAACTGGTTCATCTATATAAATAAAGAGAAGTGTCTGTGTATCTGTGTGTGTGTGTGTCTGTCTGTGCTCTGGTGCTCACACTATTGATCGCAGAGCTTCCAAATTTGGCATATAGGTACCTGGGATCCTGCAGGTGTGCACCTCATCGAGATTTTTTCGAATTTGAATTTTTTAAATTAATGTTTTTTTTATTTTAAATATTGCCTTTAATGCTTCATTTTTCATAAATTTAATCCTTTTGCTTCAGTCGTCTGCGTATCTTAGCAACGGCTATTACGCAACTTATTTTTATTTAATTCATTCATTTGAAGGCGATTTTTTATTTTTTTTTTATTTGTTATATTTATTGAAAATAAAATCGTAATGCAGTAGAAAAAATAAAGTATAATTAGATTCAAATTTAAAAACGTATTTATAACAGTTATGTTTAATTTTTTATAGTAGAACAACTTCTTATTTTTCATTTTTTTAGTTAATTCCTTTAAAAGAAAAAACTTATTTATTCATTTTTTTTTTTTTAATTTACTGTATTTATCGGGAAAAATGGTAGTATATACATAGTAAAAAGGATTAAATTGAATAAAATTTATTTGTTTATAGATATATTTAATCTAATTTTCATTTTATTTTATTTTATTTTATTACATTGGTCGGAATCAAATCGTAATATAGTGTAAATTGCATGGGCTATAAAGTACATGGTTCAAAACTAAAATATTTAATAGAGGCTGAGATACAGTCATCTTTAAATCGTAGTTCTTAAATAGTAGCAGATCCCAAACTGTCGTCGATAAATATCCAGATTGAAGTGCCCAGGAAAGATCTTCCTGTAGGCATGGAAAACCCAGACCTGATGCAATGCGGGCGGGAAAAGAGCTGCCGTAGACAGCGGGTACTCGAAGCGAGGTTTGGAACAATTTCAGTTTCTTTTCATTATTTTCATTTCTTTTCTTTTTCTTTTTTTTTTTTTGTCTATGATGCGGTGTAAAAAAATAAATATTAATTCGATTTTTTCGAAAATTCATTTAAATATAGTGACAGCAAAGCGGGCGTAGCCTGAAAGTAAATATTTACATTAGTTTGAAATTTTTAAATGACTTCCATTTTGAAACAAGATATTGGATCAAATTAGCCAATGAACTCATCTAAGATACTTCTAAGGTAAGTTCACTGTCCAATTTTGATATGAACTGATTTAATATTTCAAAATTTATCACGACGACAAATTTTCCATTACAAATAGATAAACTAAATGAATTCCATAATTCAATTTCTAAAGAAATTACCTAAAATGGCATGAAATGGATGGGAAAACATTTTAAATCTACAATATTTACAATGAATTCTATGCAAATTTTTGTCATAGACAGGGCCCGAAATTTCAACTTGGAGTACACTCGCTGAAAAAAAAAGTTACTCCCCAAAAAATATGTTTAACTTACAACTTACTCTATTTTTTATGTATAAGGTGGGTGACCAGAATTTTTATTGGCAAAAGAGAAATTACGCAATGTCTTTTATTTTATAAGAAAATAGAAGACATCCAATTTTGAAAAAGAGGTCATTTTAGAGTACACAAAATTAAATGAAAAGGATTATAAAAACTGATTCAAAAGCTACTTTACACAAGTGGCGGAAACATTTTTATCTCAAATGATGAATTTGGATCAGTACACCTGAATTTAAATTAATAATGTATGGACACGAGAGGAAAAATTCCTAATTTCTATAGGTGCCACTAGACAATTTTTTTTATTTATTATTATTAGTTTTTGCTAGACATTTTATTTTATTTTTTATTTTATTTATTTATTTTATTTTATTTTATTTTATTTTTGTACTTTCATGTAGTTACGTAAAAAAAGTTTGTAGACCTTTTTTTGATTAAAATCATAATCATAAAAGAAAAAATAAAATTGGCAAATGAAAAAATAAAATTAATATTCGGCAGATGAAACGATTTGTTTTAAAAAACAGTCAGTCATTCTTTATCAACATTTTATAAAAGTTCTCACAAGTATACCTAAATTAGTCTTAGTAGTTAATAAGTTTTTAAAGTAGGTGTATAAAGGGGATATTTTCACTTGTCTACATTTTGTTCATTGAAGAAAACAGTCGCTTTGTGGGAGCATTTTTTGCCAGGAGGACATAAAATAAATTCAACTAACTTTTGCATATTTTTGTGAGATGGTGGTGGCGATGTTATTATTAAGGTTAATTGTCTGCACTAGGGCTCTAGGCCTAAGTAGGAGAGTCCTCCATGGTGTCTTTCTAAGAGGTCCTAGCCCATATTTACGCTAGTTTCAGAGAAAACCGTGGAAAAATCCCAACGGCTAAGCTAACAAGCGCGACTGGGTATTGAACCCAGCGCCTCACGTAGACCAGCTTCGAGGAAGGAACCTCTCGGTCATTGGTGAGCCTATTTTTATGAGGAATATTATTCATGCAAAAGTGAGAACACACGTCAACCCTCCGCATATCAGCCGGAGTACCACCACTTTAATGATTGTATGACAATTTCAATAGTGATTTCGTGTTCTGGATCAAAGAACCATACAAATATAGGGAATACTTTTATTTCTATGTGATTCGAAGAATCTGAATAGACATAAACCATGATATGCTTTGACAAGTTTATTAGAAATTTGTTCTTTTTGCGAACCTAACTCAGAAAATAGTTAGTGTCCACCGTTCGATACAGCTAACAGCCGATTGAGCTTCCCAGATTTGCAAAATTTTTTAATTAAGGACTAAATCCTTTTCATTTGAAAAAGAGGACAGCTGACGAAAAACATAAAAAAGAGAACTTTTTAGTCTTGTAATGTTTGTTTCGTTTAAGAGGGCAGAACATTGAAAAAGAAGACTGTCCTCTTAAAAAGAGGATGTCTGGTCACCTTACTTAAGATTAGCATCATTTTACATTTTTGAACCAATATATATATTTTTTCCTGTTGGTAGCATCCTTTACTGTAAATATTCTATCTACATTTAGAGCGAAATTTTACTCGCCACAGTAAAATTTTCACTCGCCAATGGCAAGCTGGCGAGCGGAAATTTCGCACCCTGGTCATAGAAACATATCCTTTGATATAAAAATCATTTTAAAGAAGCGCATACAGTAGAAATAAATCCTTTAAAAATATTTTTATATAGACTGTTGCAGAGCATGCATCGAACGAAAGCAAAGTAATCTTCACACTCTGCTATACATAAAAAAAGATTAGATATTTTAACAAATAGTATTACTGATTAATTTTTAGCTATAGAAATCAATCTATAGTTCACTGAAATTCATTAATAATTTTGAAGGATACTTAAAAAACAAAAATAACTTTGATTCTAAAAACTTCAAAAAATCTTACTGAAAATCATCTATACAATATTTCTCTAACATGAATCAGTTACGATTAAATTTTGTCCAAATGATACAATAGGGACATAAGTAGTTATCTGATTGGTTAACTCAGACCCAAAGCATGAATTTGGCTGCTAGAGATTTCATTTTTGGCTACAAAAATTTAATACATTTGAAACACAAATTTTCTTAGAAATTGAAAAAAATATTAATTTTTTGTGCTGACTCATATGCTCAAAATCACATGTTTAGAAGCATATTTGGAGCCAGTTAGGCCTCACATTTCATGGTGGCTATTCAGCAAGATGGAGGTATCTAATTACATTTTTTTTAAAGATTTTTCATTCATTATAAATAGTATAAATAGAACGAATGTTATTTTTATTTATTTAGTAGATACATTTATTGGTTATGGAATTTCTGTTATGTATGGTGATATGGTAATTTAATTCTGCCAAATTTTAGAAAATAATTGGTTTTTAATATAACAAGAATTTAATTCTAAGAATTTTTAACTTAGAAGCAGAAAAAATTATTTTCTAAAAACAAAATTATAATGCAAATATCAAAGATTTAAATCGTTTTTACTGAAAAAAGAAAAAAAAAGGGAAAAAAATAAAGTTTTCTAGTAATTTATGAGATTTTTATGAAAAATATATTAGGTATATGGGTACTATCACACAGATATTAGACATGGAAAGGCTAGTTCAATCAATAATATAATTAAATGTTTAAAAAATTATTAAAGCAATGATAATTAAACTTCTCCTTGCTATTATTTGATTTAATTAAAAAAGAGTTTTTAGTACAAAGTGAAACAATCTGGTGTTATAATAACCATATGACTTTCATTGCTCACTCCCATGCATATTTATTCACTGCTTTCAGAGATAATGTGCTCCAGAAGATATAAAATTGATTTAACAAATTGGACACCTAACAATTTTATTGTAAGAGCAAACTAACACAGTAACAAATTTTATTTCATTAAATTTTTAATAAAGCAAAATATTTTTCTTTAAGATATTACATGAGTGCTAATATCAAAATTTTGTTAATCAAGGCCCCATGCAATGTTCAGGGTTGCCACAAAAGAAATAGAACAAAAATAGTAGCTTTAGTAGCCTAGAAGCATTAAAATAGTTGCCTAAATAGTAGCCTAGTGACCAAAATACTAGCTTAAATATCACATGCTAATGATCATTAAAGGATAAGAACCATACACATTTTCTTACTATTCAATTTAAATATATCGCATTAAAAAAAAAAAAAAAAAAAAAAAAAAAAAAAACTTCTGAATATGAAAACTGAATTAAAAAAAAAAAAAAAAATACATTAGGCAATGAGTCATTATGAAAACAAATTTTCCCATAGAATAACATGGGATTTGGTTGTTGAAAAGTTTAAGTATTGTCCGCTCTTAGGAGCTTAGGTTTCCTTTGCTGTATTCTTCCTTTACTGATTTATTAAAAAAGCTTTCATTTAAAATTTCGTTAATTTTTTCTTATATGAAATCAGGGTGAGGAAGGACATAACAGGTCACAGGAATGTACTAGTAGCCATTTGCCGTAAGCAAATTGGCCAGCTTAATAGGTACATATGTCATGTCTGGTGCTATTTCTACATTCTCATTGGATGTTCCGCCTGTTTCTGGGTCAACATCAGGAAAAATATACCATACTTTAAAGTGGTAAAAAAAAAAAAAAAAAAAAAGGTGAAAAGGTTAAGATATGGGATTGTTTATAAAAGGAATAGAAAATATTTCTTTCTGAAAGATTTTCTTGATATTTTTGGAAGAATTTTGCAAAAGGTGAAAAATAGTCTCCCAATAGTTGCCTTTTTGTGAAAATAGTTGCTTTTTCAAGCTTTTTGGGTCAAAAAGTTGCCATAGTCTCCTGTTGCAAATAGTTGCCTTTTAGTAGCCTGTGGCAACCCTGAATGTTGGAAATATTCTTATTGTTAACATCACAACAGAAAAGATTGACATTGGTTTTCTGTTTAAGATCTTATTTTGAAAATATATAAACTAAAATTTTTAAATAAAATATAATATACTTACAGCCACTTTCATCCGAGCCATCAGCACAATCCATGTAGCCATCACATCTCTTATATGATTTAAAACAATTTCCATCCATGCAAGAAGAAAATTCTGATGGGTTATTACAGCTCTCTAAGAGATTAAATAATAATAATAATGAAAATAATGAAAGAAAATGTCAATTTTTATTTTCAGAAAGTAATATCTCACATTTATCAAAAAGCATCAACACATACCCTGTCTTTTTGGAATGTAAGCATCAGTAAAAACTACCAAACCAGCATACTATGGAGATAAAAATATATAAAGTTATTTCACATAATTAACAATATGAAATTTCAATTTTAAAAACATTGGGGAAATTCTAAAGATAAATTACATCAAATATTGTTGCTGAATCCATTCCATAAGAAGCAGATGGAAAATGCACAAACTGATTAGAAGGTCCTCCACGAGATTTCCAAGAAAATGAAAGGGTTCCATTCATTTGCTCATCAAAAGCATTCATCTTCTCTAAAACCTAATAGAATAAAAACAAATAAACTTTATTGCTAAAAAAAATTGTGACTAGAAGTAACACTATATCAGCATTCAATGTATCAAATGATTAACTGTAAATGTATTACAGAAATTATTAACATTATTTCAAAACAGTACTGACGATCTATAGAAGAACAAATACTAAACAGTAAAGTAAGTGCTATATAAATGAATTAATAAAGTTTTAGCAAAGACATTAGTTTAAAAATTCGAAATAAAAATGCTAATATTTTGAATTATTTTGAAAATTGCTTTAAATAACATAAATTTCAGATTTTATTAACATCACATTTTAACAGTAGCATTTAATTTATATTTTTTTCCCACTGACCTGCAGGATTTTATAAGATTTTTGTAAAAAAAAAAAAAAAAAAAAATTATATTTATAAAAATAATTTCTTGAGAATATAGTCAAATTGAAATCTACTGCAAAATGTAGAAATATGCAAAGTTTATCTGTGACATCAAAAATGGCACGTGATAGGGAATGAAAATATACATATCTAATTTAAAATTGAAGAATACTACAATTAGCATTTGAAAATTTTAGAAAAACTTAGAAGTTTTGAAATTAAATTACTTACCTCAGCAGTGCTTAAATCACTTCCTGTTCTCATATTATGGAGAACATGATCAACTGCAGATAGACCAACATATGTTCCTGGTTGACCTTTAACTATCACTTCAATAGTTTCACCAGATTTATCTTTTTTATTGTTGAGTGAGACTGAAAACTAAATAAATCAAAAACTCAGAAAATTACTATAAAATACATGGAGATTATTTATTCAGAGAAGTTTGGCATAACTTTAAGGAAATCTTAAAAATATTTAATTTTCTTTTAAATACAGAGAATTGCCTTCCCTCTCTCCTCTTTCTATGCAAAAAATTTATATTATGTTTTAATATTAAAAGAAAGAAATTATTAATAAGGTAACTAATAATAAGTACAAAAATTTGAATAAACATCATAAAATACAAGAACTCGCAACAAATTTTCCAGGTCAAAAGAAGACATGGCCCTTCACCAGGCAAACAAAGTAGGCATGAGTGCTGCAAACAAAGCAGTAAGTTCTTGCATTTTATGGTGTTTATTCAAATTTTTGTACTTATTACTTTCAAACACCAGTTTTGTGGTGCTTTTTTAATAAGATAACTAATAATTTTTATTTTTAAATAAATAAAAACTTCAACATACATTATTCCTAGAAATGCCATCCACTGGAAATGTTAAACTGTCAGCTACAACTTCTCCTTCCCTCGCTATGTCATATACCACAATGGTTGCAGTGGGAGCCATTTCAGGAGAAAGAGAGACTGCAAATGTTTTGATACTAGCAGGCATTTCCTCAACTCCAGACGAATGAACCATACCTTTAGATATTACCTAAACACACATTTCTAGTTAAATTCTCATATGAATAAGTTTCTAGAAATATTACAGAGTTTTCTTACTACAGGAAAATTTTTTCAATAAAATTTTTATTTAATTACATTATATTTTCTAGATCTACATGTTAGTATGTAGTGCTACCTTGTATTGATTTTTATTGGCTCCACATCATTACATGCATTTTTAATCGCTAATTATTTCCACCACTTCACATTTTATAGTATAATTATA
The DNA here is from genome assembly GCA_963930645.1 of Salticus scenicus. NCBI lineage: Eukaryota > Metazoa > Arthropoda > Arachnida > Araneae > Salticidae > Salticus > Salticus scenicus. The sequence goes on along the minus strand of OZ005649.1, from coordinate 61,421,362 downwards.
GTTATTGAAGCAATGGAAATATTAGCCAATCAAAATGTATTTAATGACGTAGAGCTGATAAAAATCGATATGAGGTGGTATAACATGTTAAAAAGAAGATGTAAAAAACAAGAAAGTGAAAGCAGTCGTAAACATCCTTCAAGAGTTTCCGAAGATAGCCTAGATGGTAGAAATTTAAAAGTAGCCCTTAAGGCAAAACCAGTTAAACACTACTGACTTAGACAATATTGCTCCAATATAACTTAATGAAATTTTCTATGATAAAATAACTCTAAAGACAGTTGATATCTATAAAAATGAATAGAAGATCAAGTGTTTAAAGAAAACTGTACACAAAATGAATCAGATTTATTCCTGCTTAAGCAAGATTAACTTTATAGTCTAAGATCCGGCTGCATAATTGCTACATTCATCGAGTATGTAATCAAAATCAGATTTTTATATTCAATTATAAAAGGGACAATATGTTTTGGCCGGGTTGCCTAATAAAATTTGCCCGCTAGTATTTTTAATTAAATTAATATTAATTGACTTTTTGGAGAGAAATTTCATTCATTTGTTATTGAAATAAACTATACTCCACATCACAGACATATACATAGTGAACTTGAAAAGTAATGGTTGCCGTTGCGTGTTTGGCCGCTACCTCTTCGCAGCCAGGTGCAAACAGGTAGTATTTTGGGGCGTTTATACGTTCATGGCGTACATTTATATATCAAATTAAAGCTAATTTTTTTTCTGAACATGGTAAACTTCGTCTGCCAATGTAAAAGTGGCCGCAAGTAGGGGTTGCCAGCTGTTAAAGATTGCTTAGAATGAAAATTGGCGCGCTACATCGCTCGTCAGACAAGGATGGCGACAGCCAATTGTACGCGTTTTTGAAGCTTTTGCGCATGCGTCGATTGATAGTGTTCTCAACCAATGGCACAAACAGTTGTAGAAAAGAATTTCAAAACTCCAAAAAAAAATATAATTAATAAATTTTTGTGTGGTTACATTTAAAATTCCCTATAAATATAAGACATTTATTTCTCAATAAATAATCAAACTGTCTTTTCTCTATATAATTAGAATATATAATAAATATTTGTGAAAAATAATAACCCTGGTTATTCATGTAGACGAAGTTTATATTATACCTGTAATGTTTTAGGAAATATTTGATTTTATTCTTTTTTAATTATAGATTACATATTAATTAAATATTCAGTAAATGGGACAGATTACTTGAGGTGTACAAATTAAACGGAACATTGAAAAAATGATTAAATATTTATTGAAACCTATATTACATTTTTATACAATTTATTCAAAATCTGAATCATCGCTACTCTCACTTTCATTGCAGCCATCACTTTTATCGTCACAAATATCAAAATTCTCTTCATTATCAGTACGAATGATAATAGAATTATATAGCACACTTTCGACTTGCATTGGCGCTGAATCTCCTAAGAACCATGTTGGTTTGAGAAAACCATCTAGGATCCACCCATTATTTTCTGTGTTAAACTTAATACAATTCGGCTCAGTGGCATTTAGCCACATTGAATTAACAAAGATCGTCCGCAACAATTTTTGCTTTAAAGATTTCCATCAAGGTAGAATATGAGTTGAGTTGAAGCCCTTAAGTTTTTTTCAATTTTTTTTTTTTTTTTTTTTTTTTTTTTGATTTTGTAGCATACGTCTTATTGAACAAAATGAATCTTCCAGTATTAACATTTTGGCAATCAACGATACCATACATAAGGCATGTAAACACTTGGACTACAGCAGTTTTACTTTCGTCAAAAATGTCATTAGGGTCAGTCAAAGATGCGAAAACTTGTTAAATTATTGGGTGTTTAACAAAAATGTTATAGGGCTGTTAGCTGGTGTGAAGTAGATCCAAGGCTAAGTGAATTAGCAGAGGAGCCTACTCTAGACGTAAACACCAGCGTAATAACATTTAAAGTTAATTAAATGAATTAGATACATGGAAGCTAGAGTAAGTAAATATGCTGAAAGATAAATATGTAGAAATTGTTAAATAAATGACCATAACAAATTTTAATTTAATTTGTATTTTAATTGAAACAATAAATTCAAAAAAAAGTTTATATAAATATAACAATAAGTTTATATGAATAACAATAAGATAATTGAAGTAGACAAATACTTTTTATATATAACAAACATACCAAAGCAGATGCTGGATGACAAACAAGGTGAGTACGAAGACAATATTTAACATCTTTTTATTTCCCATATAGGTTGCAGAAAAGACTACTACGTGCCATTAGAAAGAAGCTGGCGACACTTATGTAGAAGACGTGACGTTCTTGTTTCCACTTGTTATTGTCGCGATATGAACACCTATAAATTTCATTTAAATTTCGAACTCACAAAAAAGGATTAACGTGAGTTATAACTAACTAAAAATGAAAAGATTTTATTTGAATATAAGAAATAAACGCCACATATTACGGCGACATCTTATGAAGCCGGCATCGGCGAAAAATGAACAATGGCAGGGGCAAGAGCAAAGGTAAAAGCAACCGCAAAGGCAACCGCGAACACCCACTACCATCGCCGTTCGCTATTTATAGTTTCGCGGGAGAAACGAAGTGATCTTCCGGACGTACGTCGCGGCGCGTGCGTAGACTTCGGCTATCGTTCTTAGAGATGTTTTATGCAAATTTTTGAAACTCGGCTCAGTCGGAACTTCCGGAAGGTTAGCTATTGTTTACGTTTCGCGTTTGAAAAATTAAGATGGATGATTTAAATTTGAAAGCTCTTTAATATAGCATTTCATTGAACGATATATTTATTTTTCCTGGTAAGTAGAAAATATATTAAAAGGAAATTAGGATTTTTAATAAGTGTTTAATTTTATTTCAACTAACGTTTTTTTTTCTTTAAGCTTTATTTTAAGAGTGATTAATTTTTAATATATTTAATTAGCATAACGATAAGAAAAAACGGGAAACTATAGGTTTACTATTAACAAGGCCCCCCCTCTTATCGTTTGCACTTTTACGTTTAAAAAAGTTAATAAAAAAAAACATCCAGCAAAACTTTGCACAAATTACATAATCATACGACTGTGACTAATCAGTTTAACAGTTTCTTCAGAACTAAAAAACAATTAGGTTTAATCTTCAGCTGCACAGCAACAGAGATCAATATCTGGATAGAGGTGATCTACAAAACAATTTGTTTTTGAAACACAAATAACATATACCTGTTTACTCAAACCTCTCCTCCAGTTTTGAAAAGATTTTTAACATGCTCTTTTTAAAAAACTGTAGAAAAGAAATTCATACAATGAATTATTTGTATAATAAGTTTAACAACAAATATAACATGAGTATAATCACATTCAATATTATAAATATATGTATAAACACAATTCTTCCTTACAATATAAAAGTATAAATTACATACAAATACTTAACAAAAAGAACAGAATGGATTATTTCGGGAATGGAGAGGAGAGAGAGAGAGAGATTAACAAAAAATTGCTGTGAGCAATTGAATAAACAAAAATTGACTTACTGTCAAAAGAGAATGAGAATTGAAATTCTCAAAAAAACTTCCAGCCTAAACCTGGAAAGATTTTGCTTAACTTGCAAAATTTGAATTTTTTTTTTTTTCTTGAATTCAAGGAAACATTTGAATTCATAGAAAAGTTTAAATTTTTGAATTCATAAATTTTGAATTCTTAAAAAAAGTTTGAATTCATTAAGGATTTGAATTCATAAAAAAAATTTTTAGAAAATTTACATTTTAAAAATTTTATAAATTCATAGAAAAATTTGAAATTGATAATTTAAGATTAACTTTTGAAACATTGTCGAAGAAAAGATTTTTCACAAATTTTTGTAATTCAAATTTAGTTTGTGGCTTAGTAAATATGTCAGCCAAATTTAATTTGCTACGAATGAAAACTAATTCAAAAATATTTTTGATAACAAGATCTCTAATAAAATATAGTTTGACCTCTATATGTTTGCTTCTATTGTTCTCTATAGGAGATTTAATAAAGTCTATAGCAGCCATATTGTCAATTAGTAATTTTGAGATTTTCTTATTTTTTATAATCTTCATGTTTTGGCATTCTTCTAGAATTCGATCTAGCCAGACAATTTCTTTTGCTGCTTCTGTAGCGGCAATGAACTCAGATTCCATAGTGGATAAACTAACAGCCTTCTCTTTAAAGGTCCTCCAACTGATGGGGCTACTATCTAGAAATACTATTTGTCCACCTATGGATGTCCGATCATCACGATTTGAAGCAAAGTCGGCGTCTGTGTAGGCTACGATCTGTGAATCAGCACATGAAAGTTTTAATTTTAATTGGCTGGTTTTCTTTACATATCCCAGTAGTTTGATCAACCCATTCCAGTGATGAATTCCTGGATTCGATTGGAATTGGCTATAGATATTGACGGCATATGCTATATCAGGTCTTGTTCTGTTAGATAAATATGATAAACACCCTAGAATATTGCGATATGGATATTTTGTCATTTCTTTGGTTTCTTCTTCGGTTTGAGGACAGCTTGATTTTGAGTAAATACAGCCTTTGCTGATTGGTAAGGATGAAATTGGAGGGTTAAAACTATTAAAACGACTGCATATTTCTTGAATATAGCTTTCTTGATGAATGAATAGCTTTGAGTCAATTTCAACAAATTCTACTCCAAGTAGTTTCTTTGTCCTTCCCAAAATTTTTAATTTGAATTTTTGTTTTAAAACATTAATGGCTTCCTCTAAAAACATTTTACTTTTACCAAATAAAACCATGTCATCAACATATAATAATAGGATAACTTGAAATTTGAATGTATAAACACAGTTGCAAGAAGTAAATTTAATAAAACCAATATTTGATAAAACTCTGTCAATTTCGTAAAACCATGCTCGTCCACTTTGGTGAAGGCCATAGAGAGCTTTGTCGAGCTTGCAAACTAACTTCTCTTCTCCTTGTTTAATAAAACCAGGTGGTTGCTGCATGTATATTTCATCGTCTAGCGGAGCATATAGGTATGCGCCAGTGACATCACATTGTACGTGATTCCACTTGTGCTGCACTACCAAAAGTGAAAAGAAAAAACGAATTAGATCGAAGTTTATAACAGGACTAAAAGTTTCTTCGTAACTCTCGCCTTTTACTTGAGCGTAACCTTGAGCTACAAGCCTTGCCTTGAATTTAGCAATTCGACCTTCTTCATCTCGTTTTATAGCATATACCCAGCGACATCCAATTATTTGCTTATTTTGAGGAGGTTTTACAAGATGCCAAACCTTTCGTTCTTGGATGGTTTTTATTTCGGTTTTCATTGCTTCTAGCCATTCTTGAAATTGGTCTGATTTTTGGGCTTGCTTAAAAGTTCTTGGTATAATTAATTCTAGTCAAGAGGAATTATGACAAAAATTGGCACTTGTGTCTGAGTCAGATTCTTCTATTGGAGTGAATGAAAATTTAGTGGGGTCATACTTGATTTTGTTTTCTTGGCAATATTTTCTAACGTCTCTATGGGATCTTAATCTTGTTCTTGTATTTTCGGGATAGTAGTATACGTCTGTTCTGGATTTATCACTTCTTAAAACTTGTTTTCTTTCAAACTTTATGTTCTTTAATGATTGAGCAGGTTTTTCATCATCTGAGGATTCCTCAGTGTCAGATAATTCAGACGGTATGCTGGACTCTATTTCAGGAGTTTCGTCAACAGCCTCTTCATCAGAATCATCGTCACTATCCTTTGGAAATACATCTTGAATTGTGTAATGCTGGTTGATGGTGCCCAGCACTGCTCCACTTGCTTCTGTTTTGAACAAACGATCTTCTTTAAATGTCACATTTAAAGATTCTACTATTTTATTTTGCTCTGGGATCCAAATACGGTATCCTCTTGTATGGTGTGCATATCCAACTAGATAACCTTTCACAGCTTTTGGATCCAGTTTCTGTCTTCTTTGTTTTGCCAGTCCTACATAAGCTACACATCCAAATGGTTTAAGGTGTCTGATTGATGGTTTTCTTCCACCGTACAATTCAAATGGTGATTTTTCAAAATCTTTATGGCATAGTCTGTTCCAGGCATAATTGAAATGTGAAACGGCTTCTGGCCAAAAACAAAAGTCTAAACCACTTTCATATAATGATGTACGGGCTCCATTAATAACAGTTTGGTTATAACGTTCAATAGCACCATTTTGTTCTGGCGTGAACGTGTTTGTTAGTTCATGTTTGATGCCTTTTTCCTGACAAAATGTTGAAAATTCTTTGTTGACAAACTCTGTTCCATTATCTGAGCGGATAGCTATTAAAGGTTTACCTATAAATCTTTCTGCCCTTTTGATGTGATTAATTAAGGTTTCAGCTACTTCAGATTTTTGGACTATAGGATAAATGAATACTTTATGGGAATAATCGTCCATGATTGATAGAAAATATCGTTCTCCATGTTTGCCTCTTACTTGACATGGTCCCCAAACATCTGTATATAACAGTTCTAAGGGTCTCTTGGATCGAACAAAGTTTCTGTATTTAAATGAAGTGCGTTTAAATTTATTCAACCTGCAATCTTCACAAAAAAATTCTGTATGTCCCTTTAAGAATGGTAATCCCTTTGCACCCCTCTTATTACTTGTATGCGTCAAAGTTTGAGGATTTACATGAGCGCATCTCTTATGCCACAGGTTTAGAACTTCCTGTTCTTTTGAAGATGTTGTGGAGGCTTCGAAAGTTACATGTTGTTTTATAGATTTTGGGATTTTTGCTTGGACACGATAAACACCACTTTTTAATTTTGCTCTGAACATTATATTATCATTAGATGTAATCTTGACTTCGCCTCTTCCCCCAATAAACTGTAGACCTTCTTTGTCAAGTTGTGGCCCTGATATAAGGTTTCTCCTAAGCTTTGATGAATACATCACTCCCTTTAAAGTAAAGTTTCTTTGGCCAAAACGCAATTTAATGTCTCCTTTTCCTTCGATTGGCAAAGTGATGCCTTCCATGGCTACAGCCATTTCTTCATTTTGTTGAGGTTTAAATGATGTGAAAAGTTCACGGTCTTTACTAAAATGATGAGACGCGGCTGAATCGAATATCCAATCTGATTCATTTGTTTGCTGAGCTAAACTGGCCTCAGTAATGTAGTAAGATGAATTTGAATCCCTACTGCTATTACGGGTCTTAGAATTTGATCTAGATTGATATGAAGATTTTTTTCGACTCTGTCTACCTCTTGATTGGAAGGATTTCTTAGGATTGAAATTCTGAGAAGGTAAGTTTTGGTTTTGAAAAGAGGGTTTAAAATCAACATTTTTACTTCTATTGAGAGAAAAACAATTTTGTCTAGCATGGCCATTTTTATGACAAAATGTACAAATTAATTTTTGTTTTAGAAGCTTATTTTTACCTGTATCATTTAGATGAGAAAACTGAGCAGAAATTTTAGTTTTACTTAATTCATTATCTTTATTTTTTAAATTTAGCCTAGTTTCCTCGGCTACCAAGCAAGTTACAATTTCATTGAATGTAAATTTATCATCTTCCCATCTCAGTATGTTTTGAACGATACCGTCAAAATATGATGGGAGATAATGTAACAATTGATAAGATGCAAAAATTTCCGTCAGTCCCCCCTTAGAATTTTCTATTTGTTTAAATATCCTCATGACCCGGGACGCAAAGACATTTACACCCTCACCAGGCAATATTTTGCAATCACACAGCTCAGAAAATAAACTCATGTGCTGTGCACGAGTATCTGGAACAAAACTTTTGTTAATTAAATTCCATGCCTTTACGGGGTCATCCTCGTTTTCTACAATTTTCCTATACTCAGTTTCTATATTTAAGTATAAGACAGCCAAAGCAGCATTAGCCCTAGACTTAAATTTATTAACAGCAGAAGCATTGCTTCTGTCATCAGCCAAAACTGGGGCTGTTTCCGTACCAACAACTATGTCCCAGAGTCCCCGGTCAAGAAGAACAAATTTAATGTCACTCCTCCATTCCTCGAAATTAACCGCATTCAGTTTGGGAATAGAATGTAAATTGTTGACAGCCATTTTTGAGTAAAAAAAAAAATTGTATAATTATGGTTCAAACAATTTAAAAATATAATATATCAAAAATATCACAATTTTTCTTATAAAAACCTTTGCCCCCCCGAATTAAACATTCGGTAAATTCATTTATGACTTGAAAATTTATTCAAATATATATATATGAAATTTCAAAAAGTTTTTTTTTTCTACTCTACTGAAAAAAAATTTTACAATATTCCCTCAACAATATGCAAAAAAATGGTCATCATTACTTAAATTAAACAAAACATTCAAGATTTTCATTTATTAACATTAAACAACTTTTAATCTAAATTCAAACAATTTCTTGTTTCAAAAATTTACTATAAATGCAAAAAAATTTAACTTTCAATTTATTTTTCAAACAAAACAGAAAAACATTAATTTATGAAAGGGCCAGCATATTTACATGCTGAAAAAGGAAAAGCCCATAACCACTTTTTATTTCTCTTGTTAGCTGGTGTGAAGTAGATCCAAGGCTAAGTGAATTAGCAGAGGAGCCTACTCTAGACGTAAACACCAGCGTAACAACATTTAAAGTTAATTAAATGAATTAGATACATGGAAGCTAGAGTAAGTAAATATGCTGAAAGATAAATATGTAGAAATTGTTAAATAAATGACCATAACAAATTTTAATTTAATTTGTATTTTAATTGAAACAATAAATTCAAAAAAAAGTTTATATAAATATAACAATAAGTTTATATGAATAACAATAAGATAATTGAAGTAGACAAATACTTTTTATATATAACAAACATACCAAAGCAGATGCTGGATGACAAACAAGGTGAGTACGAAGACAATATTTAACATCTTTTTATTTCCCATATAGGTTGCAGAAAAGACTACTACGTGCCATTAGAAAGAAGCTGGCGACACTTATGTAGAAGACGTGACGTTCTTGTTTCCACTTGTTATTGTCGCGATATGAACACCTATAAATTTCATTTAAATTTCGAACTCACAAAAAAGGATTAACGTGAGTTATAACTAACTAAAAATGAAAAGATTTTATTTGAATATAAGAAATAAACGCCACATATTACGGCGACATCTTATGAAGCCGGCATCGGCGAAAAATGAACAATGGCAGGGGCAAGAGCAAAGGTAAAAGCAACCGCAAAGGCAACCGCGAACACCCACTACCATCGCCGTTCGCTATTTATAGTTTCGCGGGAGAAACGAAGTGATCTTCCGGACGTACGTCGCGGCGCGTGCGTAGACTTCGGCTATCGTTCTTAGAGATGTTTTATGCAAATTTTTGAAACTCGGCTCAGTCGGAACTTCCGGAAGGTTAGCTATTGTTTACGTTTCGCGTTTGAAAAATTAAGATGGATGATTTAAATTTGAAAGCTCTTTAATATAGCATTTCATTGAACGATATATTTATTTTTCCTGGTAAGTAGAAAATATATTAAAAGGAAATTAGGATTTTTAATAAGTGTTTAATTTTATTTCAACTAACGTTTTTTTTTCTTTAAGCTTTATTTTAAGAGTGATTAATTTTTAATATATTTAATTAGCATAACGATAAGAAAAAACGGGAAACTATAGGTTTACTATTAACAAGGGCCTTACTTTCCCTTTATTGAAGAATGCAGTCGTATAGTCACAACCTGTGAATGCGTGAAACGCTGGCAACGCAATACATAAAGTTGGGCTCAATTTTTTTGACAATTCCGTACAATTTATACATATTTCGTCTTTATTATTCTTTTTTTTTTTTTTATGTACTGTTTGCCAACCAAATTTGTAAATGAGGAAATTTGTGCAGATTACCTAGTAGAATTATTAAAATATCAGTGTCACTTGCTTTCACCAATATTTTAGATTCTTTACCTACTTTGCTTATATGAAATACTATTCTCGTATCTGTTTTCTCATGTTGGCATTCTAATTCAGTTTCCTCTTGTTTCACAACGCAATTTCCAGAAGAGCAATATGAAAAACATTGTTCTCCAACAGTAATAAAATTTTTTTTTGTTTCCTAATACTGAAACAAAAGAGTTGTTATCCCAGTGAGAAGCTAAAAATTTAACTAGAGCTTCTTTAAAACGAAAATTTTTTAAGCTTTTCGTAAAATCACTGGGTCTTGTTTGTAATGGACCATTAATTGTATATGGAATATCAATTTCCTGTAAATCTTGTCTTTCACAATCTTTGTTTGAAGGCGTTAAATATCTATCAAATATGATATGTACTTCGCGAGCGCTTTTTAAACAAAGCTTCACCAATATCGATTCAGCTAGCTTTCCAAATGTTTGCGGCAAAGTAGAGCCAATCTGATACAAATAGTAGAAGCCATCAATAATTTCTATATCAATTTGTCCGGGATTGGCTGATACAATCTGTGATGATGTGTCTTATATATATATATATATATATATATATATATATATATATATATATATAATAAAGATGATCTATTAAGCATAGTAGAAGCCATATATTACGACGAAACAATAACATTAATAAACACTTTTTAAATGATGTTTTATTAAAGTTAAGCACATTATTATTTTTATTACACAGAAAACACTTCATTTTTTAAAACTGAATCTTAACTTTAACAAACGTAATTACATATAACGTTAAATAAATAAACGTTGTGTATTACGAGCTCCAAAATATCACAACAGGTTAGAATGAAAATCAGTGTTGCCGGATGGTTGAAAGTCAATTTCAACAAAACGTTTTAAAATTTCCCGAAAAATCAAGTTTTTTTTTTTTCCTCCAAAAAAATCCCCGATTCAATTTATGTAAAAATGTAAAAAAAAAAAAAAAAAAAAAAAAAAAGAAATTAAAGAATATTTAACAAATGTAAGCTCACATTTTTCCCCAAATAAAGCTATTTAAAAAAAAAAAAAAAAAAAAAAAAAACCTTTCAACGCATTACTTTCCTATTTCAGAAATAGATTCCAGAATCAATGCATTATCATCTGCTACACTTGATTTTTTTTTTTTTTCCGGTGCGGATTTTAAGTAAAAGTAATTGCCAGTTTTAAAGAAAACCCCATATCTCTCCCCCCGCCAAAAAAAAAAAAAAAAAAAAAAAATTCATTTCCCAAACTACGCCTTACGAAATCTCTGCCCCAAAACATTTTCCCCGAAGCTTCAGAAATCCCCGAAATCGAGAAAAATACCCAAGTCTGGCAACACTGTTCAAAATGCAGCTGAATAGTTGCGAACACTATCAATCGACGCATGCGCAAAAGCTTCAAAAACGCGTACAATTGGCTATCGCCATCCTTGTCTGACGAACGATGTAGCGCGCCAATTTTCATTCTAAGCAATCTTTAACAGCTGGCAACCCCTACTTGCGGCCACTTTTACATTGGCAGACGAAGTTTACCATGTTCAGAAAAAAATTAGCTTTAATTTGATATATAAAGGATGAATATACGCCATGAACGTATAAACGCCCCAAAATACTACCTGTTTGCACCTGGCTGCGAAGAGGTAGCGGCCAAACGCGCAACGGCAACCATTACTTTTCAAGTTCACTATGTATATGCAGGGACGTATCCAGGGGGGGGGCTCTACGGGCCCGGGCCCCCCCCGAAATTTTTAGAAAACAAATTTGTTCCATTCTGTTCAAGAAAAAAATATTTTATAAAGAACATTATTCCCAGCTACTCTTTCGTTTTTTTTTTTTTTTTTTTTGAACATTTACAAATAATCTGCGTATTATTTTGTAGAAATCACATTTGTGAGTAACAGACAGGTCCCAACTGTGACCCCCCCCCCATCCACCTACCATGAAGTTTATTTTTCTTCTTATTTATTTTTTCTCTTCTTTAAATTTTTAAATTGTTAGTATCGGAATAATAGCAACAAAATTATCCATTTAATTATTAAAATAAATCGATCAATATAGTGTTCGTTTAGAAGGTTTTTTTAAATTCATTTTTCCATTTATTAAAATTGCATTTTCAATCATCTGAGAAATGTATAATGTTCATTTTAAATCATTCATTAATTTCATGCGTTCTCTACAAATTAATTGACTATATATATATATATATATAAAGTCGTTAAGTTATACAAATAAGAGACAAGAAAAAACTAACAAAAGAAGGAAAAGAATACGCCGGCCTTTGCTGGCGCCAATAGATTTCGGAGGGAATGAGATGTCGCCGAATGCCACGTGCAGTAGTTAGTTTCGATATCAGTTTAACTTGAATCCACAATCCACATGTTGTTAATCCTAATGATATGTGTAGTGTAGTTTACAGGTGGGGTAGACAAAGTATTTGACGTCGACATTCACAGAGGTCGAGAGGTCATAGAGTTACACGGAACTTCCTTTGAATATAAGTATTGCACGTAGCACGTTCTATCAGTACAAAATTATCACTAAAATTTGGCTAAAATTATGAGATCGAGATGAATTCTAAAAGAAAATCGCCGAATATATTATCTTTTTTTAACAAAAAGACATGTAATCGCGATGAAAAGTGTACAGAAAGTGTAACCACACCTAATGAAAGCAAAAAGGTAAAAAAAAAAAAGTATTATTATTTTGTTTTATCTAATTTATATATTTATTTTTCATAAATCTGAATATTTTAAATTTTATTATAAAATGCTTAATTTTACTATGTGACCAAAGTCCATATGCATGGCATAATTATCCATTAGGCAAATCTGGATGTTCCCAAGAACCATCGAGAATTGGTATTTTTATATTTGTTGTTTCTAATAATTAATAATCAAAAGTAAATTTCGAATGTATCATTTATTGGCACATTTTCTTAATTTAGAAAGTTAATAATTATTTTTACTTTTTTTTTTTTTTTGTTTATTAATAATAATAATAATAATAATAAATGTATAAATGATTCCCAGAACTTGAATCATTATTTTGACCTTGACTCAATCAAGAAACTAAAGTTTATTGACATTTTAAATGCATGACTGTAGGGGGGGGGGGATGTAAACGTTTAATTTTAAGCAAGGGATATGTTTATTCTAGAAGCAATATTGTTATAGCAATTAGTTTTAATAATTTGTTAAATTACCTAAATTTTTCAAGTGGCCCCACTTGAAAAATTCCATATTTTAATATAGTGATTGATTGAGTAAACTGCTTAAACTTTATACATAGCATGGTTCGTACGGCCACGCCTTTTTTCAAGGACTCTCCCACCAGTATTTTTATGCACTATATTTCCTTTACAATTTTAAGGCTTTTTAAATATCATAATTTGTTAAATGATAATACTGGTGCAGAAAATTAAGAAAATTCAAGGACTGTACGAACTATGACATAGTGAATGATTGAAAGAGAGTGATTGAAAATTGCATTTGCTGCGTGTATCAGTTTTTGTTTCTTTTCTTTTCTTTTTTTTTTTTTTTTTTTTTTTTTTCATACTGTTATGCTGCTTGGTTGCCGATAATTCTATGCATTAGTCAAATACCTTTAAAGTATAAATATATATTATAATCATGACTCTTCATCATTAAATATAGCTGTACAGAGTGGAGAATATTTAAAAATATAATATATATGATTTATTTCGTTCATTTAAATTTGGTTTATAAATTTTGATAATTATAAAATAATTTCTTATTCAGCTAATGATAGAAAAAACTTTATTGTAACTTTTATCTTTCTTATCATATGGTCTTGCATAGGATTTGGGGAAAGTTGGGAGTTCGAAAATCTAGTTTAACATTCTACATAATTCTTAAGTCGTGGTGGCCTCTGCTCCTTCTTATTCCTAGATCAGCTTCATTTTTTGAAGTTCGCCTTTGTTTTACATAGTTTTTAATTCTTTTATCAAATATAAGTATTAATTTTTATATCACATATAGGTTGTTGTGACAAATTATTTATCTGTTATACACACACACACACACATATATAACACACACGTGTGTGTGTATTTTAATTTACTTTATTTTCATAATTTTCACAGCAGGACTGTTTATTACATTTTTTTTGACAAATAGACGTTTTTAAAGCTTTAGATTTGAAATTTTTAAAACCTTTTACTGTACAATAAAAATTTAAATTGTAAATTTAAAACTTTTAAGTTTTAGAAGTCAAAAACAAATTTTCACTCATTTTTTCTTGTATTTTTCTTTATTTATTTACTTTTTTTTTTTTTGAGAAATAAATTTTAATAATTTTTTTAATCTAAAATTATAGATTTTTCGTTACTGATTTTTTTTTTTTTTTTCCCCCTATAACGGCCCTCTTTACTTACCGTCGCTGGAAGTCCGAGTCAGTGTTATTCTATGGGGAAATTTTCTTTACTTATAACTAATTAACTAATACATATTTTAAAATTCTGTTTTCACATTCAGAAAAATCCCAACTGGTAAATTGACGGACCTTTTTTAAAAACGTATTTTTTTAGTTTTTAATATTTTATTTTGAATTTTGAAAATGAAAAATTGAAAATTCGTATTTTACAGCTTCAAAATAAAATATTAGAAATTCAAAAAATACTTTTTTAGAAAGATCCGTCAATTTAACAGTTGTTAATTTTCTGAATGTGAAAACAGGATTTAAAAATATGTATTACTTAATGAGTTATTAGTAAAGAAAATTTCTCCATAGAATAACATTAACGTCAGCTTCCGGCGACGGTGAATGAAGCGGGCAAGTGTTTGCTAGCGGAAGTTTGGATACACTAAGAATATCCAGAGATTAAGAACACCCTAGTGGTGTTTTCCACAATCAAAATTGAGGGCGGCTGCAGATGCCACTGAACGTGAATTTTTGACAGTGGGAATTTTCAGGTGTCACAAACCAGTTAGTCGCTGAAGGCGGCTAGTAAATAAAATATAATTATTTCTCAATACTTAAGTTACTGTCTCTAATTTTACTAGGTTACTTTTGATGAAAATTCGGCTGAATCAAATCAGCTCTCAGAGAAAAATGTACAAAATCCTCATATACCACCTATAAATAAAAATGACATTGGTCTGTACATTAAAGAAGATACGCTACCTGATTCTGTGCGAGGAAGATTGCTGAAAAATCCTTGGATACCAACTGATTCTTGTCAGTTTCACGTACAGACACTGGGGAAGAAGAAGAGAATTTTTCAGTTATCGTGGATGAAGCGATTTACCTGGCTTCTTTATTCCAATGCTGTACATGGAGCTTTGTGTAAAGTTTGCGTGCTTTTTGCAAAATCGGAAGTCGGTAAAGGACATCATCAATGCCCCCAAAATCTTGTGAAAAAGCCCTTCCAAAACTGGAAAGATGCATTAGAGACATTTGCTAATCACGAAAAAACTGTATATCATAAAGAAGCATTAATTTCTGCAGATAATTTCCTAAATATTTTCGACGGGAAAGAAGATGATATACAATCAAAATTAAACAAAGATGCTGGGAAACTCGTTAAAAAAAATAGAGAAATGTTATCTGCAGTAATCCAAACAATAATATTGTGCGGAAAACAAGAAATAGCTCTAAGAGGGTCAGAAGATAGCGGACGAATCTATTTAGAAGAACCACATCAAAACGATGGAAATTTTAGATCCCTGATCCGTTACCGCGCAAAATTTGGTGATGAAATTTTAAAAAGTCATTTATCTACAGCTGGTGGTAATGAATTATACACGAGTCCTATTGTGCAGAATGAACTAATATCCTTAATAGGTGATAACATAAAATCTCAAATTATTGACAAAATCCTGAAATCAAACTTTTTTTCAGTATTGGCAGATGGAACAACGGATGTAAGTCGTACAGAACAATTTTCTCTGTGCATCCGCTATGTTGATGAATATAAACTCCGAGAAGATTTCATGGAATTCGTTCCTGTAGAAGATTCGTCCGGAGAAGCACTAGCGAATTTGATAAAATCTCGAATATTAAGTATGGGTCTTGATTTAGGAAAACTAAGAGGTCAAGGCTATGATGGGGCAGGTGCCATGAAAGGGCAATTTAAAGGAGTACAAGCATGCATAAGGAGAGAATATCCGAAAGCATTATATACACACTGTGCTGCTCATTGCCTTAATTTGTGTTTAGCGGATGCTTCAAAAATACAGGCAATAAGAAATGTATTCGGTACCATATCCGAAATTTGTAATTTTTTTCGCTGTTCTTCGAAACGATCTAATATTTTAAAAGAAGAATTGAAATCTTCAGAAAGACCTTCAGCTTCGTGTTTGAAAAAATATTGTGAGACCCGATGGGTCGAACGACACGAATCAATTGCCCTTTTTACAGATACTTTCCCCCATATAATAATGGCACTAGAAACAGTTATGGATCGTCCTAGAGAAAGTGAAGATACAGCTAAAGCTTCTGCCCTCCACAAAAATATATGCTCATTTTCGTTTATGATTGGTTTGTTTGTTTGCGAACGTATTCTTGGCCTAACGCATAATTTATCTGAATATTTACAGAGTAAAAGCATTGATTTAAATATTGCCGTAGAAAGAATTGACTTAGTATGTGAAAAAATAAATTCAATAAGGGAAAATGCAGATGTTGAATTCAAAGAGATCTATGAAAAAGCAGTTGATGTCGCATCAACTTTTGGTATACAGGCAGAATTACCACGAAGAGTTGGTTCCCAAAAATATAGGGAAAATTACCAAAGTGAATCTCCTGAAATTTACTACCGTCAGTCAATCTTTATACAATATGTTGATGAAATAAAATCATCTTTAGAACAAAGATTTTTAGATCATAAAGAAAGAATAACTGCTTTGCATAGCATTATGCCTTTAAATTGCTTAAAAGCCTCATTTGATGACGTAAAACCAGCTATTGAGTTTTATATAGATGATCTTAAAGATACACACTATTCCATTCTCCAAGGAGAATGGGATATATGGAAATTAAAATGGGAAAAACTGAGTAAAGAAAACCTCTCAATGCCAAAATATGCTATAGATGCCTTAAAAGAATGCTGTAGTGACATTTTCCCAAATATCTCAATTCTTCTAGAAATACTCACGGTGTTACCCGTGTCAACTGCTTCAGTAGAAAGATCATTTTCAACATTAAAAAGACTGAAGACTTTTCTCAGAAATAATATAGGAAATGAAAGATTAACAGGCTTAGCTTTGATGTCGGTACACAGAGATATCAAAATAGATGAAAATTCTGTAATTAATGAATTTGGAAACAAGCCTAGGAAAAAAAAATTTATTTAAAGATTGTGCATTTTTAATGTGAATTTATGTAACATGGGTAGTTTGAGACGAAATTCATTGCAACTATAAGTCTCAAAGTTGTCAAATAATAATTAAAAAAAAAAAAAAACCTAAAAAGTTTATTTGTTTTGCAATTTAACATTGTGATTATTATATTTTTATTTATAACATTTCCATATCATATAGAATTTTAATTATTAACGAAACGTTTATTTTCATTTTTAAATACTATTGTTTTGTGCATCACTAAATTTTAAATATATCCTTTTTTAAGTACTGTTTCTGATTAAAGTATAATTTTGTGGATACAAAATTCTTTTAATTATTTTAGCTATATTATATTCAAAAGTAATGTAATAAACTTTTCTGAAAGTAGATCTTTATAAACCAGTTTTACAGTTTTCTGAAAAATTAATATTTAATTCAATCCAGCTTACTGATAAAATGTTGATGACAACATTTAAAAGAATATATCTGTATCTTTTTTACTCGAGTCAAATGCCATGCATATATGTATGGTGCACATACCTATTGGAGGGGTAAAATAAGCTTTTGATGTTAAGTTATACTATTCATTTAAATCTGTTACTATCATGGGTAAAGAGTACACTGAATTCGAACAAACCAGTACGAGTTATCTAATAAAATTTGATACTTCTAAAAACCTTAGAAAAGGGAGACAGACATTTTAAATATACTCCCAAGTGCTTAGATAATATTATCACATATATAAATGTGCGTGCGGGTATATGGGCGCGTATTGGCTGTGTGAAACTTGGGCCCCCCCCGAAAATTTATTCTGGATACGGCCTTGTGTATATGTCTGTGATGTCAGGGGTCGATCCAGGTTTTAATTTTTGGGTCCGTTTTTTGTGAAAAACAAAATATTTTTGTGAAATTTTTATTTATTTTTGTGAAATGTAAAATATTTTTGTGAAAAAGTAAAATATTGTGTAAAATCTTCCGTTTTTACAATCACTTTATGTAATGTTTAATATCAATTTAATAGAGTTTCGTTGAGACAAATTAAGGCATTAATTAAAAGTAATACTGAAAATATGAAAACATTTAATAAAAGGATCATTTTTATAAAACAAAATCTTGTGAAGGGACTCATTTTATAAATTTGAATTTTGTGAAGGGTCCCTTTTCATGGATTTGAATTTTGTGAAGGGTCCCTTTTTATGAATTTGAATTTTGTGAAGGGTCCCTTTTTACTATGTGGAATTTTGTGAAGGGGCCGCAAAAGGGACCCAAATTTTGCCTGGATCGACCCCTGGATGTGGAGTATAGTTTATTTCAATAAAAAATGAATGAAATTTCTCTCCAAAAAGTCAATTAATATTAATTTAATTAAAAATACTAGCGGGCAAATTTTATTAGGCAACCCGGCCAAAACATATTGTCCCTTTTATAATTGAATATAAAAATCTGATTTTGATTGCATACTCGATGAATGTAGCAATTTTGCAGCCGGATCTCAGACTATTATTACATTTGAAAATATTTTTCCTTTTAATAAAATAGCAAGTAATAAACCTTGAATATAAATCTTAAAATAATAGCCTTTTAATTTTTGTCATGTGAGAATTGGTAACACATAGATTCTGCAAACCTTTCTCTGTAGTTAAATTTATATGACATCACAAATGTTTAGAGCCACTTTAGTTAACTATTCTACTGAACTCAAAAAGTGAAATATGTTGAAAGAGTTTTTTTTTTTTTTTTCATATGACATCAATTCATAATCTCAAATTTTCTTCAAATCAGATATCTTGGCCATGTAACGCAAAAATTTGTGTAATAGTTTTGATGAGTCATTAATCTTTAAATCTGTTAATTTTTAAAGCTGCCTGATGAGGACCGTTATAGGTTACAAAATTCAGGTCTTCCTCAAAGCCCAGTGGTCTTTCTAAACATGGGGTACTTGCATTAAAGTAGCTATCTTTTAAATAACAGAAGCCTTTTCTTGTTATGCTTATCCAAAAAATTAAATTTAAATTATTAAATGCCCTTTTATAACATCTATCACAAATAGTTAAGGGCTTTTTAAACACTCTATTGAACTGAAATATGTTGGAAGGTATTGAATTATTTATCTGACAGTATCTTTTAAACTCAAAAACAGCATGAATTTCTTCAAATCAAATAAAGTTATATTATCTTGAAATAATAAATTATATTTATTTTTGAAGAACATTTTTTAATAATAAAACCTTTCAAAACTTATAACAGTGAATAATGTTGCATGCATGCATAATCTGTAACTTATTTATACCTAAAAATTAAACATTTTGAAGCTAGAAACAAATACATAAAAGTTGTAGAAGAAAAAAAAAACTTACTAAATATGAAAATTGTTGAACAAAATAATCAGCTCTGACATGAAAAATTATATATTCTCCAACCTAAATAAAAAGGGTGAAAAAAAAAAAGCTTTAGAATAATTAAATAATATTTCCAAGCAAACAAATAACACAGTAAAGTTTTAATAATTAAAATTATTATCTGGGAACTTTATAGGATGATGTTTGGTTGCTCAAATTTTTATTTTTAGGCGAAAGATAAGTTTCCACTACAAAAACTTATTTAAAATTTTATTTTGATTATAAGATAAGTTTTTGCACATATTCATAGTTAATGACATTATAATATGCAAACATTTTCATGGATCTATCTCCATATCTGCCAACTTCTTGCTGGAAGAATCAGGAAGATTGAGCTCAAAAAGCAGGAAGATTTTGTTAAAATCATGATTTTCTCAAAAAAATAGGCATAGTGGAAATTATTTTTTTACTAACTAATAATTAAAAAAAAAAAAAAAGAAAAAGGAAAAGAAAATAATCAACTTAGATAAGATAATAAGCTAATTTTTAAGATAAACCAATAACAAGACTTGGCAGCTGTATATCTCCCAAAGAGCAGAAATATGTTTTCCTCAAATTTTACATGTGAGCCCATACTTGCATTATTAGTATTTTAATATATATATATTTTTTTTTCTAAGGAAACACTGGGTGGAACGGCCTTAAACCTGCAAAAAATATTCATAAACTCACACTTTCTAATATTGATTTAGTCATGAGTGCAATTAGGAGACCAACTACAAATTGGAGAAACAAATATTTTGAATTCTTTTTCTTAAATAACTAACATTTTTTGGCAATTTTTTTTTTTTTTTTTTTTTTTTTGTTTGTTTTGTTTCGTTTATAGCAAGAATAGACTTCAACAAAATTTTACAAAAATTAACAAACCATTCTTCTGAAACATAAAATGCCCATATTTAATTTTCGATAAAATATGAACATTTGTTGCAAATAAAATATTTTATTACTGCGCATGTGCCATTTTTTTTATTACACAGGTGTAAAGCAAGATATATGAAGCAACTTGTCTAAAAGTTTATTTGAATCGAAAGTTAAGAAAGATTTGTAAAAAAGAATGAGCTGAATTTTATGTTTTTTAAGAGTAGTTTAGGGATGTTTCATAAAAAAGGTTTTTTAAAATGCGATTGAAATATTTGGATACCTAAATTAAATACTTAATGAGTTGAAAACATCTTATGGGCTCATAACTCTAACATAATTTTACTTAATTGTTAAGATTTCTGAGTTTATGAGAGGTTTTGCATAAAAATAACTTTATGCAATGCAGATAAAATAATCGGATCTCCAAATTAAATACACTGCATGTGGAACCCCTTATAAAATTTCAGCTCTGGAAAATATCTGAAATCTAGCTCATTCTTTTGCCAACAATTTGCTTAATTTTTACTGTATTCAAATGAACTTATGACATAAGTTGCCCAATATATTAAGCTTTTAACCTATTTAATAAGTAAATTTCATGCATGCACAGCAAAAAATTCTCATATCACAGCAAAAGTAATTGTATCAATTTTATGTGTCAGAATTATGTTTCTCTAATGTTTAAACAATTTTTCTGCAAGTTTTGTAAAATTTTCTTCAAATCCATTCTTGTTATAAACTGATAAAAAAAAATTGTATGTCTAAATATTTTTTGTATTCCAACAATAATAATAAACACACACACACACACACACAATGAACAGTAAATGAATTATGTGTTAAAATTAAACGTCATTTGTTGATTTTTAATGATAGAGTAATCCAAAATATTTATATTTTTCTTAAATTTATGGTTGATCCCCTAATTGCACTTGTAACTAAACCATTAGTGAAAAGTGTGAGTTTATGAATGTTCTTTACATGTCTAAAGTTCAAGGCTATATAGTCTAGTATTTCCTTAGAAATTTTCTTTTAAAATCTAACAAAACAAGCATTAATATGCAAGTACCGTATTTACCCGCGTATAAGTCGAGAAATTTTGGACAAAAAAAGGCTTTAAAGTTGGGGGGGTCGACTTATACGTGGATCCGTAATTTTTTTTTTTTAATCAGAAGTCTAAAATGCCCTTTTCTAAGACAATTCTTCTCTTTCCACATTCCATAACACAATGACGTCGTTTCCTGTCGATTTCTATACTAGGAGAGAAAAAGAGAAAGGAAAGTCCGGTTTCCACTGTCAGCTCTTTCGACGGCTTCTATTCAGAATCCTTTGATGTGGTCACCCGGGCTCAAAACCCTCGAACGGGGTTGGAAGTCCCTGGTTCTAACCCCCAGCTGAGATTATTGAGGGGCCAGAGGCAGATATCTTTGTCAATTTTGAATGCTTTCCTTTGAAGTAAGTGCGCAATCTGATTAAAAAGGTTACAACTGATGACAAGACATTTGGCTCTTTGTGTCGGGAGCGTGATTAATGGTTTTTTGAACCTGGAAGCTCCAACTCCAGTGGAAACCGGCCTGAATTGTTTTTCTTTATCAGCGCTGGGGTGGAGTTTCGAGGCTGAGTTACGGGATTGGTCCAGGCGATGAATGTACGCCAAGCCCCGCCCCCCCCCCTCGCCCCCTCCGAGAGATCAGTGGGTAAGATTCCGAGAATGTATCACCCCTATGGGCAATTGAATCGTCCGCAAGTGGCTATAAACACGTGACTCGCTAGAAACATGTGTTCCGCGTTATATCTTGCTCGTTCTTAGTAGTACACTTTATTAATTATTTCTTCGTTTATCTTACTACACTTTTTCTCCTTGTTTCTACTGATATGGCTGATTTAGTTATTAGAAAACAGAAACGCAATTCATACGCAGCTGGATTTAAACTTCAAGTTATTTCTTTTGCGGAAGAATCTAATAACTGTGCTGCTTCTCGTCAATTTTGGGTTCACGAAAAATTGATTCGTGATTGGGGCAATCATAAGGGAAAGCTAGGAAAGATCCCAAAATCAAAAAAGGCTTTGCGGCATGGAAAATCACCATTTCCAGAACTCAAAAATGTATTAAATGATTGGGTTGTAGAGTGCAGGCAGAATGGTTTTATTGTCACTAGAACTGGCATACGTTTATGCGCCATGAAGCTTGCAAAAGAAGAAAAGTGTGGTGTTCCAAACACGTTTCGTGCATCAGAACATTGGTGCACTAGATTTATGAATCGTCATGATTTGACTTTACGCCAGTGCACTAAACTGGCACAAAAATTACCATTTGACTTGGAAGCAAAGATTATGAAATTTCAAAAATACGTCATCGATCAAAGAAAAAGGAATTCTTTTGAACTTTGCCATATAGGAAATATGGATGAAACACCCATGTGTTTCGACCTACCAGAAAATAAAACAGTGAACTGCAAGGGGGGAAAAAGCATTTTGGTAAAAATCACTGGCCACGAAAAACCGGTTTACGGTCGTACTTTCGTGTTTGGCCGACGGTACAAAGCTTCCTCCGTTAATTATTTTTAAAAGAAAATCTTTGCCGAAAAACGTTACATTTCCATCTGGTGTGTTGGTTCGAACCCATGAAAAGGGGTGGATGGACGCTGTCGGAACCATCGACTGGCTTAAAAATGTGTGGGGTAAAAGACCGGGAGCTGTTTTCAAAAAACCTTCCCTTTTAGTTTACGACTCGTTTCGTGGCCACTTTTCTGAAAACGTGAATAAAGTGACGAAAGAACTGAAAACGACTGTAGCGGTAATCCCGGGAGGATTGACATCCGTATTCAACCCCCTAGACGTTTCAAAGCAAATATTAGAAAATATTGGGCAGAGTGGATTTCATCCGATCATCCAAGATTTACAAAGGGCGGCAATATTAGAAAGCCCGACATCGCATTAATTGCCCAGTGGGTTAAAAATGCGTGGAATCAAATTCCTTCAGAAATGATTATAAAATCATTCAAAAAATGCTGCATAAGCAATGAACTAGACGGAACAGAAGATGATGCCATTTTTGAAAGTGGTAACGACGAGGAAGAATGTAGCGATACAGAGATTGAAAACGTGTATCATGATGAGCCGATGACGACAAAGGAATTTTGTGAATTGTTTGGCGAGTCCGATACTGAATCGGACATTCAATCAGTTTAACTTTGTATATTACTACTTTACCATAATATATCATACTATCACTAGTGTCATATTATTATTATTCATTATCATCAGTTTAATTTTGTGTACTAAATTTGTGTATTATTATCTTTATTATTGTATATTTAGTTTTTTTTTTTTTTTTCAGATAATTTTGAATAAATTATTAATAAAAAAAAAAATTAAACTGTCCTTATTATTGTATATTTAATACTTTCTTTTTTTTTCAGATGATTTTGAATAAATGTATTTTTAAAAAAATTCAAATTTCTTGATCAGGAAAATGGGGGGTCGACTTATGCGCGGGATTTTAAAAAATTCAAATTTCTTGATCGGAAAAGTGGGGGGTCGACTTATACGCGGGATCGACGTATACGCGGGTAAATACGGTATTTCCAGATATCTGTCTCACCAGCTGCATATTTAAAGTATAAAAATGTGTTTGCCTGTGACAAATCTTGTGATTCATATTTAATACACTTCTGCCCAATCATCTTTGAACATGGGTCTATGACAGTACAATATGAAAGCCTTTTCAGAAGTCATTTTCATCTGGCCAGGTTCCAGAGTCAAAAATTTGTCTGCTTGTGACAACAATTCCTGCGATTTATTTTTGACCTCTTCTGCTGAAAAGATTTTGCTCGAATTTTGCCCATGAGTCTATAGTTGAGGAAAATATAATGTGCCACTACTTTTAGGAATCTATCTGACCAGAGGCAACTTTCAGGGACAAAATTTTGTTTGAATCAAACCTTGTGATTCAATTTTAATGCACATCTGTCAAACTGATTTTACACAAATTTTAGATATGAGTCCATAGTTAATAGCTGTACACTTTGGAAGTATTTTCAAAGTCTAATCTGATCAGGGATAGGTTCCATGGGAAAAACATGTTTGCCAGTATGAAACCTTGCAATTACTTTTTAATCTATTTTCCATAAATTAGAATATTTTTTCGTACTTTTCAGAATAAAAAGGTGCTTTTATTTATTTATTTATTTATTTTTTTTTTTTTTTTATTTACTTAGCATTATATTATTATTATTAATTTTCTCATTAAATATTTATGTTAAACAGAAAAATTTAACATTACAGATGAAATATGAAATCATAATGATAATAATTAACAATGATCATCAAAAACTAGTTTACTATGTAACTAAAAAATTTGCTATTAATACTCATATAAAAAATTTACCTTTGGATGCCTTGTACTAGTGGATACTTGAATGTGTCGATTTGTTGGTGTGTATGAAGCATATGCTATTAGGCTTGTTTTAGCTCTTTCTCCCAACTCGTCAGTATATTTAGCCTACAAAATATCATTTAAAGTTTTTTGGTCATCAACAATAAATATTCAAAATTTCTATATTTACATAATATTAGATATCACAGTTTTATAAAGGCAATTTCAAAAAATATTTTATAAAAATTTAGTGTGTTTTGTCTAAAATATAATATAACTTCAGCAAAATAACAATGACACTGTTTTCGGTCATGCAAAATAGCTCAAGATAATGAAAGACAATAAGTGATTCAAATATATTAGATGATACATAAAAGAAATTGTTTCAAAAATTTCAGATGAACTTACAAAATAGTTTGAAGCTTTAGACTGGTTAATACATGAATAATTTAGCACAATTTTTTCTTAAAATGGCAACACATTAATAAACTGAATTTTAGTTTATTTTTAAAAATCATAGAAATTCTATTCCATATTAGGGAAAGTAAATTTCTGGATTTTAAAAAGTGTGCTATTAGGATTCCACTACATTCAAAGTTATTAAAGGTGGAAAATAAAAAATTGAATCAACTTTAAATTACAGATGATATGTATTATAATTTCAGTCAAAGGAATCTCTTACATTCCCATTTTACCCCTACTTAATTTGCATGACAAAATGATTATCATTTCCAAAACACCTCTAATTTCCAGTTAATCATTTAAAAAGTATTCTTATGGAAAAAAAAAAAAAAAAAAAAAAAACGCTTTATTTTCCTATATATATTTTTTAAATGTGAGTATGAGTTAACTTAAACAGAGATGTCTTATTCAATAAATTAATAAACACTAAACTTCTTCATTATCAATACAGTATAAGATCTGAAAAATAAATCTCACCAGATTTAAAAAAAAAAAAAAAAAAAAAAAAAAAAATGGCTATATGCAACATACATTTGTTTTAAGGCTGTACCATCAGTCAGATGCACTGTTTTTTCCTTTCTGTGCAATCCTGTCCCTAACAACGCATCTTCTCCTCATGATATCTTCAAAGGTGCCTTCAGGATGAAAAAACATCCCAGGAACATCCTGAAGATGTACTGTAGATAAGTGTGCTGTTAGGGATGGGATTATTGTTGTTTTGTACGTAAAAACATCTCATTCAAAAATGATTTTTTTTTTTTTTTCAATTCAATTCTGTTTTTTGAACTTTGGACTTTTATTTTAGCAAGGAATTAAAAATAAATAAATTTAAGTATTTCTTTTGAAATTAGAGTCCTGAGTTTACATAATGAAAAATGAAATACAATATTTATTTATATGATTGCTCATTAAGATTTTTTATTTATTTATTTTCTTAAGGTTCAAAGAGCAGAATTAAAAAAACTTCATTTTTGAATGAGATATCTTCAAAATATGAAGCAACAAAAATGTCATAGGATTATATAGAGAAGAAGAAAGAGTGAATATGACTTACAGCATTAATAAATATTCTTTTTTTTTTTTTTTTTTTTTTAATCCAAGGCTAGATTTTCTTCTTTTGTTTTCTCAAATACATAAAAAAATATTAAAAGCAATTTGCTCAAAGAAGTATATACAAGTAAAGTGACAAATAAATCAATTAAATGTAATTGATAATATGTTAATATAAAAATCATCGGCATCTTTAACATATAAGTTTAGATTTTTATATAGAAAGATTGATAGATAATTATTGAAATTTATTAACTTACCTCAAGAATCATAGACTGGATGTCATTTAAAGCTGATACTGACCCAAAAATTGGAAGAAGATCAACAGTAATATCCCATATTCCAAACTGTATAGGCGACATTTGTTCATAACGAGTTTCTAACATCTGATGTCCACCACTCTTAAACTTAACTACTGTAATTAGCTCTAACTTTTGGTCATTCAACCTCCAAGATGGAAGAGATGATCCATCATAAAAAGATATTGCTACCTAAGAAGGAAATAAAATACTCTAAATCAATATACAAGTTGAAGGAAATAAATAAATAGCATAATTTTTATTCAAAACTATCACACTTTTTACATTTTAGGTGTTTTTCATTACGCATCACTGTTTTACATATTAGGTCCAGCAAGTTTATTTTATTTACAAAAATTCATAATATCAATTACATGGTCCATTCATTTTAGAAAAAATAAAATCAAAACACTTTTCAAGGACTTTCAATCAATAACAAATTTAATTATTTTTAAGGTCTTAAAATACATGCAACAGTGAATGTTTTGATGCCAATATTGAAAGATATATTTTATATTTTTTTTAAGAATGAAATTTTCTCCCACATTTAAACATTCTTGGAAATAGGTTGGTTTCTGACATAAAGAGGAATATTAAAAGCTGAATAAACTACTACGTCAGAAGCACCAAAAGAAAAATATTTGCGATGCATACAGCTGTTTCGGTAGCCTTAAGCGTACCGTCTTCAATGCAAATTCTTTTTGCACTGAAGACTGTACACTTAAGGCTACCGAAACAGCTGTATGCATCTCAAATATTTTTCTTTTGGCGCTTCTGACGTAGTAGTTTATTCGGCTTTTAATATTCCAACGCCAAGTCTCCTGTCATTATAAAGAGGAATGCTTCCTGAAAATTACAGGCAAATTTTGAAAATAAATTTTTTAACCTTGGACTTTCACCCAAAGTTTAACTAGTTAACAAAATTTCCACACAAAATTCTGACAGTTTTTGGATTATAGTTCAGCCTCATAAGGAAGGAGTGGGGTGGGGTGTCAGGCCGTTTAATCAATAGATGTAAAGATCTACTACTCACACAACACAGTCAGAAAACAAAATGTTCATTCGAACCCATAGACCAAGTATCTTGTACCCACACAACACAGTTAGAAAACAAAATCTTCAGCTGAACCCATAGACAAAATTTCTCACTTCCTGTGGTTGTGCAGTACTTTTTGAAATTGTAAGGTGCATGCTTATCAGCTAAAATATTTCACCCAGGGTGACTAAAAAAGTATGGATGGCCCTGTAAACAATAACTTCTTTATTGATTGCTGTAGCTATTTCTTTATGAGTAAAGTCTTGTTTAATCAGTGTTTGGAGAAAACCAAGCTTGGACTTCAATATCAGATGCAAGTAATTTGAACGTTTCCAAGAACATTTCATGATTCTGATCATAATTGCTATTTATAAACTTAGAGTGAATTCCTCATAAAACAAGTGACTCAACCCTTTCTTCAAGATTTTGAAAAATGATTTGATGTCTATGCTTCCCCTTCTTGCTCGTTTCTCGGTTATTTGAATATTTCTATGGAATTATTATTGCTTGTAAATGCTTCAGTTCTGTGCTTTTTAAATAACTGAGATTCTACTGTATATTTTTTATTCATTTTCATTTTTTTACATTTTCTTTGAACTCAGATATGATAGTGATACCATTCAATTGTATAAAACTTAAAATGCAATCACTTATACTATAAAATAAAAAAATCTACAACTGATGAAAAAGTATTTAAATCTGTACATATAAATAGCAATGCATTTAAATTTATAATTAAGTCAAAACTCAACACTTGACATTCTTCAGACAACAGAACTTTAATAAGGTTGTATAAAAGTATAATACAAAATATATAATTAATATATTTAACAATGCAAAGGCTATATTTCAAACAATTATGCCCTTTTACAATCTTATCAGAATAAACAAGAATAATGATTAATTTCAAAGAGTATGTACTTTAACTGTAGATCTAACAATACTTACATAGCACCTAAAAGGCATTGCAGGTTTAAAAACTTGAGGATTTGAGCCAAGAAAATTCAGTCTTAAATCAGACTTAAATATTATGGACTGAGCAAATCCAACTTGCACTTGATTTAAAAATCTTTCGCCGACCTCGACATACACTGTCAATTTTGTCTGATCTAAGTTGGACATCATTTTTCGTAGATCACTCATTGGTAGTTTAAAATCCACATGGCCTTCAAACTAAAAATGAATGGAAAAGTAAAATATAAAAATTCAAAATTACAAATATTTTACATAAAAGTTAACCAAAAATTGAAAAAAAGGGGAAGGATATTAAGCTGTGCATTAATATGAAAACATGAAATTTGTTGTACATTTTTAACATACCAATTATGGGAGTAGAGGATCGAAAGTTGTATCGTTTGAAAGGTATAATTAATGCGAGTTTGGGAGAAAAAATTTCTCTTATGATATTAAGAAGGTATTTAAAAATACATTTATTTTTTATGCACTTTTTAATTTTATACACATATTCTTTTGCATTAAAAATTTCTATAGAAGAAAGTTGTCAAATCTAACAGTTTCTTAAAATTAAAATAAAATCATAGATACAGTAATGTATTTGTATAGATGTAGCATCCCTATATTCTTAACTACAGATTTTCCATTTTAAGAGGCAATAATCATTATAGTGGTAGAAATGCTTATTATTTTTAAATAGCTTATAATTATTTTTAAAAACTGGATTTATTACTATATCTTCTGCATATATAAGAAGAAAGATCCGGAAATTTTTTCTGTTTTTGGTTTTTGATGAATTTACATGTTTTGAGATTTCCTAAATACGATTCGACCAATTTTAGAGAATGTCTGTCCTTTTGAGTTAGCAAAATTTTGTGAACTTTTGAAAGTTGATATAATAAAAAAATATACAATTTACATTATTCATTACCAAGATTTTATCACCAATATAAGATAATTTAATTTTCAGATACAAATGGAGGTATGCTCTTAATTTTATCTATAAAAGTCTTGACTATTAAGAACTTATAACACTTTAGAAGTTATTTTTCAAATAAAAATATTTAAGGTAAATGCACCAGTAGTGGACCCTGTACCAGTAGTGGACACTTTTAATTTTAAACTCTGAAAATAAGCTACCTAATAATTCTGAAGATTAGAGCAATGTTCAGGAAGGACGTTATAGTTCTCTACTGTTAAACCCTTTAACTAGAAATAATTCCAGCCATTACTTTTAAAATAATGTTACTTTAACTAAAAAAAAATTGCAATTTTTGTGATTTTGCCATTTTCTTTTTATCGCTTTGAATAAGGAAATGAAATTTTATTTGCTCTCTCTCTCTGCTTATTTTTAGCTGATTCCTTCTACCTTTTGCTTTCATATGACAAAAATAAATACGCAGAATTCTTTTCTTTTGCTGTTTTTTAAATCTTGTATTAACACACAGTATTTTTATGGGTGTCCTCTACTGGTACCAAAAACTGTCATCATGACCAATAGTGGACAGCCCTGTCCACTACTGGCTCATATGACTTTTAAGATCAGATCCAGTAGTGGACACAATTCTTTAATCTCGCAATTTTAGAGTTGAATTCAGTGTTTTTAAACGTCATTCTAATGCTACGCAGTTAGCAATTGGCACCGGTCTGGGACTCACTCCTAGGAGAGTAAAACTTCCTTCAAACTCTGGCAACATACAGAGCTTCAAAAGTCAAAAATTATCCATTGTCCGAAAGTGACCTTTGAAATTTTGCACACATTTACAATGAAGGACATTACTTTTTATTGCTCTTTTACAAAAGAGACCCCCTTCTCATACAATTATCACACTAGGACAGTGGTCGGCAACCTCATTTTTGAACAAAGCCAAATGTCAACAATACAATGATTAAAATATCTTTTGGGAGCCAAAAATTTTTAACGTAATTTATATTGGCTCATTCATTCTTATTAACATAATTAGAGTATTCCTAAGTCGACATTTGCTAAAATCTCAAGGGGCGAAAAATCTGCACGTGGCTTACGAGCCGCAGCTTGTCGACCACTGCACTAGGAGGTTTGTGAGCTTCGATTTCAGCGAGCATCGATCTCTTAACCACATCAAAGAAATATCAATAGAGCCGCACTTGCAGCTTTTTAAGTTGCCAGAGTTTGAAGGCAGCTTATGGAAATATGTTATCGCAATTTTGATCTCCTGCGAAGAAGGTGGATCCCAGGCTTTCCCAAATTTAGAAAACTGAACAAAATGGAAATTCGCTTGAATCATGTGATAATCTTGGGCCATTTTAATTTTTTTATTCGCATTTCTTTTTTTGGGTTTAATATTGGACTTGTTGGTTAAGTTCGGTTCCCATTGAAACATCGTCATTGAAATAGCAAAATTGCGGTCCGTATTTAGAGGGTTGAGCCTGAGTGAATTTTATGTCGCTCTAGTGCTATACTATGGGCAGTTAACGACAGTCTGAAACTCACCCTTTAAGGATAGTCTGGAGACATTTGATAACCCTCAAAAGTTTAACTTTAATGGGAAAATGGCGGCCACTGCGGCTACAAAGAGTAAATTGTGATGGTATGTCTACTAACTAGCCCTATTAGTGATACCCTCTTGCAGAGATGCCAACTTCTAATGACAAAAAAGCAGGAGATTTTTTAACAGAAATCACGAGATTTTTCCAACAAGAAAGTTTGTAAGAAAAATGAGTAACATAATGCAAATTTAATTTTAAGTAAAGCTTTATGAGCTTAGGAGGTATTTACAAAACATCAGTATTAAAATTAAATGAATAATATATGTTTCTTGCAGTAAAACAAACTATCAAAAAAAAAAAAAAAAAAAAAAAAAAACCTCAGACATGCAGTTGTTTAAAATTTAAGTCAAAATAGACAGATTTGATCATTCTGCTCTTACTATAAAGCAATAAGGATCTTAATCATCTTTGAAAAAGAAAAGATAATAAAGAAATTAAAATATCAGCTATATTCTAATGAAATTTGAATATTTTAAGTTTTCAATAGTTATGGTATTAAAAAAAAAAAAAAAACTTTTGATAATAAGACATTTTTTATTATGCAAAAATGAAAGTTAAAAATTTATTCTTAGCAAAAATTAGTTTCAAAGCAAAAGCATTGTATAGTAATTCACATTCAAACTGAACTTGATAAATTGCAGTGCAAGATAAACTACAATTTTCTTTCAAATATTTTTACCCAATCCCACAAATTTTAAGCATAAATTTTGCTAAAGAGGGATAGATAAAAATTACATCAGAAAAGCAGGAGAAATGAGTGGAAAAGCAGGAGCATAGAAAAACAAGCAAAAAGCAGGAGACTCCTGCCAAAAGCAGGAGATTTGGCATGTCTGCTCTTGTCTACAATAACACTGCTCAGCATGCAAATTGCCCCCAACACCATTTTGGCAAATTCTTATGTAAAATGATCTCCTGATTCCAAATATGATGGCCATTTTGTCCTATCACCCACTGTTTTTTAGAGACGACCACCTATTTTTATCCCTTTTCGGTAATTTTGTGACTATAAATTTGATTTTTAGGAGAGGGGGGGGGGGGGGGGAGCAAGGATTATTTTAACTGTTAAATATCTTCTGAGGGACTACAGAGTTGGAAAATTCTAAAACATGAACATTTGTAGCAAGGGGAAAATTTAGGGGATATTTGCCACTGAAATTATCTATTACATTTCTTATATATATATATATTTTTTGTTTTCAGGTGTTAAATTAATTCTTTTTCATTCTTCAAATCAAATTCATGGTCATAAAATTATTGAACAGTGATAAAAATTTAGGGAGGGGGTGGTGTTTCTAGAAAACTGTGGGTGACGCAAAATGAAAGTCATATTTAGATTCAGGAGGTCATTTTACATAAGAATCAGCAAGAATGGTATCAGAGCTCGATTTTTTTTTTTTTTTTTTTTTTTTCAGCGCAGTGTAACCAATAGTGTAGCACTAGTGCAACGTAAAATTCACTAAAATTTCAGCCCTAAATCCCCATCGGGGATTTATATATATGAGACAAACTGCTAAAACAGGTCTGTCCCCAAGACATAGAAATATTTGGTCACCTTAATTTTAAAGCAAAAATTCAAAGGGGCCCACTACTGGGTTTTTAGTGTGTCCACTACTGGCTCATTTTAAGTTCTCCAGATTTTTCATTTTTTTCATATATAAATGCTACAGTTAGCGATTTTCATAATACAGTCAGGTTAAGAAAGAGTGAGTAAAGGTGTGAAATATTAATTATTTATTGAAACTCTAAAATTTAGGAAATTACACACAAAATAGCCGAAAAATGCCCTTAAAGTGTCCACTACTGGTGCATTTACCTTATTGATACTTAATTTTGTAAAATGATCAGATAAAAGAAAGTTTTTTTTTTAACACTGGAAAGTTTTTTTTTTTTTTTTTTATTTAAAAATAATATAAATATTTTAGTAGATACATATATTTCTAAGATTTCAAATACGTTTAATGATTAGCCTTAAATTATTGTTTATTAATATTGGAAGTGTCTTGTATGTACAATTTTCATGCCAGATTCTACTTTCAGATAAAATAGTTAAAAATCTACGCAACAAACATTTTTTTTTTTCCTTTTATTTATTTATTTATTTTCTTGAATTTTAAATAGCAAATATGTTACTTATAATTTTCATTATCATAGGTGAAAATTAATCAATTT
This sequence comes from Salticus scenicus, assembly GCA_963930645.1. NCBI lineage: Eukaryota > Metazoa > Arthropoda > Arachnida > Araneae > Salticidae > Salticus > Salticus scenicus. The sequence goes on along the minus strand of OZ005649.1, from coordinate 61,388,014 downwards.
TCTGCTATAAAATTTTACATAAACCAAAGTCATAGATAACTGCTAGTAATTAAATATATCTAACAGCAATAGAACAAAAAACCAAATTTGTTCTACTTAAAAAGAGTTGGTATGGTAACAATAATTGACACTGTATGTTGATCATTTTGCAATCTAAATAGTACCAAAAAAAAAAAAAAAAATCATTTTTAAATAAGGACATATCAAAGAAATATTAAAGTTCATGTTAAAGAAAAACCAATACATACAATAAATAATATTACTACAGTAGATTACAATATCAAGTAGTTTAACAAATTAAATACCTCAAACACATTGAAATCTACATCATGTACAAAGATACTCCCTAATAGCACACTTATTCCATGTACATCCTAAGGAGATCCAAAGGATGTCTTTTTATCCTCAGGATATCCTGAAGATGCTCCGTGGAGGAGAAGTGCTGTTAAGGTTGAGGCATATAAAATTTCTACTTTAACTCTAAATAAGGTGATTAGGTTCGTTATGAAAATAACAACTGAATTAAAATCATATCAATGATTAGGAAGTTACTAGATAAAAATCTAATGAATTAATAAGATCAACTGAATTATTACATAGTTCACAAACAGCTTAGTCTCTGGTAACTGGCCAAAATATTTGTACTTTCTTTGTGTTTGGAGTGATTCAAGAGTAGCTTTTACAGTCATATTGCCATAAACTGGAGCACCACTTGTGTAACTAAAGGCATAAAGAAAACAGAAATATAACTGAAAGGGAAATACTTTATAAGATATTGACATAAAATAAAACTAAATTCTACTAAATTTAACTACAGATTATTATTCTCTATATATATATAATTTTAGAAACTTAAAAACTAGTTTATTGTAACATAAAACAAGTAAATAGAAATTGATATATTAATAAGCCTCAAATTAATAGATTTGAAATATTGGGGAAAAATAAATAAATAAATAAATAAATATTTTGAGTAAATAAAGTTACTTAAGAATCTAACTGCTGTGAAAAAAGGCAAAATAGTAATGTTTACACAGTAACGTTTTAATATATATTAAAATAATCAGGCAGGGGTGATTATGACTCAAAGATAAAAACCCTGAAAATTAGAGCCTCAAATTAAAAAAAACACAAAATATCAAATAACACTCAAACTATTTAGGCCAGAAGTCCTCAATCCTTTTACATTTCATTCACATATCACCTGGATAACAAATGAACAACCAATGAAAGCAAAAAATAACTTTATAGGAAATATGAAAATACAGATGGGTTAGAGTAAAAACCCTGAAATCAGGGGTAATCCTTGAAAACAAACACCCCTTGAAATTAAAGTTACAATTATGAAAAACCTCATGACTATTATACATGCTCTCATAATTTAAATACAAGCTAATTATATAATTTTGAGTTATAAGCTTATTACAGAAAAAACTACACCAGAGTAATTGGATTTATCCAGCAGCAGCAGTCAAATTTAAAAACACTATACTGTTTAAAAAAAATATATATTCTCTATTTTTTTTTTTAAATATTGTGGCTTGCTTTAGAGAATGCCTGAATAAAAAACTATACTAAACCATTCAACAAGGACTGGAGTCCTTGCAGCTACATACCATCTGTAAAGTTTTATAAATTGACATATAAAAAGCATTAAACAAAACCTTTTCTATTAATCATAATGTAAGAGATATAAATAAAAGTAAAAATATTCTGACATTAAGGTGTTAATATGTAATATTTAAGTATAATTAACAACTTATGGATATAAAATGATATTAATTTGTAACATAATTTTATATTCATTATGGTGATTGATGAATTTCAATATTGATGTTTATAAAATATTTTTTTCTTTTTTAGATAAAAAAAAAAAAAAAAAAAAACTGTCCTTGACAGAATTTAATTTAGTACAACAGGACTAATTTATACATTGCAATCTTGCAGCTAAAAAAAAAATATATATATATATATATTAGCCACCCTGGCTAATAACAAGCTCGGCATTTCTCATATAATAGCCGTTGGTAAGGTCACTGTATCAGCAAACGCAGACATAACGGTTATTATGTAAGAAAGGTCAAGCTGGATATCAGCCAAGGTGGCTTAGTGGAAGAGCATCTGCACGTTAAGCGGAGGACCTGGGTTCAATTCCCGACTCTGATATTTTTCATATAGTTGGTATAAAAAAAAAAACAATCTTACACTCCAAACTACTTAAAATGAATTTTCATCGTTGATGAGTTTATCAATAAAATTTCTAAATATTTTAAGATAGTTTAAGAAATTAAATGGTAAAACTGGAAATTGGCAGGCATCCTGGCATATTGAAATTGTGACAACGCAAAATCGCTATCTGAAAGAAATAGTCCTGTCATATTGGGGGGAAGTGTAGTTTTTAATAATATATAATTTTGAAAAATATAAAATGCATTTAACATTTATTTTTCAATAAGAAAATGAATATCTTATTTTATTTTTAGTATTCTTGTACTTTATTAAAAAGGGGGGAAAAAAAAAACCATATAATCAAATTGAACAGTTAATAAATTAATTAAAGAAAGCAAACATACTTAGCTGACACAGATCCATGGATTATTTGTTCGCTTTCCATAATAAAAGAAGGCAGAGTCACATTAACTTCAAATGGAGTCTGATCTAGCAATGACATATGACATTACTGGCAATTAAAATATAAATACTTAATACACAATCACAGCAATTCATAAACAGAATACTTAAATTTCAGTTGCAAATTTAACTATGTATGCTTGCATTTAAACCAAGTATGCTTACTAAAACCAAACATTCTTACAATGATACAATTCTAGAAAAATAATACCTCATTTTTTACTGGTGAAGAAAGATAAATAATCGACTTGACTTAGACTTATATATAAGTTATTTAAAACATTTTTGCACTCACAAATGCCTGACCAAGAAAGAAAAAAATATATACATAAAAAAAGATAGAAAATTTTAAAATTAAGCTTTGATTATTATTCTGCAAATTACATGAAAAGTATAGATAACAAGTTTGATTTTGGTCAGATTTCATGCATTCATATTGAAACAAGAAAAAATAATACAATGACTTCAGTGATATTTTGTCAAGGGGGAAGCTTAAGGAAAATATTTGTTCAGATCAACCCCTAGTAATTAACACTTTAAAAAGAAAACTTTGATCAACACAAATAATCCTGAACCACAGTGCTTATTAAAGGTAAGAGGAGATACTGTGTGCTGGTTATATTAAAAAAAAAAAAAAAAAAGAAAAAGAAAAAAGAAAAAAAGAAAAAGAAAAAAGAAAAAAAGAAACACAAACTGAAGAAGTTTAAAAACTAGAAAACAACCGTTTTGGAACTTTTAAAATTCCCTCATCACTGCTAGTGGAAAATTTTTTAAATATATATTAAAACATGAAAAATTGTTCTTTTATTTATTTTTACAATTTTTCTTGTTTTCATATTTATTTGAAAATTTTTCCCATTAGCATTGATGTGGAAAGTTTAGAAATTCTGAAATGGCCCTTTGCTAGTTTTTAAACCTCTTTAATTTGAGCTCCTTTTAAACTTTGTTTCATTTTCCTTTAACATAACAGTGTTTATGACTTATAATACAAATGTGCCTTGAAAGAGCTCCAAATGTAACTAATTAATAAAAATTATAAAATACTTAAAAATTTAACAAGTTAGTTTATAAAATATAATTTTAATAAATATTTCAAATATTATAAATTTAGACAAAAAAATGTATGGAATTATTGCTGATTTTTTTTTTTTTTGAGATAGGTTAGCAAAAACAGATGTCTTTTTATTAAAATCTCAATAAATAATGAAATAAAATTTATTCGTAAACATTTACTTACAGTATTCCTCCACATGAAATGATTTTTCTTCAGTTTGACCCTGAGATAGAAGAGATCAGGCATGCATTTTAATTAATAAAATATTAAATACTGCATCACAAGTTAGAGAAATTTTAGTAAATATGTAAAGTTACACAATTACTATTAATTTAAAAAATAAAATTGAAGATTTTTTATATTTTAACTCACAAATAAAGAGAAAACTTAATTAATATACAGGGTGATTCATAAAGAAATATACAGTTTCAATGTACTGTAAATCAAGAACAATGTAAGATATTATATGTTACCTGTAACAGAATTGTATGGGATAATTTTAAGTTTTGTTAAAGACAGTCACAGATGTTCTAAGTGTGACCCTTTAATCACACGACACACATCAAGCTGGTAAGACATTTCCAACCAAACATGTGTTAAGGTATTTGAATCAAGTCCATCGATAGTGGCTGTTATACGCTGTTTCAGCTTCACTTTATCAACAGGAAGGAGAGGTACAAATACCTTGTCCTTTACATACCCCAACAGGAAGAAATCGCAAGGTGCTAGGTCAGGACTTCTGGGTGGCCACTGAGTGACCATTTGGCATGACGATGCAAACTATCGGCAACTTCTTGTGATACAGTTGGTCGTCCAAGACAACTTTGCACAAACAGCCCGTAGTTTTTTCATGCCATTCGCACAACAGTTGCAGATTCCATTTTGCTAAATTCAAGAACACAAAAAGCCTTCTTCACTGCAAGCACCACCAATTTGACTGTCTAGTCACATGACATGCATGCTATTGCCTACGTCACGACTTCCGTCAGGGGCGAGGCACAAATTTTAAGAGTACATCTATCTTACAGTTCACTGAAATAGTGCATGTCTATAACTATTGCTGTTTTACAGGAAAGTGTATACTTCTTTATAAATCACACTGTCCTTTAAATGACAAGCTTATTCCTTTTAAAAGCCTTTAAGAAAATCAATTTGTTGTTTCTTATGCCACTCGGAAATTCCAAGCCATGGTAGTGGAACTATGCGGATTTTAAGGCAGGAGGGGTGCATCTTCCATTTTTCAGAGGAGCACCACTAAGGGAGGAAGAAGGACTTAGCTCCAGAAGCTGGCGAAAGATGACAGCACCAGCAAACAACAGGAACTCTAATTTTGATCTGGATCAAGGCCGAGTTAAACTCATGTTACAGTACCCCCCAAAGGTATAATTTTTTTATAAGAACTTGGAGGACTTTGTGACCACGACGGAATTTAATGTGCACCAGTCGCCATTAGCGTACACGACGGTCTTCGGCCAGCTCAAGGACCGAACCCACAATCTTTCGATCACGAACTCGCTGCTCTTACTGACCAGGCTACTGCAGCCCTTAGAAAATCAATTTAAAATGTATAGTTAAAATGAATTTTTAATAATCTGTAAGACAGATTTTAAAACAATTTCTCGGCACAAATTTTATTTGAAATGTTCAACTTCTATGCATCAAAATTCAAATTACACTATATAAAATTTTGATTCTATATATGGTTTACAGCAACTGATAGTTTTAGTGAATCTTTAATGTGTTTCTCACTATCAAAACTTAAATCATAAAATTTTTCTTTAAAGTTCAATATACAATTTATTTAATTATGAGTATAAAAGAAGTATTAATTCATTTATAAACAATAAATTGCTATAAATATTTTTAATATATGTATTTTTTTTTTTTTTCCTTTAAGTATACTTTTGATTTACAACTTCACACTTAAAAATATACATACACCTTTTTAACAAACATAACACAAAGTAATATAGCTAAGATATTTTTATTTGAATTTGTAACAAAAGACATGTCTTACTTGAGCAACTACTCTAATAGTCCAGTTTCCAAATAAAGGTTGTAAAGATAGTTCATATTGTAAACTCACAGCACCTGCATACCCAAATACAGAATAAAGTATATTAATTAAAATCTATATGCATCATTATCAAATACAAATAAGACCAATTATTTATAACTTTTTTAAAGAAAATCTAACAGAAGTTTATAAACTTGAAGTTTTATGTGACAATATAAAATACCTATGATGTACACACACATAATATAAATAAAGTTTTGTCTTCTCAAATCTTTTATATTACTGTTCACTAAAAACTTGAATTTGGACAAAAGAATAGGCAAAAACAATTTAGAAATAACTTTTCTTTTTTTTTCCTTTTTTAATTTAATTTATATAGGGTTCAGATTAGAGTGTAAGATCATGAGAATCTCTCTTTCTTTTTTTTTTTTTTTTTTTTTCCACATACAATTTTTAACATTGAGAGAAATTTTCACATTCTTCTGAGATCAATTAAAAAAAAAAAAAAAAAAAAAAAAAAAAACGGTCTGAAAACAGGTCATTTATAAAAATCAACAATCTTGAAATGAAAAAAACTTTTCACAAAAATCAGCACATTTAAATACACTATATAAAATTTGTATGATTTTAAAAAGCTTTAAAAAAAAAACATGGATTAAGAAAATTACACATTTTGCTCATCAGCTGCAAAAATACATTATATTTCTACAATGAAACACCAGAAAAATGAGGATTTTCGACAGTTTCATCAATTTTCAGGGCAATAACTGCCTATTTCAGAGATCGGCAGTGAAAACTAATAAACATACTTAAGCAATTAAATGTAATTAAGCTTAAATTTAACTAATAAGCAATTTTTTTAAAGTATTCTTTTTTATTCGAACATTACTTTTAAGAAATCTCACTTTGTTTCTGAGCAAGGATGAGAAATTTGCACTCAATTTTTGCCGCTGATGAGAACCCCAAAAATTTCATCAACATAGCTTTTCACAATGAAGGTTTGTTGCACACATCAGTGGAATTCTTTCTTTTTCCCCCATGTAATCCTATGAGATTTTTGTTGCTTCATATTACAAGGATATTGAATTCAAAAATTGTTTTGAATTCTATTATTTGATTGTCTTCTTTTATCTGAATGAGCAATTAAATAATAATAATAATAATAATAAATCTAATAAAGTTACCAAGGTTTGTTTGCCTAGACATCCATCTACGCATAATAGTTCTTCGTGGATCAAGTATAAAAATATCAACAGCATCAGCAAAAGCTTTCAAATCTGTAGTAACTGGTATGGCACGGAAATAAACTAAAAGAGAAAGTTCAATGAAAACTGATAAAATTTCAGAAAAATATCAACTTGTCAACTTAAAATATTAATTGTTTAAATTGCTTCAATCAGAAAAGTTAAATTCAAGTTTTAGAATATTTAAAAAAAATTCTATTATTACTTGCAAAAATACTAGGGCAGGCTGATAATTTATTTTTCTCAAAATTGAATTTATAATGTAATAGCGTGGAAAATTGACTTTAAATACCTGCATTTTACTCCCCCGCCCCTTCTCAGTTTTTTTTTTTTTTTTTAAAGAAATAATTACATATTTATAAAATAGAAGCATCTTATTGATAGAAAATGTTTTATTTATATTAAAAGACAAGTTTTCTTCATTTATTACTCATGAAAAATCTGAAAGTAATGAGAAAAAGTCTATTTTCTCAAATTCTATTTTTATTTTATATGTACAGTCGTACCTCATAACATGAATCTCAAGGGAAATAAAAAACTTGTTCATATTATCAGTAACTCAGAAACTAATCCTGATTTTGATGGGAATTGTGGAAACGGTTCATGTTAAAAGTAATGTACGTTAAGCATGTTCACGTTAACGAGGTTCCACTGTATATATTTCAACACTATAGGAATGATAGGGGCAAAAGTCATTAATTAAAAAAATATTTTAACATGCGGTTGCTAAAATACTATAGAAAACTTCCTTGTATTAAAAATCTGGCAGTAACTAAGAAATAATAACAATAAATCTATTTTGACATTTTTTTTCTTTTGATATTTTACTCTATTTAGGGGCATAGACTAGAAATTAAAGATATTAATCAACTGAAAAAATATTTTGGGGAGTATTGCTCCACACTAAAAGCTAACTTTTGCTTACTATCATGTATTGAGAATATGAAAGTATTTTTTCTTTTTAAAAAATCAGCATTTTTGGCAATTTTAATTTTCTTCAAATCTTACTCCTTTTTCAGACTGATAATGGGCAGAAGATATTAATTGATAGAAAATGTATATTAATATAGTTATTGCCAAATATTAAAAGCAATTTTTTTCTAGCTATCAGTAGTAAAAAGAAATATATATATTTTTTTTTTTTCGGCCTACCCACATACATATATTTGAATATAAATCCTGAAATGTAATCTGTAAAATAATAAAAACTATAAGCTAAAATTAATATTAACTCCTTACAGTAATTTTAACTTGTGTCAGTTTACATATGTTGATGGTTTCCACATGAATTGATGCAAGTGGTGAGTCTAATTTTTCTTTTTCCTTTAAAGAGTCAGGGGTGGGGTTATTTTCTTGCTAATTTTAACTAACAATACAAAATATTTTAACTTTATAATTTCTTTCAAAAACCTTTTCTAACCTATTAAAAATAGTTTTTGCTTACTTTCTAGTTGAATAATAAATCATCTATATGAAAATTTAAATAATATTTAAATCAGATTAATACTAATGCTTTTTGATGTAAATATTTAAATTAAATCAAAATTAAAAGCTTCAACTTATGCAATCCCCCCCCCCCCTTAAAAAAAAAAAAAAAAAAATCTTGAATACACTCTGGAATGTGCTAGCTTGACATATCTTCGAAAACCTGTTAAGTTTTTTTTTTGTTGTTGTTTTTTAATTGCAGTATTCCCACCTGCTGAAGAAGACAATCTGCATTTTTTGAATTTTTATCTTGTTTATTAACACTGTTTTATTGTTTTGTTATTCCATTTCACTAACATTCTTCATAATTCATCTTTAATTATACTTTATTAATATTTAGATTAGTGAAAAAATAAAATAAAAAAATAAATAAGAATAATTTGAAATTACCAGTTTCACCCTGCTTGTAAATAGGTTTATCAGTCTGTATAAAAATAGTCATTGATCGTTGAGAGTACTGGAGGTCAGTTTCATTAGAAAAAGCAGTACCACCTAATACACCATGAACATCACCTTCAACTTTTAATTTATATGAACCAAACTGACTAGTAGGAGGAATCTGAAAAAATAAATTACTTTATTAGCTAAGAAATTTACTAGTACATATTTTTTTTTTTCCTTTACTACAAATATATGTGACTATATATGATATATTACATTATTTAAATTGTTTCACTTTCAGTCTTGTTATGTTTCCTATACAACCACAAGCGATTTCACTTATGATACCACTAATAAATTTTAATATTAAACACAAGTGAATTTACTATGCGCTCAGGGATTACTGTAGAACATAAACAATTACAGGGTGCATATTACAGAATAAGAGTACTTTCGTCCAGGAGGGCAAATTATTTTATACTTTGATAACTTATACTAAGGGTAGTAAACCTTTTTGTACCTACCGCCCACTTTTGAAAGTCTGTTAGTAGTAAAATTTTCTAATTGTCCACTCATTTCACAAAAACTATGATAAATATAAAGTAGTGAAGTAACATTAAGGTACAAGTGTTCTAAAATAAAATGAGTAGATCAGGAATTTCCGAATATAAAATGCAAACAGGGGCAAATTTTACTAGAAAAATGACAGTGAGAAACTATTGGGGAAAAGGAAGACTGGATTCTATTGGTGAAAGGGGCAAGGAGGATGGGATGGGATTTTATCAGAGAAGGGCACAAGGCGATCCGCTTCGCTGAAATACTCTAGAGTGATCCCTGATGGGCTATACATATATGGCTTTCCCAAAAATAAGCACTGATTTTTGAAAGTTTAAAGAGGGGGCACAATCGTTTCTAGCATTCTCTGACACAGTCATAGAAATGAAAGGACTAATGTCGAAAATTCAGGCTAGACATGTGTGATCAGTGCTGATACAGTTTGAGACAATATATGTTGCTTAAAGTACTTGGTTCAAACAATAAAAACTACTCATTGCTTTTCTGCAAATCTGTCTGCACCTACTTTTCAACAACTTAAAATCAACTGATATTTTTAATGGAGGTTTTAGGGAACAGAATTGAAAATAAACTTTCATTGAATATACCAAAAAAAAAACGATTTTTTTTTTTTTTTTTTTTTTTTTTTTTTGGGGGGGGGGGGGGGGAAGAGAAGGGGAGCAAATGGCCCCATTTTCTTTTTTTGAATGAAAAACCCCTCGCTACTTTTAAATGAAGAAGAATAAAATTTGTATAAGCAAAGATTTTAAATTGTAAAACTATGTAAAAATCGTTTTAAGTCAAAACAATTAAGCATAACAACAATTTGTTAGTTTAAAAAACGTCGGCACAAATGCAGCATGAAAACAGCACAAATTTCAGTAAATATCTGTTATCAGTGCTTAATACAGATATTGGAAAATTGTAAGCATCTGAGCAAAGATTTGAAACAGAAAAGTAATTTGCAAAATATTTGTGATTCTGCTATAATTGAAGAAAATTTCAAGGGAAAAAATAAAATTATAAGAAAAATGTACAAAAACAAATGAAAATTAACTTGCCAAGAAATCAGAAAAACAAATTAATAATGTATAAAATAATTAATATTAACAATACTAATTTGATTGTTGTGTTATTATTGGAAAATTAATATGTTTATAATAATTTGAGCAAGACATTATTGGTTATTTTGCTAAAATATTTGGTGACAAGTCTAGCCCTGATAACAGAAAAGTGTCAACATTTATATCAAAAACATGAAAGCAATTTTTATTTTCATCTACTCCTTTATTGCTAAGGTGTTTCCATGCTAAACTCATGCTTCTTTTTGTTGAAGTAATTAAGTATGAAAAGTCATGCTTAATTGCTTGAATTTAAAAAAATGTTGACAATGTTTTTGCAAATTTATGGCGTTTGCTTTAAAAAAATTTATTTTACATTAAAAACAGTTTAGTTATTACATTGAAAAATATTCACTAAAACTTTCTCAAGTGCTAATCGTTAATTTTCTTGAAAAATAATTAATGGCATAAGATTTAGTTAAATATAGTATTATCCAGAAATATTAGCTCAAGATTGCTACATAAATCAAAAAAGAAAAATTCATTGAGTTTTTCCTATTTCTTTTAAAAGTAAAATATGATGTTACACAATCATACAGCATTAGCATCTAACACATCTACAAGTCAATTGAAAATAATCTAGGATAAATTAATTTTATTAACTTACTATATAGTTGGCAAAAATCAAAATTAACTTTACTTCACCATAAAGGCACTTATATTTTAAAAAAGATTGTTATCCAAACTATAAAAGTAGACAATTTACAGTTAAAAACTAAAATTAAATTTTATTACGAAATGTTACAAAAATTTTCTAAGTTCCCTGCATTTTCCAATAAATTTTGAAATTCCCTGTATTTTAATAGATTTTTCAAATTCCCTGAGTTTTCCAGACTTTTCCTGAATTACAGGTACCGTAGCAACCCAGTAGCTGTTAAATCATAGTAGAAAAGCTAGGGGAAAAAAAGTATACAAAGTTCAAGTCTTCAATATCTCTAAATATCTTCTGGCAAATTTTGTGACTGATATTTATAACTTTTAGTTCCTGAAGATTTATTTATTTCAATGTTAATTAATCAATGTATAATTTCAGTTTATTTTCATCGTCCACAAAACAAAGTAAATGTACACACTAAATGAATTTATTATAATGTAAATGTAATGCAAAGCAAAAGTAAAATTTAATTTGCATTATTTTAAATCTATGCAATGTTGAAGTTGCATCAAATAAATGAAAATACTATAATATAAATATAAATATGATATCACATTTCAGCAATTAAAGCTGCTCAATATATTTAAGTTTCTTAGCATTAATGAAGGAGGCTTAATGTAATTTGGCTATAGCCTTTACCTTAAAAATATATAAATTAACAATTTTTTGTTGCTTTTTTAGTTACAACAATGCAGTTAAAAAACTTGCCAGCGATTTTAGTACAATACAAACTAATTCAGGATTCTCACTAGAGCCTTTAAGGAGGGTGCTGCACCCTGCTTGCCCTCCAAAACAAGCCCTCCTTGCCCCTCAACATATGCCCTACTAGCCTATAAAATCGTACCCTCCATGCCTAAAAATACAGCTCTAATTACTTTCCTTTTAGATACTCTGACAGATTCTACTACGTCCAACAGTAACAAAGAAACTAAAAATTATTCATAAATGCTTAAACAATTGTGCCAGTTGAAGTGGTACAATAATTGCTTAAGGATTGCATTTATAAATATAAAATTTTTATAATATTGTTGTTTGTTTTTTGCTAAGCATAACGTTCTTTTCAGTAAAAGTTGCCTCTTTACATCTCCACAGACGTGGACCCCCTTTTTTTTTTTCAAACCTAGGATACTGTTTATTTCAGCATTTTTTTTTTTTTTTTTTTTTTTTTTCATGCCAATCAGAAATTAGAACATGAACGAACTTCCTAATTAATTAGGGATTGTTGAAAAATAACTTAAATGCATTTTTTATACTAAATAAATTTTATTTTAGATTATATATAATTTTTAATAATTAAACAATTAAAATAAAGGTAAAAATTGATAAATAGGTACCAACTGAATAACAAACAATAGAAAATAAAAAAAGTTTCTTACTTTTAAAAGTAATGTTTCAGGTATATTAGATCTGCACTCTTGAGAAGCAGATGTGAGTTCTACACCATCTCTCTGAATGGAAGCTCTTACGGTAATAGGTGACATAGATTTAAATATTGTTACATATACACTATACACTTGACCTGGACGTACTGTTTTTGAAGCTGTAATAAAATAAGTTCTGAAAAAGGAAAAAAAAAAAAAAAATTAAATCAATAAAAGGAAAAGAACAAAAATTAACACTTAAATGTTGAATGTTGCCTTTTAGCTACATACCCAATTTTGTCTTCTAAAGTATTATTAGAATAATATTGAAGCTTTAATGCCTCATGTTTGCCGATTGACAACAAATTGCTTTTTAACTGGAAATCATAGTTAAAATAAAGTATGATTTTTTAAAGTATTTTTCCCGTGATTTATTTAATAGAAGAAAGAAGTAAAACACTTTTAAATTGATTTTAAAAATAATCAGGCATTTAAGGATTACGTGAGAAAATTATATGAAATTTACATTTTATTTTATATATTTGTCATTATCATCCAATAAACATTTCATAACTAATTATGACAGTTTTCATAATCATGAATGTATTTTTTTTTTCTTTTAAGCTACAAATATAATAATAATAAAGATAAAAATGCCGTTTACTGGACTGTCTGATGATGTTATATACATACATATATATACACACACACATAATTAGAAAATATCAACTTAGTGCACTATCCCATTTTGTTACAAACAATGCTCCTTGAAAGATAAAATACACATGAAAGAAACAAGATTTAGAGCATTCAGAGAAAAAAAAAGTACCAAGTAGTATTACAAACAACATTTTAACACAAAAAATATTTTACTAGTAATAAACTTTTTTTTTTTTTTTTATCGAAAATATTTACTTTTCACTAAGCAGGGTTTATACTCAAATATGAGAAAAAAATTCCCTGAGTTCCCAGGCAACTTTCAGGAAAATATTAGTGACATATTACAAGAAACGCTCTTCTAGACAGGTCAAAATACAGCTACTTCCACTGTATGATGTCATATTACTGCCGGTCATGATAGAAATTCAGGTAGAAATCATTATTTACATGCGTATTTTTACAATACTTAATCATTTAAATTTTGATACGAAGCTAAACAAGAAAACAATAACTTGGGAGAAAAAAAAACATTTGTTTTTCCAGGTTTTATAACTGATTTTCCCTGACTTTTAATGAAAATTTTTATTTTCCCTGACTTTTTTTAACAATTTCCAAATTCCCTGAGGAGTATGAACCCTGCTAAGTTACTAGGGAATAAAAATTTCCAGCAATCCATGTTTAAAGTTGGCAATAAATGACAGCATTTACTATTTAATTTTGTAAAGTATACACATGCCAATGCCCGAAATCAAAATCTCTGGCAATCTAGCACGCTCACGAAATAATACATCAAACGTAAGAGGTGGACGAAACAAAGGAGGGGGGGGGGGGAACTATACTTAAGCCAAATTATTTAGATAACTAAAAGTGCGTAAATTAATCTTAGTATAAAGGTAATGAAACTTTATTTAAATACCTAATAACTTACAAAGAAAATTATTTTGACCTGAAAACTGTTGCTGGCAGTTTCTTTTATATTATATTTATTCATATTGTAAACTAGTTTAACGATGGGGATAAATAAAAAGAAAAAATATTTTTGAAATTCCAGGCAAGAACAAAGAAAACATTAAGACAAGATGTAAAGTTTGAGCGATTCCGTGGGTTTTGAGCATAGTTCTTCAGATTTTGTTTTTCGCTCGCTCCTCGCTGAACGGAACATAAACATCGAGTTGAGTTGTATGAAAATAGCAAATACGGATATGAAGGAACTCTAGAATATACATAAATTTTACTTGACAGAGCATCCAGTTCATAATTCGAGGATTACGGATTCTATCTCCAATAAAGACAAAGGTAATAGGTAATAAAATGAAAGCTATTTTTGCTTTCAAGGTAATAGATAAAGTGCGTTCATCAGGAGTTGAGACTTGGCCCCGCCTTTGTCACGTGGTATCGGACGATTCTATTTCGTACTTTTTGGCAAGAGAGGAAATGAATTCTCGAGAAAGGTTACCAGTTTAAGATCTTTAGCTTTTTTTCTACTTAATTCAGCTAAAATTCTTGGTTTTTTTTTTTTTTTTTTAAAGAATGTGTGCTGAAATTCATGTATTCAAAATTTAAAGTTTCAAGAAAGATTTGAAAATACAGAATTTTGTATAATATTTCAAGACTTAGTAAGTATCCTTCGCTTTAATTTAAATTTTTACGCTGGCTTTAATTTAAGACGAATTAACGTGTCATACAAATATAATCTACTCATTAAAAAATAAATAATTTAAAAATTGCAATACAGATATTAATAATGTAAACGCACATAATAAAATTTAATGAAAGAAACTGTAACATATTATTCTTTAAATACAGGTTACTATTATTATTATATTAAAAAAATGGATAAAGTTTTTTATTTGTCTGATATATGTGTAATAAAAGTCTTATAAGTATGTAATATAAAAGTCTCATAACTATGACTTTTCTTAAAAAAAAAAAAAAAAAAAAAAAAACCTAGAAACTTACTTTTATTTCTTGCACAACTATCATTTTATTTCAACTATAGTTGGTTAAAATTTATAGATTACAGGTGGGTAGCAATACATAGATAAAAATATATAATTTTATTCAAAAAGTTTAAGCTAAGTTAAAATCAGAGTCATCACTTTCGCTACTAGAATTACAATCAGTATCAGAATCTGAATTTATACTGAAAGAAATAGTTTCTATAACTTCTTCGATACGTCCATCTGTTTCCCAATATTTCTTTTCAATATTTTCCACATGTTTACAGTATCTTTTCCATTTCTGGCTTCCAACACTCTGTATAGCTTCTGAAGCAAGTTTTTAGAGGCATGTTAAGCTCAGATCAGCTGTCACATTTCTTTCTCTTACATATCGCTTAATATCGGCCCAGACCAATTCGATGAGATTTAGGTCACAGTGATATGGTGCGAGTCTCAATACATCATGGCCATAGCTTTTTAAAAGTTCATCAATTCAGTATTTTTTTTCGCGAGGTGCATTTGTACTAATTAATTCAAATAATTCAACTTTACGCATTTTGTTTATCATGGTTGATTTTATTGTCCTCTAACCATGAACACATTTTATCCTTTGTGGAATTTTTTGTGGGCACAGGGTTCTGTACTTTTGTGTGGTAAGCTGCATTATCCACATACATATAACTGAATTTGGCGGAATGTTTGGTAAAACTTTCTCGGTAATCCACTTTTTAAAGTTTTCAAAGTTCATCTGGCCATGGTAATCGCCAGAAGCAGATCCAGCTTTAAATATAAGGTCAGCGTTCGGAACAAATCCGAATTCTGACCCAGCATGAACCACTATCAAACGAAAGCCTGCGCGTTCTTTGACGAAAGCTCCAAGTTTTTCATCAGTCCAGCATTTTTCAAAGGAAAGATTACTGTCCAACCACGTTTCATCTAAATAAACAATGGAGCTATTGTTTTCTCGAAATTTTTTCATTTCTCTGAGAAAACGAAACGCCATGTCACAATATGAGGGCGTTCAATTAAAATCTGTCGCTGATTTCGGCAACGCGTAGCATTTCGATTATCAGGACGTTTACGGTGTTTTCTAGGGGTACATAACTGACCAGGAGTGCTAACAGCTTCTTTTTTTATTCTCTTTATCGTGCTAAGTGAAACACCAGTAGCTGCTGCAGCACGCATTTGGGCTTGCGTAATAGGAATTAAAAGTTCTCCAGCTTTAGCCTCATTTTCGAAAAAATCTGTCACACTATATTGACTAAATTTCTCTCTTTCGTCTTGCCTTTTAAAGACATTGCTATGAAAACAGCAGTTTAAAAGAATATAGAGATAGTTAATCGTAAATAGATAAATTTCGTATTTAAAAAATAGATAGATAATCGTAATTAGCACACAACGAGGCGAAAAACTCAAGTGGAGGGTTTTGGCGCGCGAAACCTAGCGACGGCCTTGGGGTTACTCCATTTACTGGAATAGAGATGTTCTTTCCGTCTCCTCCGCGGTGAAATGAACTCTACCCCCGAAGAGGTTGGGCCAAGTCTCTTCTCGTCATGAACGCACAATATGCATGGAATTCTGCACGAACAGAAAGTAACAACAAACAAGACTTCTTAAAAATCAAACGCATGCAGTAACTGTGTTTCGATTTTTAGCAACGGTTACTATAATCATACCTCAAAATTTCTTTGGTACAATTTTATCATCGGACCCCACCCCTTCTTACCCTTCTCGGCTTTTAAATTTTTGCTGCTATTTAGGCGATAAATTGAAATGGCTATCAGGGCCCGATTAAGCTTTGAAGCTAGAGGAAGCTCAGTATCATTTCGGGGCCCTCTTTCATTTCAGAAAATCTTGTTTTCCTGTTACATATTGTAAAATAAAAATGCTATAGACCAAAAATTAGTGTCTGTTTATAGTTTTTTTTTTTTTTTTTCCCCATTTATATATCTGGGTGGTTTCACAACATTAAAATCGTATAACTTATTAATGAAGAACATTCAGATTTTTGAGGCTAAATAATAGATTTTTCCCGAAATAGTGAGTATTTTATCTTGCTTTAGAATAATTTTCTCAGAAAAATTCAATCTCAGTATGAAAATATAAAACAGAAATTTCAAGACCCTGTTTTTAGTAATTTTGGGGCTGAGGGCCCTCTTAAATTTAGAGAGGAAGCTTGTGCTTCCCGAGCCTTTTGGGTAATCAGGCCCTGATGGCTATCGCAATTACATAAGTAACAATCTTGGCAAGAAACGTCTGATCCAAACTACTTCGATGCCAAATTTCGCCAAGGAGTACTATACTTAAGCTGTTCCATTTCTATACGCAAGCGAAGTGATGACGTCACTGGCCGTCCTTGGGGCCAGGTAAAAGATTTTCTATGTTAATTGTAATTGGATTTTTTGTAAAAAAATATTAAAAATTAAAAGAAGTTATCTCCCAATTTTATCCCATATTTGGGTATAGTTATATATAAGTTAAAGTCTACATGTGTTAGACTGAGTCATTTTTGCTGTAAAAATGATAAAATTTGAATTTTAAAAACTCTGGGAAAAAAAAGGCTAACTTCGATATTTGATTGAAAACATAAACATTTCATTTCAAAGGGTGATATTTACACAAACTAATATACTAATTAAAAGGATGAATGGTTGGATTTTACGTCGCACTAGTGCTCGCAGATGGGCAATTGGTACGGTGTGGGACTCACCCCCTAGAGGTGGTCCGGAGACATCCCATCGCAATTTTAATCCTTCACGAAAGCGATGGCTCTCTCGCTTCGGTGACTCCCAGAGATATAATTTTTGATGGAAACACGGAGGACATTGCGGCCTCAACAGATTTTACTTGCAACAGCCACCATTAGTGTACACGACGGTCCTTGGTCGGTTCCAACCTGCAATCTTCCAATTACGAGGTCGATGGTCTACCGACTGGACTACCGCAGCCCCTACTAATTAAAAGGAAAAATGATAAATATTCTATCATAATTTAAAGTCAAATTTGTTTTCAAATGTCTAAATAAAGTATCCGATATAAGGTACTAATATGTTGCAGCGGAATAGATTTGATATCCGTCATCCTTGACGGGAAAAAAAATATCGCCAAATTATCTGGCGAAAATATTTAATTCCTTTCAAAAATCATGGTTATTTTAACAACTTATATTAAGAGAGCAATGAATAATATGAAACAATATTTCGTACAATACATATTACGAAAATACACATCTGGCATGCATGTTTTCGGATTACGTTTCAGATTGCCAAATACAAGAAACGCCAAGGACGACAGAGTTTTGAAATTTAAAATTAAATTTTTGTCAATTTGACAGCAAAATAACTTAATCGAACACATGTGCACGATAACTAATTTGTAATTATACCCAAATATGGGGATTAAAATTGGGAAACAATTTTCCTCAATTTTTAATAATTTTTTATAAAAAAATATCCAATGGAGGATTAACATAGGAAATGTTTTACTTGGCCCCAACAACGGTCAGTGACGTCACACTTCGCTTGCGTACAGCTCAATTTTTTCTTCCAATTTTATTTTAAATAAACATCAACTTGATGAGAGGGGTGGAGGAAGGAAAATATTTTTTAACTGGTGTAAGGGTTAAAAAAAAAAAAAGTTGTCTTATTCCTCAATTTAAATAAAAGAAAATTTTTACACGTTTTCTCCCCCACCCCTGACATAATATTATTTCCTTCTACGTAGAAATATATATGTGTATACAGTCGGTAACAAAAGTCTCCGAACACTAGCAAAAAATCCTATATAAAAAAAGTACACTTAATACAGTTTTGTTAAATAAATCCTTGTCGAATCCTGTTCTTAGTCAGTCTAAAAACAGGATTCAACAAGGATTTATTTAACAAAACTGTATTAAGTGTACTTTTTTTACACAGGAATTTTTGCTAGTGTTCGGAGACTTTTGTTACCGACTGTACATATATATAAACGTGTAATTATTTTTCTTTTTAATTGATAATTTTAAAGCTAAAAATGTGGTTTTTATTCAATATCTTTTGTTCTTATTGTCCAACTGAACCAAAAAATATGGCATTAGCTAGATTTTGTCCTGATTAATAAGTGTACTTTTTTTTTTCTTTAGTTCCATTACCCGACTACCGTAGGTAATGGAAGTATTGCATTCGGTCCAAAAATTCGATATCGAGATTTCACCTGATTTACATGTTTTAAGAACTCCCCAGTCCAAAAAAATAGTTTTTAGCAATTGGTCAGTGTGTATGTGGGGGGGGGGGGAATCTTCTGGCGATTATGAATTTTCCAAATTTTGGTAAAAATTGGAAAACCGGAAATGGGACATCCGAAACCGGAAGTCCATACCTGAAAAACGACTCTAACGATTTTCTTCAAAATCTCTGTATAAACATTCTATTCGATATCCTTTCGAATGATATAGTTGGTTAGTCCAGAAAAATTTATAGACGACCTGTATAAATAGCTGAATTTCAGGTCCTGCAAGTGCGTTGCTTTCAAAACGGCCGTATGAATTTTTTTCAATCTTGCCATATTAACCCTCTTTTAAATACACTTTTGCATGCAATTGTTGTTTTCAGGTCAACAATTAAGTATGCCAAGCTTTGGTAAAAGTTGGTATCTACAGAACGGTTCTAGCGATTTTCTTGAAAATTGTTACATAAACCCATTTTAGATATCCTTTCTCATGCTTTACTTGGTTATGACAGGAAAATTAATAGTCATCCTGATCAGATAGATCAGTTTTAGATATCAGAAATTGGTGTTTCAAAAAAAAAATAATAATAAAATAAAAAACTACCAATTTTCTTTTCATTTCTTTTTCTTAAAAAAAAAAAAAAAATCGCTTTGTAAACTCTGTTTTATGTTTTTACACATGTATTAAATTTCTCTTACCGGAAAATATTTAAGTGTCTATTTCATTAGGTCAATTCTATGTCTTCTGATAACATTATCTCCAAAAAGTGCATATAATACGTGTAATAGTGGGTAATGGACACCAGATTTTTACATATGTTTTAGCTCCAAACTAAAGTATTAAAACTTAAAAAATCCATTTTAGAAAAATAAGATTAACATGAAAATTACATTAAGAACACGGTTTAGAATTCAATAAGAGAGAAATTTTCTTTAAAAATTTTCAGCTCTTATGTTAAATATACTATATTATGAAAACATTTTCAAACATTTATACAGAATTACTCCCAGAATTAACAATGCTATATTGCACAATTTTCTTTCTTTTTCTTTTTTTTTTTTTTAACTACATGGAAAACAACCAATATCGCAACTTTTGATTTAACAACCATTTGGTTTAACGTCCTAACTGCCAAGGTCCCGTGAAAGTCGTTAAATCGCGAGTCGACTATATATATATATATATATATATTATTTTGCAATATTTGGCTTACTCTTACACTGATTAACCTAAAGTTATCTCTTATTTTTTTTTTTAAGTTTAAAATCAATACTCGCATAAAATAGTTGATTTATTAATACGAAATATGCTTCAACTTTCATAGAAAAAGTTTTTAAAACTAGTTTTGTTAAAAGAAATTGAAGTTCACTAATTATATTCAGTAAGTTAATATTTTTCTTCCAATTTTTATTACTATCTTCTCTTTTTTTTTTTTTTTTAATTACATTTATATTGCTTTCTTGATAATTTATTTTCATATTTTATGGGTTAATAGGGCATTAATATCTGTAATTTCTTGGCTCTACGCTTACAAATACACAGAAATTCACTTATACAGAATTTCACTTAATATTTCAAATTATGTCCCTGAATAAGCTGGATGTCGCAGGCTTTCATTTTTTGGATTTTGTTAATATCTGATATTCTTTCTCAATTAAACCTTGCGTTTCTTTCTGTGATATTTATTATTTCTGTCTGAGATATGTTTGAAAAGGCTGCGTGCGTTAAGGCTGATTGACTACGCAATGGTGCTAGATCTATGGGTAAAATGCCCTCCGTGCGAAAGGGGGGGGGTCTTTTAAGTGATCCTAGCTCGTACTTACGCAGTTTTGGAGAAAACCATGGAAATTCCTAACGGTTAAGTGCGACGAGCGCATCCTGGGATCGATTCCGGCATTTTTCGCCTTCCAGCTTTGAGGAAAAACCGCTCAAAGCGCGTAAACACACACACACATATATATATATTTATTATTCTGCATATACCTATAATAAAGTTAAATTAAAAAGGTAATATAGAGATCGTTCATCTAATTTTATGCAGGAAACTCATTTAATCGAGAAAAAGTGTTAAATTGTTTTCAGTATTTCTTATAAAGCCACATAAATAAAACAAAATCCTCGCAAGGGAAGTCTTTTTAAAGGACACATACAAGTTTGTTTACATTATTTTTCAATTTACGCTATTAAAAAATACATTATTTTATTTTTGTAATTTCATTTAAAATGATATAAACATAGTTTAGAATTAAGTATAGAAAAAAGCAACTAGAGGGCAGCACTAAACATTAGTAGTGGTGTACAACTTATTGAACAATCTTATCAAAAGAATAAGTTATGTTTAGAAACATGCCTGTAACTTTTTATATTCCATTCCTATTCTTAAAATTAAATAGGAAGATTCCGGGAAGGATGATCACGTTTCATAAAGAGATGGTGGAATTATGAAGCTTTGCACATATATTAATAATTCACCTTCACAGACATATAACACAATTAACATTAATTATATTAAAATCCCCTTAAAACTATTCCACAAAAAATGAATAAATAAATTCAAATTTATTTTATTTTTCTTTTTGAATAAAAAAAGAAAAGAGGGAGAGAAGAATTTATTTATTTTTAAGTAAATAAATAAATATATATATTTAAAAAAAAAAAAAAAAGTTTTAGTGTTACTCGTTTGAATTTCCCCTCTCAATTTCTCATTAGTATTGTACACATATTTGGTAAACTTCACATATTTGGTATTATTTTGTGGATCCACTGACAAGTAATTTAAAAAGAATTATTTTTATATTTGAAAATTTAATACGAATTCCAGGTTTTTCAGAACTTTAAAATGCAATTTTAAGTTCTGAAAAACCTGGAATTCGTATTAAATTTTCCCACTTTCAAATTCAAACATAAAAATAACTTTAAAATACAATTTTAAGTTTAAAAGGAGGAAAATAAAATGGATGCACGCAGATTTATCTGAATATCTATAAAGAGTCTTCACGTTATTTATTATTTTACTGTTGCAGGAGCATGAGACAGGGACAAATGAAATACTGAAAAATATTCGACTTCAGGAGGGAAAATAATAATAATAATAAAGTAAAATATATTTTTGTACTTATGAATAAAATCGAACGCGTTTCCGGAGCACATTTTACTGTAACCTGTTTAAGTATAATTCTTATTTAATTAATTTTTCTGATTAAAAATAAATAAATAAATAAATAAAAATAAAAGGCGAAGGGAAACGTATAGGTTGATATGGTTCTTCAAAGTTTAACATTAAAAAATCAAATGGTTTTTTTTTTCTGTTTGGTTTAAGCAAGAAATTATTCAGGTTTGATGTTAAGACCGATTGACTATGCTTTGGATACTAGGCTGGACTGGGTGAGATACTTTCTTTGGAGGGAAACTTTCTAAAGGAACCTAACCCTTATTTATGTGAGTTTAGAAGAAAACAATGCAAACTTCGATTGAATTTAAACTTGGAGGAATGTTCGTCGGCTTGGAACGTTCTAGGGATCCTAGCTAGTATTCACGTGAGTTTCACTGAAATCTACAACTCTCCAATGGAATTTGAGACATATTACTAGATACTTAGGTAGAAATCAAGAAAATTAAGTTACTGGTCAGCAGGAATAGATATTTTAAAATTTTACTGGTCCGTACACATTTTCACAGGTCCGTTCACTCATTCTATTAGATTTTTAAAAATACTTACAAATTTGTTAGACAAAATAAATTTACGTGTTAAATATTATTATTAAACATATTTGTAATTAATTTAAAAACAGAAATGAAATCTTATATAAATTAAAAATGTTTTTTAATAAGTGGGTTAAATGTTGTTGTCGTATGCCACTCGGAAATTCCGAGCCCCGGTAGTGGAACTAACCGGAATTATTTCAAGGCATGAGGGGTGCGTCTTCCGTTATTTAGGAGCGCCTAATAGGGAGGAAGTAGTACGACTTTAGCTCCAGAAGCTGGTGAAAGATGGCAGCACCAGCCAAACAGCAGGAACTCGAATTTTGATCCGGATCAGAGCAAGAAGTGGGTTAAATGTTACATATTTACCGTATATAAAAGTAGTACTATATATTAAGTATTAAAAGTAAAAAGAAAAGTTATCAAAGTAAAATTAAATGAAAAATTACAGAAAATATGTAATATTGATAGTTGTAATGAAGTATACTTACTAAAGTTATAACATTACGTGAAAGATTCACGGGCAATTTTTGAAAAAACAAATAAAATAAACTCGCCTTACTGGTCCGGTGGACCACTTTAATTTATATCCTGCTGATCCGTTGAATGTTTTTTGTGGTCCCGGACCAAGGGACCACTGCTAATTCCAAGTCCTGAGAAAGCTTTCTTAAAGCTAAAGAATAAGCAAAAAAATATAGTTTGACGATGATTCTTAAAAGAAATATAATTCAATAGTATTATTTCCAATTTCATAAATAAAAGTTAAAGCCCTTTAATTTAAATTAATTTAACCTAAAAGTGGTCGTAATTAAAACGAAATGTAAAATATGAATTGCGTTTACATTATTACACAAATTATAAAACAGTGAATTTTACGAAAAATTACAATTGTAAAATATTATCCTGGAGAGATACAATGAAGAAGAATGAAGCATCCTTTTTTTACGATTAAATATATTCCTTAAAAAAAAAAAAAACATGGAAATCATAAAAGAAATACTAATCCTATAAAAGTAGGAAAAAGAGAACTGCCCCGGGTGAGGATCGAACTCACGACCTTCAGATTACTCAGATTGAGTGATTATGAGACTGACGCGCTGCCTACTGCGCTACCGAGGCATGCCTTGCTTTACAGAAATAAACAATTTAACTGAAGATCCTACTAAACTGCAATCGCGAAAATATTTAAAACTAGCAGGCTACGCCCGCTTCGCTGGTCACTATTTTTAAATGAATCACAATAATTAATGAATTCCCAAAATTGCATTAATTTTTATCATATGATAAAAAAAGAGAAAAAAAAAATTCTGATCGGGAAAAAATGTCGCACCGGGTCCCCACTGCCTTCGGCAGCGTAGACCCGTGCGCCGCGCGCACGTATTCCTTCACCATCTTTATGACTTCTCAAAATTCCATGTTATTACTCATAAACTTTCTTTCTCAAGAAAAGGAATTAAAAAATATATCATTTAGCATCCTGTAAAAACGCACACCGGGACGCCACTGCCTTCGGCAGCGCAGATATTTAATATGGGCAATACGCAGACAGAGAGAGATACAAGATACATACTCTATCAGTCATATACATTCATGACACGCGTTTACGAGATTACAATATCTGACGGAAATCGTAAAATAAAATTTATTTATTGCATTTTGCAAGTAAAAAAAATACAGATATTGCATTAACAAAAGTATACACACTTAAAAAATAAATATGCAATAGAACGTAACAACAGAAAAAAAAAAATAAATAAATAAAAAAATAAAATAAAATTGTAGATCTATTCAAAGAATTATGACATCGATATCTACTGATTGGTTTCTTAATCAAATATTAGTAAATTGGAATTATATCGAATTCCATTTAAGATTTAAATATCTGTACATATTCGATTCAAGATACTGCGTTGCGTTACAGCAATTTGTTTGTATAGAAGAAGAATCCACTGTAAGGAGAATCTAATAATAATCAGGGTTGAATCGAAACTATTTTAAAGAACATTTGAAGTCAAATTATATTCAATAAAAATTTGCGTTATAAAAAAAGCTGGGTGTCGTACCAGTGGCGGATTTAAGGGGGGGGGGGGGGGGGGGGGCTAGGGGGCTGAAGCCCCCCAAAACACTGTCATTCATAATTGAATTTTGCAATTGTAAATTTTTTATTGCTTTAGAATGACACTTTGAAAAATCTTAGCCCCCCCCCCCCCCCCCAAAAGTCAAGTTCTGGATCCGCCACTGTGTCGTACACTGGCTTCGTTGGTGTAATTCTATCTTTACAAATTGGTTTAATGCAGTTCTTGTAGACATAAAATTGCAAAACAAGCTCAGCGAATTTCAAATTTAAATGCTTAAATTTTAATAAATTTACATAAATTAGAAGGATGTGTTTTAATTTCTAAATTTGAATTTTCGTAGATCCCCCCCCCACATCCTCCTCCTTTAAATTTTTTAACTGGATAAAAGTATAAATAAATAAATAAAATTAAAAAAAATAATAATCTAGTTGTCCATGTTAATAATATATCACTTATAAAAAAGAAGAAAAAAGCAAGGTATCTCTTATCAACAGGGGCTGATTTACAGAAATGAAGACCCAAAGCGATAACAGCGGCCCCCTTCCACCATATAACGTACGATAAGACAATGAGAGTGCCTGCTCACACTTTAATAACAAGGGTACATTTTTAAATAGTAGTTATGATGTTAAATTAGAAAAGCATACATTGCATCATTAAGTAAAATGAAATGGAGTGATGATTTTTGGCTATTATAGTTCATATAACTTTACAGCTCTTTCAATTGAGTAAAATACAGAAATTTGATGTGGGATATTAAAAAAAAAAAAAAAATCCCCATAGGTATCACAAAATTTATATTATACCACCATCACTACCCACAGACGACCCAACCCACTCTCTCCAATATTTTAAAATATGCAGTGCTGCTTGACTTTTTAAATCATTAATTGAATTTTGATTGTATGTAACATATGTTTGGTGTGTTTTTTTATTTTAAAAAGCGGTTGATTTAAAGACCCTCTTATAAATAGCTGGTCAAGCACTTATCGCATTTGACCCTTGCAAAATCAGATTCTATTTGTTTGTAAACTAGAAAATAGAATTATAAAATTATAATATTTCATAACCACGGTAATCCGTGTTCATAACATAGGAAAATCAACAATTTTAGTGCTGCCATCTATCGAATTAAAGATTAAGCAATAGGCAGTTTTTTTCGTTTGAGAATGGTGTAAAACATCCCTGATATACCTGTGTGTGTGTGGTGGCTTTATAAGGTGTTCTAGTCCTTATATTCGAGATCAGAACATATCTTTCAGAAGAATGGTTTTCATGTATACATGTGCCGCCGGCTAATATGGGCAAGAAGGGGGGGGGGGGTCACCAAGGCCTTTCTCTAGTTTTTCTAATTTTCTTTTTTTTTTTTTTTTTTAATTTTTTACGATTTAAAAAAAAATGATAACATTAACATTGCAAGAGAAACAATAATAAAATAAAAATTTAATAGCGAAATTGTTTATGAGACTAATATAAGACATGGCTTGTTCTTTTTAAATTTTTTCCCCATCCTGGATTTTTTTTTTCCGCCTGCGTCTATGAATGTATAAAATCTTCCTTAAAGCATATTTTAAAATATTGTGAATTGCGATCGCTATGACATTTAAATATGCTGTTAATTTTATTATATATTTTTTTAGAGAGACGCGATTGACTGAGACTCTAGATACTGATACAAATGATTGCCTTATATATAATCACAGAAATACTTAGATATTGCCTTTTCTGTAAACGGGATTAAACTGCCTCATAGCAACGTCACATGGAAAAAAAAAGACCAAATTGAATCATGCACCCAAATTGAAAGAGTATAGTTCTACGTGAAATCTATCTCACATATCAAAATTGGTGCATTTATACATAATATACGTAAATGTATGTAAGTGTGGAAAGGGTAGCTTATTCAATGAGAAATTTTAATGTAAAGTATTGTCGGGTTGTACTTAAAAATCTAACGTACACTGCTCTTATTACGAAAATAGTATTACCTATAGTAGAAATTTATGAGAACATATATATGACGGAGAACTTAGCTTATGCCCACCTATGCCAACTAACTTAAAAACAATTTAATCAATGAAACCCAAAACATTAATCACTTACGGTTCATGCTTTATCCTTTGTACACTGCTCCCACAGTTTACTTGTAATATGCTGTTGAAAGCAATTCCACTGAAGAATAAGAGGAACCTTAGAATCATTTCTGAAGATCTAAAAAGAGAAAAAATAAATACATATAAATACCTTAATTATTATTCTAAAAAAAAATAGCAGTTACGAATCTCAAATATACATCATATCGTTTTACAATAGAAGATGACACCATAGAAAACATGTTGTTTAATAATAATAATAATAATAATAAATAATAATAAAAATAATAATAAAAATAAAAAATTTCCGTGCGATTTAGAAGAAAAAAAAAAAAAAAAAAAAAAACCATACTTATCGTAATATTAAAGGCCAACTTTATTATTTCGTGCAAAAAAGTAAATAGAATTTCGTGTAAATTAATTTTGTCTTAATCTGCCGAAGTGCAAAACTGTTAATTATGACAGTCTTATAAAATTATATTGAAAATTTATATATTACGCATTTATTTCATTTGGTGCATCGTCGATAAAAATTAATCATACATTCACCCTTTTTTCAAAGTGAAAAATAGAGAAGCAGAAAGAAAAATAGAGTTTTAAATTTACATTTGGAGTGCATGTGTATCTTCACGTATATGTAATGAATCTTGAACACCATTCCTCATTTAGTTTTCTTTTCTAAAAGTGTTCAATTTTTTTTTTTTTTTTTTTTTTTTTTTAATTTATTTTAAAACTTGCTCAGTAAAAACTGAAGTGATACCTGTTTGAAAATATTATTACTTATGTTAAAGTTATATAACATTGGATTAATGATTTGACACGAATATGCTACAAAATTTATGTTCATATGTTGATTTAATAAACTTTGAATAAACACAATAAAATGCAAGATTGGTTCTAGGATTTAAGGCCGATTGACTAAGCTAGGGTCCTGGGTCTACAGATGGAATGTCCTCCGTGGGGAGCATTTTTAAAGGGTCCTAGCCCGTATCTACGCGAGTTTCGGAGAAACTATGGGAAACTCCAAAGGTTCGCTAGGTTGATGGGTGCGATATAGGATAGAACCCGGCATTTCCCATCTGCCAGCTTTGAGCGCAGAACCATAAAATGCAAGAACTCGCAACAGTTGTTTCGCCGAAAACAAATGTTGCGAGTTCTTGCATATTGCAGTGTTTATTCGAAATTCTGTACATTTTACTTTTAAACGTCAACTCTATAGTGCTTTTTTTTTTCTATAACGCATGTTGATTTATTTTAAAATTACGAAGAAAAAAAAAATATAAGAAAACAGATTGTTGTTTTAATTTTGCACATTAGTATAGTTTGTAAAATATTAAATATAGTAGGGTACTAACTTGGATATGCGATCAACAATGATCTCAAATTAACTGAAAAAGAATACTCGTGACATTCATAAAAAAAAAAAAAAAAAAAAAAAAAATCCCACCTTATCCAAGAGAAAAAGAAATTGTGGGACAATACCAATCGCTGTACGTTTTGCAATCTCAGCAAAATTTATATTAATCGCCAGGAGCATAACAGACAAAAAATACATGAATGAACGAACTTACTCTCTCCATTAAAAAATGCTTTAACACGTACAGAAATATTTTAAAATATTTTTTACACTACGCGTGCCTAAAGAGGAATTGAAAATCGACTTGGCATAAAATTTGTAAAAGGAGTACGTAAGAATAAGTTCAACCAGTTTGGTTGAAACGCATTACAAGAGAAAAAATAAATTCGTTTTTCATTGAATAAAAGCTCGAAAAGATGAGTCAAAAAACTGTAAAGAGGAAATTTTAAAGTTCACTTACTATATATAGTT
This sequence comes from Salticus scenicus, assembly GCA_963930645.1. Classification (NCBI taxonomy): domain Eukaryota; kingdom Metazoa; phylum Arthropoda; class Arachnida; order Araneae; family Salticidae; genus Salticus; species Salticus scenicus. The sequence goes on along the minus strand of OZ005649.1, from coordinate 61,359,002 downwards.
AGGTTACAAAAAAGATTTGTTTTATTATTCTGTAATTTGATAAAATCACTTGATACGTAGACGATTGAGAAAAAGGTTGCTCATGATAAATAACCATGGATTAATTTTTAATTAACTCCTTACTGTGACTTACCCATACACAGACAAAGTATTATTTTTAGGTCAAATTTTCAAATATGGATTTTTGTTATAATTAAACGTTTTGAGCTCCTCCGAATCTTTAAAATTCTAAAACTTCTGCAGTATTTAAGGAAAAAATATTTTTTGGGGGGTGTTCAGTAGAACCTACTTAAAAGAATTAAGGATTGGTTTTGAAATATCTTTTAAAATAAAAAAAATATATTAAAAATACTATAATAAAATCACGATTTTTTGCAAACTTTTACATAGACATGCGCTTTTTAATTCTCCCCCCCCCCCCCCCAAATTAATTAATAAATTTCAAAATCCATCCCTAATTCTTTTAAGTAGCTTCTATTAAACATAAAAATAAAATAATAAATAAATAAAATAAAATTCTTAAATTTCTGTAGCACTTTGATGATCATAAATTCACGAAAAAATACAGAGGAAACGCAATTCAAATCTTTAAAAAATGTATCGAAAATCATAAGAATTGTTGCCTGAATATATATTTTATTGAACACAAACCTAGTATAGTTCAATTTTTAAATATTAAAAGGAAATATAAGTTTTTACATGAAATCTTTAGTAGTACCAAGTCAGAGGTACCAAGTTCTCTTAATAAGTATTTTTATAACATTTTTTAAATTTTAGAAAATCTCACAAGAAATTTAAAATTGACTGTCGACAGTTTCTTATTACAAATAAATATTTAGTTTCAACAGTTTTAGACTATATTTGAATTTGATTGCTAAATTTTTGCTTTTAATCTCTTAAGACTATTTATTACCCATAGATAGATTCCTTTTTACTCAGGGACTCTCTAATGGTTGTCTTTCCCCGAGTAAATACACACAGGAATACACACGGATAATTTTGCAAATAAAATTTATGAATAATTTATGCACTAAAGGCGAATGAAAAACTCCAGATACAGTTTCAAATTTTTTTAAAAGAATTTTGAAAATTCTATATTACTTACTAATATAAAATCTTAAAAAATATCAAACTTAAAAAAAATATTCCATTAAATATTGAAAGAGCATTTAAACCATAATAACAAAACAACTGATTATAAACATTATATTTTTCATAATTTAGTCAAATATAACTTACGAAAACTTATCCTATTTTTTTTTTTTTTTTTTTAATATGTTTATCAGAACAATTAAAAGGCCACGCAATATTTAAACATTTTGAAAATTCATCAACATTCTATTCTGTTTCTATTTCCGAGTTTTGCACTCTATAATAGCTGATGCCAAAAAACTTTTTCGGCATCAAAGATCTTTACTTGTTAACATGGGGATGATAGATCTATAGGAATTACTATATCTATGTTTATACCACGAAGCAGTAACACCAAAAAATATTTCTTGACAACCTTTGCCTTTGAACGCAAATCACTATCAAAACTGTCGAAATATCAAATTATCAGTTAAATATGGATAATTTGAGCAACATATTTAGAGATGCGTTGATGTTATTTTGTAAATTCTAGCATAATTCACACGGTGCTTTACTTTGGCCCTCATAATGCCCATGATCCAATTAAACCAAACACCTCTTTGAAAATGGTATGAAGAGGTGGTTTGCTGAAAGAGGAACTTTTTCCAAAATGTTCCATTAATAACAATTTCAAGATTTTATAGTTCATTACTTTCTTCGCTACCGTCTTCAAAATTTGTCAACAATCACATTCTCTTTTTTTTTCTACTTCATTCAAATTATCTTCTTTAGTGCTTGACGAGTAATCCTCATAATAGCTATCGAATTCGCGGTCACTTTATAACTAAATAATTAATAAATATTTGTACAAAGAATAAACCAAATAAGTGGCCCATGTAAACACGAAGGTCCATGATTGCGCCTAGGATTATTACTCTGGTTTATAAATCTTCCTATTATATATGAAGTGTGGTCGATGTAAACGTGCCTTTGCTAAAACGTATCAAATTAGCACAGCAATTTTTTTTTTCTTTGATATTAACATAATGCTAATTAAAGAAAAATAAGCACTGACTAGACTAACGACTATTTCTTTACAGTAACTGTTTCTAATTACTGCAAAACGTGTGTATGCATTTTTAGACACTAATGTATATGCGATTATGAACAACAGAAACCTTAACCTTATGCAAGTATTCAGATTAGATGAAATTATTTTTCCTGTAAAAAATGCAGTATTTATTTTTAGTGTATTTAAGATCATTAGTGCAGTTTTAGTATTATTTTGCAATTTGCTGTATTTATTCCACTTAATAATTATCATTCTATTAGTTAACCATCCATTTAACCAGTTATTTATAACTACTAAACAATTACAGCCAACAATTTGGCTGTAATTGTTTAGTAGTTATAATTCAATTATTATTCAATGATTTGCATTGATTTTTATTGTTTGTTTAAATATTATTACTTCGCGAAATCTTTGTTAAAGATTTTTGGAAAATCTCATAATTATGAAACTGCATTCGTGCCCTAGTAAATAGAACCTTTGAAGATATCTCTGTTCTTTATCTAATTGTATTTTGATGAAAGTGATTCGGCAAAATAAAATTTAGCAGGTAGCTCGAAATGTATTAACTTACTTATATCTAAATACATTTTTTATGCAGCAGAATGATCGCTATTATTTTTTACATGATTTATTATTATTATTTTTTTCCAGCTAAAGTATTTAAACGCAATTTCAGGTTCATAGAAATCGTTTTTTGAAGGGCAGAGTTCATTTAATTTTAAATGGAAAAAAGCAGAGACCGTAACGCCCATCAGAACTGATTGGCCAAAACTATCATAAAACTAACTATGAATTTGACAACCTGAGAAATCTGATGTCGGGTGGAGACTTTTTTTCCCAACTGTGAATTGTGGTCACATCATCTCACTGTGCTCCCTACCCCACCTCTTCAAACACTATTTTTTTTTTTCTCTAATAGCATTCATGGTTTGTAAAACTTCCTTTTCGCACTGAAAAATCACGCGATGAAACCAAATAATATAAAGAAATAATAGCTATTCGAAGCATCTATTTTTTCTTCCACTTTTTAAGCACAAAGACATAATTTGTTTTTTTTAGAAGTCATTTTTTTTCTTTCTTTTATAACGTCTTTTCAAAATCCTCACATTCTCTTTCGTAATCCAATTTCGAAGTGCTGATTCAAAATACAAGGTGGGAGGACAAGTGATTGACAAAAACAAATTATTTAGTTTGAATTATTGGAAAAATTTGTGAGAGTGAAACGCGAAGATGTTTACTATATCTGACACATTTGATGGAAGATACCTAGTGTATTCTTTAATATTTTTTTATTCACTGTATATTTCAAAACATGATTCAACTAATAAATAAAAACAATAACAAACCCTTAAAAAAAAAAAAAAAAAAAGACAGATTTTGTTTACAACATTTATGTTTCTCTTGATAAAACTGTAAATGAAACAGCCTTGACTTAGGTTAATACTTATGAAGTCCTCTTTCAACAAATATTCAAAGGGACCGAGTGTGTGGATTTTGTTTACAAACTCAGGGTCTTTGTTGATAACACTGAAAATTAAGACCCACCGAATGCATTTAATTACTTGTGAGGGCCTCTTCACAAAGCACTGACGAACCGTATGTGTGGATTTTGTTTATAAAACTTTGGGTCTCTGTTGATAAAACTGCACGTCAATCACCCTTCACTGAGTTAAATACTTGTAAAATCCTATCTCAACGTGTCCTCGAAAGGGCCAAGTGTGCGGATTTTGTTCAAAAAATTCAGGATCTCTGTTGATCCCATTAAAAGTTAAAGACCACTGACTGAGGTTAATACTTGGCAAGTTCTCTTCACAAGTCGTACAAAGACAAAGTGTGCGGATTTTGTTTACAAAACTTACGATTTCTCTTGATAAAACTGAAAGTTAAGCACCACTGATTGCAATTAATACATGTAAGGGCAAGGGCATCTTTGAAAAAGTCTTCGTAGGTGTGTGGATTTCGTTTACAAAATGTATGGTCTCCGTCGATAAAACTGAAAATCAAGTACCACTGAATGCAGTTAATATTTGCGAGATCCTCACTGTATAAGTCATTAAAGAACCAAATGTGTGGATTTTGATTATAAAAACATAGAGAGTCTGTTGGTAAAAATGAAAATCAAGCACCATTGACTGCTGTTAATATTTGCGAGGGCTTCTTTCAAAGTCTTAGAAAGGACCGAGTGTGTGGACTTTGTTTACAAGATTTAGAATGTCTTTTGATAAAACTGCAAGTCAAAATAGCCCTGATTGCAGTTAGTACTTCTGAGGATCTCTCTCAAAAATTTTCGAAAGGACAGAGGGTTTCGACGGCGTCTGGTCTTTGTTGTGCGGCACTATCATGTGTTAGACTTCGTGCACAAGTTGATGGGCTGGCGAAGGGGGTAGAGCCATCTCCCCATGGTAGTTCAGGTTGAGTGGGTTTAACGTCACACTAGAGCTACGCAATGGGAAATTGGCGACAGTCTGGGATTCACCCCTACGTGTGGTCCGAAGATAAGCCATTGAGATTTTGATCCTTTTCGGTGGGGGGATAGCTCCCCCCTTGAGTAATCCCCAGAGATATTAAATTTACGAAACATGGAAGAAATTGCAGCTACCGACGGATTTTATATTCATCAGCCGCATTTAACATACAAGGCGATATTTGGCCGGCTCGAGTATCGAACTTGCAAACTTCCAATTATGAATTCGACGCTCTGTGTATTGGATTTTAGAATACTTACTCTTCCTGCTATTAAATGGTTAACTATCTTTCGGCTATTAAATAAATTCTTTCGGTTAGTAAAACATATTTCTTTTTTTATTGCATATCAATCTCTCATTAAATACATGAAGGATATTCTTAACTTTTTTAGAAAAGAATGGAATGATAATATTCATCAAGACAAATAATACTGCCAGTATTCTTTTTTCTTAATGACCATCTCATTATCTAATTATACGCTATAGAAACTGATAGCTAAACTTCCTGTACTCGAGTAAAATTATAACACAGCAACGGAAACTGCCGGTCAATATGCACCCAAACTGAAGCAACGTAATTTTTCATAATGGCTCCTACATATCTAGTTTTTGTACTTATGCTACAGAAAATGATATAACCTTTCTATACATGAGAAAAATCGCATAACAGCGCCATCTGTGGGCCAACATAAACCAAAAGTTTGATAGGCACCAATTTATGTCAAGGTGCAATTAAATTTTCAGAAAATTCTTTGAATTACATCCTTGACTTAGAACTGCCAGAAAATTTAAGTCTCTCTTTCTCAAACACACACAGAGAGAGAGAGAGAAACAGGCATTTTTTAAATACCGCTAAATCCTGTTCAGAACATCTCCAAACGTGTAAACGCATTGAAAACTAGAAGTCAGAAAGTTTTATGAGTCCAAATACTTTCTTCTATGAAAATAAAAAGGAAGTAAAAATATAAATTACGAATCAAACAAGAGTTCTGTTTTACAACGGCAGAAAACAGCATAAAAAAAATATTCACAGAACTAATAATTTATATCGTGATACAAATTAATTTTGTCGCATCATTAACATTCATTTTATAAAAGAAATATCTTAACATAAAATAACTAACAATCTTTCCTTTACATTAATTCAATTATACGTTTTAAAATAGAGGGAAAAAAAAAAAAAAAACCCTCTTTATGGTAGTATGAATTCATACTATAAAGGAGAAAAAGTTTAAAAAGGATGGGGAAAAAAAAAAAAAAAAAAAACGAATCCACTGTGAAAAGCTAGAAAAAGTTTTTTTAAATTTTATTTTGGTTTAACATAAAACAGAACTACGTGAAAAAACATTTCGCTTTTTTGAAGATTTAAATTTTAGATGCAGTTTACCAAGATTGTTTTCACGAGCTTGTTAGATGAAATATAAATACGAGCTTCCAGTTTTATGCTTTCTAAAAATTATTACATGCCCTCCCCCCTCCCTCACATCATAAAAAAAAATATATATATGGAGGAGGGGGAGAAGACAGAAAGTTTGTTTATTAACCCAGAAATGCTGTTACTTTCAGTTTTCCTTAAAAGCTTCGTCACCATTTGTGTTAGTGTAGAAGGAAAAAAATAATTTCCATACTCAAAGATAAACTAAGGGACACAAAAAAAAAAAAAAGAGCCGCTCTAGGATATTTTTCTTTTCACTTTCTGCAACCGCCAATTTTATCGTTTAAAAAGCAAATTTTCGAACAGATTTTATCACGTCGTCCCACACGTGCATTTTAGGATCGAACCCAATGTTTAAAACAAAATGCAACTGTCAGGGAAATTGTAATTTTAGAAAGTATTTCAAAAATGGGAAGGATAAGGCAATTAATGAAGTCACAAAAAGTCTTAATTTTAGAATGAAAATAAAAAAAAATATTTTAATACGTGGGATGGCAAAATATTTAAATGTTAACGAAATATTGGTAAGTTGGATTTTAGCAAGATATACTTTCTTTTGGCTGTTTAAACTGGAAATTTGGCTTTACGCTGCTCGTCCAAACGAGATGACCGCGAGTTAAAAAGAATCTTTAAAAAATCGATTTGTAAAATGCTCAAAGGTCAAAACTTAGAAAAGATTAAAAAAAAGTATTTTGAAAAATAATTTCTTTAAAAACAGAGCAGCAACAATTAAACAAAGTGGGTTAAAAATCAGAAGATCTGCAGAAAAGCCATTATTAAGAAGAAGAATTAAAAGAAACAAGTCTTAAAGATAACAGAAAAAAAAAAAAGTAAATAAATAAATAAAATAAAATAAATAAAATATCAGTTAATAATTGGGCTGAACTGGTTTTATATGATGAGTCAAGTTTAATTTATTTCGAGCTCATGAAAAAAGCTAGAAGAACGTCGAAAATGTGTACAACTTAATGAAAATTGCTCTCTTAAAACAATGACACGTTCTCCGTACATTATGATACGGAGGTGCATAACTATTCAATATAGGAATCAATTAACTCGAAATAAAACACGGCCTTTATAATAGTGGCGCTTAACGTACTATTTTGAAGGTATCGCATTTTGCCAGTACAAATATAGTAATATGGATAATTTATGCTTAGTGTGTTCAGCAAAATTCCATTATCTGTGTTCAAATCTGAAGTAATGCAGTCTTTGCAGATCTTCAATCACTCAATTTCTATAATTTGTCAATGAAGTAACACATACATATATAAAGAAGAACAATTTTTAGTATTTTTTGTGAGTTTTAGGTTCATAAGTTAATTACATAAGAAAGTTTGACATTTCTAGAAAAATGTGCGCTCTTTAAAGGCTACAATTTAAAAAATTTTGTGTACTGAATTTTTTTTTTTTTAATAGTGCTTGAAAAATTCCTATTCTTCAATATTTATTTTAATGTTAATAAAAATATACTTTTACAAAAGATTTATTTTTTTATCCTTCATTAGAAACATTTGCGAAAACACATGTGCAACGAAATAAAAGTAGTCTCTTTTTATGATGGTCGACCATGGCGACAAACTTGGCGACCAAATTTGGCGAAAAATAGTGTACGGTTGTCAAAATATGAAAGTACGCTGTCCATTAGTAACTGAGCTAAAGGATTTTTTTTTTTTTTTTTTTTTTTTTTTTTTAGAAAGACAGAAAAATTTATTGGTATATTGCTTCGAACCATCGCCAAGAAAATAAAAGGAAACCTACTCTCGAATTACTTCATTGTGTTTAGAATTATGAGCTGGGCGGTTGTCTGAGAGAGATTCTTCTTTTGATCATTTTCCTGAGCAAGCAATATTCTTACATTGAGGTGTATATAACGCCTTATATTTGATTTTTGTGATACGAGAGACGAGTTTTGTTGAACGATTTCGCGAATATTCGCTAAATAAAACGTATCCGCCGACAATAACTTGTCTGTTTATTTACGGTTTTTAATGAGGCCGAGAGGTACTGCTCTCGAAGCTAGTAAGCCAGTAAGTGAATGATCCTAGATCGCGTTCGTCGGCTTAACTGTTCAAAGTTTTCCATAATTTTCTCCGAAACTGGCGGTCTATGACCCCTTAAAAAGACCCACATGGCGGACATTCGTCCCAGGCCCATGACCCTCTAATGGGCTCAATCCCTACACCGCCACTACATTATCTGTTTATTTACGATCCTTTACTTTCTACCTTCACGAAAATGGACATTTTTCGTAATAATACACCTTAGATTATAATTTCGTTTATTAATTCACAATAAGCAAAGAAGCGGGTAAGAAGAAGAAAAAAGAATTATCGCCGTCTGTGGCGCAAATTAGTCTTATTAATAATTATTTGTCTTATTACTGGATTAAAATGCCATTTATAACAGAACGAAACATATGAGAATTCGAAGACAGCCAACCCCCCTCCTGTCTCCCCAGTATCAATTTAATTCAAAGCATACCCAAAATAAAAACATCGCAATTTTATTTATGGGTAGGGGAGAAAGACTTTTGAGTTAAAGAAAAAAAAAAAAAAAAAAAAACCACCGAGGGTGGAATTTCAAATTAATCTTAAGTGAAACAGAAGGGAGGGATGTGTGTAAAATATTGGAATGAAAGATCGCAAGAGAATTTTTTGAAGGGTTAAAAAATGGCAAAAAACTGCATTTGGGAAAAATTATATATATATACACACATTTTTTGATTATTTAAATGTGAAATATAGGTTCACTGTGATTGTTTTTACAAGACTGCTGGTGAATGAAAAATCTTATATAAAAATAAGTACTGTGAGATTTTTCTTTTCTTTAATAGAGATAGATGAAAACCAAATCTAATACTTTAGAAAAGAAAAATCATTGCATAACTAATTTATTTTAAAAAAGTATCTAGAGTAATTTATTTTGATTTAACATTTGAATCTATTTTTTTTTTTTTTTTTTTTTTAAATACTCGTTTACATGTCTGTTATTAAGGATTGTTATTATTTTATACTTTAATATTAAAGATTAATCTTTTAAAATGCGCTCCAGCTTTTTAACGGAATAAGCTTTCATATATTTGTAAGTAATTTATCAGATTCTAATAATGTTTTGAGAGAATATTTTAAAAATATATTTGGCTGTTTAATATACATTATCCATCACATTTGATATCCACAGTAAATATTTTAGACTGAGTTTTCTATTTGTTCCTAAAATATCCGTATTTCAAATGCAATATAGTTTTAGTGCATTTTTAACAGTGCATCTTTTTTACTTTCTTCTATATTCAATAGAAGAAAGTATTGGATTCGTAAAAATTTTTGACCTCGGGTTTTTGATGGATTTACATGTTTGAGAGCTGTAGAACACGATTTGACCATTTTCAGAAAATGTCTGTCTGTCTGTGTGTGTGACAAAATTTTGTGGAAACTGTATCTCAGGAACTACTACACAGAATTTCATACAAATTGGTATGTAGTTGCACCTTGACATAAATTAGTGCCTATCAACTTTTGGTAAAAATTGTCTTACAGGTTGAGTTGCCATCCCGCTTTTTCTAAATTTTTAACATACATGGTGATGTAGGACAAAAATTTGTATAAATGTGCATAAAGAGAATTATTTTTTAGTAATCATTATGAAATTTACAAGAATTATTTATAATAGAGATAGGCAACTGGGAATTTTTTTTTGTATGTGTACGAGCCTCGTAAACCCCCCTGGGGGGGGAAGTCCCCCCTCGAGGGGAGTGAATTTTCCAGATGGGTATCTTTCGAAAGGTCTCGTCAATACCTTTAAAACGAAGGGTTGAACTATAAATCTGTGATAATTTAAAACAAAGTTATCGATTTTTTTTACTTTTAACGAAAAAAAACTTGGATTATTTTTTTTTTTTTTTTTTTTTTTTTTTTTTTAACGAAATTTAACCAAACTTGGTATTTAGTTGGCCCCTGACATAAACTGGTGCTGATTAGATTTGGAGATCAATCGCTCAACAGGAGGCTCTGTGATTGTATTTTTTCTAAATTTTTAACATGGCAGTATAGGACAAAATTTCGTATAAATGTACATAATGAGAGTTATTCTTAACCTGTGATTGTAAAATTAGTGTGAATTATTGATAATAGTAGTAGTTAATTAGGAAAACAATTTTGTGCATGTGGGGGGGGGGGATATATTTTTTTAAATATTGTTACTGAGTGAATTTGTATAGAAAAATATAGAAGAAAGTCTTGTGGTGGCCACAACATACTAGTTTTTACTTTCTTCTATATGTAATATAGAGAAAGTATTGGATTCGCGAAAATTTTCGAACTCCACTTTTTGATGGATTTACATGTTTTGGGATGTGGAGAACACGAATTAATAGTTTTTAGAAAATGTCTGTCTGTCTGTCTGTATCATTTTTTTGTGGACGCTGTATCTCACGAACCAATGAATGAAATTTAACCAAACTTGGTATTTAGTTGCACCCTGACATGAACTGGTGCTGATTAGATTTGGGGATCAATAGCTCAACAGGTGGCACTGTGATCGCATTTTGTGCAAATTTTTAACATGGCAGTATAGGACAAAAATTCGTATAAATGTCCATAATAAGAGTTATTTTACACTTGTGATTGTAAAATTAATATGAATTATTGATAATAGTAGTACGTAACTAGGAAAAAAAATTTGTGCATGGGGGGGGGCATCGCTTCCCCCCTGGGGGGAGAAGTACCTCCCCGGGGGGGGGGGGGGGTAAATTTTGAAGATGGGTATCATTCGAAAGATCTCGTCAATACCTTTAAAACGAATGGTTGAACTATAAATCTGTGATAATTTAAAACAAAGTTATCGATTTTTTTTTTTAACTTTTAACAAAAAAAAAAAAAAAAAATTCGTAATTTTTTTTTTTTTTTTTTAAAATATTGTTACTGATTGAATATGTATTACTTTTAACAAAAAAAAAAAAAAAAAAAAACTTAGAAAAAAAAATCGTATTTTTTTTTTTTTTTTTTTTTTTTTTTATTGTTACTGATTGAATATGTATAGGAAAATATAGAAGAAAGTCTTGTGGTGGCCACAACATACTAGTTTTTTTTGTAAAACTAAAAAACCTTACATTAATAACAACGTAAAGTATAGAAGTTTGTACAATGGTTCAAAAATCTTTGATAAGGGATTTAATTCATTAGGCGTTAAAAAAAAAAAAAAAAAAAAAAAAAAAGCGTTACGGAATTTTATATCAATTAAAAAGTCGATTTAATAATTTTAAGAAATAACATTAAAGTTTTTATAAAGTTTCCGTACAAAAAGTTTGCAATGACAGAAATGTCTCCTTAAGCTAACAAAGTGATATACAAAATTTCAACATTATATATTGAAAATTTCGACAGAGATATGACAAGACAAAAAACTGACTTAAATAACTTTTTAATGTCCAGACATAAATTCTTCTAATAATTAAAGGAAAAAAAAAAGCTGTAGATTTAGACAAATTGAGGGGTTAAGTACTAATTACGATCGAAAATTAAGATAATATAAATAAATAATTTGTTCATATCTTAGTTACCTGCATTTTAACTATTTAGATTTTAATATCCGAATAATTCATCAATAAGTTCGTTTAAATATTTCTAAGATAATGCTGAAATTTTGTACGTGGCCTTACTAAATTTTAGGACATATTTCACTGAATATAATTTATTTTTTTGAAGAGGGGTGATAGTAATATAAAAATTTAAATTTAGTAATTTTGAAATTGAATCCTCTGAAATTTTTTATCGATTTTATAAAATTCTATATCTTTCATTACGTATCTTTGTAATATTATTTATATATATATTGAAAACCTTTTCAAACATTACAGCAGATGAAACCAAGCATCACAGGAAGAACTAGGAAAAAAAAAACCCATATATATACATATGTATATGCATGTAAGATCAATATTTAAGAAATTAAACCAGATTTAGAACTCTGGCTTAATTTTCGAACACTCTGTACTTACTTATAATGATAAACACAAGCAAAAGGCAATGTTTTATTGTATATGCTTTATTATTATTCTGATGATTAAATAATTTATAATATTTATTATTTCTAAAGTTAACTCTACAAATTATTTTTTAATTAGTAACTGCAACCAAGTGTAGACAGTTAAGTAATCGTTTCTGGAAATTTAAATTTTAATCATAATTATTTTAAATTAATATATTGGTAATGCTTTTTTTCGTTTACTCAATTTTATTAATATAGTTTTATTTTTATAGAAGAAATTGAAACAGTTGAAAGAGTTAAATTTACAGTTTATTTCAGAGCTTCTTCCTGTATAGAAAATTTAATAGTTAATTAAAATAAATAAATAAACTAATATATATATATATTAATTGTCTGTCTGTTTACGACGTACAGAAAAAATTGTGGCCAGTGCAGTTCTGTAAATTTTTTTCGATTAGATAAAGGAATGCTTGTAGTTTTGAAACATATATTTAGACTTTCGATATACCGTTTTTTTTTTTTTTTTTTTTTTTTTTTTTTAATGATTTATGCGATTTTTTGAGTTTTTTCCCGAGATTTTTGAGTTGTAATTTCAAGCTGATGCAAATAAATAAATAAAAAATACATTACAATTATTTATTTTACTGTTTTAATATAAAAAGAAACATTTATTTACATATGAATTAAAAAAATAAATAAATAAACAAATAAAAAAGAAGTAAATAAATAAATAAAAATTGAAAACACTGAAGGGGAAAAAAAAAAAAAAAAAGCAAATTTACGGGTTTTTGTCTGTCAGTAAAAGTTAAGGTCAAATGCCCATTAATTAATGTTTTGCCGGTAATTTCACATTTTGAATACTACTTTATATATAAATCCATTTTGTATTATACTATACAAATGATTAATGAACACATCAGTAAAATAAAGTGGTAACCTTGTAATATTGCGGACAATATCAAGTCATATCAGAAAATACGGGTATGCTCGTTTTATGGGTAAGAAACGGCCGTAAAAATTAAATGGGCAAAGGCACGTAATTTATTTATTTTTATTTATTTATTTATTTTTTTTTTTTTTAAGAGTGAAGTTAAACTTGTGTCATCAAAATTTTCTGATAAAACTGACGTCATAACAACTTTAAAAATTATTAAACATATTTGTGTGTGGTTAAAAAAAAAAAAAAGAAAAAAAAATACGCATTTCCCATTTTAAATATTTTATTTTTATTTATTTATTTAATTATTAATTTATATTAATCAAATGACTTTTTTTTCCTTGATTTTATCGCCGTCAAACTAATGATGGAAATGCATATATTTTATTTTAAATTAACCAATGTTTTAGTTCCCCATCATACGAGGGTTGCTATTTATATTTCTGGCCTAATAATGAAAAAACAAATATGTAGGATCGAAATTGGTTTTATTGTTTTTCAAAATATTCTCCATGATGATCAATAACACTTTTGCATGCGTTTGAACCAATTTTCAAAGCACTTTTTCCAGTCCGATTGAGGTAACTCCAAAACATGCGTTTTGAATGCATCAACCGCTTCTTCGGAGGTCGAAAATCGTTGTCCCACGTAATTTATTTATGTGTGGGAATAAGAAGAAGTCATTGGGTGCCAAATCAGGGCTGTACGGCGGATGACCCATCAGTTCGATCTTTCGCTCAGTCAGAAATGCATTTGTTTGAGTCGATGTGTGAGAGCTCGCATTGTCATGATGAAGAATGATTCGCCTGTTCTTCTGCTTTTTTCGAATTTCTCCGATGACTTCTGGCAAACAAATGGTCGTGTACCATTCAGAATTGACCGTCCTGCGTTGCTCTAACGCCACTATTGCCACATGACCGTTAATGCCGAAGAAACCGGCAATCATTTGTTTCGATGTGCTTCTTCCTCGAACAACTTTTGTTGGTTTTGCCTCGCCTTGGAAGACCCATACAGTTGATTGCTGTTTTGTTTCCGGCTCATATGCATAGATCCATGATTCGTCACCTGTGTAGATGTTATACACAGCCTTTGATGTACCTTGAACGTATTTTTCCAACATTTCCTTGCACCAATCGACACGAGCCTTTTTTTGAGCGTTTGTCAGATTATGCGGGATCCAACGCGAACAAATTTTTTTTACGCTCAAATGTTCATGAAATATTTTATTGATGCTAGTCATACTAATGTCCAAAGACGCCTCAATCTCACGGTATGTCACATGACGATCTTGCTTTATCAGTTCACGCACAGCATCGATCTTTTCTGGCACAACAACGGATTTTGGACGACCTGCACGGGATTCGTCCTGGATCGAACATCGACCACGATTAAATTCGTTATACCAATTTTTTACAGTGCTGTAGGATGGCGCTTTATCGCTGTATAAAGAATTAAGTTCATCGAAGCACTCGTCTTGACAATCCACGTCGAAAGTTATGAAAAATAATCGCACGAAAATTTTCACGATTCAATTCCATTTTTTGAAAGAGAAGAACTTTTCAATTTACTGTCAACAACACAAATAAAGCTATAATGGTAAATCGTCTGCTGAATTTACGTTTAAAAATATCAAACTTTCGATTAAAATCGTCTGCGGTCGCCTAGCAACACTTACTGTTGCCAAGGCCAGAAATATAAATAGCAACCGTATAGGTATGGGGAACTTAGGTAATCGTGAAAATTTTCGACCTCGGTTTTTTGACTTTTCTACACGTTTTCAGGTGTGAGGAATCCGAAAATGACAAAATTTCTATGGTGTCTGTCTGTAGGGTGTCTGTTAGTCTGTTAGTCTGTTAGTGGGTCAGTCCGTTAGTTTGTTAGTCTGTGTACACGATATCTCAAGAACAAATTGTCGCAGAGAGGTCAGATCAGTTTTAAAATATTACTTTCGACACTGGCAAGAACCCTATTCATTTGCAACATTCGATTTTAAAAACTCCGTAAGTTATTCGAAATTTACGATTTTCTTAACATGGGAGAATAGGACAAAAAATCACTTAAACGTGCATTAAATGAAAACTTTTTACTGTAAAAATGTCAGACCAGTTTTAAAATATCAGTTTTGATGCCGGAATGAACATCAGTAACTATAAATATGCTACTTTGAAAATTTCGCAAGTTACTGGAAATTTACGAATTTCTTAACATGGCAGTATAGGGGAAAATTTCACATAAACGTCAATTTTGAGAGATATTTTCATCGTAAAGATGTCAGACTACTCTTGAAATATTATTTAGGACACTGGCATGAATATTAATGACTATGAATTTTCCAATATAAAGATTTCGTAAGTTATTGGAAATTTACGAATTTCTTAACATGGCTGAATAGAGCAAAATTTCACATAAACGTCAATCTTGAGGGATATTTTCATCGTAAAGATGTCAAACCACTTTCGAAATAATATTTAAGATACTGGCATGAATATTATAGACTATGATTTTTCCAATTTAAAAAATTCGTAAGTTATTTGGAATTTACGATTTATTTAACATGTCAGAATAAAGCAAAATTGAGCATAAACTTCCATTTTGAGGATCCTAAATACGTTAGACAACTTCAAAATTACGTTTATGATATTTGTTTGAACATGATTGAATACAAATATTCTAATAGGAAAATTTCGTAAATTATTCGTAATTTACGATTTTATCAACATAGCGAAATTGTAAATTTTTCATATAAATATGAATTTGAGGATTATTGCATTGGAAATAGTAGCATGAAAACTAAACAACGGAATTGACCCCGATAAAATAAATTAATAGATTAGAATAAGATAAATATATCGAAGTGAACGGTGGATAGCCTATTAGGCGGGGATTTCATTCTGTCACTGTATGAGGCTTTGGTCAAATTGATTTCTTTTAACATTATTGCCGAAACGTCAGTGAAGGCCCTCTGTTGAGACTCAAAACGGTTTTGGGCTGTGTCTGTCTGTCTGTCTGTCTGTCGCGCGATAGAGGCCGCCAAAAAAGCGCTATTTACTTGAAATTTGGTACACATGTTCATGAGCCCCACGAAATCAGCTGTATAGTTTTTGGTATGTATTCCATTTGTAGTTCGTATACAGGGACACGCCAAAGTTTTTCTTATCATTACGGCCTATGGGAGAAATTTATATGTATCATGATAGCGGCCACAAAAATCAAGCTATTGACTTGCAATTTGGTACACGTGTTCATGTGCCCCGCGAAATCTGCTGTATAGTTTTGGGTGTGTATTCCATTTGTAATTTGTGTACAGGGACACGTCAAAGTTTTTCTTATCATTATGGCCTATGGGAGGAATTTGTATGTACCGCGACAGCGGCCACAAAAATCACGCTATTGACTTGCAATTTGGTAAACGTGTTCATGAGCCCAACGGAATCAGCTGTATAGTTTTAGGTGTGTATTCCATTTGTAGTTCGTGTACAGGGACACGCCAAAGATTTTTTATGATTACGGCCTATGGGAAGAATCTGTATGTACCGCGATAGCCACCGCAAAAATCAAGCTATTGACTTCCAATTTTTGCCGAAATGTGAATGGAGGCCCTCTGTTGAGACTCAAAAGGATTTTGGATTCCGTCTGTCTGTCTGTCATGCGATAGCGGCCGCAAAAAACACGCTATTGACTTGAAATTTTGTACACATGTTCATGATGCCCACGAAATTAGCTGTATAGTTTTCGGTGTGCATTCCATTTGTAAGTTCGTGTACAGGGACACGCCAAAGTTTTTTTTACCATTACGGCCTATGGGAAGAATTTGTATGTACCGCGATAGCGGCCCCCAAAATAACGCTATTGACTTGCAATTTGGTACACATATTCATGAGCCCATTGAGCAAGCATTTGACGAAACTGATATAGATCTGAGACTGACCGCCTTGGCGAAAATAATGCTCCTTTTATACTTTTCTATCGAAAACAGACTGTTCTGGAAAATTCTCGTATCACATCAGCCAATGAGATTAGAGTTTCCATATTTGGTATATCCCTAATAAGGATTTTCTCGCCAAGATCGCCAAAAAAATCGCCAAGGAGGGAAATAGTCGCCAAATTTATTTCTTTCCTTATAGGAGCTTTTTAATGCGTTTTTAAAGGAAAATTTGGCTATTTTAACGCTAAAACGACTATAAAGGCACAAAATTAGCATTTCATCAACTTACTAAACCTCTTGAAAGAATTTATACAAAAATAAATGCAATTATTTACAATTTCGTAACACTTTATATCATATACAAATAGGTATACAAAGAGAGATACAACGGGGGGTTGAGGGGGGCTGCCGCCCCCCTCAGGAATGTATTTGATTTTGGTAATAAGTCGATCGAATCAATATATACTATTATATAATAAGGAATAAATAAAAATGACCAATTGAATAATATCTGATGCAAATAGGACGTTGAGGCTCCTGATCTGCAGATCCACTAGTAATATGTCTCGCACTAGAAATTTCTGAGAACATAAATATGATGGGGAACTGAGCAAAGTCCACCTATGCCAACTAGTTTAGTTCACATAATAAAACTTAATTAAAAGTCATCTACATTTCATTAACGGCTGTATTTCACGGTATTTCGCCACGATTTTGATTTGCTGAAAATAGTCAGCAAAATGATTTTATTTATTTTTTTTTATAAAGTTTTTATTAATAAAGTAATTAAAAAAAGAATTTAATTAGAAAAAAAATTCATTTAAATATAGTGACCAGCGAATTGGGCAAAACTTGTTAGTAATTTAATATATATTACTTTATTGTGTAATTTTTTTCAATTATTTTTTTAAGCCAGGGTCGGAAACAGCATATGATTGAAAACGGAAAATTAACAAAAGTTCTCCTTGCATTACATATGCAAGAATAACTTTATTGTTATTATTATTATCATTAAGAAATAAGAAGACACTAATTAGTAGGTCAATTAAAAAAAATATATATATATATTAGAATTCATGAAATGAAAGGAAACCAGATAATTGCCAGATGAAAAAAGACACGTGTTTTCCATTATTATCTAAGAAATGTCAAATAGAATGTCACGGTTGGGTAATTTCTGAATTGGATCAACGTCAAAAGAGGGGAAGAGAGACGGGAACTTGTATAACTACACCACATGAACAGACATACGAATCTCTTAATGTTACCTAAGAATATGTTGGTATTGTTACAACATACTGAAAATTGCCTGATTCGCTTAAGTCCAACACAAAAATTTAAAGGTTTTAAAAAATCACACACAAATTAAAACACTTATGAGAAAATATTTAAGATTTTAGCGATACTCTACTTAAAGGTAAAACGGATGTTGAAATTAATTATTTTTGTTTCTACATTCTATTTGCTTCTCAAATCAAGTAAAACCATGAAAAGCTATCTTTTTAACACTTATAGTGTGTTTCAAATAATAAAATGTAATTTTTGAGAATAAAAGACCTCTTTTAGGGGAA
This sequence comes from Salticus scenicus, assembly GCA_963930645.1. Classification (NCBI taxonomy): domain Eukaryota; kingdom Metazoa; phylum Arthropoda; class Arachnida; order Araneae; family Salticidae; genus Salticus; species Salticus scenicus. The sequence continues at coordinate 61,340,538 of OZ005649.1, read as the reverse complement.
AAATAATTCAAAATAATGCCTAATTCCAAAATGCTCCCTGTTAATTCTAAGTTACTTTAAAACTCCAATTTTTGTACTGTGTGTTTTTTGTATGTAACTGAACACATATGTGCATTGATATTTCAAGTACATTCTGTAATAACTATCTGGATATTTTTAACCACATGGATTTTAATAATTTTCATTATTCCTTGTCACCTTAAAACAACAAAAGAGTTAGTGTTCTGGCTTTCAGTTCCCGGTTTCGAATCCCGGTTCAGGCACGGATATTCGTTGTAGTTCGGAATTCACTTTAAACCGTAGGTCTCGGTCTAATGTGCATTAATGTATAAAATTTTATCATAGAGCGACAGAATAAACTAAACTCATAATTTAAAACACAGGAAGTTAAAAAAACAAAAAAAGGAGAAAAAGATTTTCAGCAGGCATTAGAATAGCAGAATAGACTGCGTAATCAGAATTTACTTGAATTTTCAGTACAAACTGATTTTATCTATAATAATAAAAGAAGATGTCTGTCTGTCTCTCTGTCTGTCTGTCTGAGCATCTATACGTTCAGCCCCTACTGAACGCAGAACTACAAAATTTGACATACGGGTGCTCAGAAGCCTGCCCGAGTGCATAGTGAAAAAATAATTTAAAAATTTTAATTAGTTCCGGAGATATTAATTAAAACGTTGACCAATGCCTAATTAAAAAGCGAGCGGATCGTAATTTTCGCCCTTCAGCGTGTTCCTCAAAAGAGAAAGCAGAGAGAGAAAAATTTCGCGGGTTTTTCTAAAGCGATCGCTGCCGATCTGTTGGAAATATCGAAAATACACCTGTACCACGAGAAAGAGCATTTATTACCGATTCTTACGGTACATTTTTTTTTTTTTTTTTTTTTTAATACGGATTTTTTATATTTTAAATTTTTTTTAAAGGGTCGAAATTTTCTCTTTTTCTCGATTGTCTTTTTTGAAACGCCCTGTACGACCGAGTAACTGTTCCATTTCTTAACAACTGGTATATTTGGAAAGGACATTTAATCCTCTTTCGAACCATATAAACATTTTTACAAAATACGGATTAGTGATCCATATTTTTAGATTTTACAAAACATCGATTTTTTCACAAAACATTTTATAACTCAAAAGCGTTTAGAGATAAATCATTTCTTTTTTTTTTTTTTTTTGTATATAGATATCGCTTCAACAATTCAATACCCAAAAGATTGAGAGAAAATTTCAAAAACTGAATGAGTTATAATTTTTTTAATTTTCAGTATCGCGGCAGTTTTCGATGAAATTCTGAATCGACGTTTCTGAAACTCTTGCAACTGACCTTGACAGAGATGAGAGAATAAGATTCTTCAGTGCCAGGTGCTAGAGGTCGGGAAAAAGTTGCTTTTCGTTTTTCGGCCACATGACAAAGTATACTCGAAATAAAAAAACAGTTTTTGAATTTTTTCAATTTAAAATCGATCAAAAGCAGAACTTCGAAATTGCTCGTCATTATGGTTCACTTGTATGCAGTTAAAAAATCTAAAGTATAGCTTTAAAAATAAAATAAATAGACATATTATATTTATTTAAATTCATTTTTATTTCATCTCTTAATGACACCATTCACCAATTTCATCTGTTAATGAGTTACTTTTAACAGAATAATATTGATTTTTTTTTCTTTTTATTTTTTTATGAATTCGGTTGTAAAAAAACCGTTTTGGAATTCTTAAATTTTAGATGGATTTCAATAGAAATCGTTAATCGCCCTTGATAGATTAGCCATTTTGAGTTTAAAATATATCATAGATCTTCATTATTGTAATACATAATACATCATTCAAAAGATATTTTAAAGTATTTTTATTGCAGGCTATTAAAATGATATAAGTCGTTCAAATTCTGTACGAAACTTTCGGAGAAAACTACGGAAAAACCAGAAAATTTTTTATTCTTTTATATTTTACGGAGTTTCAAATTCAGATTTTCCCTCACATTTCGTACTAATAATTTTTAACGGTATATAGCCCGGAATTAAGCAAGTTTTGGAGAAAATCACAGATAAGTCAGACACAAATCTTTAAAAAAATGTTATACGGCGCCGCAGGCGCCACCGAGCGGGACTTAGCTAAAGTCAGAAATTTGAAAGATCATAACATGGTGAGCGAACAGGCTGTTTCAGATATTGAAAAGGGAAGAGGGCGCCGAAGGCGCTACCGCACGGGAATTTACTGCGCTTTCAATAAGCTATTTTCACGATATATCGATAAGCTGTTATTAGACCTGAAACGGGAAAAAGGGGAGTTTCGTAAAGTCGGATTTTTCAGGGATCGCGAACCAGCTGGTCGCCGAAGTCGGCTAGTAGAGAAATAAATATATGAGAAGTCAGCAGTTGAGATTGCAAGTTGTTATTTGCGGAGTTAAGAATGTGCAAACTCAAGTAAATGTATTAGTATAGTTATTTTATTTCTACTATTTTATTATTTATTTATTTATTTATTTTTTTTTGGGGGGGGGGGATACAAGCAATTCTTCTTGAAATTAAGTATTACTAACAAAAGACCCCTTAATTTTGAGAAAATTTGGATTTTATCCCCGAACTGCTTTTTACCATGAGAAAAATTAAGAAAATTGATCATAATCGTAAAAATAAAATATATGTTCCTCCCCCCTCCCCTTGATGTTCATGATATTTAAAACATTTTTTGAGTTTTGTTGAGAATTTAAGACTTCTTAAATATATATTTTTTCTTTTTTCACATATCTTGTTATAAAAGTGTTCAAATAATTTTTTTAAAACTTACTTTGTTTATATGGAACTTTTTTTTTTTTTTTTTTTTTTCTGTTTGTTTATGAGGAACGTTTTTAATATAAGTGATAATCATCATTTACTATGAATTCAGAGTCCGTATAACCTTCTCCCTCTTCTCTATTTTTTTTTTTTTTTTCTATCTTTGAATCTTTTACTAGTAATTTTCAAAAGTAACTTTTGTAAAATATAAATTTAAGTAGAAGTTTATTGTTCAAAAATACTGATGGAAGAGCCAGCGAAACGAACCCTGGAATTGAATAATAAAAGAAAAAAAAAAAAAAAAAAAAAAAAAAATCAATAACAAAATAAGTTTAACATCTGATGAAAGATATGTAGATTTATATTTTTTTAAAGACAATAATGAATATATTTATAAGCTTGTATAAAACAATGTATCGATGCTGAAAGTTTGATCTCCTTTAAAACAGGGATTTTGGGCATCAAGTTAATGAAATGTACAGTCACTCAAAAATCAAAAAGGTATTGGGACACTTGACATGCATAACTGTAAAGCTAATTATAAAAATATTTATCACATTTAAACAAAAACAAAATGAATCAAGAAATATTTTAACATTTGGTGTACAATATAGAAGGAAAATTTTATTAGTATTTTAGAATTTTCATTCAGTCTAGACTTTCAAATATAATTCAAAGGCAAACAAGAGTAAAAAAATACAGGGTGTTTATAAAGTCCCGGACCCATTTTGATGTTTAATAACACATAAAATAATAAAGATAGATTGAAATTAATCACATAAATGGTTAGATAGACACAAAAAGTTTCATGACCCTTGTCAATGAACTTCCACGTGTGCCCCCTTCGTCGCACGGAGAATATCAAGTCGATAGTCAATTTCACGCCAGGTAGCGGCAAGCATGTCGGCATCCACACAGGCTATTGCGGTTGTAATTCTGACTTTTAGGTAATCAATGTTCGACACTCTCCTCCTGTAAACATTGTCCTTTACAAATCCCCAAAGGAAAAAGTCCAGCGGCATTATATCAGGTGATCTGGGTGGCCAAGGAATTGGACCTCCTCGCCCAATCCATCTTCCCGGAAAATGGTCATTCAAAGAACTATGAACGATGGTACCCCAATGAGGTGGTGCACCATCTTGTTGCAAAAAGACATGTGGCTGAAGCTCTTCTAGTTGTGGACATACGAAGTCTTCCAACATGTTTAAGTATACGACTGATGAGACCGTCTTTTCTGTAAAAAAGAATGGCCCAATGACTCGGTCGTGCATTAGTCCACACCACACATTAACCTTTGGGGAATCCCTTTGTGCCTCACGGTATTCATGGGGGTTTTCAAAAGAGTCAAAGAGTCGAAAAAAAGTCAAAAGAGAAAAATGCAATTAATAAGCAGACGATATTTAAAAAAGTACAGATATTTAGACTGGAAAATAAAATTATCTGAAATTAACCACACGCGCAGACGATATTTACAAAAGTAAAGATATTCAAACCTGAAAAGAAAATATATGAGTTATTCCATCAATAAATGCCATAAGTTTGTTTATATCTTCATTATTTTATGAGTTATTAAACATCAAAATGGGTCCGGGACTTTATAAACACCCTGTATATTGGGACACTTTTGAAATAAAAAGTTTAACCAATCTATAGCGCATCAATAGAAAGGAAATTACTACCACCCTTTTTTTTGTAAACTAAAATTTTATACGTAAAAGTTTCAATAGATAAGCTAGAAAACAAAGATCAATCGAATGATGTGCGAAATCTGGTAATAAGTCATTGGAAAAATGGAAAATCAGTTCGCGGTATAAGACAAATCTTGAAATTGAGTAAGTCTACTGTTTTTAATATTATTGGCAAGTTCGAGAAAACAAATAGTGTTGAAAACAAGCAAAGATCAGGGCGTCCAAGGACATTTAATGAACGTGAGGAGAGGTGAATTGTGAGACAAGTTCCCATTAATCCAAAAACTAGTGCAGTAAAACCGACTCTGCAATGTAAAAGTAGGTTCGGAAAATCAGTAAATCCTGAAACTGCCAGAAATATTTTAAGAAAATAGAAGTATCACGGCAGAGTACACCAAAGAAAGCCCTACATCCGCAAAGCAAATCGACAAGCTAGGCTGGCATTTGATAAAATGTACGTAAAAGCAGCCAAAAGAATTTTGGGAAAATATAATTTTTGTTGATGAAAGCAAATATAAAGTTTTCGGATCAGATGGAAAGCAAAACGTTTGGCGCAAACCAAATACAGCAATGCATGCCAAAAATTTACGGCCTACTGTCAAATATGGAAGTGGCAACCAATTAGTTTGGGGTTGCATGACAAGCTCTGGTGTCGGGAACTTACATTTTATTGATGGTACAATGATTAAATATGTCTATCTTGACATTCTCAAGCAAAATTTAAAGCAAAGTGCGAGCAAGTTGAGAATCTCAAGACATTTTAAATTGTACCAAGGAAATGACCCGAAACATAATGCTGATATTTGCAATTTATGGGTCCTCTACCACTGTCCTAGTGTGATTAAGACTTCCCCCACAAAGTTCAGACTTTAATCCCATTGAACATGTGTGGGATTATTTGCAGCAAAAATAACATGAACACCAAGTTTCTAACACGCAGGATTTAAGAAAACATTTGCTCGAAGAGTGGCCAAAACCAATGGATCGTTTTGCGAAAAAAAAAAAATAATAATAATAAAAGATCCAATCCATGCTAAACAGACTACGAGAGGTCATAAAAAGCAAGGGTGGTCCAATAAGATATTAACTTTTAAGTTTGCATTGTTTTTCTTAATTTATTGGGCAGTGTCCCGATATTTTTTTGAGCACGTTTTTTTACTTGATTTATTTTATTCTCAATTATAACCATAATTGCATTAATATATGAGTTTTGTTTGAATTATTACGATTTGTATTTATCAAAATAACATTTACTTCTTACTTTTGGTTTCATTTGTATATTTAAGTAAAATATTATGATAAAAATCTGTGAACTCGTAGTGTGTCACAATGCTTTTTTGACAGACTGTAAATGTCGCCCGATGGTTTTAATATATTGATTTTTAAAGAATCCAGAGTGTAATTGAGTGTTCAAAATATATAGAATTTAGCAACACCAATGATTTTCTGAACACTGAAGCTCATATGAAAATGACCATTTATAAAACAGCAGTAGCATTTTCGCATTACGCATTTTCTCAAGTGTACTTTCCCTGTAGATAAGACAAGTTCAGAGTAGTCTCAATATTCCTATGTCCCACTAATTAAGCTGAAAAAAAAAAAAAACAATATATCTGGTGCGTTTGTTTTTTCCCGATACTTCATTTTTTATAGTTCAAAAGTAGAAACAAAAATTCTTCAAAATGCTGAAAATTTTAAAAAGTATATTAATAGGCAAAACATTCGACTAACAAGCGATAAACAATAAATACATAACATAAAGAAACTGTGCAAATAATGCCATTAATTTTTGAATAATTTTAACATTAAATATACACATTTTTAATCGTTCATATATATGCACAGTTTTATTTAAATCTCATCTTTAGCTATAACTGCTCTGCTATTGAAAAGGAAGAGTTTTCGTTTTGGGTATATTTATATGTGCATTTCCAATAAAAATGATTATGAAAAAATCAATATCCATCAATTACAAAGAAGTAGAAATGAATTTAAAATATGCACATCTACTTCTTAAAATTGAAAACCGATAGAAAACCGTGAATAAATACAGATAATTAAAGCGCAATTATTTATCGATTGCTTTAAAGATATACACTTATGGAGAGAGAAAAAAAAAGTGAAGCTTTAAAATTCTTTATACAATAAATGAAGTATAGCATCCCCGCTTTTCTCGTCAGAACTGGGGGTGTTTCAATAAATTCCCTAAGAATTATAAAAAAAAAAAAAAAAAAAAAGAAAGAAGAAGAAAAAGGAAAAAAAAATAGAATGAAGTTACATGGATACAAGAATCCTAGAAAATCCCTTCTTTTGAGACAAATCAATCTGAGTTCTGATTCATAATAACATAAAATGTACTGCTGGAAAATTCAATAAAAAGCTCCCCTTCCTACATATCAAATACAACTGATAATTTGTTATGTTAATGGCGTCGATTTCCTAGAAACCCGAAAGCTTCAGTTCAAAATATAAGAGGAAAAAAAACCTAAATGAGAGGAAAAATCTAATACAGATATGAAAAAGTGCGAAGAGAGCGAAGGTATAACATGGAAGGGGGGAGATGAGAATCGAAATTAATTGAGCAAAAAATGACATCTCAGTGATTGGTAAGGGGAGAGAATGGAATATTTTTCACGCACTACATATTTCTACCAGCACAGAAACAACTGAAATGTCATACCAAATACTGAAAAGCATAGAATATTCTGAAATATTTCGGAAAAATGCAAAACAAGTGCAGCGAACAAAAAGATTAAAAATACTTTTAGGGAAAAAGTATGCAGAACACTTTTGCCGCTTGCTATCAAAACAACAGGGAAGACTGATGATCTGTTATGTAGGGAAATGAAACAAAACTGAATATTTATACTTCTGTTAAAAACTTGGGAGTTGAATATTATTATGCGTTGAATATAATACAAAGTTAAACGGATAAAACTACTCGCGATATGCTCATATATATTTGTTATTTCATACACATTTGTTGTTTTTTGCTGTTTAGAGGGGAAAATGTTTACTTTCTCCAAGGAGAATCACTACTTCAATGTGAACTTTGTTAAATTAAAAACGAAATTGACTTTTTGGTCCGTGAGAATGCAAGCTTACCTTAATTATATTCTTGGAAAATTCTCATGAATTTGCAAGTAGTTTTTGTTTTGTAAAAATTTTCAGATTTTATACAGACATACTTAAAAAAGAAAGAATAATAAAGCTTGAAAATAAATATTCATAAGATGTTAATTTTTTTACGCTCATTTACATATATTTTAGCCTTCATTAAGTTTGAAATTATTTTCCTATCACAAATAAATAAATAAATAAATAAATAAAAATAAATAAATAAAAAAATAAAAATAAAAATAAATAAATAAATAAATAAATGAAAAATAAAAAATAAATAAAAATTAAAAAAATATATATGCATACTTGCCAACCAATTTTAATAAAAAAAGGGAAGATTCTTGTTGAAAAACCAGAAGATTTCATAAAAAAAGGGAAGATTTTTTTTTCTCTTTGATGTAATAAACAATACAGTTTTACTATAGATTAATTATACTAAATATATAAAAGTTTTAAATGAAGTTATTCCTCTTCAACATATAAATATCTACAAAACAGAATTTGTAAGAAATTTATTTAACAATAGACAAAAAACTTAGTTAAGTTAAAGTATAACTAATTTTTTTAAATAAATAGAATATGATTTTTGTGTATGTACATTAATCATACCTTATAAAAAAAAAAGTAGCAGTAGCTAATTATCAGTTTCAAATATGCATAAAACCAACTATTAATTTTCTTAAATTGATTTGGAAAAAATTTTCCACCCTAAAAAAATTATTCTTCATTTTTTCCCCATGTTTACACATTTGGTATAAATATGGCATACAAATATTTAATTTAATTGAGGAAAAATAAACAGATTTATTAAATTCAGCAATAAAGATCTAAAAATAATTACATATGTGAGAAATATTGAGCACTTCCATTGCTTTATTGTTTCTAGAATTAAGCATTGATCACAATCCGGGGAAAAGGGGGGGGGGGAATACAAAAATAATTACAGAGTAAGCAATATTAAACTCCTTCAACTCTACTACTAGAATCTAATGAAAGAAGTTTAAAATGAATATTATCATTTATGTTCCAGATGGATAAAGATTAGGAAACAAAAGACTTCTGAAGAATATTTGATTGCTGATCACTAGTTGGAGATAAATGAAAGGGGGGGGGGATAATTACATCAGCAAGAAATATTTGACAATTCCATTTCTTTACATGTTCTAGAATCTCATAAAGCAAGTTTGAAATGAATATTGACATTTATGTTATGGATGGAGAAAGATTGAGAATCGGGAGTTTTCGTAGAACATTTGGGTTTTCTTTTTAAAACGAACGATACCCGCGACTTTTTTAAAAACGGAAGATTTCATCATCTGTCCGGAAGACCAGAAGATACGTTAAAAAACCGGAAGTCTTCCGGGAAAACCGGAAAAGTTGGCAAGTATGTATATGTTATACATTTCCGAGATACAATGTTAATATAGGTAAAACGATGGTTTAACATCATAAACGGCCATTTAAACAAATTTATAACTGAAGAGCAAACATTCAAACCGTGTTTTCTCCTTCGGATGCAATTTTTTAGACAACACAAAAGCTAATAAATTAAAAAAATAACTAAACTTAAACCCTAATTATCCTTTGTTTTGATGTATTAATAAATAGTAGGAAAATATGTAGACATACTGTTTTTATGTTAAGTTCAAAGAAAAATCACTAACTCAATTTTGGTTTTAGAGAAAACACGGTTTTAATGTTTGCTCCTCAATTATTTCCATACATAAAATATAACTCTAAATTTAAACTGATATTTTAATTACAAAACTATTTGATAGGCACATGTGAGAGATGTTTAATACAACTTTCATTTTTTCTCTACTACCGACCTTGTATTTTATACAGGTCATCAAAAGTCATTTTCATGGTTTAAAATGGGTTTATTAGACCTTTATATTTCGTAACAAATCTCTTTGAATTAAATTTATGAGTACTAATTTTAAATATTAATTTAAAGTATATAAGGTAAAGGTGCACTGCTGTAACTTAATAACTAAAATAATTGCAATTGGTCAAAGTTCAAGGTCAACATTTTTTTTTCTATAGGAATAAATCTTCTATGAGATAAAACAATAAAATAAAATACCTTTCAAATTAATCTCTGGAAACACTATAATGAGAAAATTTAATTGTAATTGTGTGGTTTTTAACCTCTTTCAGTTTACAGGTCTCGGAAAATGACAAAAGTGATATTTTAAGGCCCCCATAAACAAACAAAAAATGGATGAAATAATAATAATAATAAAAGTTTGACAATATTAATCTATTCAAGTATAATGTATACACTGTGTGTACTGTTCTGTGGTTTTGATTTTTTAAAAAGCTATATAGATTTTCAAATTGTGTACTTCAGCTAATTGATGCACACTACAGTAGAAAAATAAATACTGAATTAGATAATTCAAAATTAATTTTGTTTTAACCCGTTAGCGCCCAGTGTTTGAGGACAGCTAATAAAATGACAGGTATATTTTTTGTGGTTTCTTGGAATGATTTTTGCTTTTTAGTGACAGTTTATAGCGTCACTCTAAATGATCCCTGAAAGTTTTATGTGCCTACTATTAATTATTTTCACAATCTGTATAATCATTTTATGATTTTTCATTCGTCGCACATATCTTAGCTTTTTGCACAGGTATACTAACTTAAATCAAGTTGAATAATAATATATATATATATATATATATATATATATAATAATACTTCATTTTCGAGATCTTTGTCAACATATAATAGGAAATCAATCTGTTATCTCAAAGTTTTTCTATCTCGAAGTTTTCTCGCTAGAACGCTAAACGTCAATAAATGAGGATAGGCTTTAAATTTAAAACTATCAGAAGAATTGTTTAAGTAACATATTTTACTGTCAGTTATCTATATTAATTTAGAAGTGAAATAATAAGCTAATAATATTTTGCAAAATTAATTCGGGCGTTAACGGGTTAATAAAATGTGCTTTATAATAATGCAAAATTACTTTAATGGAATTATGACAAAATATTATTAGTAGTAAATATTTAAGTATTTTAAGTTCTTTTTTTTTTCTTTAACTGAAAACCATAAAACAATGCACACAGTGTGTGTGTGTAAGTATACATAATACATTAATAGGTTAATAAAATGTCATTTTTTTTTTTTCTTCCCCTGCTAGTTTATGGAGGTCTTAAAATGCCATTTTTTTTTTCTGACATTTCGAGGACCTCAAAACTATAAAGGGTTAAAAAACACACAATTACAATTAAATTTTTTCATTAATTTTATTCCAAAGATTAGTTTGTGTGACATTTTATTTTGTGGCTTTGTTCTTTAGAAGAAATATTCACTATCGAAATTAACAAAAATATGATGTTTGACCTTGAACTTTGACCTATTGTAATTATTAAGTTACAGCAGTCTTTAATACTAATATTTAAAATTAGCACTCATAAATTCAAAAAGAGATTTGCGCCAAAATATAAAGGTCTAATAATTCCATTTTTAACCATAATAACGACTTTTGATGACCTGTATAAAATACAAAGTCGGTAATAGAGAAAAAATGAAAGTTGTATTAAACATCTCTCATGTGTGCCTACAAGGGACACAAGTATCAAAAGAAACAAAAATAGTCGAGCAACACGCTGTCATCAAATTATATGGACTGATTTAATTGTATTCATAATCACTAGTAAACATTGTTGTAAATTGTTAAAAACGCTCAGCACAATCAGAAATGTAATTCATTAACTTCCGATTGTAGCCCTTAATGTATTTGAATATTTTAGTGTATTCCTGAAAATCTGAAAGCTAAACATACCACGTTCTATAGAAAACATATGAACTGTAGATGTTAATTTCATTATGAAATGATTTTTGTAGACTGAAGTTACCATGATTTTTAAAAGTGCCTCTCATAAACACAACGCATTGGACAACTTTTGGATGTCCCTATACACAAATAATTTGTGCTACTTACATCAACTTAAAAAGAGAAGATGCCATAGTGAACTCGAATAACGTTTGAAGATATTCTAGTACGTACGTTAGGGGCAGATAGACGTATATAGATAAATTGACGGGCAGTCAGACGGACAGAAAGACAGACAGATTGACAAATTCAAATCATAACTCATCTTAAACATTGTTAGAAAGTGTTAAAAACGATTAATGCAAACGGAAATGCAATGACAGCAATTTTCAATCGTAGTCCTTAATGTAACTAAATATTTTTTTGTGGTCCTGTAAACCTTAATTCTAATCATTACTACATAGAAAGCATTATCTTGTACATATGAATAATAAATATCGAATTCATTATGATTTGTACAAAATAAAAGTATTAAAATGTAATTTATAGAAATAACTCTCATAGAACGCACTGCTTTGGAATATTTTCGGATGTCCCTGTACATAAAAGAGTGTTGGTATTTACTCCATATTCAACATCCCATGGTGACGAATAACATATCAGTTTTAGAAATTCCATGAATACGCGGAAAGACAGATGGACAGAAAGACAGAGCAGAGCATAGGCGAATTCAAATCATAAGCACTCGTTAAACCTCGTTAGCCAGTAGCAACAAGAACGAAAAATCATGAGGTAAGCATTTATTAGTAACACTTTCCAACTGTACGTACTTACAGTGTCGTATAACTTTCGTTCTTTGCCTACGTCATCACACAACGAACAGACTGAATTATTGAAAGAACTTACAGTTAGAAAGTTATTTAAATGTGATTTATATAAATATCTGTCCTAAAAAGCAATGCATTGGCATTTTTTTGGGAGTCCATGTACACAAACCAGTTGCCATTTTAAACAGGAAACATTCGATAGTGAACTTGAATAACATGTATATCATTTATTTTTTATTCTGAAAATATTGACGGACGCTGGGAGCAGGCGGATAGAGACAGATGGACAGACAGATACACAAATTGAAATCAGATTTACACTTAAAAACTGTTAGATAGGGTTAAAAAAAGCTTAATGTAAACGAAAATGCAATTCCAGCAAATTTACAATAATAACTCTTAATGTGAATTGTGAATGAATATTTTTATGTGGCCCTGTAAACCAAATGCTAATCATACTATATTCTATAGAAAGTATTCTTTTGTGCATATAAAAAACCTATTTCAATTTCATTAAGATTTGAGCGATGTAAAGTCATTAAAATTTGGTTTATAAAAATACCTCTTATAAAGCGCAATGGTTTGGAATAGTTTCGGTATCCCTGTGCACAAAACAGGAGTAGTAAGTACTCCTTTTTCTATAGAAAACATCCGATAGTGAACTTGAATAACATATTTCAATTTCATTAGGATTTGGTAAAAGGTATAAAAATCTCTCTCATAGGACATAATGCTTTGGAATACTTTCGGGGGGGGGGGGGGGGGTCCCCTGTACATAAACCAATAGAGGAATTCACTCCATTTAAAATAGGGAACATTCGACATTGAACTTGAATAACATATATATCAGTTTCAAGAAATTCCATGAATATTTACCGGAGTTTGAGAGCGGACAGACGGACAGACAGACAGACCATCCAAAGTCATTAACACTTTTCAACCTTGTTGGAAAGAGTTCAAAACGATTATGCGAACGATAATGCAGTTTCAGCAAATTCCAATTATAGCCATTAATGTAAAGGAATACTTTTTGTGTTGCCCTGTAAATTTAAATACTAAACATATTATATTCTATTAAAAGTATTTTCTTGTGAATAAGTATTATTAATATCAATTTCATTATAATTTATTTAAAATAAAAGTATTAAAATGTAATTTATAGAAATGCTCCTTATAGAATGCAATACTTTTGAATTCTTTTGGGTATCCCTGTAGACAAACCAGTGATGACATATACCCAATTTTCAATAGGGAACATTCCATAGTGAACTTGAGTAGCATATATCAGTTTCAAGAAATTCCATGAATATTTACGGGAATTGGAGCGTGAACAGACGGATAGACAAACTGAAGTCAAACATTTTTCACCTTAATTTAGAAATTTATTCATCAACCCTGAAAGTTCATTTTGGAGTGGAAGGCTGATTTTTTATACCAACTGTGTGAAAAATACCAGAGCGGAAGGCCAGGGTTCGATTCCCGGCTCTGGTATTTTTTACATAGTTGGTATAAAAAAAACAGCCTTCCACTCCAAAATTTTCTGAAATGAACTTTCAGGGTTGATGAATAAATTTCTAAATTAAATTAAAATTTTGTTGTCTACTGGAGTTGTGCCATGAATATTAATGTCACTTGATATAGCTGTGTTTACAGACTCGATGACATTACCAACGTACGTTATGTGAGAAATGCCTAGATGGTAATCAGCCAGGGTAGTTCAATAGTTTGAGCATCCGCACGTAAAGCGGAAGGCCAGGGTTCGATTCCCGGCTCTGGTATTTTTCACATAGTTGGTATAAAAAAATCAGCCTTCCACTCCATAATTTTCTGAAATGGATTTTTTAACTTGTTGGAAAATGTTAATAAACAGTTTTCAAATTTGTTGGAAAGTGTTAAAAAGTAATGGATAAAAAGATACATAGTGAGTTAATTTCACAAATTAAATAGTTCCTTGTTTTGAATACAGGAAAAAGTAATAAAGATACACTGAGTTGAATTTTTATTTAAATCAGTATAGTAATCATTGCCAAGGAAAGCAATTTCATATTTTGTAATGAAAAATACATTATTTCTATAAAATAAATGTAATGTTGCATAATTTTTATGACAGTTTTATTTTAAATTTGAAAATTTCAACTCCTATTTAGAACTTATATTTCGAAAATAAGGGTATTTTTTGTGGCAAGATTGATTTTACGTCAATGATACGTTTGAATGACGTTGAAAATCAATTTCGTCGGCAAATTTAAATCGCGTCAAATTCAGATTGTAAAATATACGTTTTCCTATTTCTATTTTTGATATGTTCCTTTAAAATTTTAAATGGAAGAGTTCGTGCTTTACTTGAGCTATTTTTGTTAAGTTTCGTAACGATATTTGATATGGTATATGATAATTTATTCAACTTATCAATAAATTTAAACGACATAATATAACTAAAATTTGAATTTTCAGCACGTTCCTCTAAATACATAAAGAAAGCGTAATGTATTAAAATTTTTAATGCTGGTAAATATGTTTAAGTCGATTATTCTAATTTTATGAAAGGTAGACTCAAGAGGGGTCGTTAAACAGACAGAGGAATGTGCTAAACATTTCCAGCGATCTGTACCAGATAGTTGGAAAATTCGATCATATTAAAAAATAAGTAATTAAAAATGAATTTTAATAGAAATTTAACAGCGATGGACCGGATATGGATTTTACCGGATAACCGGATACGGATATCCGGCATTCCGGATATTTTTTTTATTTGCCGGATCCGGATATCCCCTTTCCCGGTACTCAAGAAAATTTCAGTTTTTTAAGAGCACACAGTAATTAAAAACAGGTATTTGCATTTGGTTTTTATGGAACTGGATTCTATTCACAAACATAAAAATGTCAATACCATTGGGATAATAAGCCATAATAGTTTTATTTTTTAATATCAATTCTCATGATTATGTGTCACTTGATAGTTAGGTTAGCAGAATATAATGTGCAATGTTGTCTGAACTACGTGCTTTGTCTGCCTTGATATGCATATAATAGACAAAACTTACTTAAATAATCTGGTGTTTCGCTCACACGACTTTCTCTTACCCTGAAATTTAATATTATAAATACAGATTGGAGATTAAGGGGTAAGACAACGAGTACTGTTATGTAAACCAATGTTAAAACAATTCAAATTAGGCTGCGGAACAGATTTATTTGACAAATAATATGTGAGGCGGCCCCTTTCTCAAACCCCGTTTCATTATTATACATACATTTATATACATTTCAAGTCTGTTATTAAGTTCAAAAGTTCATTTAAAATTATTCAGACAACGTTCACACGCAACATTTATTAAAACTTATCAATTTTGATCAAATTTTTCTACTATCAAACATATTAACTTCAAAATACAACATTTGGATCGCCTAAAATTACTTGTTTTTAATTTAAGTGACACAGGCAAAGATAAAGCATTAAAACTTGACTTCAGCATTCAGGAAGCCTCAAAACATGTAAACATAAAAAAAAACCAGGCAATGAATATTTACCTTTAAAAAATACATTAATAACCATATGGCCATGTAAAATTAATTTCAATAATCAGATTTCCTGGACATGGTAAAATATTATAGTAAAGCACTTCCACTAACAATAAAAAACAATATTATGGCTTAAATATTGGCAGCCCTATATATCTTCGGATGATTATATAAATGCCACATGGTGCAAATAAATATAATCCGATATTAATAACAGACGGCGCAACCTGAACTACACTTCCAACGATTTTCAAGTATTGTCTTGTTGTACTATAATCTAGTTCTTCTGTGTAGCTCTGTAAACGAACAGTGAATGATTTCCATACCATATTCAGTATGAAACATGTTTTTACGCATATAAAAATATAAATTCGTTTCATTTGGTTTAGTGCAGTTTATAGTTGTTAAACTCTACTTACCTACAATTTTCCCCATACATGTAATATATTTGAGTTCTCTTGGGTGTCCCTGTACACGAATCATTTGTTTGATCTCCACGAAAAGTTTAGTATAGCATCCCTATATGATACACATTTAGAATACCAAATTTGAACTTTCTGGTATTTTTACTTCCTTATACAAAGTATAAGGAAGTATAGTAATCCCGATTTGCGAAATGGATTTTGTATTTGACATTGCTCGAAAACGAATGATCGTTGAATGTTGCCAATTTATACGTGTGACTGTCATGATGTCTAGTTGTACACCTGCAAGTGTGGTCGTAACACGAACTCTCGTTTTAGAGATATAAGGGATTTTACACGATTTTTCGTGACGTCTGTATGTATGTGTGTCTGTCTGTATGTCGCATAACTCAAAAACGGTTGGACGTAGAAAGTTGCGAATTGGTACAGAGGTGTGATATAACATCTAGTTGTGCACCACCCTTTTTGGACTTTGTATGATTTTCCGTTTTGGAGATATTTAGAAAATTAGGTTCATAAGGACAAAAAATACATAGGTTTTGGCCATAATGTATCAAAAAACGGTGATAACTCAAAAACGGTTTGGACAAATCTTGCAATTTAACTGACTTCCCGACTAGCTAGACATTTGAAACTTTCAGAATACGTTGACAATGCATTTTTTAAAATATTTTTAGCCAACTGTTTCCGATACCTGCTGCCTTCAGCGGCGTTTATGTGATTGAACAGAAAATTTATTTAACTAACTTCCCGACTAGCTAGACATTTGAATCTTTCAGACTAGATCAGAACACGGTTAAAATGCATTTTTTTAATACTTTTAGCCAACCGTTTAGGGTCCCTGCTGCCTTCGGCAGCGTTACCAGTACAAATCTTGCAATCGAGTGTTAACTAACTTCCCGACTAGCTAGACATTTAAAACTCCAAGAAAAGCTCAAAACACGGGGACAATGCATTTTTCAAATATTTTTAGCCAACTGTTTCGGGTCACTGCTGCCTTTGGCAGCGTTTATATTTTTCAACAGAAAAATTATTTAACTAACTTCCCGACTAGCTAGACATTTGAAACTTTCAGAATAGTTCAGAACACGGTGAAAATGCATCTTTTTAATACCTTTAGCCAACTGTTTCGGGTCCCTGCTGCCTTCATCAGCGTTACCAGTACAAATCTTGCAATCGGTTTTTAAATAACTTTCAGAAAAGCTCAGAAAACGGTGATAATTCATTTTTTTAAATATTTTTAGCCAACTGTTTCGGATCCAATGTCAATGTTTTTTAACATTATGTATATTTCTAAAAGTGTATAAGGAAGTCATGTGGTGCCCACATCAGATTTTTTTCTTGAGATATGCTGATAACAGACACACAGACCAACCGCTAAAAATATGATTTTTGGATTCAGGGGACCTGAAATCGAGTAAACATTACAAAAACTCGATTTCGAAAATTTGACCCAAAAACAATACTTCTCTCCCATTTACATGGGTAAGAGAAAGTAAAACTAGTATGTTGTGGCCACCACAAGTCTTTCTTCTGTATTTTCCGACATAAATCCACTCAGTTCAAATAAATTACAAAAACTGTCACTTATTAAAATTATGTGCCATGATGAAAACTAACAGTAAATATCCGAAGAAACACAGTTTAACTAACATCTTAAAAAATGCATTTTCATAATGGTTATCTCATGTATCAAGTATTGTACAGTTAAATGCCATAGAAGTTTAAATATACAGGCATGAGAGTGCAGAAAATTAAAAAAAGAGGAAACACGCATGTTCATAAAATTAATTTCAAATGAAAAATAACGCGTGCGGGGAAAACTATACAAATGTGTTCATAAAATTTATTTCAAATGAAAAAATAATGCTCACAGGAAAAACTATACAAAATATTTTAAAAGTGACAAATTAAACTAAAAGAATAACACATCGGCACAATAAAACATGTATTAAAAAAAAAAAAAAAAAACATTAGCAAGCAATCAACATTTAATAACATTGACTGGTGGTGGAAAATGGGAAAAGGGGGGGGGGGGGTGTTAAAAAGCAGTTCATGAGTGAGAAATATTAAACACAATTCTTTTTTATGGGTTCTAGAATATCATAAAGTAAGTTTAAAATTAATATTGACATTTTTGTTGTGGATTCAAAAATAAAAGGCTTCCCGCAGAATGTTTGATTGGCGATGGTTAGAGATGAAAAAAAAAAAAGGGGGGGGGGGAGGAGATTAAAAAAAAATTACATGAGTGAAAAATATTGAATAATTCTGTTCTTTTATATGTTATAGAATATGATAAAGCACGTTTAAAATGAATATTGACATTTATATTTTGGATGGAAAAAGATTGAGAATCTAAAGTTTTTCATGGAGCATTTCATCACTGATCGTTATTGGAGTTTGATTTTAACAAAATAAAAAATCGTGAAATTAACGAAAATCACAAAAATGCGGAAAATCGCGGATCCGCGGAAAATCCTCATGCCTGAATATAGCATTCCCGTTCTCGGGAAAAACTGTACTATAGCAGCGCAACCTCTTGGTAGATATACATCCAGATTAAACCGGCATAATGTCTGACAATGGATTTCTCACATATCAAGTATTGTTTGATTATATGTATTAGAACCTGAAATATAATCTTCCGTTAAGCTGAGGAAATCGCTGTATAGAATTTGAGCAATTAGTACCAAAAGTTGATTCGCAATAACTTATATCAAGGTGCATCCACATATAAATATTTATAAAATTTTGCACAGTAGTTCTTGAGATATAACCCTTCCTTAAACTCTAAAAATCACTGCACAGTAGCGCCACCTGTTGAGTAGTTGACCCTAAAAATTGGTAAGCACTAACATAAGTCAAGATACATCTACATATACATTTATATGCATTTTTATGCAGTAGTTTCTGAGATATAGCCTTTTCTTAAACTCTGGAAATCGCTGTGATTGCCACCAGAAGTTGATAGGCACTAACTTATATCAAGTTGCATCTATATATGAATTTATGTGTATTTTTATGCAGTAATTCCAGAGATATAGCCTTACTTTATTGTAGAAATCACTGCATAGTAGCACCACCTATTGAGCTGTTAACACCAAAAGTTTATAGGCACTCCAATTTATATCAAGTTGCATATATATATGACTTTATATGCAATTTTGTGCAGTAGTTTATGAGATATAGCCTTCCCTCAAATTGTGCATATCGCTGCATAGCAGCGTCACATATTGATCGGTTGACACCAACTGTTGATAGGCACTATTTTAAGTCAAGGTGCATTTACATATAAAATTATATGTAATTCTGTGCAATAGTTCCTGAGATACAGTTGCCACAAAATTTTTGTTACACACACACAGACAGATACTTTCTAAAAATGGTCAAATCGTGTTGAGTATCTCAAAACGTATAAATCCACCA
Organism: Salticus scenicus; assembly: GCA_963930645.1. Lineage (NCBI taxonomy): Eukaryota > Metazoa > Arthropoda > Arachnida > Araneae > Salticidae > Salticus > Salticus scenicus. Next base: position 61,320,968 of record OZ005649.1, on the reverse strand, counting down.
AAAACCGGAAATCGAAAATATTTACGTATCCAATACTTTCTTCTATTGAATATAGAAGAAAGTAAATAAGAAAAGTTATGCAAAAGAAAACTACTGAAAATTCATTATATAACATTCTTCTATATTCAATAGAAGAAAGTATTGGATTCGTAAAAATTTTCGACTTCCGGTTTTCGGCGGATTTACACGTTTTGAGAGATCTAGAACAAGATTTTACCATTTTTAGAAAATGTCCGTCTGTCGATATGTCTGTGTGTGTATGCAACAAAAGTTTTGTGGCAATTGCATCCCCTAAACTACTGCTCAGAATTCTATATAAATATATATGTAGATGCACCTTGACCTAAAGTAACGCCTATGAACTTTTGGTGTCAAACGCTCAACAGCTGTCGCTGCTATACAGCGATTTCCGCAGTTTAAGGGCAGACTATATATCAGGTTCTATTGCGTAAAATCGAACAAAATTTGATATATTAGAAGATCATTATAAACCATTATGCTGATTCAATTTGAATGCTTATCGACCGACAGATGGCGCTGCTAGACAGCGATTTCCGCAATTTAAGGGAAGGCTATATCTCGGGAACTACTGCACAGAATTGCATATAAATTTATATGTAGGTGCAACTTTACATAAATTAGTTCCTATCACCTTTTGGTGTCAACTGCTGAACAGGTGTTGCTGCTACACAGCGATTTCTGCAATTTAAGGAAAGGCTATATCTCAGGTTCTACTGCGTATCATCAAACAAAACTTGATATGTGAGAAGGCTATTATACTGCTTCAAGTTGGATGCTTGTCGGCCAATATATGGAGCTGTTATACTGGAAATTTTCTCGATAAGGGGAAGGCTATATTTCAACTTGTATGGCATATAATTGTACAAAACTTGATATGTAAAATAACTATTATAAAAACGTATTTTTTAAGATGTTATTTTTAGACAATAAAACTGTCTTTTTTTTTGTATATTTAGCGTTAGTTTTCTCTAAGATGAAAATCATTTTCATTCATCATGTTAGATAATATTAATAAATAATACTTTTAATAAAAAAGCACCACAAAGCTGGCGTTGTAAAAAATATTACTTACAAACTTTGAATAAACACCATAAAATGCAATAAACTCGCAACAATTGTTTCGGGTCGAAAAAACACACGACCCTTCATCAGGCGAATAAAGTAAGCACGAGTGCTGCAGTCAAAGCGGCAACGCACCGCGAGTTTATTGCATTTTATGGTGTTTATTCAAAGTTTGTAAGTAATAAATAATAGTTTTAATAAATTATTTGCCCTCAGTGAATTTGTACAGGAAAATATAGAAGAAAGTATTGTGGTGGCCACTACATACTAGTTTTTTAATTAAAAGGAATGAATTACAGTAATCTACATCTATAAAAGAAGATCTCCTGACTGACTTGCTTGCTCACTCAGAAATACCCAGTCACACTAATGGCGATGACGTGATTTAAGAAGCTATTTTTTTTTTTTTTTTAAGTTTTTACCCAAACGGAGGAGCAAAAGTTGTTTCCCGCATTTCCCACCATATCTCAACCAAAGAAAACACGAAAAAAAAAAAAAAAAAAAACAGATATTCAAAAGCTGGATATCCGGCATTTAACCGGATATCCGGTGGTTTTGATCCGGATATCCGATGATATTTCGGATATTGAAAAATCAGCCGGATATGCCGGATACCGGATATCCGGTCCATCCCTAGAAATTAATATTATTAATGCTGTGGATGTTAGATAAATATTTATTCTAAAAATACTTAATAATAATCTGGTGTGTCACTCACACGACTTTCTCTTATCCTGAAATTTAATACTATAAATACAGGTTGGAGATTAAGAGGTAAGATAACGATGTTATGTAAACCTATGTTAAACAATTCAAATTAGGCTTCGGGAGAGTTTTATATCATAATTAGTTCTATGTGGGGGGGCTACCGCCCCCATCAACCCCCCGTTTCATTAATGCACCTAGATTTATATAAAATTTAATTCGGTTATTAAAAAATAATTCTGTTTTTAAAAAATAATTTATTAAAATTATTATTTAAAAAAATTATCTTTTATGATAATGCAGACGATTTCCATATTAGAGAAGTAGTATAACACTAAATATAAAAAAAGTCCATTTTATTCTCAATATTAAAAAAAAAAAAAAAAAAAAAAAAAAAACGATTTTTTTTTTCTAAGTTTTTTTTTTTTTTTTTCGTTAAAAGTGAAAAAAATCGATAACTTTGTTTTAAATTATCGCAGATCGATGGTTCAACCATTCGTTTTAAAGGTATTGGCGAGCTCTTTTGAAAGATACCCATCATGAAAAATTACTCTCCTCGAGGGGGGACTTCCCCCCCAGGGGGGAGGCGAGGCTCCTACATACACAATTTTTTTTTCCCAGTTACCTACCTCTATTACAAAAAAATATATATTCGTTTTATTTGGTTTAGTGCAGTCTATAGACGTTAAACTCTACTTTCCTGCAATTTCCCCCATAGACGTAATGTATTAGAATTCTCTATTGCCCCTGTACACGAACCATTTGCTTGATCTTAACGAAAAGCTTACTGTAGCATCCCTATATGATACACATTTAGAATACCAAGTTTGAACTTTCTGCCATAATTTGTTTTTGAGATATGCTGATAACAGACAGACACACAGACACAGAGACACACACACAGACCATTTGCTAAAAACATGATTTCCCTACTCAGGGGACCTCAAAACGTGTAAATATAACAAAATCTCGCGTTCGGAAATTTGACCCAAAAACAATACTTTCTCTACCTTATGGGTAAGAGAAAGTAAAAATACGATTTTTTTTTTTTTAAGTTTTTTTTTTTTTTTGTTAAAAGTTAAAAAAAAAAAAAAAAAAAAAAAAATCACTTTGTTTTAAATTATCGCAGATCGATGGCTCAACCATTCGTTTTAAAGGTATTGGCGAGCTCTTTTGAAAGATACCCGTCATGAAAAATTACTCTCCTCGAGGGGGGACTTCCCCCCCAGGGAGGAGGCGAGGCTCCTACATACACAAATTTTTTTTCCCAGTTGACTATCTCTATTACAAAATATATATATTCGTTTCATTTGGTTTAGTGCAGTCTATGGACGTTGAACTCTACTTACCTGCAATTTCCCCCATAGACGTAATGTATTCTTTGATTGTCCCTGTGCACGAACCATTTGCTTGATCTTAACGAAAAGCTTACTGTAGCATCTATATATGATACACATTTAAAATACCAAGTTTGGAATGTCTGCTACTATTTGTTCTTGAGATATGCTGATAACAGACAGACACACAGACCATTTGCTAAAAACAGGATTTTCGTATTCAGGGGACCTCAAAACGTATAAATATAACAAAATCTCACTTTTGAAAATCTCACTTTCTCTACCTTATGGGTAAGAGAAAGTAAAAAAGAAGATACAATTCAGTAAGAATAACGTACGAATTCCCCCCCCCCCTCCTGAGCAAGCATAATTTTTTATTTTTCTTATACATTAATTTTGATATAAAGCTGTTCAAGAACGCTAAGATATAGCAATCACGGTCTGTGAGATGGATTAAAGCTGATTGTCAACTCGTGGGGCCTTCTAGGGAAGATTTATTAAGGGATAATATGTCCATATATCATCGGAAATTCCGAATGGCTAGGTTAATGATTGCAAATCTGTGTTCAAACCCAGCAATTACAGTCTATCAGCTTTCAGAGCTGAATTTCGCCGCGTGACCGTCAGTGAGATTGCGGTAATTTACAAGTGTAAAGCTAGCTTTAGAAAAATCCCCGAGCTTGAATTTAATTGCAAATTATAAGACGTCAATGCATGCCTGTGACCTCGAATTTAATTAAATACCATCTTTCTTTAAAAACTCTAATTTTCAACCAAATGTAGCCATTTTTGAACTGTGAATTCATAATCACAATTCATAGTCAGTTTTTAATTTTTGTCAAAATCCATACAAAAATCACAAATTTAAACAAAGAGTTTTTTTTTTTTTTTTTTTTAATACTCGCAAGGGAAAAAAAAAAAAAAAAGTAGCTTCTTTTAATATGAGTAGGAAGATTCAATGTTCGTAAATTTAAAAATATCAATGAAACGTGACATGGGGGAGAAATCCTATTTTAATTATTTTTTAAAAAACCTCTAATTTCAACCGAATTCAGAGATCCTTAGATTGTGAACTCATACTCACTATTCTTAGCCATTTTTTAATTTTTGTTGAAACCTATTTAAATTTCGCGATTTTAAACATAAGCTTTTTTTATACTCTAATCTAAAAATCACATGAGTTCTTTTCTAAAATGGGTTTGGAAAGTTGACAGCTCACAAATTTTAAAATATCAGTGCAAAATAACCTGAAAAAAAAAAAAAAATAAATAAAAATAAAATAAATAAATAAATAATAATAATAATTTTAAAAATATCTAAACTTTAAAAATCCATTTAACAGACTTTCAACAAACATAGTTAAAAATAATTTCGTATTGAATCAGCATTTTAAAACAGAAAACTGCATTGAATTCAGTCTGTTCGACCGGGGAATTACAGTGCCACAGACAGACACATACACATAAAGGCTATTATTTTATAATTCCCTCCCCCTACCTTTTTTTTTGGGGGGGGGGGGGGGAGGGTTAAAAACCGTAAGAAAAATATAAAAGAAAACGGAACTTCAGAAAATTGCTAATTAGCTAAATGTTGATGCTTCCATCTCTAGTTCTTTTAAGACGGAAAATTTTACTATCGCCATTTCCAGCAGCAAGAACATAATTATTACAGTAAATTCCCGACTATCCTCGAGCGGATTATGCGCATTGCGGATTATCCGCGGGCGCGAGAAAAAGGTAGGAACAAGAAAGCGTAGGATCAAGAAAAAGTGTTATTTAAAGAAAAAACAAAAGGAAATGATTGATTTTTTACAAAAAAATGTAAATATAAAATACTACAATGATTTTCTTTTATTTTTTTTGGTACAGTACGCGATAATGTTTAATTTAATGCATAAGTTAGGTTGTAGTTTGGCTTCATCGTAAGTGCACATTTTTGTTTATTGAGTTTACATCCTTTAGTAAATAAAAGATAAACATATTTACTAAACTGCGAATATTTTTACTGCTTGTTTTAAGTTTTATATACAATACAATCAATTTTTTTGAACTAGATTTTTTTTTTTTCTTTTAATCTCATTTTGCTCCCAATTTTCAGCCTTTATGTAGTTTATCCGCGGAGCCCGTGGCACTCAAATTCTGCGGATAATGCGGGGGTTAACTATATTATTAAAATTATAAAAATAAAATAATACATCTACTTACAGAAATTCATGAACTTAAATACGAGGAAGCATATTACACGACCACTTGATGATTATAATACAGGGGCATTATAATCATGAGCATATAATCTGAATTCTCAATTACGGAAAGAATAATGGGGGGGGGGGGGGAGGAGTTAGAAATGACAAGAAAAGAGGAAACTGAATCAGTAAAAAGATATCACCATGCATTAATGCACTACGGGAAAATTCAAGTTCATTTTACGTAAGAAATTTTCAAATGCAGCTTTTTTCAATAAAATAACTTCCAGCCATATAGAAAGCGGAAATCTATTTTTACAGTGTAAATCTGATCCGGCTGCACTATTTTTGAAACGATATTTTTATAATGAAGCCAGACAACTATTCAGACATCCTTTTTAAAGCTTTTATGGTCTCAATGTCAATTGAATATTAGAAAGAATAGTTTTGTGTGTCTGAAATCAAAGTTTCTGTAAAGGTACGAAATATTGAAGTTTAAATTAAATAAGTCAATAAATGAAAATATTACATAACACAATTTAATGGAGGTTAAGAAGTGTATCTTGGGCCAAGATTAATCAGCTAGTTGGATGGGAAAAACGAAAAAAAAAAAAAAGTAGGTTTCTCGTAAATGAAGGTATTTTCAAAGCCACTTAAATTTCAAATATAATTTTCATAAAAGAGTTGCATACCTGCCAACTTTCTAATTAATATTCCGTGGTACTTTTCGTACCCGCCCCTTTTTCCACACTATTTTATTTTTAGAGTAATTTTGTCCAGCGTAATTACAATTAAATAAGAAAAAAGTACTCTCGTGAAAGATTGGTATGAAAAAATAGAGGGCGAGTATTAACAATGTAAAAATTAAAAACATTAAAAATTTTATCAATAAAATGACATGGTTCAATTTTTTTTAATACATTACTTTTAATACTTACAAATCAATGAAAGGGTTTTTATCCGAATTTTTATTTTGAATCAAATTACACCATACTATTCGAAATACAAATTTGGTAAACACTCTTATTTTATTTTATATTGACAGTTATCGAAATTTAACTGTTTCTATCGACGATATAAAAAAAAAAAAAAAAAAAAAAAAAAAAGAAGAAGAAGAAAGAAAAAGGAAGAAAGAAACATTGAATTTGTGGTCTATTTGTTTGGAGGTTACAGTGATACATACACATACAGACAAAGGCTTTATTTAGAACACACACTTTTTCGGACGAGAGTTAAAAAAGGGGTTTGGATACGAATTACTTTTTTCTATTTGATTTGTAGATTTGTAAAATGTATATAAAAATTTGTTTATAGGATTTTTTCAGGGGATATAAAATCCACATTGTATGGTTATTACATAGCTGCCAACCTAATCTGGAATTAGTACCTGCTCCTTTTTCCTCCACCACTTATTTTTTATAGCAATTCTCTTTGAATGTATTTACGATGAAATAAGAAGAAAAGTATACTCTAAAAAGACTGGTGAGAAAAAAGGCGGGTACCAACAACTCGCCGGATTATTAATTAGGATGTTGGTAGCTCCGTTATTAACAATACCCTGTATTAGTACCCGTTTCCATTACCTAGTGACTTATTTATTTTCAATGTTTTTATTTATTTTTCCGATTGGCCTATTCGTGAAATAGGGTTACAAACGTAATTAGTTGCTTGTTCGTCTGTTTATGTTAATTAAACTTAGTTATGCTAATTGAAATTAATTATGCTCTCTTGCCCGAAAATATCTTTAAGAATGCTCGAAACTGACAAATTATTCAGGTTTAATTTAGAATGCATGATATTGAAAATATTACAAATAATAGCACTGGTTTGTTATACAGGGATTTGCAAATGGATTCGTATAGATTATAGTATGAAAGGTATTTCTTTAAAATACGATACATTTTTGTTCCTGCATAAGTGCTGCTAACGAGATTAGCATATATTATTGTTCAGATACACGTTTCCTGCAAAATATAGTTGTCGATTTTTTTTTTTTTTTTTTTTTAAATTCAATTATATAATATACTCATTTCAGTAAAAATTTCTGAAAAAATACCAACCGATTTAATCTCAACGAGCAGTATCAAACTAAAACAACAAATAAATAAATAAAAGTAAAAAATTTCTTCCTATTTTTTTTTGTTATTTTCCCCGCAAATAAATGAATAATAATAATAATAATAAAAAAAAAAAAGTTTTTTTTTTAGATTATGTTTGAAAGCTGTGGTTTCCAAACATCTTTAAAGAAATTTAAAAATGCAGCTTTTATTATTTTATTTTTAAACTAAGTTTTTCCTTTCTTTTCTTTTTTTTTCAACTGCCTAGTTTTAAAAAAGTAACATTTATCTCCAATTAAAAGTAGGATAATTTAAATGCGATTTCTTTTTCTTTTTGGTCCATTCATCATGTTAAGTATTAAGAATGTTAAATCAAAAATCATTTAAAGGAAAATAAAAAATAAATAAAAACTTTTTTTTTTTTTCCTCCCATCTTTTACATGTTAAATGAAAAAAATCTTTTTATTTATTTTTTTATTTTATTTGCAAACACTGAAAGAATTATCCCATTTTCTACTCAATGTTTTCTTCTGTTATATAAGTTACACCTGAATATTATATATTTTTAATGTAAAATGTTTCATATTTTATAGGTAATTAAAAACAAAATATTCTAAAAAAGTTATTATAGTTTTGTTTAAAAATAGATAAATGAATAAAACTGAACAGTAAAAAGAGATCTAGCAAATATATATATATATAGCATTAAAAAACAACAATTCAAGCATTTGAAATTATCTAAAAAAAAAAAAAAAAAAAAAATCCTTTATTGAAGTTTTATTTTTATTATTATTGTGTAATTTTAAAATCAATGAAGTCAAAAATAAATAGAGAGTAAAGTAATTAAACAAATTTATTTATATTTTATTTATCATTTTTTTTTAATAAAAGAAAATTATTATTACTATTAATTTGGCTTATTATCACATAAAGAAAGAAACGGTAATAAATACTACGTATCTACATAAACAATCATTCTTCACATTCTACGACTTAAAAAACAGCAATGCTTAAACAAAGAATGTCTAAGTTAAAGGAAATATTTTTCTTGATTCTAACATACTATGTATTCTTTTTTACACATTGCAGACATTTGTGATTTATTTTAAGAAAAATACATATCTCATGGAGGAAAAAAAAAAAAAAAACCCTACTTAATTTTAAAATAAATTACGCATAATATATTTCCTTACTTTTATTTTAGAAAGTAGAGTAAATCAATTTGAGTTAATTAAAGAGATCAAATTAATGAAAACAATCAGTAATAAGAAACTGGCAGCTAGAAGAATAATTAATCTATCAAAATAAACAATGATAATCACAGTATTTCTTTTCAGTATACTCGCAACACAAAATAAACAAAAATTAATTAAACATTTTTCATCCCACGCTGAAGAAATTTTTAGATTGCATCTAAATTGTTATAGGTTTTATTTATTTATTTATTTTTCGAAGATATTTTAAATAATTATATTAAAAGTAATTAAAAATCCTTTTTAAAAAAGTATTCATACATACTTTAGTTTTAAATTAAGAGAAAGTTAAGTGACATGAAATGCAGATGAATTTTAACGTCTTTTTTTTTTTTTTTTTTTTTTTTCGGAAACCGAGTTAAATATTTTAATCACTAATTTGTTTAACTGAAAAAATAAATAAATAAAGGGTAATGAAAAGTTAATAGCAGATAATATGTTTATCAAAGTAAACAGTAAAATTATTATACTTTTTTCCTACTCTTAATATAAATAAAAGACAAAATAAAGAACTTAAAAAAAAAAAAAAAAAAATCTGCATAGCATTTAAAAAGAAAGTATATTATGGGTTATTGAAAAATATTTAATTGAAAAAATTTTCATACTTTAATTAAAAATGCATTTATTAAAAAAGCTATTTTTTTTTTTTTTTTTTTTTTTTTAGACTCATTTTTATAAGAAGTTAAGTATTAGGTATATCTAGTACAGCCAAATGTGAAAAATTTTGAAAATCTAATTATATTGCTATAGCAGTATAATTAAAAACACTCTCTTAAAGTGATCATGTACATATATATCATCATTTTAAGACAAAGTGTTTTTAATTATAAATTTATCAACCACTAAAACAGATTTAAAAAAAAAAAAAAAAAAAAAAAAAATCTGCTTAGCATTGAGAAAAGTAATCTCAATTTACCTGTAACCGTAACGGTTTTTAGAATAACCCAGCCGTTTCCAAGTATTCAATTAAAAATGCTTATCATTATTAAGTAATTTTTTATCCTAATGGTTTTATTTCGGGATTAATCAAGTTTCAATTAAATCTTGTAAAATGAAAATGTGAAACATTAAGGAAAAGAACTTATTGCCTTCGTAAATCACCAGTTTACTAAAAGGGATTTGTAACTGAAAATTTATTTTAAAAGAGGGGGGGGGGAATGTGCGTGCTTATATATGCATGAAAACATTTTCAATCATTTCACAAGAAAAAAATTAAAGTATCACATGAAGAAATGGAAGATTTGATTAAAAAAGAATCAAAATACAAGAGTACATTATACAATACTTTTCCAAGGGCAATAATTGAATAATGTGTATGTATGCAAAAAATAGGAGAATTTTTGTATACATGTAGCATATTGCCAAAAATTTATATATTTAATCTTGTATTTTTTTGAATAAATGAATCAGAAATAAATCTGCTTTAGTCTAACACGAAGAAAAAAAAATCGCTAAGCTTTAAAATTTTCTAAATGTTTCAATTTTTTTTTTTTTTTTTAATAATTATGTTTAATCAAGTTATTTAAATAGCTTTACACATCCAAAGAATAATAATTAAAATGTGAACAAAAGTAAAAGCCTAAACTAATAAGGACTGGTATTTATTTATATAAATTCCACCGTGGCATTAAGGATGTGCAAGAAACATTCCAGCAAAGGAGAAAGTATATTTATTTTCATAGGAAATCGCTTAAAGTAAAAATTCCATATTCATTAGTTCATTTAATAGTTTTATAATTTATAAAAAAAAAATGTTGATAACAATAATAATTTCAGAATTCTATAACAAAGAGATTACAGTATTCATTCATTTAAAATTAAAAACAATGAAGTTAAGGTCTGTTTAAAAAATAGAAACCATCGTAGCTAATACGTTGTTAATTAAAAAATAAATAAATAATAATTAAAAAAATAATATTTGCAAAGGAAAAAAAAAATTCAAAAATTTAAATAATTATTCAATGAAGTTAAATAAACGTTCAATAAAATAAAATAAAGAAACGTTCAATGGAATAAAAGAAATTCTGTACAATATCAACCAGCCTGCTTAACGTGGTAATCGATATGCGACTTGCATGTTATGAGTTTTTTTTTTTTTTTTTTTTTTTTTTTTTTTTCCACTAAAAAGTCAAATTCTTCTCTTCAGTTCAAAGCCCATATAAAGTTTTTACTTCAAAAAATTCTATTATTTTTATTTTCAACCTAGAGTAAAGATTTTTTTTAATTATTTCTTACTATCAGTTAATTTATTTCAGGCACTACCAAATATTTATTATAAAATTTATCTACTTATTTAGAAATTGGAATAAGAGGTGCAGGAAATAAGACTAATTGTCTGCGCTAGGGACTTAAGGAGGGTTAAAAACCGTAAGAAAAATATAAAAGAAAACGGAACTTCAGAAAATTGCTAATTAGCTAAATGTTGATGCTTCCATCTCTAGTTCTTTTAAGACGGAAAATTTTACTATCGCCATTTCCAGCAGCAAGAACATAATTATTACAGTAAATTCCCGACTATCCTCGAGCGGATTATGCGCATTGCGGATTATCCGCGGGCGCGAGAAAAAGGTAGGAACAAGAAAGCGTAGGATCAAGAAAAAGTGTTATTTAAAGAAAAAACAAAAGGAAATGATTGATTTTTTATAAAAAAATGTAAATATAAAATACTACAATGATTTTCTTTTATTTTTTTTGGTACAGTACGCGATAATGTTTAATTTAATGCATAAGTTAGGTTGTAGTTTGGCTTCATCGTAAGTGCACATTTTTGTTTATTGAGTTTACATCCTTTAGTAAATAAAAGATAAACATATTTACTAAACTGCGAATATTTTTACTGCTTGTTTTAAGTTTTATATACAATACAATCAATTTTTTTGAACTAGATTTTTTTTTTTTTTCTTTTAATCTCATTTTGCTCCCAATTTTCAGCCTTTATGTAGTTTATCCGCGGAGCCCGTGGCACTCAAATTCTGCGGATAATGCGGGGGTTAACTATATTATTAAAATTATAAAAATAAAATAATACATCTACTTACAGAAATTCATGAACTTAAATACGAGGAAGCATATTACACGACAACTTGATGATTATAATACAGGGGCATTATAATCATGAGCATATAATCTGAATTCTCAATTACGGAAAGAATAATGGGGGGGGGGGGGGAGGGAGGAGTTAGAAATGACAAGAAAAGAGGAAACTGAATCAGTAAAAAGATATCACCATGCATTAATGCACTACGGGAAAATTCAAGTTCATTTTACGTAAGAAATTTTCAAATGCAGCTTTTTTCAATAAAATAACTTCCAGCCATATAGAAAGCGGAAATCTATTTTTACAGTGTAAATCTGATCCGGCTGCACTATTTTTGAAACGATATTTTTATAAGGAAGCCAGACAACTATTCAGACATCCTTTTTAAAGCTTTTATGGTCTCAATGTCAATTGAATATTAGAAAGAATAGTTTTGTGTGTCTGAAATCAAAGTTTCTGTAAAGGTACGAAATATTGAAGTTTAAATTAAATAAGTCAATAAATGAAAATATTACATAACACAATTTAATGGAGGTTAAGAAGTGTATCTTGGGCCAAGATTAATCAGCTAGTTGGATGGGAAAAACGAAAAAAAAAAAAAGTAGGTTTCTCGTAAATGAAGGTATTTTCAAAGCCACTTAAATTTCAAATATAATTTTCATAAAAGAGTTGCATACCTGCCAACTTTCTAATTAATATTCCGTGGTACTTTTCGTACCCGCCCCTTTTTCCACACTATTTTATTTTTAGAGTAATTTTGTCCAGCGTAATTACAATTAAATAAGAAAAAAGTACTCTCGTGAAAGATTGGTATGAAAAAATAGAGGGCGAGTATTAACAATGTAAAAATTAAAAACATTAAAAATTTTATCAATAAAATGACATGGTTCAATTTTTTTTAATACATTACTTTTAATACTTACAAATCAATGAAAGGGTTTTTATCCGAATTTTTATTTTGAATCAAATTACACCATACTATTCGAAATACAAATTTGGTAAACACTCTTATTTTATTTTATATTGACAGTTATCGAAATTTAACTGTTTCTATCGACGATATAAAAAAAAAAAAAAAAAAAAAAAAAAAAGAAGAAGAAGAAAGAAAAAGGAAGAAAGAAACATTGAATTTGTGGTCTATTTGTTTGGATGTTACAGTGATACATACACATACAGACAAAGGCTTTATTTAGAACACACACTTTTTCGGACGAGAGTTAAAAAAGGGGTTTGGATACGAATTACTTTTTTCTATTTGATTTGTAGATTTGTAAAATGTATATAAAAATTTGTTTATAGGATTTTTTCAGGGGATATAAAATCCACATTGTATGGTTATTACATAGCTGCCAACCTAATCTGGAATTAGTACCTGCTCCTTTTTCCTCCACCACTTATTTTTTATAGCAATTCTCTTTGAATGTATTTACGATGAAATAAGAAGAAAAGTATACTCTAAAAAGACTGGTGAGAAAAAAGGCGGGTACCAACAACTCGCCGGATTATTAATTAGGATGTTGGTAGCTCCGTTATTAACAATACCCTGTATTAGTACCCGTTTCCATTACCTAGTGACTTATTTATTTTCAATGTTTTTATTTATTTTTCCGATTGGCCTATTCGTGAAATAGGGTTACAAACGTAATTAGTTGCTTGTTCGTCTGTTTATGTTAATTAAACTTAGTTATGCTAATTGAAATTAATTATGCTCTCTTGCCCGAAAATATCTTTAAGAATGCTCGAAACTGACAAATTATTCAGGTTTAATTTAGAATGTATGATATTGAAAATATTACAAATAATAGCACTGGTTTGTTATACAGGGATTTGCAAATGGATTCGTATAGATTATAGTATGAAAGGTATTTCTTTAAAATACGATACATTTTTGTTCCTGCATAAGTGCTGCTAACGAGATTAGCATATATTATTGTTCAGATACACGTTTCCTGCAAAATATAGTTGTCGATTTTTTTTTTTTTTTTTTTTTTAAATTCAATTATATAATATACTCATTTCAGTAAAAATTTCTGAAAAAATACCAACCGATTTAATCTCAACGAGCAGTATCAAACTAAAACAACAAATAAATAAATAAAAGTAAAAAATTTCTTCCTATTTTTTTTTGTTATTTTCCCCGCAAATAAATGAATAATAATAATAATAAAAAAAAAAAAAAAAGTTTTTTTTTTAGATTATGTTTGAAAGCTGTGGTTTCCAAACATCTTTAAAGAAATTTAAAAATGCAGCTTTTATTATTTTATTTTTAAACTAAGTTTTTCCTTTCTTTTCTTTTTTTTTCAACTGCCTAGTTTTAAAAAAGTAACATTTATCTCCAATTAAAAGTAGGATAATTTAAATGCGATTTCTTTTTCTTTTTGGTCCATTCATCATGTTAAGTATTAAGAATGTTAAATCAAAAATCATTTAAAGGAAAATAAAAAATAAATAAAAACTTTTTTTTTTTCCTCCCATCTTTTACATGTTAAATGAAAAAAATCTTTTTATTTATTTTTTTATTTTATTTGCAAACAGTGAAAGAATTATCCCATTTTCTACTCAATGTTTTCTTCTGTTATATAAGTTACACCTGAATATTATATATTTTTAATGTAAAATGTTTCATATTTTATAGGTAATTAAAAACAAAATATTCTAAAAAAGTTATTATAGTTTTGTTTAAAAATAGATAAATGAATAAAACTGAACAGTAAAAAGAGATCTAGCAAATATATATATATAGCATTAAAAAACAACAATTCAAGCATTTGAAATTATCTAAAAAAAAAAAAAAAAAAAAATCCTTTATTGAAGTTTTATTTTTATTATTATTGTGTAATTTTAAAATCAATGAAGTCAAAAATAAATAGAGAGTAAAGTAATTAAACAAATTTATTTATATTTTATTTATCATTTTTTTTTTAATAAAAGAAAATTATTATTACTATTAATTTGGCTTATTATCACATAAAGAAAGAAACGGTAATAAATACTACGTATCTACATAAACAATCATTCTTCACATTCTACGACTTAAAAAACAGCAATGCTTAAACAAAGAATGTCTAAGTTAAAGGAAATATTTTTCTTGATTCTAACATACTATGTATTCTTTTTTACACATTGCAGACATTTGTGATTTATTTTAAGAAAAATACATATCTCATGGAGGAAAAAAAAAAAAAAAACCTACTTAATTTTAAAATAAATTACGCATAATATATTTCCTTACTTTTATTTTAGAAAGTAGAGTAAATCAATTTGAGTTAATTAAAGAGATCAAATTAATGAAAACAATCAGTAATAAGAAACTGGCAGCTAGAAGAATAATTAATCTATCAAAATAAACAATGATAATCACAGTATTTCTTTTCAGTATACTCGCAACACAAAATAAACAAAAATTAATTAAACATTTTTCATCCCACGCTGAAGAAATTTTTAGATTGCATCTAAATTGTTATAGGTTTTATTTATTTATTTATTTTTCGAAGATATTTTAAATAATTATATTAAAAGTAATTAAAAATCCTTTTTAAAAAAGTATTCATACATACTTTAGTTTTAAATTAAGAGAAAGTTAAGTGACATGAAATGCAGATGAATTTTAACGTCTTTTTTTTTTTTTTTTTTTTTCGGAAACCGAGTTAAATATTTTAATCACTAATTTGTTTAACTGAAAAAATAAATAAATAAAGGGTAATGAAAAGTTAATAGCAGATAATATGTTTATCAAAGTAAACAGTAAAATTATTATACTTTTTTCCTACTCTTAATATAAATAAAAGACAAAATAAAGAACTTAAAAAAAAAAAAAAAAAAAAAAAAAATCTGCATAGCATTTAAAAAGAAAGTATATTATGGGTTATTGAAAAATATTTAATTGAAAAAATTTTCATACTTTAATTAAAAATGCATTTATTAAAAAAGCTATTTTTTTTTTTTTTTTTTTTTTTTTTTAGACTCATTTTTATAAGAAGTTAAGTATTAGGTATATCTAGTACAGCCAAATGTGAAAAATTTTGAAAATCTAATTATATTGCTATAGCAGTATAATTAAAAACACTCTCTTAAAGTGATCATGTACATATATATCATCATTTTAAGACAAAGTGTTTTTAATTATAAATTTATCAACCACTAAAACAGATTTAAAAAAAAAAAAAAAAAAAAAAAAATCTGCTTAGCATTGAGAAAAGTAATCTCAATTTACCTGTAACCGTAACGGTTTTTAGAATAACCCAGCCGTTTCCAAGTATTCAATTAAAAATGCTTATCATTATTAAGTAATTTTTTATCCTAATGGTTTTATTTCGGGATTAATCAAGTTTCAATTAAATCTTGTAAAATGAAAATGTGAAACATTAAGGAAAAGAACTTATTGCCTTCGTAAATCACCAGTTTACTAAAAGGGATTTGTAACTGAAAATTTATTTTAAAAGAGGGGGGGGGGGATGTGCGTGCTTATATATGCATGAAAACATTTTCAATCATTTCACAAGAAAAAAATTAAAGTATCACATGAAGAAATGGAAGATTTGATTAAAAAAGAATCAAAATACAAGAGTACATTATACAATACTTTTCCAAGGGCAATAATTGAATAATGTGTATGTATGCAAAAAATAGGAGAATTTTTGTATACATGTAGCATATTGCCAAAAATTTATATATTTAATCTTGTATTTTTTTGAATAAATGAATCAGAAATAAATCTGCTTTAGTCTAACACGAAGAAAAAAAAATCGCTAAGCTTTAAAATTTTCTAAATGTTTCAATTTTTTTTTTTTTTTTTAATAATTATGTTTAATTAAGTTATTTAAATAGCTTTACACATCCAAAGAATAATAATTAAAATGTGAACAAAAGTAAAAGCCTAAACTAATAAGGACTGGTATTTATTTATATAAATTCCACCGTGGCATTAAGGATGTGCAAGAAACATTCCAGCAAAGGAGAAAGTATATTTATTTTCATAGGAAATCGCTTAAAGTAAAAATTCCATATTCATTAGTTCATTTAATAGTTTTATAATTTATAAAAAAAAAATGTTGATAACAATAATAATTTCAGAATTCTATAACAAAGAGATTACAGTATTCATTCATTTAAAATTAAAAACAATGAAGTTAAGGTCTGTTTAAAAAATAGAAACCATCGTAGCTAATACGTTGTTAATTAAAAAATAAATAAATAATAATTAAAAAAATAATATTTGCAAAGGAAAAAAAAAATTCAAAAATTTAAATAATTATTCAATGAAGTTAAATAAACGTTCAATAAAATAAAATAAAGAAACGTTCAATGGAATAAAAGAAATTCTGTACAATATCAACCAGCCTGCTTAACGTGGTAATCGTAATGCGACTTGCATGTTATGAGTTTTTTTTTTTTTTTTTTTTTTTTTCCACTAAAAAGTCAAATTCTTCTCTTCAGTTCAAAGCCCATATAAAGTTTTTACTTCAAAAAATTCTATTATTTTTATTTTCAACCTAGAGTAAAGATTTTTTTTAATTATTTCTTACTATCAGTTAATTTATTTCAGGCACTACCAAATATTTATTATAAAATTTATCTACTTATTTAGAAATTGGAATAAGAGGTGCAGGAAATAAGACTAATTGTCTGCGCTAGGGACTTAAGGCTGGATGAAGTGCCCTTCGTGGAAGACTTTCTAAAGAATCATAGCTCTTATTTACGAGAGTTTCTGAGAAAACCACAGAAAACTCCGGCTAGGATGACGAGAGCGACCTAGGACCGAATCTGCCACATACCGCCTACGAATGTCTAGAGCAGAACCTCTCTGTCACTGGTAGGGCATTTAGAAATTATAATAGCGTTGATTTAACACACGTATTTTATGTGAAGTGGCTAATTAAGTATAATAATAATCAAAAATTTTCAGACAAATTTATGTTACCTAATTAACTTTTAACAAAAGAAATAGACAGACATGGAATGTTTGGCCAACAAACTTTTTTGATATATTCCAAATACAGTCGAACCTCGTTAACGTGAATTCTCAAAGGGAATACAAAAAATTGTTCATGTTATCAGTAGTTCATGCTATCAGTAACTCAGAAACTAATCTTCCTTTTGACGGAGATTGTGGAAATATTTCATGTTAAAAGTAACTCATGTTAAGCGAGGTTCGACTGTGTATAAGAGTTATAAAGTAAAAATTTTGTTTGACGAAGTTTTAACTAATGAACTTTTAATGAGAAATCAGATAATAGATTGTAATAAATTTGGCGAATTATCTAGCGGAAGTAAATATAATTAAATAAATATCGAAAAAAAAAAAATAAAAATAAATAAATAAATAAATAAATAAAAATAAATAATAATTATAGATTGAATGTGGCTGCTTTTCTTTTTATTTTACCTCCGATAAATTAAAATACTAATTATAAGACTTAATTTTTTATTTAGAAATCAGAATAAAATTAATTTCAGATGCACATCATTAGACGTCATATTATTGACAATCCCCTCCTCCTCTCTCCCCCCCCCCCCCAAAAAAAAAAAAAAGGAAAGTTTTTTAGGTGGGAGGGGATATGAAAAGGAAACATTTTAACAAAAAAAGCGGATGCATAATTTTTAGCGAATTAAATAACCGAATCAAAGTTATGTAGCTTTAAATATCCAAAAGAAAAAAGAAACCAAATAACTCTTTTTATCGCTTCTTTTTGTCCAATACCGAAAAAAATAATTTATAAATTACGTCTGACTGCTCTTACTTTTAATTTATTCCAGACATTTGCAAGTATTCACCTGAGAAACTCGCTACAGTGTGGCATGAAAAGGTTGGTGTATATATTCAGTCTTTGACAGGCAGGTGGTTTTTGCGCCTTCCTATAGGTGAGTGGGGAAGGTAAGTATACCTACTTGCTCAAGGTTAAGAAACTCCCGAACCGCCGCTCCGTGATATATCCGGCCATCAACATTAGATTACCTATTATTTCGCTGTCCCGCCTTACAACTCCCCTTACCACTGGAGTGTGGGAATAGCTCTCATATGAGCGTTCAAGCTAGTCGGACTTTTTTTTTTTTAAGCGTAGCAAACGACATTTTTATTTTATTTATTTATTTTTTTAACAAGAAGGAAGGAAATAAGTATATAGTGTAGGTAGATTTAAAGGAATTTTGGTAGTAGTTCAGTAAGTCATAACACAATTCCTTCAATAAATAAGGGGTTAAAAAAAAAAAAATGAATAAAAAAATTCCTTTTAAAACTCCAACAAAGATTTATAAAATATCGGTTTAAAACCAGTGGCGGATCCGCATCACCCGAACTACAGGTGTACTAATCACATTTTTAATACATTTTATACATTTCGTAGAATTTTCCTCAGTTTAGATGCAAGGAAACACGGTCCCATTACACAATTATGGTTGTACCCCTGTATTAAACATTATAAACAACAAAATATCTGGTAAAAATTGTTTTGAAAATGGCTGTGTGTAAGGTCAATCGTCTACACGAAAGTTTTAGGCCTGAATGGATGGGCTGACGCATTGCCATCTGTACCATAAGGCAACTGATGGCATCCGAGCGGACGAAGAACATCGAGGGGTCTCAGTTCAACCCGTACTCACGCAAGTTTGAAGAGAAATCATTGATAATTTCAAACGGCTAGGCCAACAAACGCAAATTGGGTTCGAATCCGGCATTTTCCGCCAACCAGTTTTGGAAGCTGAAAAGCTAAATTCTTCATTTTACAACTGCAAACACTGCTGAAGTAGAAGAGGATGCTGAATTTTTTTTTTTTTTATAATACTTGCAAGTTGCTCTGGTTTCTTTTAATATAAAATATTCTTCAGCTTTATAATAACACATTGTTCAGCCTGAAGATGAAAGACACTGCAGTTTCTGTTTTAAATTATTTTTCTACTATATATTAAGGCTGCATTTCGGAAGAGTTAAGTACAAAGGTTTTATGTTCTCATGATGTTGAGATGTTTCATCAAAATTGTCTTACTAACGATATAGAAAAGGTATGTTGTGTTATACCAATTTTCAAAATGTTTAGCGAATCTGTGCTATCCATAAAATAAAAAGGCTAATGCAAATAAGAAAGAGATGTGTTCTGTCTTAAAGACTAACCATTATTTTTATCATTTGCATAGAAAGAGAAGTGAAGACTTTCGAAAGAATGACTTGAACTAATGTTTAGGTGCAAGGAAATCTTTACATAGCTAAACTATTTAAAAACCAAGAAGAAATTAATCGACAAATTCCGACAATGTTGGATTGTTTTGGGAATTGGTGTCATTTGATTGTTCAAGGGACCTAAGCCTGCTTGTGATACCTTCCGAAAGGGTCTTTCTAAGGATTCCTCTGGTCCAAATCTACGCGAGTTTCCAAGAAAACCACAGAAAACTCCGTAAGGCTAGGATAACGAGAGTGACCTGGGTTCAAAATCGGCACTTATCTACTAGCTTAGACAGAAGAGCCTCTCGGCCACTATGGGGTCGTCAATGAAGGAAAAGGAGTTGCTTGTTATTCAAAATACCTCCAAAATTTTTCACTTTTATTCATTGCTTTAATAACGGCTAACAAGAAATAACTTGCCGGTGGTTTGAAAACGCACGAAAGAAAGTTTAACGTTAAAATATGGGAGAGGGGGAAAAAAAAAATCTTAAAATAATTGAAGTCAGTTTAATATTTAAAAATTTTTTTTTCATATTTTTGCTTTTTAATTTATTAAGTTGAAAAAGACCTTCTATATACATGCACAATTTACTGCAGTCACTAAATGAAGTAAATATTTAAAATATTTCCCAATACGCTTTTGCGGAATGAAGTTCAACTCAATAACAAAATGAAATCGCATAAACATGGAGAAAACGTAAATTCTGAAGAAAGAACATTTGACTGAAATCCGTCTTTCAAAATTAAGTCTTTCCCTATCTTCCCCATCTTGGAATTTTTACGGATTCATTACAGCCGAATTCTCCCCATTCTTCAAATTCTTTCAATCCTTTTAATCAAATGCAGAATCCTTAGTAAATACGTTCTGCCTTCAGTTTACTTCTTTTAAAAAATGTACTTCTTTTGA
This sequence comes from Salticus scenicus, assembly GCA_963930645.1. Lineage (NCBI taxonomy): Eukaryota > Metazoa > Arthropoda > Arachnida > Araneae > Salticidae > Salticus > Salticus scenicus. The sequence continues at coordinate 61,300,249 of OZ005649.1, read as the reverse complement.
ATCGTTATCGTTTTCGCAAAAATTGTTTTTCTAAAGAATTTCCTGTTAATGGCAACCAAGATAAAAATTATTGAGGTAAATGTCTAATTCTGGCTTACAGGTTTTACTTTTTTTATGACATTTCTGGTAATATTATATATATTTGTTTTGTTTGATTAAATAATTTTAATAAGTTCAGGATAAATAAATATATTTAGAAGGTAAGTTAAGCAACATAACTATTTTCAATTTCAATAAGTCGTATATGATAATGGTAATACTAAATTTTGTAGCATTCCTCTTTGAAAATTAAATTCTCAAACAAATGTCAGAAATTTTTCATAGACTTAAAAAAAAAAAAAAAAAAGGTACGCATTATAAACTTTATTATTATTATTTTTTTAATAATGGAAATTTTGTATGGAAATTCTGTATGGAAATTTTTGCAAACAAGTGTAATGAAATAAAAACTACTTAAAACAAAAATGTCAATATATATATATATATATATATATATACGTATATATATATATATTTAATGTTTTACGCTAACCAATTCCCCCCCCCCCTTTCGATTTTAAACTGTTGTAGTTTAACAATATATTTTACACATATTATTACTTTGGGGATTCATTAATAAGTTAATAATATATATATCTTTTGAGCATGCTTGAATGCTGAAATTTAATAAAATTTTTTTACATTAAAATGTGCAAATATTTTAAAGAGAAAAATAATAATAATTAATAAATAAATAAATAAACAGCGAATTTACAAAGTAATACCCAAGTATGTTTAACCCTTTGTATCCTACCGGGACTTTAAAGTCCCTTAAAAAAAATCGGGGCTTTTAATTCCCAATATTAAATTAAAAAAAAAAAAAAAAAAAAATGTAACAGTTTTCTAAATTTAACATGCCATGTTTCTCATGCAGATAGAAATATAATAAAAATTTTCAAACTTTTTCCAAAAATAAGGTAATTTGGAATATAAAAGGTTAAAGAGCATTGTTTATTTATAGTAACGTAAAATCGAAATAAAACATTAAACAAAACATTAAAAATTAGTTAGTTGGGAGCAATTAAAAAAAAAAAAAAAAAAAAAAAAAAAAGAAATTTTAATTTTGTTTCATTAAATTTAAATAGTTTTTAAAATTTTTTAAAATACTTAATATTATTATATTTCAATGGATATGCATGCAAATTTTAATAATTCTAAGACAGTAAATTACAAAAAAGGACAATCCCTTAATTAGACTGCACTGTTTAAAAAAAAAAAAAAAAAAAAAAAAAAAATCGAGCCCTGATACCATTCTTGCTGATTCTTATGTAAAATGACCTCCTGAGTCCGAATATGACCCCTATTTTGCCTAATCTCCTACTGTACCTCTCTCCCAATTTTTATCACAGTTCGGTAATTTTTTGGCCGTTAATTTCCTTTGCAGAATGGAAAAGAATTATTTTAACACTTAATATATATATATAATTTATAATGAATAATAGTAATAATAATAATAATGGATTAATAAAATATAATAATTGAAATATTTAATTTCAGTGGTAAATCTCCCCCCCCCCCTAAATTTTCCAACTCTGTAGCCCCTCAGAAGATACAGAGTGATTATAATTTAAGTTATGATTTCAAATCGCTATAATTTTAAAACTACGAGTCGGAATGACTTTATGTTTTACCTGAACAATCGTGAAGCAGTGGAATTTTGTTTGGTGGAGGAAAAAAAAAATGTTCTAAAATGTTTCTATAGATGGCGCTGTCAGCATAATGTCGGAGAAAGGAATGTGGTTAGCAATACAACAGAATAGGAGGAAACAGTAAATTCCAAGGTTTTACGTCTTTTTTTTTTTTTAAATAAAATGACAAAAATACGTGTTTACAGCGGAACGGAAACAGTCACAGTAACAAGAGAGAACGAAGAGCTTCATGAAACAAAAACCTTACAGATCATTAACGGCATATTTTGGAACATTTTTTTTTTTTCTTTACCAAACAGAATTCCATCGCTTCATGACTGTTCTGATAAAATACCAAATCATTCTGACCGATTGTTTTAAAATTATAACGTTTTGAAATCTTAACTTTAATTATAATCACCCTGTATTTAGCAGTTAAAATAATCCTTTCCTCCCCTACAAGTGAAATTTATAGCTATAAATTTAAACAAAAATGATAAAAAATAGGGGGGCGGTCCCTAAAAAAGGGTGGGTGATAGGGGAAAATGGGTGTTCTATTCGGATTCAGGAGCTTATTTTACATACATATTTGCAAAAATGGTGCTGGGGCCGATTTTCACGCAGAGCAGTGTTATGTAAATATAAAATTTATTACTCCTATTGCATTATAAATTATGAAATATTTTTCTGGTACCATGCCAGAATTTTATAGCAATAGATAAGGAATATCTAAAATTTTAAATAATTTATGGACACCTATAACGTTTGGAGACAATAATTCAGATACCAAATTTTTGATGGAAACTAGAATTAAAAAGAATTTTTCAGAATAATTTTCCAGTATTTCTCCTTTCAGATGCAGAAATACCGAGTAATTTCAATGACTAATTGAACCACAAAGAATGTCATATGAAATTAAAAAGATAGTTTAGAAACTTTTCTTGGTAAAGATACTAATGAACTGGATGCCCAAAATGAATGACTGTAAATGGATAAATCACATTACAGAATATAATTTTTCATATTGAAGAAAAATGAATGGATTTATGTAATTAAGTTCAATGCAAGTTTAGAGATTTCAAAGATGTACGAAAGATGAATGGAAACTCATTAATGAAAGATAATAAGAAATGCTTAAAAAATATTTTGAGTGTAGAAAGAAAATCAAGATAAAACTGGCGTGTTATGGCCATCACAAAACTTTCTATCTTTATTTGAATACACAAATTTACGCAAGATAATTTTTTTTTTATTCGGCCCTCTTCGCTTACCGTCGCCGGAAGCCCGAGCCATCGTTATTCTATGGGAAATTTTCTTTACAAATAGCGTAACTAATACATATTTTTAAATTCTGTTTTCACATTCAGAAAATCCCCAACTGTTAAATTGACGGGCCTTTTTTAAAAGTGTATTTTTTAAATTTTTAATATTTTATTAAGAAATTGCACATTGAAAAATTTCGCATATTGAAAATTTGCATTTTCCAGCTTCAAAATAAAATATAAAAATTTTTTTAAAATAATTTTTTAAAAAAGGTCCGTCAATTTAACAGTTGGAAATTTTCATAATGTGAAAACAGAATTTAAAAATATGTATTAGTTAAGTTATTTGTAAAGAAAATTTCCGATAGAATAACATTAGCTTCGGCTTCCGGCGACGGTGAGTGAAGCGGGCCCTTAAAATTATACTTCAGCAGAAAAGTTGTCCAAGACGAATGCAGACAATTTCTACCTCATTTCACATTTATGTGAAATGTCCTATACTGCTATATTAAAAATTACGGAAAAAAAAAAAAAAAAAAAGATACTAAATCTACTTGTAGGACGATGTTCACCAACGTTCATAGGCACTAGTTTATGTCAAGCTACAAGTACATATAAATTTACGTGAAATTCTATGCATTATTTCTTCAGAAAAGGCTGTCACAAAATCTTCCTCAAATAGATGCATACATTTTCTAAAATTGATCAAATTATGTTCTGAAATTCTCAAAACGCGTAATTCCATCAAAATCGGAAGTCAGAATTTTTTACGAATTTTAATACTTTCATCTATTGAATATAGAAGAAAATAAAACCAAAAGTAATTTTTAAAAAAAGGTTTATAAACTCTTTGTTTTAAACAAAACATAAACTAAATTTAAAGTTTAGCTGGAAATTAAAGAATTCTCATAAATAATTGGGATAAAATAAATAAATAAATAAATAAATAAATAAAAATAAATAAAACCTCCTTAGAAATTGATCTGCTATACAAAGGCAAAAACTGGAGTAGATTGACTATCTTTTACATAATTCCACTCCATAAAAAAATATGGTCTTTACAAAATTAAAAATTCATGCAGATTATATAGAAACCCCTCATAAAATTCAAATTTACATAGGTCGATTTCTGAAGAAATCAACATAATAATATATATATATATATCCTTTCACGAAATTTTGTTCTTAAAAAACAATTCAAATAATCCTTTATAATTTTTTTTTTTCAATCTCTAAATCTGTTTTCAGTATTATATCGAATTACTAGTTATACTCGTATTGGTGAAACATTATTGGTTTGATAATAAATATGCAGTTCGATATTAAACATAAAACAACATCTAAAATTAAAGGTTTTAATTCGATAATTTCTCACCTCTCCTCCCCCCCCCTCTAAAAATAAAATAAAAATAATAATTGAATTTTCGCATATATATTAACCTTTAAATGCCCAATTAAAAAAAAAAAAAAAAAATCAATTTAAAAATGTTTTTCGTCTTTCATTTCTTAAATAAATAATGGGAAAAATACTTAAAAAAAAAAAAAAAAAAAAATCATATTATTTTAAGTATGGTTTACGGCTAAAAAGCAATTTGTTGCCAATCGATAACATTAATCTTTCATTGAAATAATAATTTTTCCTCGATAAAATTCTAAATATGGACTACATACTTTACCATGTAATAATTTTTAACACTATCCGCGATTGTAATGAAATGCTCTCCCTCTGGTGGGCTAAGGTGAAATTACAATAAACATGCTTTAATTCGGCTTTCATTAAGCCGCCATTGCTGGCTGATTTTAGTTTCACATATATTTATTGAATAAAAATGAATAAACCTGGTAAAAAAGATAACACATACTGTTGTGTGCTACAGTGTAACTCCAAAGGATCAAGAAATCCAGAATTAAGCTTCCATTTATTTCCAAATGACAAATTTAAAATTTCAGTTGCTTCGGCTAATGGAAGTAAAGAATTAATCAGATGATTTGAAACTAATATTTGTTCAACTTCAGTTAAAAATCTACTTCCGATCGAACTTTGAATAAACTGAAATATTTTTTTCCAAAAGCAATCAATTTTCCATGATGTAATGGCGGAGAAATTATAGTACGAATATTAAGTAGAATAACAAAAAGAACAAAAATAGATACACGTGGCTGTAATATTTACTAACAACAAGAGCTGAAAAAGCGCCATCTATCGATCATTACAAACGCGGATAGTGTCACCGCTAAATGATGAAAATTGATTTTATTATTAAATCAATTTTATTACCAGTATAAAATTTATTGGCAACATTAGGCACTAGAGCTTCAATATTATCTAACTGTATTTCAAAAGACAAAATTGGATATGTTGCCGAAAGGCAACACACGGCATTTAAGGGATATTATTTGAACAATTTTGACAGCTGACGTTTATTTTTTTAAAACTTTTATTCAAAAGATCATTATGCAATGGTAACATACATACAGCCAAATATTAAAAACAAACCAACTACAAGTGTACAATTCGATTTAAAAGTCCGGTATAAAAGTTGAAACTTAGGGCATTTAAAGATTAACAAATATTTATTTTTCCCGAAAAAATGGGCTCCAAAAATTAAAATCTGGATTAATCCCTTCTATCTGTGACTAATATAGTTAAATATACATTTCAGAAATTACTTTCAAACAAAGCTTCAGATATTTCATAGTATATTTAAAAAAAGTTTATACATGAAGATAATACTATGTTGCAAACTTTCTAGATTGAATAATAAAGACCGAAAAATTTATAAAATCACCTATAATATTTGAAAATTTCAATGACTCAAATTTTTAGAGAATTTAACTAACTAATTAAAACTACAGGAAAAGAGAAACGAACTTTAAGATGTCTTAAAACCCTTTAAGGGAACATGTACTAATGAATCTAGTTGTGAGAATCCATTATTTAGAATTGTAAATTTAGTTAAGTCCAAGACTATCTTCGGTTTAGAAAAGTAGGATTTAGTATAAAATGGCATGCAACTTTTTGAATTCTAAGATATACCTTGATTTAATGTTAAACAGAAAAAATACAGTAACCATAGTTCAGATATTAAACGTTGGAGGACATAAAAAAGAAAAGCTACGAAGAATATACTCGTACATAAGTAATTACTTTAATTTCTGTACGCCAATCTGTACGCTTATTACTATTTTTTATTAGATTTAGCATAAATCGAGGGTGCAACTTTTTGAATTTTAAGATATACCTTGATTTAAAGTTAAATAGAAGAAATACAGTAATCCACAGTCAGATATTAAATGTTGAGCAGGACAGAAAAAAGAAGAGCTGAGATGGATACCTAAAAGTAATTACTATCTAAAAAAATCAAGCTACACACTTATTTACAATCTTCATAATATTCGGAATAACTGTCGGACATACAAATTTAAAACACATCTTTTCCAATAAAACTTACTGAAAAACTAGTGCAGAATTAATATAAAAAACTAATTGTGAAGCAGCAAAAAAATTGTTTCGCATCGAAATAATTAAGCAGGACCCTTCATTAGACGAAAAGATGGTAGATACGTATATATAGCGCATGCGAAAATGTGTTATTGCTTCTCACGACGTGAAAAACAAATAAGCAATCGGAAGATCACCAATAAATCCACAAAACAATGTTTAACGTTATCAAGAGCAATTGAGAATAATTTAATGCCGTAGTATTTAAATTGGCACTGAACTGCGGCATGTGATTATTCGCGGATAGGGGGTTCTTAATTCGTTAATCTATTTACATGAGAAAGATATGTATAAATCAGAAGATGTAGTTTTTGCACATCCTGTTACTGTTATTTTTGGATGTATTTAATGCAAATTGTAATTGGATTGGTGCTAAACGGTGGCATATGACTTATACAGATCGGCGATTTAGATGATCATTCTGCTGTCTGGAAATGTGACACAATACGAAGAAGTTATGATTAATAAAATTTAAGTAAAAAATAATTTTTTAAAGTAAGAAGCTTTTTATTGTGAAGCCCTAAAAAGCATAAAATAAAATGTATTCTGGCAAAGACATGCTACAAAGAAATGAAAGTTTCAACACTAAGAAAATTTTAGAGAAAAATATAGGTACTTTCCTTTTGCAAGAGATGAAAATTTTTTAATGTTCAAAATATTTTAAAAAGCTTTTGAGACCAATATTCTTAGTTATTAGTTTTTGTAAAATCATTCATTAGGCCAGAAATCTCAAATGTCTCAAAAGCATTTTAAAATATTTTGAACATTAAAAAATTTTCATCTCTTGCAAAAGGAAAGTACCTATATTTTTCTCTAAAATTTTCTTAGTGTTGAAACTTTCATTTCTTTGTAGCATGTCTTTGCCAGAATACATTTTATTTTATGCTTTTTAGGGCTTCACAATAAAAAGCTTCTTACTTTAAAAAATTGTTTTTTACTTAAATTTTATTTTGTGCTTTTTATTTACAAAACAAGAAAAAACTTCTTAAGAAAACTAATTAAAATTTCTTAGGCTATTTTGTAGACAACGGAAGATTTTCGTTTATCAACTGACATTTTTTTCTATTATTTATCTGCAAAAAAAGTACTATATCGTCTTTCAAGGACCGAATCCAGGACCATCGCGTTATCAGCATGACGCTCTAACCAAAAGTCTAAGAACTGTCAAGAAAAATCATAGAACATTCTAGAAAAATCTGACAAATACTTATACAAAAGAAATATTGTTTTTTAAAATATTTCGAATGTTTAAAATTTTTCATGTTTTGCAAAAGTGAAATATTTATATTCTTCTTTAAAATTTTCTTGTTGTTGAAACTTTATGATTTTATAGCATGTCTCAGCAAGAATAACTTTTAATTTTAGGCTTTTTAGGACTTCACAATAATAAAAAACTTTCAGTGTTATTTTTATTTATTTATTTACTTACTTATATTTTTATTTTTATTTTTACTGACATTTTTATTTTGTGCGTTTAGTAACTCAAAAAGAAGTTTCTTTAAAAAACTATCAAAATTCCTTAGGACACTGTGTAGGCAACGAATGATTTTCTTTTATCAATTGACATAGTTTCTATTAATTATCTGCAAAAAAGTAACACATCGGCTTGCGAGGATCGAACCCACGAGCATCGCGTTATCACCATGACGCTCTATTTAAATGCGCTAACAAGCGACGAAAAAGGTTGTTTAAATTTACGTTAAAGTGGAGGCGCCTTCTTTTTCAGAATGACACAAAGACACGATGATAAAAATATAATTTCAACAAAAAGCTTCTAAAAGAATATATATATATATATATATTTAACGTTATATTTTGTGTTTTTTAGTATCTAAAAAAAGGCTTCTTTAAAAAAACTCTTAAAAAATTCTTAGAATACTTTGTAGACAATAAAAAATTTTCTTTTATCAATTGGCATATTTTCTATTACACATTTCATCTGTAAAATTTAGCACATCGATCCTTCGGGGATGGAACTCACCACCATCATATTAGCAACTTGACGCTCTAACCAACTGAGCCAACGAGTGACTATAAAGACTTCTGATATTTACTTTAAAGTTGAGGTGCCTTATTTATTAGCGTGACACGAAGATGCGATAACAAAATACAATTTCAATAAAAAGCTTCTAAAAAAATGTTTATTTCTTTATTTTTATTTTTATTTAAATTTTTATTTTGTGCTTTTTAGTTACTAGATAAAAAGCTATTTAAATGAAATCTTCAAACATTATTAGGATACTGTGTACACAACGAAATATTTTCTTTTATCAATTGACACTTTTTCTATTAATTATTTGCAAAAAATAACACCTCGGCCCGGCGAGGATCGAACACACGACTCTCGCACTATCAACATGACGCTGTAACCAGCTGATTTATTAAAAGATGCAATGATTTGCTTACATTTATATATATATATATATATATATATATATACATATAATGGAAGCGTCTTGGTTTTTTAACGTGGCAAAAAGCCGATGACAAATCCAATTTCATATAATAGTAATATATAATATACATATATACATATAAAGCTTCTAAAAATATTTTTTAATGTATTTTTTACTTAAAACATTTTATTTTGTGCTTTTTTAATATCTAAAATGTTTTGTGTTTTCCAATATCTAAATAAAAAAATATAAAAAAATGCTTCTTAAAAAAACTCCTCAAAAAATCCTTAGTGTAAGCAACGAAAAATTTTCTTGTATCAATTGACACCTTTTCTACTAATTATCTGCAAAAATTAACACGCTGGACCTTCCAGGTACCGAACTCATGACCACCGTGTTGCTAACCGGGCGCTCCTACCAACTGAGCCACAGAACGACAAACGAAATAGCTTATATTTACTTTAAAATGAAGGCGCCTTGTTTACTAGCGTGACACGAAGACACGATGACCAAGTCAATTTCAATTAAAAACCTTCTAACAAACATAAACAAACATTTTTTTATTTATGTATGTATATCAGAGAGTTATAAAATTTATTATGCAAGCCTCTTTTTATACATTTTTTTTTTTTTTTAAATCCTTATATATACAAAATTTAAATCCTTAGCATGTCTGACGAATACGCGATATAGCATAGTACACTTAAACTTATGTTTCATCAAATTAAAATACTTAGACCAAAATTAATACTTAATTATAATAAAAATTAAAGCTTTAACTAATTTTTCTTTAACACTGTTCTGCAATAGATTATCAAATTTATAATTTTTAAATATTAAATGAACTTGCATTTCAAAAACTTTCGAAATTTCTATTTAAAAAATTACAAAAGAAATAAATAGTTGACATTTAATTAGTAAATTAGAACTGCCTAACGAAATTTCAATAGTTTAGCAGTCGAAATAATTGATAGCCGTATTTTCTACATTAGCAACTAATTTAGCTTTTAAGCTTTGTATACTTCTCATTTCCTTCATATAATGATCTTGTTATGTCTCTGATTTATTTTAAAGCTTTGAACAGAAATTCTTTTTAAACGTTTTAATTACTCCCATTTTAGTTGGAAACAATACATTCACAATTATTATCTTTAAGTACTTACAAGTAATTAAATAACATTTTTCTCAGAGACTTAAAAGAAAAAAAAAGAAGGCCTAATTAAGTTTAATTTTGTTATTTTTTTTTTTTTTTTTTTTTTTTTTTTTTTTGTGTGTGTGTGTGTGTGTGTGTGTTCAAAAAGACAAGGAGAAAAAAAATAATTCAATAATATTAACGTTTACTATACACTTGTAAGAGTCATTAATCTTGAATGTCACCGGAAGTTTTCAAAAGTTTTACAAAACTTGTACGCGTTCAATATAAAAGTTGAAAAAAAAATAATCTCGAAAGTTATTTTAATTTCTTTTGTGTGTTGTTGTTTATTACAGAATTTTAAAATCCCTTTCAAAAAATGTTGTTTTAATACTCCCTCTCCCCTCCTCTTTATTCTCAACAGCCCAAAACGTTTTAGCTAATTTTGTACATCTGAAGTCTTGAGAGATTTATTCATTAGCTAAAAATATTATAAACAACATAAAATATACATTATAAATGAAACAGATGTGATAAAATTGTTTATTTCAAATTATAGGGACGACTTGAGAATTAAGTTTTGCATTTAAAAATTCAGAACTTAATATCATAACCTTTTTTTTTTTTTTTTTAATTTTCCGAACATACATATGTAAATCCAAAATATTGTAATCATGACGAAAATTCAATTTTGAGATATTGGTATATCTATACGTTTTGAAGACCATTGCGTTCATTTTTGCTCTTTTTATGAAGATGTATGTGTGAGTTAACACGATAGCGTCTAAACGTTTTGGTCGAATGAGCTGAAAGTTGGTAGGTCATCGTAGCACGAACAGTATAGATTTTCATGAATCTAGCATTTTTTTTTTTTTTTAAACTGAGACACAAAAAAAAGTCTTACCAATATGGCCTATGGGCTCAAATTATTTAAAGTACCAGGGGCTTGTCCAGAGGCAAACCTGGGTCCGCTAAAGGACCCTTCACAAAATTTTATATCTTAAAACAGGACTCTTCACAAAATTATTTATCCTGAAACAGGATTCTTCACAAAACTTTATCTTAAAACTAGATGGCATAGGTGGACTCTGCTCAGTTCCCCATCATATTTATGTTCTCATAAATTTCTAGCTTGAGAGATATAATCATGTTAAAAGAAATGAATTTGACCAAAGCTTGATACAGTGACAGAATGAAAATCCCACCTAATAGGCTATCCACCGTTCACTTCGATATATTTATCTTATTTTAATCTATTAATTTATTTTATCAGGGTCAATTCCGTTGTTTAGTTTTCATGCTACTATTTCCAATGCAATAATCCTCAAAATTCATATTTATATGAAAAATTTACAAATTTCGCTATGTTGGTAAAATCGTAAATTACGAATAATTTACGAAATTTTCCTTTTAGAATATTTGTATTCAATCATGTTCAAACAAATATCATAAATGTAATTTTGAAGTTGTCTAATGTATTTATGAGCCTCAAAATGAAAGTTTATGCTCAATTTTAAGTAAATCGTAAATTCCAAATAACTTACGAATTTTTTTAAATTGGAAAAATCATAGTCTATGATATTCATGCCAGTATCCTAAATAATATTTCGAAAGTGGTTTGACGTCTTTACGATGAAAATATCCCTCAAGATTGACGTGTATGTGAAATTTTGCTCCATGCTGCCATGTTAAGAAATTCGTAAATTTTCAATAACTTACGAAATTTTTATATTGGAAAATTCATAGTGATTAATATTCATACCAGTGTCCAAAATAATATTTCACAAGTAGTCTGACATCTTTACGATGAAAATATCACTCAAAATTGACGTTTATGTGAAATTTTGCCCTATACTGCCATGTTAAGAAATTCGTAAATTTCGAATAACTTGCGAAATTTTCAAAGTAGCATATTTATAGTTACTGATGTTCCTTCCGGCATCAAAACTGATATTTTAAAACTGGTCTGACATTTTTACAGTAAAAAGTTTCCATTTAATGCACGTTTAAGTGAATTTTTGTCCTATTCTCCCATGTTAAGAAAATCGTAAATTTCTAATAACTTACGAAGTTTTTAAATTCGAATGTTGCAAATAAATAGGGTTCTTGCCAGTGTCGAAAGTAATATTTTAAAACTGATCTGACATCTCTGCGACAATTTGTTCTTGAGATATCGTGTACACAGACTAACAAACTAACGGACTTACACACTAACAGACTAACAGACACCCTACAGACAGACAACATAGAAATTTTGTCATTTTCGGATTCCTCACACCTGAAAACGTGTAAAAAAGTAAAAAAACCGAGGTCGAAAATTTTCATGATTACCTAAGTTCACCATACCTATAGTATGATGGGGAACTAAAAAGACCCTTCACAAAATTCTCCTTAAAACAGACCTTCGATAAATCTCTTTCATTTTCAAAACTAATCTTCAATAGAACGAACAGACTGCCTGAATAATCGGGCGTGTTTGTTGTATTTCTCCCGAAAAGCTGATATTTAATTTCTAATTTATAAAGGGCTTCTATGCATATGTGTGAGTTTAGTTCTATACAACTGAACTGTCATTGTCTAAAATAAAATCTTAATTGTAATTTTATTTTGCAAAATTACATTTTTCACAATTTCACGAAAAGAGGACCCTAGTCGAAAAGTTCGAAAGAATTTTGTTTTCATGCTAAATTTAGATTCACAAAATTATGTGTAGAATTTTTCACAAAACAGGACCCTCTGTGAAAAGTCTGGACAGACCCCTGAACACGATGGTTTCTAAAAGCCTTATTCGAATGAACGTAAAATTTATATACATGTTATAGGTCACCGACGCACGGATGTATGGATTTTGCTGAATAGAGTTTTACAGGGATACAACGAAAATTTCTTTATCACAGTGATCTATCGATTCAAATTATTTAAAGGGCAATAGCGTTAAAATAAATACCATATTATAATTTTCTATTTTGTTTATTTAACGACTTCTCTTATTTCATTTTATTTATATAACTGTTAATTACTTAATTTCGGTAAGTCGAGAGGAGTCACTCCACATTTTTTTCTTATTATTTTACTAGTTGTTTCATTATTACGTTGTAATTAATTTAAAGTCTTTTGAACCCTTTATCGTTCATAAAAAAAAAAAAAATAATAATAATCTAACTATCAAATCTCAAAAATGAAATTTATTATATAAATAATTTTAAAATAGAAGTCTTGATAAAAAAAAAAAAAAAAAAAAAAAAAAAAAGAAATATTTATATCAAAATGAAATTCTTAACATAAAAAATTGAATATATTGTACAAAAAAGTGCTAAAAGAAACACGACAACAAAATTTTTAAACAATCTTTTTTTCTGAGTATTATTTATGAGAGTCATAAAAATAACGTAGTTCTTTTAAAGTATACTTCATAAATATGTAGTTAAAAAGATATTTTTATTTAAAAATAACTCAGATTAAAATGGAATGTCATTATCGGAAAGAAAAGAAAAATATATTCTGTAGAACGTACAACTAATTCCAACGCAATCTAAATATACAAATGATCAAAATGAAAAATACGCAGCATAACAATTTTTAAAAATTCACGAGTTAGTAATCAGACTTTAATTAACCCTCTGCAACTCGGGCAATCCGAAATGGAACTCTCTCTACGTAACTTTCCATTGTGCGATTAATTATAGTGTTCACTGCTGGAATACGAACTGTTAATCACTGCACAATGCTCGACGGAATAAAACTTTAATGCACTCGCGATGCATTCCCAGCAACAATCGACTATACTAATCAATTCGACAGCAACATGTTTCGAGAACAGACTTTAGTATAGACTACTGTAAGAAAATTGAAAGTGTGTGACTACGCAAGTATATACAGTAATCGCTAAATTCACTGGTTAATAAAATCAGCCGTTTTATCTGATCAAATTGGCAGGACCGGAATCAAAACAATGTAAGCTAATTTAAAATTTTTAATTAATAGACTATATTTAAAATGTTTTATCGTTTTTCTATCTTAAACTAGTTCGCATAGGTGGACTCTGCTCAGTTCCCCATCATATTTATGTTCTCAGAAATTTCTAGTGCGAGACATATTATAATCATGTTAAAAGAAATGAATTTGACCAAAGCTTGATACAGTGACAGAATGAAATCCCCGCCTAATAGGCTATCCACCGTTCACTTCGATATATTTATCTTATTCTAATCTATTAATTTATTTTATCGGGGTCAATTCCGTTGTTTAGTTTTCATGCTACTATTTCCAATGCAATAATCCTCAAAATTCATATTTATATGAAAAATTTACAATTTCGCTATGTTGATAAAATCGTAAATTATGAATAATTTACGAAATTCTCCTATTAGAATATTTGTATTCAATCATGTTCAAACAAATATCATAAATGTAATTTTGAAGTTGTCTAATGTATTTACGATCCTCAAAATGGAAGTTTATGCTCAATTTTGCCTTATTCTGACATGTTAAGTAAATCGTAAATTCCAAATAACTTACGAATTTTTTTACACTGGAAAAATCATAGTCTATGATATTCATGCAAGTATCCTAAATAATATTTCGAAATTGGTTTCACGTCTTTACGGTGAAAATATCCCTCAAGATTGACGTTTATGTGAAATTTTGCTCTGTTTTGCCATGTTAAGAAATTTGTAAATTTCCAATAACTTACGAAATTTTTATATTGGAAAATTCTTAGTCATTAATATTCATTCCAGTGTCCTAAATAATATTTCAAAAGTAGTCTGACATCTTTACGATGAAAATATCTCTCAAAATTGACGTTTATGTGAAAATTTTCCCTATACTGCCATGTTAAGAAATTCGTAAATTTCCAATAACTTGCGAAAATTTCAAAGTAGCATTTTTATAGTTACTGATGTTCATTCTGGCATCAAAACGGATATTTTAAAACTGGTCTGACATTTTTAGAGTAAAAAGTTTACATTTAATGCACGTTTAAGTGAATTTTTGTCCTATTCTCCCATGTTAAGAAAATCGTAAATTTCTAATAACTTACGAAGTTTTTAAAATCGAATGTTGCAAATGAATAGGGTTCTTGCCAGTGTCGAAAGTAATATTTTAAAACTGATCTGACCTCTCTGCGACAATTTGTTCTTGAGATATCGTGTACACAGACTAACAAACTAACGAACTAACGGACGAACAGACACCCTACAGACAGACACCATACAAATTTTGTCATTTTCGGATTCCTCACATCTGAAAACGTGTAGAAAAGTCAAAAAACCGAGGTCGAAAATTTTCACGATTACCTAAGTTCCCCATACCTATAGTATGATGGGGAACTAAAAACTCTAAATATGGTAAAAAGATGATTTTTCAGGTGTTCACAATTACAGCTCGAATTTTAGTAATTTTTTTCAGTTATTCTTTAAATTAATATTTTATGGGGTCTCTTTTTAGGGTTAAACAGTCAGACATTCTCTCTGATACATATATATACATTTGTTTTTAATATTCAGTTTCAATACCATTTCGTATAGCATACATGATATTCTTAATACATTTAAACTATTTAAAATTGCTTTCTACTTGCATGCACTTTTCTAATATCATAAGTTAAGGTTTTTTCAACTTTCAGGCCATGGGAAAGGCAATAATACAGAAGTTTCTTTCTTCAAACTATTTCCTATTGCTCTAGAAGTAGAGCAAAAACGTAAGTCTTGTTGAAAAAAATATTCTTACCCCCCAAAATCTAACAAAAATCTGAGAATTCCACGTTTAAAATTTGCGGATATTCTCTTGATGTTCATAATAATAGAAAAAATTACTACATTCATTCTGCCCCAGAGCACCATAGATCCACCTTTAAAATGCCCGATTCATATCTGCCTTTAAAAAATCTGCTCTGACATTCGCTATTTTCAGATCATGCCTCTAACTGTTAAAACCATTTGGTTAATCAAGAATAAAATGTTTTTCATCCGAAAACGCAACATTTTACCATTTAATATTCTCTTTATTCAAATTTAGCACAGACGTTCTTTCCCCCATTAAATGCTTATTGATTATTACAGGTTTTTTATTCATTTTAACATATTATTAATTATTTTAAACATGTGGACCCCAACCTTTTGTTAAAAATTACGAGCAAATTCAGCAGCTGTCATTATGAGTACAACAGTAAGAAGAATTATGAGTTTTCGATCTCAGTAAAACAACTCTGATTTTGCATCAGATCTCTCTCCTATCGAACCAGCAGTTCAACGTTTGATCACATTTCCTTCAGCAATTTTAGATCTTCGAATTACATAAGAAATTCGGCGGATTGAAATTATCATTCCACTTAAAAAACACATTTATCATACTTCACTACATGAACGTACTTTTTTTCGGGGAATTATCAGTAATGTCCGTTCAAGAAAAATTGAAGGCTTATATATGAATTAATCTAGCCCAGTAATTATCGCATGTGAACTGTAATTTATCCCCTAGTAAATTAAATAAAACGAAAAAATCTTGATTGCCCCTATAATTATGAACATTTAAATACGTGGAGAAAAACAACTTTTGCATTATTTTTTATTAATTTTGTTTCATATTAAACAAATTATAGCAGTTTTGGTTTTTTAGAATACTAGATATATTAAGTGCACTTAGTATAATCTTGTTCACAATTATTTTTACATTAGTTATTTCAAAATATAAAGTGTCCTTATAAATATGAGAAGGAGTGTACATAAAAATGGATTAATGAAACAATTTTCAAGAAAATAGTTAGAGCCGTTTTTGAGACACCAACTTTTACTAACACTTGGTATACTCAATTATTGACCGGAAATTACAAACAAAAGGATATTTGAAAAGGAGTTAATATGGCGAGTTTGAAAAAAATCCATACAGACGTTTTTAAAGGAACGCACTTGCGAGACCTGAAATTGAGCTATTTATACAGGACGTCAATCAATTTTCCTGAACTAACCAACTATATCATTAGAAAAGGCATCTAATACAGTGTTTATGCAGCATCTTCGAAGAAAATCGTTAGAGTCGTTTTTGAGATACGGATTTACGGTCCCATTTTCAGTTTCCGATGACCACTTCCGGTGTTTTCAAATTTTCACCAAAATTTGGAAAATTCAACCAGACCTGTATCAGTTATGAAGTTTCGTAATTCTATCTTTATTAGTTTCGGAGGTATGATAGCCAGAAGATTCCACACACATACATACACACTGAACAGTAGTTGAAAACTACTTTTTTGGACTCAGGAGGCCTTAAAACGAGTAATTCAGGTGGAAACTTGACATCGAATTTTTGGACCGAATACAATACTTCCATTACCTACGGTAGTATGGTAATGGAAGTAAAAAAATCAGTTTAAATATCCTTCATTGGTGGCGCTTTAATTGTAAAATTACTTTTTATTTTCTTCTATGTTCAATAGAAGAAAGTATTGGATTCGTAAAAATTTTCGACCTCGGGTTTTTGATGAATTTACACGCTTCGAGAGCTGCAGAACACGAGTTGACCGTTTTTAGAAAATGTCTGTCTGTCTGTGTGTGTGACAAAATTTTGTGGCGACTGTATCTCAGATACTACAGCACAGTATTTCATACAAATTGGTATGTAGTTACACATTGACATAAATTAGTGCCTATCAACTTTTGGTAAAAATTGTCCAACAGCTTGCGTTGCCATCCCGCTTTTTCTAAATTTTTAACATAGTGGTATAGGACAAAATTTTGTATACATGTGCATAAAGAGAATTATTTTTTAATAATTATTATGAAAATTAGGAGAATTGTTTGTAATAGAGATAGTCAACTGAAAAAAAAAATGTGTATATAGGAGCGTCGTCCCCCCCCCTGCCCCGGGGGGGGAGTCCCCTTCTCGAGGGGAGTAAATTTTCATGATGGGTATCTTTCAAAAGATCTCGCCAATACCTTTAAAACGAACGGTTGAACCATCGATCTGCGATAATTTAAAATAAAGTTACCGATTTTTTTCATTAAAAAAATAAAAATAATGTAATATTGAGAATAAAATTGACTTTTTTTGGATATTTAGTGTTATACTACTTCTCTAATACGGAAATCGTCTGCATTATTATGGAAGATAATTTCTCTTAAATAATAATTTTAATAAATTATTTTTACTGAGTGAATTTGTATAGGAAAATATAGAAGAAAGTCATGTGGTGGAAACAACATACTAGTTTACAGTAGTGCAGTACCTTCAACAACGTAGACAGGACTATAAATGATCAATGTGACGCTGTCATTCCTTAGAATGACCATCGGACGTTGCACCTTTGGAAATTCTGCTAAAAAAGCTTAAGATTATGGCGTCATTTGGTAAAGAATGTCTGTTTAAAATGTGAGAGGATATTATGAATACAGCGCGATATATTAGTGAACAATGTAACTAATATTTTTTGTTATATATGTAAAAAAAAGAGTCCATGTTTTTCTGTACATTTTAGTGAAAACCGCATACGGTCAGTACTTTTTGTATTATATATATACACCCCGCGACAAAAAGATAGGTACAAAGGGTTTTTTCTTTGATTTTTCATAAAATAGCATTATCTAAATTGTTCTTATCATTTATTATTATCATAAAATAACACTATTCCCGGACTAATTTTTTGTTTTAAGACTAATTTAGAAAATATTTAAGACTAAAATTTTTTTAATTTAAGACTACACACCGCGACAAAAAGATAGGAACAAAGGGTTTTTTTTTTTTTTTTTAATTTTGAATATGATTATTTTGAATATGAATATTTTGAATATGATTCAAATATTTCATATGCTTTTGATATGATAATATTTTGTTATGATAGTAAATGATCAGCACAATTTAGATAATGTTATTTTAGGAAAAATTAAAAAAAACTTTTGTTACTATCTTTTTTTGAAAAATTTTAGTCTTAAAATTTTTCTAAATTAGTCTTAAAACAAAAATTAGTCCGGGAATAGTATTATTTTATGATAGTAAATGCTAAGCACAATTTAGATAATGTTATTTTATGAAAAATCAAAGAAAAAACCCTTGTACTTATCTTTTTGTCGCGGTGTATATATACAGTAACCGCCGCATAATAAATTCCCTGGTTAATAAAATCAGCCGCTTAATCTGATCGAATTGCCAGGACCGGAATTAAATCAATATAAACTACTTTTAAAGCCGCCACTTAATAAAATCAGCACCGCCGGTTAATAAACTAAAAAACATCTCAGCAGCTAAAAATGTCATTTATGCACACTAAAAGTTTTTTTAATTTAAATTGTGTTTTTTTTTTCTTTAATAAATAAATAAAGCATAACAATCCCTCCGTTATCGCTTATTGTCGAAAATGTTACACTGTAAAAAAATAACTATTACCAGCTGCAAGAAACTCTCTGTGATTGGAGAAAATAATTTGTTTCTCCAATCATAGAGAGTTTCTTGCAGCTGGTAATAGTTATTTTTTTACAGTGTAGTTACAATTTAAACATGTCCCATAACTTATTCACTTAATTTCAAGGAACGTATTCGTCAAAGTGCAGGAATAAGTTACAAATTTGATTTGATTTGCAAATGACATTTCTTTTAAATTTAATTTTTTTAATTATTAAAAGACAATTTCTAGTTCTTATTTTGCAATAAATATATAGAGGTTTAAACGGAAATATTTTAAGTTTATAAGAAAAGCGTGAACCGTTGGTAAAGTAATCATGTTTTCCCGAAAGGAAAACGCATAGGAACTTGGAATGAATTTATTTATATCGAAGGAGCAATTAACTATGAAAAATTAATATTGTTCACTAATTTCATTATTAGTTACCTTTCGAATTTCCTTTCCAAATTCAGGAAAGTAACACCTTTTCCTTGAGTGCAGGAGCGTTCGCCGGCTATAAAAATCAGCCGCTTAATAAAATCACTTCGGCTGTAGACAATGTGATTTTAATAAGCGGCGGGAACTGTATATATATATATATATATATATATATATATATATATATATACACACACACTTTTGGATCACCCGGTATATACATGCACACAAACTTTTAATGTCATATTTGTGTAGGATATATTTAAAATATTTCCTCATCCTTGAAAAATAAAAAATACTTAGTCTAGTGTAATTTTGTGAAATCTTAACTTTTAGATTATATCTGCTTATAGAAATAGAATTCAAATTTTCCTGCCTTTAAAAACTGATTAAAAATTAAGGTATTAAGGGAGTCCGGGACACCAAATTTTTGTTTTTATTATTTAACTAGCAGGCTACGCCCGCTTCGCTGGTCACTATTTTTAAATGAATCACAATAATTAATGAATTCTCAAAATTGCATTCATTTTTATCATGTGATAAAAAAAGAAAAAACGAATTCTGATCGGGAAAAATGTCGCACCGGGTCCCCACTGCCTTCGGCAGCGTAGACCCGTGCGCTGCGCGCGCGTATTCCTTCACCATCCTTATGATTTCTGAAAATTCCATGTTATTACTCATAAACTTTCATTCTTAAGAAAAGGAATTAAAGAAAAATATCATTTAGCATCGGATAAAAACTCGCACCGGGACCCCACTGCCTTCGGCAACGCACGCTTCGGCTATGCGCGCTGTGCGCGCACGTGTGAGGATATACGTGCACTGTGCACGCATATTCTTTCTTAACTCAAACTTTAATAATAAAGAAAATAAAATTAAAAAAAAAAAAAAAAAAAAAAAAAAAATATTTTATCATCGGGTAAAAACTCGCACCGGGTCCCATGCGCGTTGCGCGCGCAAGTGTTAGGATATACGGGGTGCGCGCACACATTCCTTCTGAAATCAGACTTTTATTCTTAAGAAAAGAAAATTTAAAAAATCATTTCTCATCAGGTAAAAAGTCGGACCGGGTCCCCACTGCCTTCGGCAGCGCAGTCTCGTGCGCGCACCTATTCCTTCCCCACCCTTCCAGCCCCTCCTAATTAACCGACATATACCAATTTTGAACGGTCTAACTCAATTAGCTGAGATGCAAAAGAAAACCTAATCAGGACACCTTAAAATTGTAAATCAGGTGAAATCTCGAATTCCACTTTCGATAATATAAAAGAACTTTAAAATATCTTTCGAGTGATGTATTAGAAATAAATTAATCATAATTAGAATTTGAAATGTTGAAATTTAAAAATATTACAGCGCCAACTGGCGGTATAAATTTCTGTAATCTATTGTTCCATTCCAGATCAACAAAGCTTTCAAATGATGTATTACTTATGAAATTATTTTAATTAGTAGCTGAGATACAAAAGAAAATATAATCAGGACACCTCAAAACGTGTAAATCGGGTGAAATCTCAAATTTCACTTTCGATAATACAAAAGTACTTTAAAATATCTTTCGAATGATGTATTAAAAATCATTTAATAATAATTAGAATTTGAAATATTGAAATTTTAAAATATTACAGCGCCATCTGGCGGTAGAAATTTCTGTAATCTACTGTTCGATTCCAAATCAACAAAGCTTTCAAATGATGTATTACTTATGAAATTATTTTAATTAGTAGCTGAGATACAAAAGAAAACCGATTCAGGAGACCTCAAAACGCGATAATATAAAAGTACTTTAAAATATCTTTCGAATGATGTATTAAAAATAATTTAATTAGAATTTTAAATATTGAAATTTTAAAATATCTGGCGGTAGAAATTTCTATAATCTACTGTTCAATTCCGAATCAACAAAGCTTTCAAATAATGTGTTACTTATGAAATTATTTTAATTAGTAGCTGAGATACAAAAGAAAACATAATCAAGGCATTCTAAAACAAGTAAATCACGTGAAATCTCTAATTCCATTATCTACGGTAGTCGGTTAATGGAAGTAAAAAGAAAAATAAATATTTTTTAGGTCCCCAAAACCTATATATACCACGGTAGTCGGGTAATGGAAGTAAAAAGAAAAAGAAAAAGTTTTTTTTTAGTTCCGTCAAATGTATTTTGTTGCTATGGAAACTCCTATCGTCTATTAAAAGATAGATTACGTGTTAGAATAAAATTTAATTTGCAATTAAAATGTAACTGCTTTGTTTATTAATGAAAATTGATGAAATTTTAACTGCAGGTTGGTTTTGTGCTGAATAGGTTGTATAGTGTTGTCTGCGAAAAAGAAAATTTGAAGCACTTTGAAATTTGCAATTTTTAACCCCAGTTCAAGATCATGTGACATTAATTACTTCCAAATGTTTTGTTTCCATTCCAGACAACGGTTAAAATCGTCTGCTGATAGAATGCCTCTTTTTAAGCAATAATCCGTGGATTTTTGGTCATTTTTCAATCGACAGGGGTCGACGTTTTAATTAATATCTTCGAAACTAATTAAGATTTTTAAATTCTGTTTCGAGGAGGACCTCGGAAAGGCTCCAGAGCATCCGTATGTCAATTCTTGTACTTCTGCGTACAATAGGGGCTGAACGTATAAAAGAACAGGCAGGCTAACAGACAGACAGACAAACCTTTCCATTTATTATTATAGATAGATGATGAATTTCTGTAATTATTTTTTCTGAAACTGGAGCTTTTTTGACGATGAAGTTGAGCAAGAAAGAATCTTAAAAAAAATTTAAATAAAATTTAAAAAATTTAAAACTTAAAATGTTTGATAAATTTAAAATTTGTTATATCTTAATCTTCAATTTGTCTTTGAGATTTTTAATTAGGAGCAAAACTTCAATATTTAAAAAAATTATTATTATAATCAGAAATCCTGAAGACAAATTGAAGATAAATCCTTTCTGTATATAAAGGTGAAAAAAGTTTGTAAATTGAACCATTAGTTCATGAGATATAACAAATTTTAAATTTATCAAAAATTTTAAATTTTAAAAATTTTATTTAATTTTTTTAAAGATTCTTTCTTGCTCAACTTCATCGTCAAAAATCTTCAATTTCAGAAAAAATAATTACAGCAATTCATCAATAAATAATAAAAACAAAAATTTGGTGTCCCGAACCCCCTTAATATTTTCCATAAATTAGTAAGAATTAAAAAAAAAAATGAAATTTTGATTTTTTTTTTTTTTTTAACAGCAGCAAAAGAAACAACTGCATGAATGATATTGTTAGCTTTCTTTCCACTGTGTTCAGTTTCTTAAAATATTTTGAATATAATGAATATTTAAATATTTTTAACTACCCAGATGTCTGTTAAGAAAAAAAAAAAAAAAAAAAAAAAAAAAACCCTTAATTACTGTGTTAAGAATAAATGATTGCATAACAATCTTCTTTGTAAGCATAAAATATTTTCGCTTAATTAACTTAGTTGTCAGTTATTTAATAATAATAAAACATTTTTTTTTAATTAAAATAATGTTCCAGTAAAATTTATAATGTATATTTAAGTATTATTTATTAATCTAAAATGTTCCCTAAAGTTTCTGAAACTTGTTAAATTACTTCTGGTTAGGAACACAATTTATACAAAAGTTTTAACTAACATTTAATTTCCGTTATGAGCGTATCTTTTCGAGGTTTTAAAAGAGTGCATTTTATTAATATGATTTTTGTGGTGCTTCCGCTTTTGAAACAATGAAATAAATAATTAGGTCTTATTAAAAAAGTATGTACGAAAATGAATGCAAAATAAATATAAATGATATATGTACATTTGAAGAACTTAAAAAAAAAAAAAAAAAAAAAAAAAAAAAACTAACATAAGTGGAAAATTTATATTACACATTAATTTGATGATTGTGTTTTAAATCTAAAGGACAGAAATACCAATTTAACAGAAATCGTTTATACATATAATTTCATTTGTAAGATTATACCAAACAAAATATTTTATTTTGCTCATTAATGTGAGCTCGTAAAAAAAGGATCTTAATGTATGGTTCAATTAATTATACTTGAACAAAAATAAAGCATTTTACCATGTTTTTATTAACTTCGATTCTTGTTTGTTTGATTGTCCGGTACAAATCTTGCAATCTATTTTTAACTAACTTCCCTACTAGCTGGACATTTGAAACTTTCACAGTAGCCAGGAACCCGGCGACAACATAATACTTCGAAGTCAGGTTTTCGAATAATCTTCTTTTAATTAATTAAAATATGAAAATAATAAGCTGTTAATAGCAATAAAATAACCATTAAAATATTAGCTATAATTTAATTGTTGCCAAAATAAATAAATAAATAAATAAAAATAAATAAATAAAAAATACGAGTTCCATTTTCCTTTGACATAAACAAAAATACATTTAATTCAACGTGAACGTTAAAAAATTATAACAAGTTAAATTATGCATCTCACAAAAATTGGCGTCATTATCACTTTAAAAATTCTATACACATTGATAAGTGTTAATGTAGTTCCCGATGCTAATATACGTTGTTCAAAAAGGAGTAATAGTTTATTTTTTAAACCAACTTTTTTAAAACTATTATTATTATTTAACTGAACCGAGCCCGCGTGTGTTTAAATATTGCTTAAACATTATTTTTTATCCTCGCGTATTTTATTAATGATTCATCAGGAAATTTAAAAACATGGAATATAAAAAGTTTTTTTTATCGTATAATTATTTATATGTGTGTTTGTATTTTGGGAATAAGGCCGATTGACTGCACTAGGGTCTTACGCCTGAGGGCTAGTGCACTCCGTGGGGGGGTCCTTTCTCAGGAAACAAAGCCTGTATTTACGCAGCGTTTTTATACAATAGTTAAAGGAATAAGCACAAAATTGTGGTTTGAGTGAGTGATTTAACAATTGAATGCAGTCTATAATTTATTAAAATATATTTCGTTTTTAAAAACTGAATTGAAACGAAAGCTATTAAATTTTTATAAATGAGAAAGTAACGAAAAATTGAGTTGAAAAATTTAAAAATAACATGAAAAAAAAAAAAAAAAAAAAAAAAACTACATGAATGATATTTCCAGTTTTCTTTGTACTAAGTTCTTTCCAAAAATATTTTGAATAGAAACTAATTTTAAATGTTTTTAACTACACAGATTTCTGTTAAGATAAATATACATACATTCATATATGCATATATAATTTTTAAATTATTGCCTTTAGGCTCTAAATTACATAACAATTTTCTTTGTAAGCATAAAATATTACAGTTTAATTAACTTAGTTGTTATTTTTTTTAATTAAAAAAAATGTTGCAGTATAATTTATAATGTGTACATTTAAGTATTATTAATCTAATCTATATCCCGAAGTTTTTGAAAGTTGTTTAGTTAAATTGCTTCTGGTTAAAAACATAATTTGCTCAAAAGTTTCAACTAGCATTTAATTTCCTTTAAGTACGTATCTTTTCCCGAAGTTTAAAAAGCGTGTTTTATAAATATAATTTTTTGTGATGCTTCCGCTTTCGAAACAGAAGAATAAATTAGCTAATTATGTTTCATTAAAAAAGTATGTATTAAAATGAATACAAAACAAATGTAAGTGATATTTAAAGACGTTAATTTTTAAAAATATTTTTCAACTTTTTATTTTTAAAAATTAGTGTAGGAGAGAAATTTATATCGTACATTAATTTTGAGATTTTGTGGATAATCCAACGGAAAGAAATACAAAGTTATAGAAATCATTTATAACAAAGCTCACTAAAATGAGAAAAATAATTCATTATAGAGAACTTCATTAAAATAAACTTTGTTAGAATATTTTTAATATGAAATGTAAGCATATGAGCGCTAATATGAGAATAACATATTAATAGTACTGAGTTTATAACAATGTACAAAGAAAAAAAAACTTTGGTTTTTATAATGATGTTTAATAATTTTTTCTAAAAATTCTTTAATTATATTTCAGATTTTTAGTAACGGAATGTTGATTTCCGTAAATTTTTCGAATGATAAACATGTTTGCAGTAACGATGTTTCTCAATTACTCTAGTACGGAAATATAACAATGTACGAGGAAATGTGGTGTTCGAAATCGACATCTCCTGTCAACTAGCTTCGAGAAACAAAGAAATAAGTATTTTAAATTTAGATGTAGAGTTTTTACCTCATTAAAACGTTTTAAGGTCTGATGAGTCTAAAATAGTGTTTTTTGTAAAGTAACCAGTGCGTGTATGGGCGTGAGAATAAAAATGAAACTATGAAACATCAGAATTAAGACACGTCTGGTACACCAGATGATTTTGTCAACTTTTGGAGAAAATTGAAAAACCGGAAAATGGACATTGAAAATCGGAAACGGAACCATATTTTAAAGAACGGCTCTAACGATTTTCTTCAAAGTTGCTACAGAAATCCTTATTTAAATGTCCTTTTGCATGTATTAATTGGTTAATTCAGAGAATTTGATCGGCGTCCTGTACAATTAGATCAATTTTAGGTCTCGCGATTTCCTTTCTTAAAAAACTACGGCTTTTTTTCAAACTCGCCGTATTAACTCTCTTTTAGGCGCTATCTTGTACGTAATTGTTGATTGCCTGTGAACAGATAAGTTAGAAAAGTTTTGATGAAAATTGGAAGTGGAACCGAAAGTCTGTATCTTTCTTCAAGCTTACTACTTAACCCTTTGTCCTCTCACATGTATTACTTGGTTACCACAGGGGAATTGACAGGCGTTCTGATGTCAGTTTTAGATCTCGGAAATTGATGTTTCAAAACACTTTTTTTTTTATTTTAATTCGCTGTAAGTGTGTCTGTTTTGTTCATGTGGTCAGAAGACATAAAACTGACCGATCTTCACAAAATATATAATATGTGTAGTGGTGGTCGTGTGGTTGTTACTCACGAGTTTTTATTTATTATTTTAATATTTTTTACATTAATGTTATTCACACACATTATATACATATATATTACATGCCAGTAAAAAGATGTCTGGTGCAATTTATATTAAACTAATCAATTATCGAAACGAGCTATTTCATACAAATATATTTCGATTGTAACTTCCTATTAAATATATTTTCTAAATAAGTTTTCCAAAATTAACTATATTACATTTAAATAATTCACATACTATTAATTGACATCTGAGGAATCATTACGAAATATAATAAATTATACATTTGTTATACTAATTAATTTAAATGAAAGTCTAATGCAATTAAATAAGAGTGACTCTATAATTAGTATTTATGAATTTGTAAGAATAATTTTTTTAACCTATTTAAATTTATATAATAATGCTACTACTGATGAAGAAAAAAAAAAAAAAAAAAAAAAAAATGTTTTCTAATAGAAATTTAAAACATTGCAACAAATTAAATACTTCTCATTTCCTTTACAATATGGTTTGTATGACTTTGATTTATTGCAAAGCCTTGAAAGGGAACATCTTTACAAATGTTTTAATTAACCACAATTTAAACGAGAACAAAACATTTGCAATTAAAGCATTTAACAACCAAACAATTAAATAACGTTTCTCATTATGGATCTGGAAACAAAATGGGCTTAATTAACTTAAATTT
Organism: Salticus scenicus; assembly: GCA_963930645.1. NCBI lineage: Eukaryota > Metazoa > Arthropoda > Arachnida > Araneae > Salticidae > Salticus > Salticus scenicus. Next base: position 61,272,868 of record OZ005649.1, on the reverse strand, counting down.
CCACTTTTTCAAGAGATGTTGTAGAAAAATTTTCTATACACTTTTACGTGCCATTTATTTAATCTGTCACTAAAGTACAAATAAAACTTTAGTTAGTTTTCAGTAGATTTAAGTAGAACTAGTACAAAGATTTCAACTGGTATTTAATGTCTTTAATCTGTACTGTTCTTTTTAAGTTTAATTTTTAGAAAAAAAATTTTTCTTTTTGTTGTTTTATGATATTTTTTTTTCATGTTTAAAAATAATTAGCCTAATTACATCTTTAGAACGTTCAGCAAATTTATGGAAGTGAATGCAGAAATAATGTAGGAAAGGATACATATACTAATGTTCTTAGTGTAATTTTTATCAATATATATTCATACGAAACTGTTCTATTTTTAAAAATGTTTATGTTTGTACACTTTTAAGAACAGATCAAAACAAAGAAGCAACCCACGTAGCATCGGAACGTTCTTTGAACATCTAATGGTAGTTACAATCTTTCAAACCAAACACTTTGTTTCGTGTCAAAAGAATGTTTTATTAGACGTTTAAAATTGCGCCTTTTCTGAACGTTCGGAGAACGTTTTTGTGGAACTGACAGGCAAAGTTACACGAATAGTGAATGTTCTTTAGATTGCTCTATTGAACATCTTTATGATGGACATGTAAATGATGGTAAAACGTTCAATTGAAATGTTTTTAGAATGTACTAGTAGAACTATTTCTGAATGGTTAGAGAATGTTCCGGTGATGTTTGGGAAAGGTGTTTTAAAACTGTTTAAGAATGATGTAGGTACACAAATTGCAGCCAAATGCCAGCGTTACGAAACTAGGCTGACAAGGAAACATTCAAAAGGTGTCGTCTTCAAAAAATATTGAAAAAAATATATGTGATTCTATTCTTCATAAAACACCAGAAAGTGAAAAAGTTATCGGCTGAAATGAATTACAGCGACCAAAAAAAAAAAAAAAAAAAAAAAAAAAAAAATTATCAAAATTAAGCATTTTTGGCGATTTAGCGCTGTTAGGCAATAAGTTCGCTAGCAACGATTGCCGTGTACGAACAGAACCATGTTTTGCTTCTCCGCCAAGTACTCAAAAAATCAATCGCCTAACAGTGTAAAATCGCCAAATATGCTTATTTATAATTTTTTGTGGTCGCTGTAATTCATTTCAGCCGATAATGTTTTCACTTTCTGGTGTTTTATGAAAAGTAGAATAAAATATTTTCCCAATGTTTTTTGAAGACGACACCTTTTGAATGTTTCCTTGTGAGACACAGAAATACCCTCCGTGCGAGCCTTTCAAGCGATATAGCCCGTATTGACGCAAGTTTTCGAGAAACATATGAAAAACGCCGAATGGCTTTGCCGAGGAGCATGACCTGGGTTCGAACCTGCAGGGTTCTCAGCAGTCACTCTTTTGAATGCCACTTTTGTATAAAACAACCTTTGTATTATTCTTCCGATAGATATGTACTGCAAATGATTAATGAAGATTACTGTAGAAAAAGTGGTATTCAGAATAGTGACTTCTGAGAATCTAGAACCTTCCTACATTTAACAGTTGTCTGAGCAGATTCTTTCAGCTACTCATGGAGCCTATTTAACAAAGAATTAACTGCAATTTACTCAAAAAATTCAACAAATGAAAATTCAAAATATATTTCTAAGAAAAATAAATTTCATATAGAAAATTATACTTTTAAATCTTTCATTAATAATATTTTTTTAGACTATCCGAAAGTATTCTTTATTAATGTCAATGAAATATATTTAAAACAGATATATTAAAAAAAAAAAAAAAAAAAAAAAAATACACGGTAGTTTATATTAACTTCTGCCTCGGAAAATTTTATCGTACATTGTTACAAATTCCCCAAAAAGATGTAAATATACGGAATATTTTCATCCAAGCGATTTCTTCATTTCTAAAGAAAACTTTTAAAAAAGGTTAGTGAAATATAAATATTCAACATATTTAAATTGAAAAACTACTAAAGAATTTTTTTTTTCCTCTTCGTTCTAAAAATATTACTGCCCGAGAGTTATATATATATATATAAAGACAACCTTGAAGAATAAATAAAATATACAGAAGAAGAAAAACCTCTTTTTTATTATTTTGTTTTATTTTTGTTTTCGTTTTACATACTTGACCAAAGTAAAGCGATAGTTTTGAATTGGTTACTGAAGCGAGCAATAGTTTAGGGAAAAAAATACGGATTTTTTTTTCTTCCTTCTTTACAAAGGCTAAAAAAAAAAAATAAGATAAAAAAATAAACTGAACTATTATACTGTTTTTATAAATTGTTTACTGCATTAATATGTGCGTTAAATTACGAAAATATATTTAAGATGCTACAAAGAAAAAAAAATATTATTTAAAAAAAGAAAAAAAAAAAAAAAAAAAAAAAAAAAGAGAGAGAGAGAGAGAGAGAGAGACAAAGGAAGAAGGAAACCTAGAACATCCATTTTAAGTTGAAACAATCCCGACCTTTCTAAAGGGAAAATAATAATAAATACTGAATTATTATTCCATTTTTATAAATTATTTACAGCATTAATATCTGCGTTAAATTATGAAAATAAATTTAAGATGCTACAAAGAAAACAAAATACCATTAAAAAAGAAAAAACCTTGCAACATCCATTTTGGGCTGAAACAATCCACCACGACCTTTCTAAAGGGGGAGGAGGAAAAAAAAAAAAAACCTGAAATGCATTGCTGGTGAATTGTCTTTTCATATGTTTCTTCTTTTAACACTGCATTTGTGCCTACATTTTTCCTTAATGAAAGACCGTGCTTGATTATTTAACTCAAAAAAACTGCTGTATGTTTTTCCAATTATTGATACTAGCTACATACACTGGAGTACAAAAGTAAAGCAATAACCTGTTTTCTCGTTTTCTAGTTTTGGGTATAACTTTAAAACATATGAACGCTGTAAAAAATTTTGTGCAAGAATACACAGCATTATTCAGGGAACTCTTTTTCCTCCACATGGTTGAGGAAAATAAGTTCCCTGAATAATGTTGTATATTCTTACACAAAATGTTTTACAGTGAACATAAAATTTCGATGGCATGTTCATTATCATATCATTTATCGAATTTTATATAACTTTAGCATGAGTAATAATTTTTAAACTAATAAGTGTTCAATTTTAGAAAACGAAAAATTTCAACAATTATAGAAAAGAAAACTTAATGAAAAATGGTTATAAGGATGCATTACAGATAGGTGAAGATGCACAACCATGCATGTGTTAGATTAAAACAGGCGTTTTCTTCCTGTATTCACTTTTCTGTTTCTTCTTCATGTGAATAACTGTTTAAGAAACGTACAAACATGAAAATTGGGTAAGACGATCATTATATTATTATTTATCGACATTTTTCGTATTCTGTGGACGCAACTAGCAAAGATTACAAAAAGTTATGCGCAAAAGATGAAAGTGGGACAGCTGGTTGTTCCTCTAATTTTGAACGCCGGCGTAGTTCTTCATAATCCGACACCAATTTTTGGTGCACTTTACAGTAAAAACAAAATATGATTAACTGGTTGAATATTATTGGAACAATAATGATGCGACGCACATATTCTGAAAATACCTAGCTAGATTCTAAAAGATGATTGAAGGGATCTAAAAAACTTGCATAGAATTTGCAAAATCCAGCTTCAAAAATAAAAGGGCAAAATATAAGATAACCGTATGTTTTATGAAACATTACATATTATTCAGAATTTTAATATCATACAAATGAATATCAATATGAACTATATCAATACGTTACAATCTCTCTCTCATATATATATATATCTATATTGTTACGGTGAATTAAAATGTATTGATTTAGTAACAAACTGGTTTTGAAAGTTCACTGGCGCCTTAAATTATTCACCATTTCTATAACTTATAGTAGCATTACATACTGCACGATATCGAGTGGTGGGTGATCTGTGTAGAATACCTTCCGTGTGTGTGTGTGGGGGGGGGGGGGGGCACCTTCGGAAGAAACCACAAAAATTCCGAAATGCTAAGCTGACGTGTACGACTTGCGATCGAACCCAGAATTTCCAACGACGTACACGTAAGTCTAATCGATATTATTTTACATGAAGATTTTTTTTTCCTTAATATAGGGTTTTACGGAATTTTGTGAGTTAATTTTTCAGTTATAATAACACTTATAAACAGACGTGATGCTAATTAAAAAAAAAAAAAAAAAAAATCATATCGCATTTAGGAAGACGTACGTACATCAAAAACTGGTGATTTTTGTTTTTTCCTTAATAAAATTAACTCCATTTCTTAATAATAGTAAAAATAAATGAATGCGATGGAATATCACAATAATTGGAAAATTATTAAAATGAATTTTAATAGATAACTTAATTCAAATGTATCGACATTTTGATAACATGCTTTCTAATAGACAAGTTTAATAGCGTATCATAATATACGAAAATTTAAAAAGCTTTTCTATGTCAATCTAATCATTGTTCAACCTCAATTTGCGAAAACAGATTTAGCACCAAAGTACTTAAACATGTCAGTTATCGTCGAAGTTTAGCATAATGAAAAGATGTTGGCTTTTAGAAAGTCCGCTAATTAGCCTAATTGCTACACACCACTATCAAAAGTAGAAGTTTAAAACTGAAAATAATGCCATTAAAAAGTTAAGTATTCATCTAAACAGGCATTAACAGTAGTATAGTAGATTTTGTTACTTAGAAAACTCGTGTTGCCATTTAGTGAAAAAGAAATTACGTTGGATAAGAGATGATTATCCTTTAAGGCGGTTCTTGAAATACAAAGAAAGTATATAAACTGCTAAGAGATTAGCTAGCACGCGCTGCCTTTTGAGGTTTCAAAATTACACACGGCAGAGATTTTAATATTAAGAAAATGTCTTTTGTTATAACTAATCTTTAATCTCTTTCTTAAAGAAAAAATATTCGTGAGCATTCATGTAGAAGAATATATTATTGGTCATTCAACTCTTCTAAAACATTAAAGTTTTTGATTTATAATCTTTAAGATAAAAAAAAGTATAAATACCGTGTTTTCTTCAAACACGATATAAGATAATTTTACTAAGGAAACAAAAATTACCAAGTTTTCTTTATAACACATTTTTTCCCCCCTCTTCAAGATACAAGATGCTTATTTTTGAAATTTTTTTCGATGTTAAAACATTTGTTACTTAAAAAATAATCTTTTGACTTATAATGTGAGCAATAATAATATCTAAAAAAAATAGAAAATGTGAAATTTTTCAAAAACGCATAAACATAAATAAATAATCTGGTGTGTCACTCACACGACTTTCTTTTACCCTGAAATTTAATACTATAAATACAGGTTGCAGATTAAAAGGTAAGATAACGAGTACTGTTATGTAAACCTGTGTTAAACAATTCATATAAGGCTTCTGAAGAGTTTTATATGATAATTAGTTCTGTGTGAGGGGGGGCGGCCCCGTTTCATTAATGCACATAAATTTATAGAAAATTTAATTTGGTTATTAAAAAAGAATTCTGTTTTTAAAAAATAATTTATTAAAATTATTATTTAAAAAAATTATGTTTTATGGTAATGCAGACGATTTCCATATTAGAGAAGTAGTATAACACTAAATATATGAATAAAGTCCATTTTAATCTCAATATTTAAAAAAAAAAAAAAAAAAAAAGAAAAAATACGTTTTCCCTTTTTTTTTTAAGTAAAAAAAAAATCGATAACTTTGTTTTAAGTTATCGCAGATCGATGGTTCAACCATTCGTTTTAAAGGTATTGGCGAGCTCTTTTGAAAGATACCCATCATGAAAATTTACTCCCCTCGAGGGGGACTTCCCCCCCAGGGGGGGAGGCGAGGCTCCTACATACACATTTTTTTCCCAGTTGACTTGACTATCTCTATTACAATATATATATATATATATATATATATATATATATATATATATTCGTTTCATTTGGTTTAGTGCAGTCTATAGACGTTAAACTCTACTTACCTGTAATTTCCCCCATAGACATAATGTATTAGAATTCTCTTGATTGTCCCTGTACACGAACCATTTGCTTGATCTGAACGAAAAGCTTACTGTAGCATCCGTATATGATACACATTTAGAATACCAAGTTTGAACTTTCTGCCATAATTTGTTTTTGAGATATGCTGATAACAGACAGACACACACACACAGACATACACACAGACCATTTGCTAAAAACATGATTTTCGTACTCAGGGGACCTCAGAACGTGTAAATATAACAAAATCTCGCGTTCGAAAATTTGACCCAAAAACAATACTTTTTCTACCTTATGGGTAAGAGAAAGTAAAAATATATAATTTATATTATTAATAATAATAACATGAATGATAATATTTCACTCAAAAATTCAGACTTTTGTAAACAAGTCAAAGGAAAAATTATGAGTACTAAAATTTCAAGAATTAAAGTAAAGATATAAAAAAATAAATAAGGCACTCAATAAGTTTTATTTATCTAAAAATTGCATATGTCTTGTCCTTTTTAGGAACAGAGTCTGATTTCTTTCAGACAGAAGGAAAGAATCATAAACACTTGTGGTAGACACCCCCCCCCTTGATTCTGCAAAATAAGGAGTAGTCAATTACAGGATCTCATAGTTAACAAATAAGTAAGGAAGAAAAGTAATTCAAAAATAAGACACGGATATTAAATTCTTTTCAGGAAAGAAACATTTTATTTTTTAAATAAAATATTTGTAATTTTAAAATTTTTAGAAAAGTGATTATTTAAAGTAAATAATGTTGTTGCTTAGCAATAACTATTATAATCTAAATCTCATATTATTACTTCATTTAGACAAAAAAGAAATAACTCGTAAGTTTATTATTATTATTAATTTTTTATTAATCTTATGGAAAAATTTTTCGGGACAAATTTAGAGAGATTTACCTTCCTATAATTACGAAATACTTCTTCTATGAACTATTTCTTATATCAACGTGAGATTTATACAATAATTCATTCATGTTAGCGCTGTCAGGCGACCCAGCGCCCCGAGCCCTACCCTTCCTGTTCTTTTGCGCCTTTAATGGATTTTCCAACATATTTAAACTAGAGCAAATTGATTTTTCTAGGGTTTTTTTCACAGATGTGATTGAGCGTCCCCCCCCCCCCGCGTATTCCAATCACTTAGAAACACAAAATATTTTTTTTTTTTTTTTTTTTTTTTTTTTTTTTTTTAAGCGAAAGTTTTTTATTCAAATGAGAAACTTTTTTTAAAGGTAATATTTTTTTATTTTTCGCTTTTTCGTTTTTATTTAATTTCTCATTTAAGTTTCAGTGAAATTTTTCTTCTTATCCCAAATTTACCGATTATTATTATTACTATTATTATTTTCGGTTTTTCCACAAAACAACTCACAAAAAGTTTTTTTACGCAGCATTAGAGAGAAAATTATTCATTTACTTTTTTAAAAATATCGCGAATTGCCCATACAGCGCTTCAGATCTTATTAAAAACGATTTTTTAATCTACGAGAGTGTATTTTCATGAAGACTTCTCCGATGACAAAAACACTTGAAGATGATTCACAGATAAATGAAAAAGAAATCGTTTTTACTAAAGAAATTAAAATGTGAGGGGACGGGACAAGCCCATTAATTACAATGAGTACATCCTCATCTGCCGCTTCTTTTGTTAGCAAAATTACATGCTTGCCAAAGCATTTGTTTCGCAGGCATATTCAGAGATGTCAAGTAATGTCATCAGATGCATTTAATTGCAATGATCTATAGTGTTCATTGTTCGCTTGTAGAGAACCCTTAGAAATAGACTCGAACGCAAAATGATGGGATGTTACATACTTAAAGAGCTATACAGGAAGTACAACAAAAGACAGTTTCTCCTCCTTATTGTCAGACTAAGAATTACCACATATAAATTATAGTTCTAGTTGTAAAATACAGGGTAATTATGCTTAAAAAAAAAAAAAAAAAAAAAAAAAAAAAACTACTTTCAGGTGAAGTTTTTTTTTTTTTTTTTTTTAATTTCCCAAAATATTATTATTTTCAATATTTACTTTTTCGAGAGTTACAAATATAAAGGAATCTTTTCTCTCTACAATTTTAAAATTTGTAAAGAAAGTTTACATAATAAAATAAAGGAGTAAAAATCTCTCAAAGTTCGGTTCAATTCCTGATGCTGTCTTACAAAATAAATAATGTATTTTTACTTAAGTAGGTAAAGTAAATCTTATAAAAAAGAAATAACAATTCTTTTCATTTCAATTTTTATAATACAGGGTGTTCCCAAATTAGCTGGGCTATTTCGTATGTTAATATAAGCGTAGTGGCCGAAAAAGATTGAAAAGAGAGAACAGACGTTGGTGCTGGTAGTGAACAAATCACACCTCAGAAGTCCGAGAAAATCTGTAGCACGAGGAAATGTGGAAGCGCCAATTCCATAAAACCAACACTGCACAAACCATCTATTACATCGAATATTTGTGAAAATGGCAACGTCGTGTATTTAACTATGTTATAATCTTGTTCACTGTTAGGTTCGATCAATATATAATAAACAATTCTTTTTGCCCAACTAATGTGTGTGTATAACCCTGTATACTAATAAAGTCATTTTTACTATATTGTGTTTTGGACTAGACCTTTTTTAAACAATTAATTTGCAAAATTTTCTCCTACCTTTACATTGTCTTAAATAAAGTTTGAAAATGCAGGAATATGGAGCTTATTAATGAAATTAGTTTTAAATAAGGTACTTAATAAAAATTACAATCTCTGCAGATAATTATATATGGAACAAAATTTAAACTTTTATTTATTTTTCTTTAAATATCAAATGACAACTATGTTAGAACATAAAAAATTACGATAATATGAAAGATATTGAATATCTTCGAAGAACAATAACTTTCTGAATTTACAGTAAGCATCTATTTCTAATTAAATTATAAGGGTTGGGGACAAAATCTCGCGGGAACAAAATATCACCAACATAAATGAATGGAAAGCAAAATAATGTGATTTGCGTTCATACAAATAGAATGACACATTTTACAACATTTTATTTGAATGAGTTTGTAATTATTAGTAATATTATATAAAATTTCATGACAGCACATGCATATTTACCTTAGTTAGAACACTGACATACAGGCAAACCCATGACAAAAATTGTTATGAACTTTGCTTAAAAGAATTTAAAGACTATGTTTATTAATTTGTGTGAAGATTAGTAAATATAAATTCAATCGTACTTTATAATTTTTAATTTAGATTTGTGAACAGCGTTCAGATTTGTCTGCACTGATGTACAATATTTTTAAAATGTATTTTGAATGGTGAAAAATAAATTATAAAATAATTTAAAATTAAATATAGATAAAACTGTAAAATTCCACTATGATATATATATTTATGAGGTCTCCGTCAGAGATCACACGTGAAATATTTTTTTTTTCTTTTTTTAGTCGACGCGATATTTTGTACCGCGATATTACAGTTCGCACATTTTTTAGACGATTTTTTTTCGCCGTAAGAAAAAAATGTCTGCATAGAAAATTTCATCGTCTGATATTTAGAAGTTTTTATTTTTGTTGACATGCAAAATAACGCTTTTAAAAAGGCAATGGAACGATACGTTTCAGCTCTTTCCGAAGAGGGCTATTCTTATTCAGTAATTCAGAAACGCTGTAAAAGCCATGATTTTTCGATATCTAAAGCCACGATAGGAAATATTATGAATAAGAAAGGAAAATATCGTCACATTCTGACATCTGAAGGGAACATTCTTCCAAATACTTATCCAGACAAAAAACGCAGTTCTTCTAATATTGCAAAGGTGAAATATTTAATGCTGAAAAAAAAATGCAACATACCTTTTTGAGTACAAAGGTATGTTGCAAAAACATTAAACTGCTCAGTTTCAACTGTAAATAAAATTGTTAAATCTGATTTGAAACTTAAAAAGGCCAAAAAATATATGTTCATCGTCTTTCTTAGCGTCATATCTATGGACGTAGAACATGCTGCAGAACTCTTTATGAAAAACGTTTATCAGGAGAAAAACAGAAAAATGTCTTAACAGTAAATGAAACTTGGGTCTATTTAAGTGACTGAAAAAAAAAAAAAAAAAGAAAAGAAAGACCAGTTTATTATCATAAAAGAGGAGAAAAAATTTTACTACACGGTTCAAAGAATCAAAAGAAAGTTTTTCTAAAGGATTTATGATTGTCGCTGGTTTTTCATACAAAGGCAAGATAAAAGTTAAAAAAAATTTGACAAAAATGTCAAAATCAACTCTAAATACCATAGAGATAACTCCAATTTTAAATATGAAATTCCAGATCTTTATCCACAATCACATCATTCCGTTGAACTGCATCAAGACAAAGCAAGCAGCCACACATAACAATCCACAATTGCTTTTCTAGAAAAAAAAATGGAACAAGAAACGGGAATGAAAACCATACCCTTCACTGATATTCCTGCTAAATCTCCTGATGTATCACCAATGGATTTTCGTGCTTTTGGATTCTTAAAATCTACATTATCCAAACGCCGACCTACAACGGTTTGTGGACTTTGGAAAGCCGTTCAAGAGCAGTGGAACAAAATACCTCTTCCGATATTACACAAAGCATTATTATCATGGAAATTACGATGTAAAATGATGGTTAAAAACAAGGGCTATCAAATTGAACATTTAAAACACGAAATATGAGTGTAATATTTTCAGTACACTCCATAAAAATCGTCTAAAAAATGTGCGAACACCATCTGTAATGTACGGATCCCTTTAAAAAGAAATTCTTTACAACATGATTAAAAAAAGGAAAAAAAAAAAAAAAAAAGCTGCATTCTTATAATATGAAGATATACTTTTAAGCATTTCTGCAATGCAAAAATTTAATTGACCGAGGTTTTATAATTTTCCTTTGCTAAAATTCTTCAGACTTTGCAATTAGTGTTCTGCTATAGACAATTATTATGGTCTTAAAAATGATATTCAATCTGACAAACACTAATTCAGAAATAAGTACACAGCAAGTTAAAATAGAATATACACAGGCCTAATTTATATCCAAAAGTTTCTTCAAGAAAAATTTAAAATCTGAAAATGTGATATAAAAAGGCATATTTTATCAAATTTATTTTGTCCAAGTTAAAAAAAATGAAAAAGAATAATATTTAAATAATTTTAAAATAAATTATTTCATCCTTGTAATTTTTTTTTTCTTTATCGAAGCACTGCCTTTATGAAATTAATATGAACGAACGGTAAAATTAGTTTCTAAAATAAATTTAATACGGTCAGATGTAACCCTTAATAACATACGTATTCTAAATGAAATGTTGATACAAGACGATATCGAAATATCAACCCGGGAACTACAGTTCCAGAATAGAATTTTCACCAGATCTCGTTTTTGAATTATTTCTTTCTCTCTTTTTTTCCCCCTCATTCTGCGTGGGTGACGAATGTAAACGTTACGACCACGCCAAAACACTGAAAAGAACAGAGAAACCCGATAAATAAACCTCTTATGAAACAGAACTTAACTCAAACGATATACACAAGCGAGCCGGAATATATGACAGATTTCCGGGACGTTATACACTTTTGTGACGTATAACCCTTCGGCAGCTTCTTAAGCAAGGCACTTGAAGTACCTACTTTTAGAATTCCGCACGTGTGTCACCACTCTTCTATTGGGGATAAGCTTTTCATTGTTTCAGGCACGCACTGAAATCAAAGAGAACATTTTACGAAAAGATTTTCTGTCTAGAGGCGAGCAAATAGCTGAATGCTGTGTTATACGCTGAAAGACATCACAAATATTTTGAAAACTCAAACTTCACCAAAACGATATAAAAATATTCTGATCGGGGTCAAAATTTTGAGATAAATCTTCAAACACCTGAACTTGCTTTAACTGATCAAATATCTTTCTTTTTGAACAAATAGCTAAGTGCTGAATACTCGAGTTAATATGTTTAATCCAAACTGTGAGCTTTGTATATTTATTTAAAGCTCCGAATTGATGACAAATTGAACTATGACAATTAATTTGAACTTTTCAAGATCTGCGTTTATCTTTTCACCCCCATTTTCTAAAAGTATTCATCAAACCTACTAAGTAAAATGCATTTTCAGAAGTTTTAAAATAATAATTTTTTAACCCGTTAGCGCCCAGTGTCCTCATTTGAGGACAGCTAATAAAATAGCACGTATATTGTTTGTGGTTTTTTGGAATGATTTCTGCTTTTTATAGCGTCACTCTAAATGATTCCTGAAAGTTTTATGTGCCTACTATTAATTATTATTTCATAATTTGAATAGTCATTTTATGATTTTTATTCGTCGCACATATATTTGCTTTTTGCGCAGGTATATTAACTTAAATCAAGTTTAATAATATATATTATAATACCTTACTTTCGAGATCTTTGTCGACATATAATAGGAAATAATCTGTTAGCTCAAAGTTTTTCTATTTCGAAATTTTCTCGCTAGAACGCTAAACGTCAATAAATGAGGATAGGCTTTAAATTTAAAACTATCAGAAGAATTGTTTAAGTTAATATATTTTTACTGTCAGTTGTCTATATTAATTCAGAAGTGAAATAATCAGCTAATAATATTTTGCAAAATTAATTCGGGCGTTAACAGGTTAACCTATTTTTTCATCAAATAAATTATTGTTGATCTCCCCACCCTTTTTTACCCTTACATTTTACGGTGTTCATTTTTAAAATTCGAATTCTTTATTATCTATACACCCGTTTTTCAGTTGCTTCTTTATTGAAATGTAACTAATAAGAGCATATAAAGTAAACTATAGTTATGGAATAAATTTAAATTTTTTTTTCTTCAAGACGTAAATTAAATCAGAAAAAAAAAAAAAAAGTTTTTTGGATTACAAAAAGTAAAAAAAAAAAAAAAAAAAAAAAAAATCAACGTAGAAGGCTCTTCTCCCCACTCATACAAAAAATTTAAATTAAGGTAAACGCACCAGTAGTGGACACTTTAAGGACATTTTCCGGCTATTTTTTGTGTAATTTCCTAAATTTTAGAGTTTCAAAAAATAATTAATATTTCAGACCTTCACCAACTCTTTAATTCGACTGTATTATGAAAATTGCTAATTGTAGCATTTACATATGTAAAAAATCAAAAATCTGAAGAGTTTAAAATGAGCCAGTAGTGGACACACTAAAAACCCAGTAGCGGACCCCTTTGAATTTTTGCTTTAAAATTCAACTCTAAAATTGCTAGATTACAGAATTGTGTCCACTACTGGATCTGGCATTAAAAGTCACATGAGCCAGTAGTGTACAGGGCTGTCCACTATTTGTCATGATGACATTTTTTGGCACCAGTAGTGGACACCCATAAAAATAATATGTGTTAATGTAACAAGATTTAAAAAATAGTATAATAAATGAATTCTGCATACTTATTTTAGTCATATGAAAGCAAAAGGTAGAAGAAATCAGTTAAAACTAAGCAGAGAGCGAGCAAATAAAATTTCCTTATTCAAAGTGATAAGAAGAAAACGGCAAAATCACAAAATGTGCAAATTTTTTTAGTTAAACTAACATTATTTTAAAACTAATGGCCAGAATTATTTTTTGTTAAAGGGTTTGACAGTAGACTATAACTCCTTCCTGAACATTGTTCGAATCTTCAGAATTTTTAGGTAGCTTATTTTCCGAGTTTCAAATTAAAAGTGTCCACTACTGGTGCGTTTACCTTATATAACAAAATATATAAACAAAAAATATAACGAAAATTTGTTAAAATATGAACTTGAGAGCCCTTAAATTGTTTTTATTAGAAGATAATAAGGTTATTTCTTTCGCAATTTTACGAGTTAATAAATGTGTTGTTAATGTTTGCTCACTTGGAAACTACCATGAAAATAGCGATTTTCACGTAGCTAACTATGAAAAGTTAATGTAAAGTTGTTATAAAAGCAAATTTTAAAATAAATTTACTTGGAATCTCCAAACATTACGTCAAATGTTATTCTTTGGAAAAATGAAACCCTGATGAAAATCTTTTTTGAATAGAAAATATTGCAATCTAGGTAATCGCATTCTATATTGATTTAGGTAATATACGAAGCAAAAGAAACCTATGTATAATTTTCTGTATTGCAAAATTTTGGATTCTAACACAGCACGCAAATCTTTTTAACAATAAATTCCGCCCAACGATGATACTTGCATCCTCGTTAACGGACAAAATTTTCTTTAATCCTCTATGCAATACAAATACAGGCCTCGCAGCGTTCCTAAAAATTTTCTCGTGTTTTATTATACTGACACCACTATCGTTAAAAACTTTTTTCTTGAAGGTTTTAATGTTAAAATATTAGGTAAATAAGTGTTCCTTTAAAATAGTGGTGGCAATGTAGCAAAATGATTCCTAAAATTCCTAAAATTTTAGGAACGCTGCGAGGCCTGCAAATACTACATATAGACACGCACACACATACAAAAATATATAAAATAAAATAAATGTTTATTACCATATTTTTATACGCAGTTGTACAGATTTTATCAGGGTATCGACAGTAGAATTCTTTTTCCCCTGATTCTTATACCAGTATTTTTCTTTCGGAATTTTCAGCACTAAATTTGCACGATTAATTAAGTAAAAAATTAATATATAGGTATACTGGTGGAAGAACCAGGGGAAAAATTTCGACGGTCGACACCCTGTTTATAAACAGTTATTACATTTTCGAAAAAAAAAAAAAAAAAAAAAAAAGTATAACACTTAATATAAAACCAATACCAACGAACGGAACTAGATGGGATATAAATATTCGGTTTTACAGTGAAAATTAGATTTTCGACTTTTCCATCAAAATTCTTGCATACCAAAAAGTGCAGAAACAAAAGAATGACAAGAAACATAAAAAAAAAACGACTTCATTTCATCATTTAGCATCAAAACTGATGTTAAAAATGCTTAAAAATATGAAAATGCTGTTCACTTTCAGGCTTTCACAGAATTATGAGGCCCCTATGAAGATAGATATACTTTTTTTTTTTTTTTTTTTTTAACAATTATAGAAAAAGGGGCGTGAAAGTACAGAAGTGTAGCTGTGCTTTTTTTCCCTAATCTCTTGTGTAAATGTTCTTTGTACGCATTGTTATGGGTTGTTAAGCTTGATGAGTGGGTTTGATAATAAAAAAGTTTACGGACGGTTTTTAGATAGGGAAAGTGGAGGAGTGATTTTTTTCCTGAAACACTTCTCCCTAGATGATTGAAAGGCAGAGAGCGGCAGACTCTTTAATCTCATCAGCTAGATTTGGAAAATAACCCGCATATGATGATTCAACGGTCATATTCACTATACATAATGTTGATAAGAGTGTCCCAACGGACGTCCAACGATTCTCTTGCAAAGGAGGATCTGCTGCATAGAAAGGTAGTTAGCTATAAGACTTAGGTGTTAAAGTTGTTTCCGAATGGATTTTTTTTTTCTCATCACAAAACCATAAAAGCAAAATCGATTAAAAAAGGTTGAAGTCCAACACATAGATATCCATGACCGCCACTTAAAACAACCTGCTTTACACTATTTGTTTCTGATTCTTGTGGTACCATTTTATAGTCCACACGATTATCAAATAATAATTCTCATATCCAAACAGTACTAGAAAGTGCATGTATCATAGGGAACAGGCTGAAATCCCCTAAAATTTAGCAAATTCTAAAATCTGTAGAGAAAATCTTTAGAAAAATACTTAGAATTTTGAAATTTTAAGGGTGATTATAATCAAAGTTAAGATTTCAAAACGCTATAATTTCAAAACTACCGATCAGAGCGATTTGATATTTTACCAGAGCAATCGTGAGGCAAGGAAATTTTGTTTGGCAAAAGAAAAAAGAAAAGAAGTAGTTACAAAATGTGCTGTTAACTATCCGTAAAGTATTTGTTTCATGAAGCTTCTCTTTTTCTCTTTTCACTATACGTGTTCCCGCTGTAAACACGAATTCTTGTCTTTTTGCTAAAAGAAAATTTAGTAAACACTTGAATATTGTTCCCTGCTATTCCACCGTGTTGCTAACAACATTCCTGTGTTTAATGAGCCCATTTACGTTTCCCCTGACATTCCCCTGACGGCGCCATCTATAGGAACATGTTGGAACGACTTTTTTCCTCCCCAAAACAAAATTGCATTGCCTCACGATTGCTCGGGTAAAATATCAAACCGCTCTGATGGGTAATTTATTAAATTTATAACGTTTTGAAATCGTATCTTTAATATAATCACACTGTATATTGTTTTATGCTGTACAATACAAGACATGGATAGTTGATGATAAAACTAACTTGTTTTTCCGAAAACTAAAATTCATTTCAAACATGACAGTACCCTTTCAGTTGCATAACTGTTTTCTGTGTGAATAAGATATTGGTTCCAATATAATTACTATTTTAGTATGTAAAAGTTGGGAAATTAACGATAGATATTTCTGAAGTAAAAAAAAAAAACTCATTCATTTTTGTATGCATTTGTGATCAAAACGGTTCTGTAAAATGAACACAATGTAAGTATCTCTAAAGTACTTTATATATTTAACCCTTTCATTCCCAATTTTTTTCCTTTCATAAAACAATAAATCTTATATTTACTCATAAATTTATTTCAAAGGCAATATATATATAAATATTTTTTTTAAATTAATTTTAATTAAATAAGAGTAATAGCAGAGTACGAATTAATATAGCTAACAAAGCAACTGAGAGGTGTTTATTTATGTTTAATATAACTACTGATGCCATTAAAAATCATAACTTTTGAATAAATTAAAAAAAAAAAAATTTGGAAGAAATACATATTGTAATTAATTAAAATACAAATTATAAACATTAAAAAATAAAATAAAAAATATTTCAAACAGTTAGTTTACTTAACCCTTTATATCTCAAATTTTTGGAAAAATAGTTTGAAACTTTTTTATCATATTTCTTTGCTGTATGAGAAACATCTCATATTAAATTTAGCTTAAACTATCCGCGATTGTAATGAAATGCTCGACCTCTGGTGGGCTAAGGTGAAATTATCACACCACTGATAGCTTTCACGCTGAAACAATGATAGAACAACAAGAAAGAACACTAATAAATACACGTGTGGCTATTATATTTACTAACAACTGCAGTTGGGAAAGCGCCGTCTATCGATCATTACAAACGCGGATAGCTTAACTATAGGAAAAACTTGAACTATAGGTACTTTGAAGTTCCAATGAAATCCTGTAGTAAATTTACGCTATATTGAGGATTTTTTTTTTTTTTTTTTTTTTTTTTTTTTTTGATGGGACTTTAAAGTCCCGGTGGGATACAAAGGGTTGAACTATTTATTTTTATTTTTTTTTTAATTAAAAATAATCTGGTGTGGTACTCACACTACTTTCTCTAGTTTTCATTTTTATAAAAACAGATTATTACAGATTAAAGTTTAAACTGTAAAAATAATTATCAGATAAAAAAAAAAAACTTTTTATATACCATGTTTTAAATTTTCTGATGAATCATAGAGCACAACTTTTTATATTTTTTCAACGTTCACATTTAACTATATTAAAAGTATTTATTTTTATGTCGAAAGAAAATGAACTCGTAAATTTTTTTTGGCAACAAATAAATTATAGCTAATATTTTGAAGGCTATTTTAACGCTATTAGGATGTTATTATTTTCATATTTTAATTAATTATAAGAAAACTGATCAAAAATTCGAAAATCTGATTTCGAAGTATTGTGTTGTCACCGGGTTCTGAGCTACTGTGAATAAGGCTCCTATATATACGAGCTGGCGCATCCGACATTTTTTTGCCTTAGGGTTGCCGCATGTACCCAGCGTGATAAACAAACGGCAGCCATTGTAACTACCGTCTTGCTCGTAATTTTAGTGAAATAAACTGCAGTATGGGAGGTTGTTCAGCGATAAACTGCTGTAAACACTCGAGAAAAGGATACAAAATGTTTAGGTTTCCTTCAGATAATGCAAGAAGGAGAAAATGGGCAGCGAATTGTCGTCCAGATTCTTGGATACCGGGACCTAATGCACAGCTTTGCATAGTAAGTTTTATTGTTATTCACTTTTACTTTTCTTTGCATTTCTGACATTTATAAAGGTAAAAAAAAAAAAAGTATTATTTAAATCTAAATATGTATTTTAATAACCATAAATTATTTTAGGAAACGCTTTTTTACTATGTGTTTGTAGAGTCTTGGCGACGTTTTTTCGGTTCGCCAAAGTTGTCTTGTGTCCGTGTCCTGATAGTTTGTTGCAAAAGTTCGTGCGGACGTGGATCATTTTATTGCTTCCAAAGACGAGAGCTTCTATCGCCGTAATATACATTTGTTACCCGAAAAATGGGCAAAGGTTGTAGAAAGTAATGGAGAATATTTTGATTAAAAATTGTCATTTGATGTATTTTTATGAAATGAAGCAATAAAAAACCGCACGAATTTATGCAAACACCTAATATATATTTTTTTAATTGAACTTTTGATTAATTAATTAATTATTTTGTTCTATTTTTAGATTTCTTTTTCTTGAGATATTTATTTCATATTACAATTTATGTCTACTTTCTAGGGGGGAAAAATTAAAAAAAAATCCTTTTTTTTTTTTTTTTTAACTTAAAATAAATGCATTAAATTGAAATAAACGTCTCTATATTAATATTACATATACATCACGTAAGTGTACATAAATTCATATTAATAATGACTGCTAACTTAATTCCTTTAAAACTGCAACTTATTTTTAAAAAAAGTTTTGTTATGAAAGCGATATAAAACAGTAGTATGAAAAAAAAAAGTTGTACCTGACGGGACTAACGTGGAAGTTGCACCGAAGGAACAAACTATTTCTTCCAACGAAAATGCCGGCAACAGTTACAAGTCGCTGAACCACTTTAGAATGTAAAAAATCGTCTGTGTATGAGTAGGCATTTATTAGAACATAGTTTTTTTTTTTTTTTTTTTTTTTTTTAAAGTTACTATATCAATGGCATTCTTAAATTACTAACTCAAATATAAACTTAATTATGTTATTTCTTTCTTTCTTTCTTTTTTTTTTTTTTCTTGCGCACTTTTTATTTCCTTATTAAAAATTATTAAAAAATAATAATAATAATAAATAAATAAATAAAAATGAAAATAGAACTTTAAAGAATTCTTTGCTTACAATATGGGCATGAAAAATTAATTTACCTTGCTGAGCAGTTCGATGACATAGTTAATGTAGCAAAGTACTTCCATAAATTACATTCAATAGAACGTTTAGCTCAATTTTGGGTAGCCCTGTATATTATCTATGAACAATATAATAAGAACTATAAACAATATTGTGTATTTATATTTAGTTTTATATGAAAAACATCTAACACAAAATGAATTACAATTCTAGCAATTTTCAAGTAAAACCCCAATATATCCAAATACTTTGGGTAGCCCTGTAAACGAATGATGAAGCATTTCCATATCATAATCAACAAAAAACATGGTTTTATGCATGTTTTTTCTATTTTTATTTATTTATTTATTCATTTCGTTTTGTTTAAGACAGCCTAGAGATGTTACACTGTGCTTTAAAGGTCTGTTTGAGGCCCGGCCCAGTACGAAATCGAAAAATCCGGGCCGTTTATTTTTTACCAGTGCACGGTCCGACCCGGGCCGGACAAAAAACGATAAAATCTGGCCCGACCCGGCCCGATTCATAAATATGTAAAAAAACAAAAAGAAAAAAAAAATCATGCTTTTTTATAAAAAACAATTTTACTATGTGTTTTGTAGAGGTTTTATATAGCTAAGCAATAGAATGTTCTTTAACACAACTGTTCAATACTTAAAAGATAATTATAAAAAACAGATGTTCATTATTACAGATATACTGAAGGCAGAGAGACTGACAGAAAGTCAAATAAAAAATATTAGCATTCATCAAAAAGTATAGGAAGGTGTTTAAAATGATTAATACTACTAAAAATGCACTTTCAAGCATTTCCTCTTATATACTGTAATGTATCCGAATCTTTCATGTGATCCAGTAAACAAAACTTTAATGCTAATCTAACCATTCAATTAAAAAGATGCTTTTGCACATGCTAAAAATGATGATACTTTTACCCATTGACCTGGAGAAAAGAAAAAGTATCCTTAGAGAAAAAGTTAAAGCGGAATGATCTTTATAGCCTTCATCGCTTCATACCACCTAAACTCTACAGACTATAGGACATAAAGTAACATACACAGTAAGGGCACATAGTAACATATTTAATTTCTTTTGTTTGTACATGTGCCAAACTAGCAAGTACATGTGGCAAGCATTCTATTTTGAATAGGAAACCTTCTAATATTACTGTAAATGAAATATATTAATTTAGAGACATGCTAAAAATATTTGCAGAAAACCAGATCGCGAACAGACTGATAGACAATTAAATTGAAGTTACAGACATAAAAAAAAAAAAAAAAATGTGACATACCAGCCTGTAAAATAAATGACTGAAGATTTTATCATTTTCCTTTTTCGTTGATTAACGAGGAAGCTAGAAAAAGATTCGGGCCGAAACGGTCCATAAAAAAATTTCCTCATGGCCCGGCCCGAGTATACACACCCACACACACACACACAAAAAAAAAAAAAAAAAAAAAAAAAAAATGAATCCGAGCCCGGCCCGGCCCGAAAGTAAATTAAAAAATTCGGCCTGAACCCGGCCCGTAAATCTGACCCGTACAGACCTCTAATGTGCTTATCAGAAATTACTCCATAGACGTAATGTATTAGAATTCTCTAGGATGTTACTGTACACGAACTATTTCCTTGATCTCAACGAAAAGTATAATGTGTCATTCCTATATGATAGACATTGAGAATACCGATTTTAGAATTTCTGCTACTACTTGTTCTTCACACAGACTAACCGCTAAAAACATGATTTTAAAACTTGTAAATGTGACAAAAACTCAATTTTAAAAATTTAACTTAAAAAATAATACTTTCTCCATCATATATATACGAGGAAGAGAAAAGAAAATTAATTAAAAAAACTTTCCAATTTTAATTGGTACGCTCTTTTTTTTCCCCTTTCAAATGTTATGAATTATTTAAGAAACAGAAACAGATTACTTGTGTTCCTTATCATTTTTGGCCGATTTTATTTTTAGATGAAAATTTCTTAAAACCGCCAGTGAAGCGATAAACTCGCCAAGCGGAAATGCTGTCCTCTTACGCGGCAAAAAAATGGCGGTGATGCGCCGGCCTATTATTTATTTAAGGGGCTCTAACTGTGAATGTTTCAAATGTCTAGCTAGTAGAGAAGTTAGTGAAAATAGATTGCAAGATTTGTACCGGACAAACAAACAAGAATAGAAGTTAATAAAAACATGGTAATTAACACGTGTGCTATTTGAACACAATTCCAAAGTACTTAGAGATAGTTAAAAATTGTTTTAGAAGCAATTTTATTTGACCAACAATACTAAAAGTGATTACTAACCCATCAAGTTCGAATATTTCAGTCACTATCATAAAACATTTTAATTTAATAAATTAAAAATTTTATTTAAAATTATTCAAAAAAATTTGTTCAGACCACTATTTGAATCTTATTTGACTAAATTCGGGCTAACATTGGCTAAAATATGTACATGCACTACATACAAAGTGCAGTTAAATTGAGCACAGAAGAAAACGGCATAACACAAATTGAAATGCACGATAAGAAATTTCCAACTATATCCCCAAATTCTCTTGGGTGTGAGCCTGTAAACGAAAGGTGACTACTTTTTATATTACATTCTACGTCAAGCCTGTTTTTGTATACGTAAAAATGACATGTTAATTATACCGAGTTTATTGCAGTCTAAAAATGTTGAAATTATCAACGCGTAATTTCGCGCATGGGCACAACGTATCTGAACTATTTTTGGACACGTCTGTACATGAAAAAATTATCTGATATCAATAAAAAGTTTCAAGTGACAACTCATTAAGGTACATATTTAGAATACCGAGTTTGACCTTTTTTTTTTTTTTTTTTTTTTTTTTTTTTGGGGGGGGGGGGGGGGGTCGCATGTTTTTTCACTCTACGACCAGTTTTCACATTAAGGCTCATTATCTTATACTATTAAGTGAGCAATATTTGTATATTTCACTGTTCTCGAAAACGGTAGCTCGGACAGTCGCGAGATTTAACACAAAGGTGCCCCCGAAGGGTCATGGTGCACATCGAAGTCAGATTTTCGAATTTTTGATTAGTTTTTTCTTAAATAAAATGTGAAAATAATAACCTTCTAATTTCTGATAAAAAAGCCATTTAAATTTTAACATTTTATCCATAATTTAATTGTTGCCATTTTTTTCGACAAAATAATAATAATTAAATAAAAAAAACGTACATTTATTTAAAATGAGGAAAATAAATCAGAAAGATTAGAAAATAAATTAGAAATATCAGTCGCATCGTTACAAATAAGATACCAAATGAAAGGGAAAATTTTTGTAAATCATTAAACAGCTTATCAATCGGCATTAAACAGCTTATCAATCGGCATTAAACAGCTTATCAATCGGACAATTATATTTTTTAAAATTAACTAAAGTATGAATTTTAGGTGGCAACAGCAGAAGATTGTATGGAAACCGTTAGGAGAAAAAAAAATGAAAAATCTGCTCAACATTAAGTCACATGATTTTTAAGTGGGATTAAAAATTGCAGTTTTCAAATTCTTTTAAATTTTCTCTCACGAACACAAAAATATAATATACAGCCTGTACCCCACAAGACCAACTTGCATTTCAAATTTCATCAATTATTTTGGTTAATAAACAAAAGTTATTATTATTTTTTTTTTCAAATTAAGTTTTATTCTATCTTCGAAAAGATTTATGTGATCATAGATATAATAATATATATAGATCTATCATCCCCATATTATCGTGCAAAGATTTTTGACGCCGAAAAAAAAGCTTTGGAATCAGCCATTATGTGGTATTGAAGGAAAAAAGGAAAAAAAGAAGAATGAATTTGAAACTGTATCTGGAGCTTTTCATTCACCTTTAGTAAATAAATTATTCATGAATTTTATTTGCTAAAACATTCGTGTGTAGTTCCGTGTGTATTCACTCGGGGAAAGACTGCCATATTTTGGTAAAATCGCCATCTTTTCCCGAGTGAAAAAGAATCATTTTTTTCTCCCCAATGATCAATCTATATATTATTACTATATATATGTATGTGATACGATACATTAATAATTTCGGTTTTAAAAGTTTTTTTTAAAAATAGATTATTTAAACTCTATGAACCATATTTTTATTTTATCAGTTTCATTAACAGATCCTGCTGGGCGATTTTTTTAATTTTGGTGTTGAAGTACACCGAACGTTTTTCGACAAGAAGTTTAATATAGCAACAGCCATTTTAATCTAAGTAGCACATCAAATATATAAAAACATAAATGATTTATTTTTACACAAAATTTACAGAGCAAATGCAGTTTTAAAGATAGGAAATTTATTTCAACAAGCACTATATTAAACCTAAAAACCATTAAAAATATAAGCAGAATAAATAGGATTCTTATGTATAAACAAAAAAGAGTCTGATAAAATTATTAGCAAAATAGTCTTCCCCTTTTCATACAAAAAAAAATCCATCGCTAATATGGCGACAAAAATTCAAAAGCCGCCAATGGAGCGACATAATAAAGTTGTGTAACACGATAATGTTTACCTATTTATTTATCTGTATATATATATAAATTACGTGTCACGATGTTTGTCCGGGGTAAACTCCTAAACTAAGGAACCGATTTTAATGAAATTTTGCACACTGTGTGCAGTTTGGTCCCACTTGAGAGATAGGATAGTTTTTATCTCAATTTATTGTCACAATATTGTTTTATTGCAATTATTTGTTAATTATAGACCTTTATTAAAGTTGCTCCAAAATATCTGTGAGTTCCATTCATTTAATTGTTGCCAAAAAAAAAAAAAAAAAAGAAAAAAAAAAATTACGAGTTCATTTTCTTTCGACATAAAAATAAATACATTTAATCAAACGTGAACGTTAAAAAATTATAAAAAGTTAAATTATGCATCTCACGAAAATTGACGTCATAATCAATTTAAAGATTTTATACACATTGATAAAGTGCTAATGTAGTTCTATCATAGATATTGTATAGAACATTTCCTCGTGACGTCATGTGGTTGGCAAAAAAGCGCGTTCGACTTTCCCACGCCCCGCCCACCATTGATTTTCCGTTGGTAGTAATCAAGTAATCGCCATCGCTATGCTTTTCCCAAGCCTTTTTGCCAACCACTCATAAATGTTGAGATGTTTGTTTACAAACAAGGAACTGCCCTATATATATAAAAATTACGTGTCACGATGTTTGTCCGCGATAAACTCCTAAACTAATGAACCGATTTTAATGAAATTTTGCACACTGTGTGCAGTTTGGTCCAACTTGAGAGATAGGATAGTTTTTATCTCAGTTTATTGTCACAATATTGTTTTATTGCAATTATTTGTTAATTATAGACCTTTGTTAAAGTTGCTCCAAAATATCTGCGAGTTCCATAAGTTTAATTGTTGCCAAAAAGAAAAAAAATACGAGTTATTTTTCTTTCGACATAAAAGTAAATACATTTAACCAAACGTGAACGTTAAAAAATTATAAAAAGTTAAATTATTCATCTCACGAAAATTGACGTCATAATCAATTTAAAGATTTTATTCGCATTGATAAAGTATGTAGTTATACACAAGCGAAGTGTGACGTCACTGACCGCCTGTGAAATCAAGAAAAAGATTTCTTATGTTAATCACCCATTGTATTTTTTATAAAAAATTATTAAAAAACGAGGAAAATTATTTCCTGATTTTAATCCCCATATTTTTGTATAGATATGTATTATTTATCATGTGCATACGTTAGATTGAGTTATTTTGCTGTCAAATTGACAAAATTTTAATTTTAAATTTCAAAGCTCTGTCGTCCTTGGAGTTTTTCGTATTTGGCGATCAAAAACGTAACACGAAAATATACAAGCTAGATGTATATTTTCGTAATATGTATTGTGCGAAATATTGTTTCATACTCTCTTAATATAAGTTGTTAAAATAACCATGATTTTTGAAAGGAATTAAATGTGTGCGCCAGATAATTTGGCGATATTATTTTTTTTCCGCCAAGGATGATAGATATGAAATTTATTCCGCTGCAACGTGTTAATATCTTATTTCAGTTACATTATGTATATGCTACAATTTATTTCACGTGACACGTGTGTTAAAAATTTATTTACGACATAACCTTGCTTTTTCAATTTTTGTTGCATTATTCTAATCTGTATCACTTCGTTTTCTTTAAGAAATTTGTGATCTATACATAACGTTCTAAATAAAAAGTAATTATTTCAATATTTTAAAACTTATTTAAAAGTCTGTTTTATTTAACATTAAATTTTAAAAGTTAATTTAAAACTTATTTAAAAGTCTGGAAGAGTTAAGTCTGTTTATTTGTTTTGTAACGCTAATCTATATGATCGATGTTCGAAACTTTAGTTAATTATTTCTCTTATTTTTCTTTACTTTTTCTTTAATAACTTACCAATTTAACGTTCCTGATTAAATTTGTGATTTATATTTGTATTTTGCATTAAATTTTGACTCATATTTATTGCTGAAAATGCGATCGTAAAATATTGCAATTTTCTTATCTTAATCCTCAATGCTTTCCTTCTAGATTAACTTGAATTTACTATTAAAATTTTAACATACTCAGAATCTTCTCACCACTTCGTTAAAATATATTAATCTTTTCAGTAATATGCCATATTATATCACAAACAGTCCAGAGCGACATCGTTATCGTTCAAAACGGCGCCAAAGGAAAATCGCCAAATTCAGCTGTGGGGATATACTGAAGTTATAATTATCCGAATATAATTACTGAGGTTATATTATAAGTTATAGTTGTGGGTGACAACTATAGTATTTCCCCACAACTGGATTTGGCGATTATGGCTAAATCATAAATCTAAAATAAAAGCATGCAGGTTAACATATTTCATTGCAAATAATCCAGAACGACTTCGTTATCGTTCAAAAAGGCGCCCAAAAAAAAAAAAAAAAAAAAAAAAAAAAAAAAAATCGCCAAATCCAGTTCTGGGGAAATACTATATACCTTATCAAATTATCAACGTATTACTTAGCCGCAGCAACGCGTGGCCGGGTCTGCTAGTTTTTATATATAATAATCACTATGCTAATTTATCATGCAAACAAATGAGCCTCTGTGTGTTACAGCACTTGCACGCTGTCGAAGAGAAATATTTGAAAAA